>CM076673.1:1610855-2260855 GCA_038501925.1 Xenopus petersii | reverse complement strand
AGTAGTAGTAAAACAACAAAAAAATAAATAAAAGGAGTCCTTACAAGGACTACTGTTATTGCAGCAGTCAGCAGATGAGATCAGAAGCAGGACAGCTGCCCACTGCAGCTACATACAGAGCACTGCAGTAGAAGGTAGATTACTAGCCAGCAAAGCTACCTAAGCTTAAATGTCCCTCAAACCCCTGCAGACTTCTGTCCCTCCAATAACAGAGCAGTATCAAAACGATTACTAGCCAGCAAACTTTCAACTGTCCCTGAAATCACTAACAGGCAGCAGCTCTCTCCCTACACTATCTCTTCAGCACACACAGGCAGAGTGAAAAAATGCTGCAGGGCTTCGGTTTTTATAGGGAAGGGGAGTGGTCCAGGGGAGAGCTTCCTGATTGGCTGCCATGTACCTGCTGGTCTGGGGTGAGAGGGCAAAAAAAAGCGCCAACAATGGCGAACCCAAAATGGCGAACGTCGCGCGACGTTCGCAAACTTCCGGCGAGCGCGAACACCCGATGTTCGCGCGAACAAGTTCGCCGGCGAACAGTTCGCGCCATCACTAAACAGAGGTGCTGTTGGAGAGGCTGGGAGCAGAAAGCCCCAGTTAAAATAATGTTGTCTATGAGAATGAACCCCCTACAGGTTCATCGGGTAACAGGGACATGACCCCATGAATGAGGTTATAGTTATAATTATAATACAACCCAGGAGTATCCAGTAGTAAATGTAGCCAGACAAGAGCAGTACTTGGCTTCAACACATAATTTAATATATTAGTACAATTGTCAATTTGATCCTGTTGAGAACTGCAAAAAGTGTGTGACTATACAGACTGTGATTATATCCCTGACTGCGTGTTCATTGTTTTTAGATCCCAAGAGCTCAATGCACAGACAGTTGCCAGCCCGGCTATAGGAAGGCACTAAAGCCTGGGGCACAACCCTGCTCCTACTATTGTGTCCAGTGCTCCGAGGGAGAGATCTCCAATAGAACTGGTATTCAATTTCTTTACACATGACAAATATATTGAAGTGATTGACATCTGGACATTGTGCTTAGTGAGGTTAGGGTTAGTGTTTTAGGGATAGGGTTAAGGGTAAGGTTATTAGAGTATTAGTGATGAGGCACGGATTTGAGGCAAATTTCTGTGTTTCACCACCCACTAGTTGCACGTCATTTAGGGATGATATATAGTAGCTTTGAATTGCAATATAAATGACTTATATGTTGTTTGTTAAATTGGATCAAAAGAAATATATTGTAAGGCACCATTGGACACAGCAACGTCTTTGCCTGTGTGCAGGCACAGGGGTGTGCAGACTTCTGAGCGCGCCTCTTCTTGCGCCAATGCGTGTCTGACACGACGCCCGCATGTCATGTCAGACGCTGACAAGCTATGTTTGATGTTTAAATAGATGCCTAAGGAAGTAAATGGCGCTTGGTTATTTTCCTGGCTTTTGTGATCCTGAACTTGTGAACTAATTCTTGTTTTGACTCGGCCTGCCTACGGATACTTCCGATTATCAGCCTGCCTACCAACCTCGCGCTTTAGTAAATTTGCTCTGCTGGATTTCCTGGTGTTTTTTCTGGTGCAGCCTATTATCTCTGTTTAGCACACCTTAATAAACTGACACCTTAGTTCAAAGTAGTCGCATGCAATGTACCATTTAGCAAGTATTGTATATTTATAGGCTAACCAAATAAAATCTACCTGCATTATGCAGCCCTTTCTTAATGACCCGCCAGTATATAACTTTTCTGACTCTGCACAAATTATAACTTTCAACATGCCTCTTAGGTTAAAAAACTTGCAAAATGGCAGCTCCCAATAGGGATTAACAGAACAAAGATATCATTATCACTTTAAAGAGGTAAATTGTTTAGTGTATATAGATGTGTATGGGTAGATGGTGGAGGGTGTGATCAAGCAAATGGGTAGGAACGTCTGTGTATGCCAGGCCCCTCCTGGGGGACAGGAGCATTGTTGAACCACCTTTTCTATTCTGTGTAGCCTTGTCTGCACTCTCCTGTCTGTACAGAAATTACCCCTTTCCATCTGTCATGCCTAGTCTTGTTCTATGCATGCTGTGTCCTGCCCTGCTACACTGAAAACACCTTTGTTAGAAATTAACATATTTAATAGGACTACTCCATATTTCCCTATTTTTATTCTCATTGTAAAGAAATGAGGGAGCCTGTATGGGTGGAAGGAGGGCATGACTGGAAGGCAGGGGGCAGATGAAGACAGGGATAGGTACGCGGGGATAGGGCAGTAGATCGGGGGATAAAAGTGAGTGCGGGAAAAAAATACTTCCATTTAGTATCTGTAGTCAGAGAAGTAGGAGCAGTCCCACCCTCCCTCCGCTTTTTTCATTCTTTTCACAGGGACAAGGAGCACAATAGGGCAGCAATGATGTTATAGTTAAAAAGGGGTCTTCGAAGAGCAGTGGTAAGTCAAAAAAATTTAATAAAATAAAAATATTAAATAAAAATAAAATGCTTAATTATTTACCATTATTTGTGATTGGTCGTTCAGTCAGTTCCCCATCCAAATACAAATATTATGTGTCAGGCAAATATTCCTTCATTTAATCAGTTATACTATAAAATCTGTGGTAAACCTGTGTAAAATCTACAATTAGTATAGATACTGGTATGTATAGCTTATATATATTAGTGTGTAGATAGGTTGGCATTTAATTTTCTAAAATTAGGATTAGAATGCATTATGCCTACTTTAAGAGTCTTTCAAGATTTGTTTGTTTTGTTGTATATTTACAGACAGAGAAAACTGCTACAGGTGCCCAGAGTTGGAAAGACCCAATGACAAAAGGAATCAGTGTATTGCTAAGACAGAGGAGTTTCTCTCATATACAAGTAATGTAATTTCTGCATTTTTGACATCTACATCAGTTCTGTTTTCCCTTATAACTCTTCTTATATTGGGTGTTTTTGTTTCATACTGGGACACCCCAATAGTGAGAGCCAACAACAGGAGCCTGAGCTTCCTCCTCCTTGTCTCCATCAAGCTGAGCTTCCTCAGTGTGTTTCTGTTCCTCGGTCGCCCTGTGGATATAACCTGCATGCTGCGCATCATCACTTTTGGAATCCCCTTCTCCATAGCTGTCTCTTCTCTCATGGCCAAGACTATCATGGTTTGTGTTGCTTTCAAAGCCACCAAGCCAGGGAGCTCATGGAGAAAATTGGTAGGAGTCAAACTGTCCAATTCTGTAGTCTTGTTCTGCTCATCCGTTCAAATAATAATCTGCATGACTTGGTTGGCCATTTCTCCTCCCTTTCAGGAACTGGACCTTCACACTTACCCTGGAACCATCATCATTCAGTGCAATGAGGGCTCAGCTATTGGCTTTTACTCAGTTATTGGGTATATGGGGCTTCTGGCAGCTGTTAGTTTTGTTTTAGCATTTTTAGCTCGGACATTACCGGACAGTTTTAATGAGGCCAAGTACATCACTTTCAGCATGTTGCTCTTCTGCAGTGTTTGGATCACAATGATCCCGGCCTATCTGAGCGCCAAAGGCAAAAACACTGTGTGTGTGGAGATATTTGCCATACTCACCTCAAGTGCTGGACTTTTAGGTTGTATATTTCTGCCAAAATGCTATGTAATTATGTTTAAGCCTGAAATGAACCTAAAATCTTGTTTACTGGGAAGCAAAAGCTGATACATTCCAACCTAACCTTAGTGCGTAGATGTGAATTTCATTCTTCTTTTTTTTCCTAGGCAGAAATGTACTGTATCTAAAGCCAGACATTATTGTTTTTTAGGGCCTTATTTCATGTGTCTTGAAATGGATTGGCAAAGTGTTCACCTTTGTTATTATGTATCCCTTTCTTTGGTTCCTTAAAGTATCTGTTGTAACTTTATAGCACATTTTCCAGCATTTGACTAAGATATTAATTAGAAAAGTGCTAAAAGGTTTAATGTGCCAGAAAAATCTTTGCTATCACGGCCATTTATATAGCATTGGAGTTCAATTGGAAGGGAGGGTTGAGCTTGATCTACTGTGATTTTTCTTCAACTCAACACAACTATGTAGCCTTCTGTGTGGTACTGTATCAAATGCTTTAGCAAAGTCTGTGTAGATCACATCCACTGCCATCCCAATGTCTAGGCTTCTGCTCAACTACTGATAAAATTAAATTAAATTTGTCTGGCACAACCTATTCTGCTTATTATTCTGCGATTATTATGTATTAAAAGTACCTGAGCCATGGGACAAACTCTCTGCTGGCAGTAGCAGGCCTTCCCCTACACACAGTAGATAACAGATAACCTGAGCCTTCTTTCCTTTGAATGGCTGCCCCCATGGCTACACAACAGCTTGTTTATATAAACTATAGTAGTGTTTCTTAAGCAAAAACACCCGTTTTACAAGTGCATTACCCATATGGCTGCCAGGCAGAATATCACTTTCAGCTGATCAGAGGAGAGACCTCTGGTTAAAGACCATGCACAAGTAAAATGTATCATCTTCTTTATTTGTAGCTGCACTTAAAAAAAATAATGAACATTAGTTGCCTGACATTTTTCCTGTGATTCATGTCATATCTGAAATTACGGTATATTCTTCTACCCATACCCACTTTCAATTTCTCAAATCACAAACACGAGGTCTATAATTGGAAATAGAGTGAGGCAATGCAGGAATAGAAAAATGGATGTCCCCCATTTTTTATTGGGTCACCAGCCTTGGTTAAAACATTTAAAGGCCAGGTCGGGGCAGGCAGAATACAAAACAGAGTCAGGCAGGCAAAGTTTAAACCAGGAGATCAATCAGCAGGGATATAGAGTAAGTGAAGTCAGATACCAGGCAGGGGTCAGGATCATCAAAAGCCAGGCAGGGGTCACAACAGGAATCAGAATCAGATAAACAGAATAGTTCTAAGCTCAGAAGCAGCAGGAAAGAAGATAATTGTGCAATGGCACTTTAAATATTTAAAACCTTTGCGCTATTGACGCCAGCGCGTATGCGCCAATAAATACAGGAGAGACGCACCGTGCACGGCTTAGTTACCGGCGCATTCAGAGGGACCAAGACATCAAGGTGGGCATCCCCGCCGCACCACTGGACCACCAGGGTGTGTTACAGCCTCTTTATACTATATATATATATATATATATATATATATATATATATATATATATATATATATATATATATTAACCAAAGCATTATAATGGCCATTAAATAACTACAATAGTCTCCTCAGTCATAATAATGTGGGGTTTTTTTTGTTCTCTTCTTGACTCTTGACCAATCCTGGTAAAAAACTAGTTTGTAAGATTCTGAACTGGATTCTAGTTCTTTATCTATTGGTTGATCTCTTCCATAGTTTACTTATAAATGAATCTGACTTTGTTTTAAGAAGCAAATGGTGCACTAATGTCCCAATGAGTACAGTTCTGTATGGTGCAATTCAGGTGCAGTGTTGGTTGACCTACTTTCTCTTGTAACCAGTGATGTTTCAGTCATGGCATCAGCATCTTCTCCCAGTCTGTGTTTGTGTTCAATTATATTGGTTTATTTTTGGATGGAAGCAGTGGGACCATATTAGATGTGTAACTGGTTCAACTCTTATAATGTGTTTGTGTTTCCAGTCTACCACTACGAGAGCATTGGACTCATTAAACTCGCTTCAAAATAACTGATGTGACCCTATGAGAGCTAGTTACAGTTACAGAAAGATCCTTTACCCAGAAAAACCCAGGCCCCAAGCATTCTGGATAATAAATCCTACAACTTTAAAATCAAAATTGCAAAACCGAACACCTTATAGCGCCCTGAATGCCTCTAATAACATCCCATAAAAGTGTCTCACGTATTTCTTTGCCTGTGTTGCCCTTTAGTTGAGGTGAAACGGCCTCGGTTATTCCTGTCCTTTTGCCTCGTTACAAGGACATTACATGAAACCTGTGACTTCTTAGAGATATTAAATGGATCATTTCTCCGTGTGCCTTTCTGTAGTTGCAGTTGGTCAGTGCACTCCTTTGTACAGTCTATTGCTCTTTTCAATAGGATGGTGAGCCTGTTTATCATGGTTCTTATATAGATAGAATTCCTTTTTTTTAGATTTACCTACACTTGATATAGAATTCCTTGTTTGCTGGTATTTCTTATGTGTTGTTTGAAGCTATTGAAAAGGAATTATTCCTAAAATACCCAGTGTTCATTTCTGGTTCATCAGTAGAAATAAATATAATGGTCCCTGTGCACATTAAGAATTCTTGTATTCTCAGCTTTAGGTCTGCAGAGATCCTTATGGGCTAATAGTATAACTTCACTAGAACTTTTCAAATATCCTCGATTTGTTTTCAAATGATTCAAATCCCAGCAATTGCATTACCGTTAGGCTCTATGAAATTCAAGCCCTCAGACCAATGGCACATTGTGCCGATTCTGACCATTTTTATTGACCAAAAATTCAATGTAATAACTTCACCCTGATTCTAATGAGAAATTCTCTACATTTGTGGATCATGTGATTGGCACTTGGCAAATCAATTGTCTGTGTTTCCAAATTATAATGACAGGACTCACTAGTGCTCCTCCAGGAAATTCTATTTAAATAAATGGGGTTATTCAAAACATTTTGCATAGATAACTATTTGTATGACAAACACCTTAATCAACTTTAAATCCCTGTAATAGTTGTGCGCACTTTTCGCGGGTTTCAAATACACACGGCACCACTCACAACACACAATACCCTGGTTCTGACACCAGATGCCACAAATCTGTGATCTTTCAGCTGAGATGAATTACTAAGCCTGTTCCTTTGTGTGATCTTCTGGTTCCTGATCCTGCCTGTTTGACCCTACTTGACCAGCCTGCCCATTGCTGATCATCTAACCATTCTGACCTTGCTTTTGCTTCTGCAACTGATTTTTTAACCTCATCTCCTCACTGCCAGTCCAAACCTCTGCCTCTTTGGCCATAAGATCACCTTACATTTTGGCCTTCATGTAAGGATCTCAAGTGTAATTTGTATACATTCCCTGGCCATTTGCATAGGGTTTATCCTGCAACTCCCTATATTATATCAGAAAGAGCTGCTGTAATAACTCACTCTAGTGGTCTAGTGGGGGTGAGATGGGGATGCCCGCCACATCCATTTGGTTTAGCACTGTCCCAGTAAATGTGCATTCTTCCGAGTTCACATGCTTTGTCTGGTTTGGAAAGTGCCGAATGTGCGTCATCAGCCGGCTCAGAATTAAAATATTTCAAGGGCTTTCTGTGTGAATCTCATTGCCCACCATAAAAGACTATTTGTTAGTTCCTGGGTATGATTATCTGTACTTCTACTCATGTTTGACCCTGCCTGTTTTTGACCAAGTACTGTCTGCTGCTTGTCTTTGACCCCTGCTTGTGTTTTGACCATTCTTTAGGATCCTGTTAACTCTCTGGTATTTTGACCCATCCTGTAACCTGACTACACTACTGACTCCTGTTTATATATTGACCCAGCTTGTGACTATGATTACGCTACCGTCTCCTGTTATTGTACTGCTCTGTTCATCTGGTATATTGATCTGGCCTGTGACCCCGACTACATTCCTTGTTCTCCAATTCAGTAAAACATGCGGTTCCCTTGCTTGCCCTGTACTCTCTACTTGGTCCTCTTATATTAAGACTTGGCAGCACCCGAGTAGCAGAGGGCTCCTCCCGAAGTGAAAGGTGGTTGTTAAAGGCAGAAGGCTGAGCCATGACCAGGACCTTGGGGTTTGTTCTGGGTTCAGGATACCAATCTGTCAGGCTACTCACAGTTGTGTGGAAGGGATGTCTGGCCCTGTCGGTCCCTGCAGGCAAGTAGTTGGACGCAGTCTCTGGCGAAAGCGTGCCTGTGCATCTGTGCGCGAGCGTGCGCCTTGATGGCATGCACATTGTCGCGCATATGTACGTTTGTTCGCGCGTTGCGTCGCCCTGCGTTTCTGCGCATGCGAGTTCACGCTAGGCCTATATCAACTCAGTTGACATACAAACAAATTGCTAGGTTATCTTAGTTCACTTCCAAGAGACCCCAGCATTATATATTTGATCTCCTGTTGTTGACCCGGATATTCCTGACTCGCTTGAACTCTGCCTGCACCCGACCTCGGCCTGATATTGACTACGAATCTAATCTGCCTGCATCTGACCTCGGCCTGACTCCGTTTACGAATCTGAGCTGCCTGCCTCTGACCCAGACATGTTTGACCTCGGCCTTCACACCCTTGTTACTTCGTCGGCCTCTTTTCACAGTGCGTTATTCCTGTTTCATCTTCAGGTTAGTCTGTCGCTGGTGGAAGCTGCTTGTGAGCCCTCCTCTGCAAATTGATCCGCATAAAGCCTTATACCAATCGTAAGTTGATAAAATGTTGGAGAACATTATTGAACTCAGTGAATGCCAGCCTCCAGTCCAAGCATCAGTTTCTCTTCAATATTCAAGTCAGGATGAACAGGGTGAACTTTAGGGAATGTTAAGGGAGAAGGAGAGAGGTATGAACCAGATTAATTAATGAGTGTCACAGTGGGGCACTCAGGGACCCTATTTCAGGTAGATTGGCATGTGGAAGTCGAGATAGGGATATGTCTCAGTCACAGGGCACAAACTATGACTTATTTACATCTATGGGCAGCAGTTGGGGCTCAGGAGAAGGCCTCTAGAGATGGCGCGAACTGTTCGCCGGCGAACTTGTTCGCGCGAACATCGGGTGTTCGCGCTCGCCGGAAGTTCGCGAACGTCGCGCGACGTTCGCCATTTTGGGTTCGCCATTGTTGGCGCTTTTTTTTGCCCTCTCACCCCAGACCAGCAGGTACATGGCAGCCAATCAGGAAGCTCTCCCCTGGACCACTCCCCTTCCCTATAAAAACCGAAGCCCTGCAGCATTTTTTCACTCTGCCTGTGTGTGCTGAAGAGATAGTGTAGGGAGAGAGCTGCTGCCTGTTAGTGATTTCAGGGACAGTTGAAAGTTTGCTGGCTAGTAATCGTTTTGATACTGCTCTGTTATTGGAGGGACAGAAGTCTGCAGGGGTTTGAGGGACATTTAAGCTTAGGTAGCTTTGCTGGCTAGTAATCTACCTTCTACTGCAGTGCTCTGTATGTAGCTGCAGTGGGCAGCTGTCCTGCTTCTGATCTCATCTGCTGACTGCTGCAATAACAGTAGTCCTTGTAAGGACTGCTTTTATTTATTTTTTTGTTCCAATACAGAGCAGTATCAAGCAGATTACTAGCCAGCAAACTTACTATCATCTGTCCCTGAAATCACTAACAGCTCTCCCCCTACACTATCTCTTCCAAGCACACACAGGCAGATTTTTCAGATAAATTTTTGCCCTTGATCCCCCTCTGGCATGCCACTGTCCAGGACGTTGCACCCTTTAAACAACTTTAAAATCATTTTTCTGGCCAGAAATGTCTTTTTTAGATGTTAAAGTTCGCCTTCCCATTGAAGTCTATGGGGTTCGCGAACCGTTCGCGAACCGCTCGCATTTTTGCGCAAGTTCGTGAATATGTTCGCGAACTTTTTTTCCGACCTTCGCTACATCCCTAAAGGCCTCTTCTGAAGGAATTACAACAGTATCTCCACACTTTCATCCCAGTTACCTTGACTGGGAACTTTAACCAGGTTAATAATGGACAGATCAGGTCCCTTCTTTGACAAACATGAACCACTTTTTATGGGGCTTTTGTCCAGGAGAGATCTTCAGACAGGTTGAGAAAGTGCTTGTTGTTTACTCAGATTATCTTTTAAGCTTTATCTTTTTTTTGTTGCGGCTTCCTCAGTTCTGACTAAGGATAAAAGAATTTGAGAATGGGCACTGATTCCCACTTCTTTGAGGCACTCCAGTAGCTTGAGTTGACAAAGACTATAGTTACATAGTTACATAGTTAAATTGGGTTGAAAAAAGACAAAGTCCATCAAGTTCAACCCCTCCAAATGAAAACCCAGCCCCATACACACACCCCTCTCTACTTTTAATTAAATTCTATATACCCATACCTATATAAACTATATCGTTTAGTATCACAATAGCCTTTTATATTATGTCTGTCCAAGAAATCATCCAAGTCCCTCTTATAGTCATTAACTGAATCAGCATCACAACATTACCCGGCAGTGCATTCCCCAACCTCACTGTGATGAACCCCCTACTCTGTTCCTTTAAATGAAACTTCTTTTCCTCTAGTCTGAAGGGGAGGGGCCTCTGGTACGTGATTCTCTTTATGGGTAAAAAGGTCCCCTGCTATTTGTCTATAATGTCCTCTAATGTACTTGTAAAGTCTAATCATGTCCCCTCACAAGCGCCTTTTTTCCAGAGAAAGAAGTCTCCCCTCATAATTTAACTCTTCCCTCCCTCTAACCAGTTTAGTTGCACTTAGTCTCTGCACTCTCTCCAGCTCATTTATATCCCTCTTAAGGACTGGAGTCCAAAACTGCCCCCATACTCCAGATGAGGCCTCACCAGGGACCTATAAAGAGGCATATGTTATGACAATGTTTTTGGCTCAGTGTTGCAGTGGTGGGAGAAAGTCATTCCATACATTCTTCCACAAAATATATGTTTTAGGGAAGGAAATAGGTATGAGCAGTATCTTTCCCTATAAACGAAGCTTATACTTTGGATAGTGTTGTGGGAAACACTTTCTTTCACAATTTTTTTTATCTAGTGCTTCATGATGTTGACTGTAGAATATTCAAATGAATTGCACAACACCATGTATGTTGCAGGTGGGGAGCTTACCCCTTTTATTTAAAGTGATCACCTGTGGATCAAGTCACGAAAGGAGGGTTAATCCCCCCCAAATGTTAATGCACAGGTGGTCACTTTAAATAAAAGGGGTTTATTGTTTCTACATGGCATGGATTAAATCCATGCAGTTTTGGACATTCTGATCAATATAAATTGTGAAAATATATTTCAGATATTTCAGAGAATTGCCTGCGAACTTGTACCTATCTCCAAAATTATTCTTAATGAGTAAACATGTTTTTGTCCAAACAAACAAACTGCAAAGCTTTTTATCAGAATTAAAATATTGGCTAGCTAAACTGACTGAAAGAAGCCTAAGTCTGAAAGGAGTCTATGTGCTGTGTAAACTTATACAAATGCATACAACTACAGCTTTCTTTGTCTTTTGTGTACACTGTCCTGATGAAGGTGCTGGTATAGGACCAAACGAGGATTTTGTATGTGGTTTTTATCGAAATAAACGTATTCTGCTATTTGTTCAAATCCTGGGAGTGCATCAGATTTGTTTGTCTTTATTTGCTTTTGTTGCTGTGGCACCCAGGTATAGATGAAGTTATAGATGTAGTATATGGTGTGCACCAAGCAGACTATATCAACTTATACAAACATATAAAAGACATTGACACTGGAGGCAACTTAAGGTTGGACACAAAATTATTTAATAATAAAAAAATAAAAACAAGACAGATAAAATATGTTCTAGACAGATGAAAGGCAAAAAAAACAACGTACAGTCAATGGTCTAAGCAGGCAAACAGATTTCCAGTGACAGGCTGAAGGTGAGGGCAGAAGTTAGGCAAGCAGAAATCCAAATAACAGAAAACGGGTCAAAAACTGAAAGTTGTAATATGGGGAATGAGTGCAGAGCTTGAATTCTCCATGAAGCCTAGACAAGAATGATCCAGCAGAAATCATAGAAAGAGCCCCCTTAGTCATGGAATGAGTATAGATATAAGAAAATACTGATGTACTGTATCAGTCATTCAGCCATAGTTACAAGAATATTGAAAATATCCAATACATATTCACCCTAAATATCATCCCAAATGTACTGGCTTTTAAACTGGGGTTTCAGTTTTATCTAGAAAATCAAATGGCCATTCTCTACAAGTCTTCAGACTGAGCTTCCCCGCCACTACCAGAAGCACCCCCGCTGCCTGGGGCCAGCCTCACAGTGTAAACCACTGTTCCAAGGATATTTTGTTAGTACGCAATTTGTGTTTATACTGATTAATATGACAATATATATGTGTTATCTTATGTGCTTTACTACATTCATGGATCCAGGGTCTATTTTTCATCCAATAAAGCAACACTTTTGTTAGCAATATGTGTTCGCAATATAAATCTAGAGTCTTGGCAGATTTATAAAAGAAGATCTGTGCTAAGTGACTACCTCCTAGAGTTTTCAAGTTTAAAATAGTGTGCCTTTGGCAATTGTCCTCTAGCACTACAATTGCATAAATTGCCATTTAAGTCCTTATGTATTCTTCATCAATTCATCATGTATCTGTATTTATTTTTAAAAAAGAAATCCAATGTGAAAGGAGGAAACTAAATGTAACCCCATCTTGGACACACCCTGTGCCATAGGATATACAACATTAATTTCTTACCATTCACAGGTCCCAAATCCCCTTTGCTAAATGAAAGGGTACTGGGAATTTACCTCTCCGTGGATACACCTATGGGTGGCACCTATAGGTGTATCCAAATACCTCTCCTGTTGGACAGAGGAGGTTGCTCCCATGTAGCAGGCACATGAACAATCCCTTTTTTTAAACAGGGGACATTAGTCCCTTTACATCTTGGCTGCAGTCCTGCATTTCTGACTGGAATGAAATCAGGAAGTAGACTGGCACTGAGCACATCGTATACAACCGTGACACCTTCTGGCCAAACAAGGAATCTGCCGGGGCACACTGCATTAGGGAAAATGACTCAGTCCCCCGCCCTTATCCAATTTAGGTTCCAACCATGTGGGATTTTAACACCATATTGTAACTTAACCTTATGGATCCCTACATAAAAATGTTAAGCACTGATGTGGAGATGGTGCACAGTTTATTGTAATATTTGATGCACTATTTCTGATTTGGAAAGAGACATATTTTAACTCATTAACTGAATATAGACATCCCTAAATGTATAACAGATGGGTTCATGCTGGTTAGTGGGTACATTTTATGTCTTGCCTCAGAATTCCATTTCACAGATATCATAGTAAAATATGCATATATTACTGAACAAACACAATAAATAAGGTATCTTGTATTATATTACCAGTTTCAATTATTATCTAGTTACCAGCAGGGCGGGGCTCTTTCCCTTATTAGTTTTCTGTAGCCAGGGGGGCAGCTGGGAGAACACTGGGACTTTAGAGTCTACAAATTGGATAAAATATAATCAAAATAAAATATAAAAAATATTTAAAATTATGCCCCTATTGCTGATTTAGCTTTTATAGTTATAAAAACTGAAGTGGGGAAGATCATGGTTGGGATGAAATCAATTCAGAGATATAAGGGGACTGTATTGTCAGCCCCCAACAACTAGATGCTGACTTTTACAGTCCAAAGCATCAGGAGGAGTTGGGAAACATACACTCTGATATATTTATAATTTTGGGGGGAAGAATGTATAAGGGATCAGTCACCGATATTCTATTTATCCTTATCGGGTGCAAGAACAGTACTGGTGGGCCAAGGCAGCCCTGTCCCTTCCATCTGCCAAGAATGGCAGTAAATATAGGACACATTTAGGACTGTTCATGGTGGGGTGCCCTACTGTAACTGTCACCTGTATTGACTGGAGAAGCACCAGGTCCTTGTGTTCTACAGAAGAAGCCACTTTGGTTTGTGCGTTTGACACAGAATAACTAAACCCAGATATCCCATTTATCCCATTTAACACAGAAAATTGATCACAGCATTCCATCTAATTAAAGAGTTCACCATTGTGAACAATGGTGTTTTGGTATGCTAATGAAAAGGCTAAATGCATTAAATAAGTTAAGATTAGTGATGGGCGAATTTGTGTTTTTTGCCACCAGTGAATAAATTCACAAAGTTTTTTCAATGCCGGTGATGGAATCGAAACAGACAAATTCGCCCATCACTAGTTAAGATGACTTTCCATAACTAGTGATGGGCGAATAAATTTGACTGGCACTAATTCATATCGAATTTAGTGTTTGGCCGCCGGCGAATACATTTGTGAATCTCCCACAAATTTACTATTTTTTCATGAATGTCTGATTTTCACGATTTTTTAGTAAAAACCTTCAAATTTCAAGATTTTTTTGTGAACTTTCCGATTTCACAATTGTTTGCAAATTTTCACCATTCCACAAATTTGGTGGGAAATTCGCAAATTTTTCGGCAAAGCTAAATGGGAGAAATTCAGCCCATCATTATGGATAACACAGTTTCTTCAGTTTATCCTGAGTCATGACACATTTAAATCCAAGTCATCTGTATGTTGTTACCTGTGTTTATAATTAAACAGGCAAACCCATGTTAATCCATGTCATATAGCACATAAAACTGCCCATTATTTGCTGGGAGAATAGAAATAATAAAAATCAATCATAAGAGGTAAAAGGAGACACATTAGGACCATATAACATTCCTGTGTGAGTAGAGTTGGCCCATTTGTGCAAAGGAAAAACCTCATACAGCCGCTAAACCTGACATCAGGAGTTGTTGCTGATACTCATACCTGGTCATTGGTGTTTTTTTTCCATTTTATCTTTTGGGTATTGATTTCAAGGGAGCTTCCAGATTCTGACCAAAAATATCTGCCAACTTTGATTTCTTTGAGAATGAATTTTGTCTCACTATACATTGTATAAATGATGTAATGCGTGGGCGATTTCATAAGCTCATTAAAAACTATTTATTTTCCTTGTATTTCTTGAAAATTAACATTTCTTAGATATCGATGTAACTGCAAAATGGAATGAATCAAAAGATAAAATTTATATTCCACATAAAGTAAAAGTCACACGTGAACTCTGCGCGAAGTTCAATCGTATAAGTATATAGCAGCACCAATAAAATATTTATGGACCCACTTGTCCACAGATCAAAAAGATTAAAAAGTTCAGAATTAGTGCGCTGTCAAATTATAAGGAAAGATAAGCGCTAGGGCCTCAAACAGCTCTGGTAATACCTCACTTCACTATATAAGCTCTTTTTTACAGGGATAATGGACTAAACCGATCTACTCACAAGCCAATTTCTTGGGTTTTTGTGCCTATCACAGAATTCACTGGCCCGTGTTGTTAAACCAGTGTTCTCTTGTGCCTGCAATGTAAGAGCTTATATAGTGTAGTGAGGTATTACCAGAGCTTTTTGAGGCTCAGCGGGCGGTCAAACTTACAAAGCCGCACCCAGGGAAATGCCTCAATCGATTCGGCTGTTACTCTCCAACTCTCTGTGGAAGTCCCATTTGCCGGTTTGTGTTGGCCTGTAGAGATTGTGGCGGCATCTCCAATTCTCTGTATGATCTGAGTGGCAGGATGTTCTACTTCTGGGATTCTTTCTGTATGATTGGTGCAGTGGTCCGGTTGCGGATACTGGGATTCACATAGTCAGACTTAGTATTAGTGATTTAAAAAGCAATTTTATTAAGTATTACATTGCAACGCGTTTTGTATGTTACAAACTTCATAATGTCATATGCCCCTGATGAAGTATGTAATATATGAAAAGCATTGGGCTTGTAATACTTAATAAAATTGAGAAACCAAGAAATTGGCTTGTGAGTAGATCCGGCTTTGTCCATTATCCCTGTAAAAAGGTGTAATACACTATTGAGCTTATCTTTTCTTCTAGGTACTGGAAAATCTTTATATCAGCTGACAGCGCACTAATTCTGAACTTATTTGTTATATTCCACATAGTAGGTAAGTGTTTCTTACTCCTTTTCTCTAAATGTACAACCCTGTGCCGTTAAATCTGGGGTAACCAAAAACATGGCGGCTGCTTGTGCTGCATTGACCCAGCCTGGCCAATAAGCAAGAGGGATCTGCTTCTGATCTCCTGACCTATCTGAAGATGGTTTTGGAGCTTTAATGATATTGATGCAGATCTTTTCTAGGAGGAAGAGGAGAAGGAAAGCATAGACTCTACACAGAACTATTGAGAGCCAACCTGGGATTTCTCCTTCTCTCCTGTTGGAGTAGGGAGCTGGGGGTGTCACCTGTAGAACATTTACCCATAAAGAGAACCCCATAGTTAGAGCTTCCAATTGAGCCATCATAGTGACTGGGACTAATGCAGCTGCCTGAGCTATTGCTAGCAAAATAATCCATGTAGGATGGATAGTACTTCAACCGTGTAATGAGTTGGCAGTTTATACACTGGATCTGGATTGTGGATTCCCAATTAGCCTCTGTGACACGTACAGTGGATCCTCAGGATTTTAGGAAGCTTCTCCTACACCAGCATTACAAGCTCAGTGTGAATTAAAGCTGCAAGACTGCTCCCCTGTATTTCCTATGCCTCACAGAATTTATTTCTCTATACATTTATAATGTACATATGTACACACACAAACTACGTCTAATTGTTTCTACTGTATATGGACACATTTGTAGTCTACTGAATCTTTACAGTCATTAAAATGTCACCTCTTTTTCTCAGGATTTCATAAAACACATTTAAGCTCAATGTTAGGCCTATCTAGGGCATCTACATTTGGTTTGGTGCTCAGAGGAGAGACAGAAAGCGGAGTATATAACGTCGCACAATCCTACATTACCCCTGTGTTGAACGATATGTGTACCTGCTTAAGACGATCAACTTGGAATTTAAATAAATAAATAAATTATAGTGTTCGCATTGTGATCAATCCATTCTCATCTTCTGTGATTGTCAAAACAAAATCAAATAAAGTGCATTTTTTAGAAAATTCATAGTGACTTAATATTTAAAGTGCATGGTGCTTGATTGTGAACATGGGAATGTACTTGAGCCTGCGGCTTGGACTGATTAAAGAGACTCATAAAAAGTAACTTTTATTTCATCTACTAAAATTCATTAATTGAAAGGGAATTAATTATTAAAAACACTAAAAACAATTAAAAAACAAGGGTGGAAATCGGATCTCGATTATGTATAAAGGGGGGTGACAGTGTGAGTGTTACCTCAGACTGTTCCCTTATCGATCTTACAACACCCGTTTCCCTATACTGGCTAAATAGTAGTCAGGGAGTACATCAAGGATAGGTTAGCACTGATGCAGTGGTCTTCCGAAGAGACTGAGTAAAGGTAGGCGAGGATTGGGGGTTGTGAGGAAATGCCCCTTAGTCGACAAGCGTAATATGTCAGCCAGTGTACAGCATGGTGTGCGCAAAGTTTAACTAACACTGTGTCCTCTCAGAGGCACCTAAATCGTTATGGCCTAATCCCTAGACACTGCATAGGCAACACACCATGCTGACAGATCCGCTGAACAGGACAGACTGAGGAAAGGTTCCCCCACCCCGAAAATGTTATCCGTTCCTCCCCCCTTGCTCCTCCGACCCACTGCGTGCTAAATGAAGTTACTTATAGTTCCCAGTATTTTAAATCGCTAAGTTAGCGGTTAAGCTACAGTGCCTGACGCACGTTTCGCCGGTTAGGCTTTTTCAAAGGCAAATGGCGGCGTGTTCTCGCGATATTTACGTCCTCACGTGCACGCCGATTGGTCTCTTGATATCACGTGACCCGCAGCCGTCACTGCATTTGTGTTTTATGCGAATGCCTCACGTGATCATAACATCCTTGTATTTGTATTGGATACAATACATTGTAGCGATTCTGATCACATTGGCAACTGTTTCTCTACTTCATTCTAACATTTCCATTTTTTTAGATACCTTGTATCTAAAAAAATGTTTTTTAATTGTTTTTAGTGTTTTTAATAATTAATTCCCTTTCAATTAATGAATTTTAGTAGATGAAATAAAAGTTACTTTTTATGAGTCTCTTTAATCAGTCCAAGCCGCAGGCTCAAGTACATTCCCATGTTCACAATCAAGCACCATGCACTTTAAATATTAAGTCACTATGAATTTTCTAAAAAATGCACTTTATTTGATTTTGTTTTGACAATCACAGAAGATGAGAATGGATTGATCACAATGCGAACACTATAATTTATTTATTTATTTAAATTCCAAGTTGATCGTCTTAAGCAGGTACACATATCGTTCAACACAGGGGTAATGTAGGATTGTGCGACGTTATATACTCCGCTTTCTGTCTCTCCTCTGAGCACCAAACCAAGTATTTTATATAGGAGTGGTCAGCACATCCATGCCCAGTTGATTCTGACTCTCGGTTTAAGGGCAACCCTAAGAAAAAACAACAGGTTAGAAGGTGCGGCTACCAACTATAATATTTCTCATTTAGGCATCTACATTTGGTCTCTCTGTGTCCTCTTTGAAGTCCATTCCTATTTTGGGGTCCCGCATGCCCCATAAAATGTATGCACTAGATTCCTCCTCCACAATGTATTCCAGTATTTCTTCTCTTTCTCATGTTATAATTATGATTATTATTAGCTAAGTTAACCTTTGAAGGGGAACTGCCACCAAATCCATAACTGTGTGTCTAATAGAACATTTCATGCAACTATTGGTGCCCTCCTTATCTTTCAAATAAAAATAATTGCACTCACAGTAGTGGCTTCAGTTTATCATTAGCATATCTAAATGTATCCTATAGCTGGCTTGTTATGGTCTCTAGAGATGTATAGTTTGGAAAAAGCTGCCAAAAAAAACCACTCACTGACCCAATTTTTGCTGTTTCATGAATGTTTGGTGAAGCAAAACTGCACACATTCTTTTTAATCACGTCATCAATATGTCACTATTAGGGACTGTGATGCCACCCATCCCCTTAAAAAATACTTTACATTGGGACAGTGAGGCTGTGTATCAGGCACTTATATTTATATACAGTTACTTGTTTGCGGATATTCCTTATGTGATGCTTGAAGCTACTGGAAAGTTCTATTATTAAGATTATTCATAAAATAGGAAGTCTTCCATTCTGACTCACACATATAATGAATCCCCTTGTACATTCCTAATTTTAACATTAGGTCTATGGATATTTTTAAGTACAAATAGTATAGCATTGCTAAAACTTTTACGCATTGCTCCCAAATCCATGATAATAAGGAACAATGCCAATAAAACAGGTGTAAAGGTCGGCCATAATGGTGATATTTGTGGACAATGTCCACCTTACCCATCCACAGATTTCCCTGCCAATGATCAATAACATCTGAGAGAGCTATAGTAAAACTTTTAAATGTCCCTGCAAATACCTGAACAACCCATACAAACTCTAAAAATATAAATGTAATTACAAATCTCCTTACGTAGGAGTGAGACTTTCCCCCACCTCTAGACATCTATATGAACAAAATGTCACCCCTCTCATTAGGACCTTCTACAAAAATGCTTTTCATATCCTATTTCCTAGTTTGGGAAAATAGTTGTCATTAAGATCATCATTCTCCAGAGGCTGCTGTACTTGTTCAATACCTCTTAGAACTCTGAGGGAATTACACACAATAACCCACAGTTTATATTGGGCCATCGGAGGCATAGGATTTCTAATTCTCTCATATGATTCCTCTGGTATGCCTACTTAGTCATGACCTTGACACCCTTTGAGGCAAAGTCAACGAGGATCTCCAACAAAAGGGCCTTATATCTAGACTACTCATGACCCAGCCTGATGGGTCTCCCCCTTGCCACAAGTATATGCCGAGATGTAAAGTAAAGGTAGGTTGCCCAGTTACCCAGCAGGAATGGACTACTATCTGGGATAATATGAGAAAAGTGGTGGTCTATACCAGGCCAGATTGCTGGAGAGGTTGTCTATGGTTGTTTATGATTACACACCACAAACTCAACTGCATAATATTTGTAGATTTGGTTCTTTTTGGAACTGATACCAAGCAGTAAATTTTTTGCTGGAGCTCCCCTCCAAGATGGGAGCTTGCCATAGGCTTAAACTCCTTCATAGATTACTTTAATGAGTGAAACCTGGATTAACAGGCAGACATATTTGGTTATGAACCAAGATTTTCAGTACCAGGTTGGTGAAATATATGCGGATGTAGTTGAACAGGAACTGTTACCCCAACCATATACAGTAGGAAAATAGTATAAGACATGGCCAATAAACATTGTGTTGGGCAACTTCTTAAGAAATTCCTCCTCTAAAACAATTTCTAAAGAACTGTGCATAGCTGTATATGACAGATGGATTTGTAGCGAGATTTAACAAGACCTTAAAGGAATGCTTAGAATAAAATGGAATAAAGATGGAAAAGACTGGCATTGTTTGCCATCAGGAAGGTACCCCAGGCTTTTACCAGGTTTTTACCATTTGAACTGATCTATGAGAGATACCCATGAGGTCTTCTTGACACCACAAAAAATTATGAACAGGAGGCCAGTCTCTATCAAAGTGTCATTGAACATATTACCCTTGTGCAGGATCGAATCCCTGTTGTAAGGTCAGTTGTTTAATAAACACTTGCAACAAGCCCAGGAAACCCAGAGTCAGGTGCATAATCATATGGCTAAAGTCAACACCTTTAACCCTGGGGATGGAGTAGTTGTATTAGTGCCCACTAACACAATTTCCTTGATATGTTGCACAGACCATTTTAAGTAATTGAAAAAGTAGATGAAGTTAACTACAAGATTTCCCTGTAATTCAAATGAAAGCCTGAGTAAATTTACCATGTGAATCTTTTTAAACATTGGAAGGAAAGTGAATCTCTTTCTGCAGTTAAGCCTCCTCTGAGGGAATCCCAAAATGAGATGCCTGAAGTGAAAGTAGCACAGGCACTAATGGCTGAATGTAATATGTTTATTTAGCACAAACAAAGGGCTTGATTCAGTTCAATGCACAATTATGAAAAGATGTATTTACCTGTGAAAACTAATGTGCTAATTGACCATATTCACTTAATTTTGGTATGGAATATCACAAATGTGCAAAAACATAAAATTTTGCTTTAATGCATTACCGCGGTTTCTTGGTTGGATGCCCGTCTATCTACGTATAAAATTGCATAAATACATAAAAAACAAATGTCAACTTCTAATTTTTGACATTTCAATATTCGAAAAATAACTTCTGGTTATTCCCTGAAGGTCAAGTCTGTCTAGGACTCTTAGCAACATTTTCTATTGGCTTATCTTAACCAATAAAATGCTATCAATTCAGGGGTATTAAGGGAATAGTAACCTTCAGGTTAACTTTTAGTATGGTCTAGAATGACCAATTCTAAGCAACCTTTGTATTGGTCTGCATTATTTATTTGTTATAGTTTTTAAATGATTTGCCTTCTACTTCTGACTCTTTCCAGCTTTAAAATGGAGGTCACTGACCCCATCTAAAAAACAAATGGTCTCTAAGGCTACAAATGTATTGTTATTGTTACTTTTTATTCCTCATCTTTCTATTCAGACCTCTTCTATTTATATTCCAGTCTCTTATTCATATCAATGCATAAATCCAAATTACCATAGCAACCAGATTGTTGAATTTGCAAACTGAGGAGCTGTTTAATAGAAAGCTAAATAACAAAAAATAAACACAAATAATAAAACATGAAAACCAATTACAAATTGTCTCAGAATATCACTCTCTACATCATATTAAAAGTTAACTCAAAGGTGAACAATCCCTTTAAGTGGGAAATGCTTTTCACAGGGTTAAACACAGAACAAAAATGGGAAGTCTTTAAAATGCTGCTTAATAAATCTACTTGTCAGTATATTCCACTTGTAAGCAAGGAACGTCGTTGCAAAGCAAAACCTTTTTGGTTCAATAGAAGCGTTGGTGTTGAGGTGGGTAAGAAAAGACCTGCTTTTAAGGCTTTCAAGTTAGCTGGGACAGCCAAATCATTTATAAGATACAAGGAGGCCAATAAACCATGCAAAGAAGCTATAAGGCAAGCTAAAATTGCTATAGAAAAGGATATTGCAGCAAGCAGTAAAGTATTTTTTAAATATATTAATAGTAAAAAAATGAAGCAGAAAGGGGTGGGACCTTTACTATCAGAGGGGGGTCAGCTGGTTGATGAAAAAAAACAAAAGGCTCATATTTTTCGTGTGTCTACACAAATGAGAAACCAGTAAATGAAGGTTTCTTTCTTAATAGTCCCAATTCTAGTAATACAACTAATGATGCATGGTTTACACATGAGGAGATTCAAAAGAGACAATGTTAAGATTAACAAAGGTCCGGGGCCAGATGGTATTCATCCCAGGGTACTTAGCGAGCTTAGCTCTGTGATTGCCAAACCTCTTTACTTAATTTTTCAGGATTCATTGAGATCTGTCATAGTGCCGAGACTGGCGAATTGCTAATGTGGTGCCTCTATTCAAAAAAGGATCCCGTTCTCAGCCTCAAAACTATAGGCCAGTTAGTCTGACGTCAGTGGTAGGAAAGCTTTTTGAAGGGTTAATAAAGGATAAGATACTGGACTTCATAGCAAATCATAATACTATGAGTTTGTGCCAGCATGGTTTTATGTGTAATAGATCTTGCCAGACTAACTTAATTTCTTTTTATGAGAAGGTGAGCAGAGACCTTGATTCTGGGATGGCAGTGGATGTGATTTACTTAGACTTTGCTAAAGCATTTGATACAGTGTCACACAGAAGGTTACTGGTTAAATGAAGGAATGTTGTACCTGGATAGAGAACTGGCTAAAAGATAGACTACAAAGAGTGGTGGTAAAGGGAACATTTTCTAATTGGACCAGTGTTGTTAGTGGAGTACCGCAGGGCTCTGTACTAGGTCCCTTGCTTTTCAACTTGTTTATTAATGACCTGGAGGTGGCCATTGAAAGTACTGTTTCTATTTTTGCAGATGAGACTAAATTGTGCAGAACTATAGGTTCCATGCAGGATGCTGCCACTTTGCACAGTGATTTGTCTAAACTGGAAAACTGGGCAGCAAACTGGAAAATGAGCTTCAATGTTGATAAATGCAGGTTATGCAATTTGGCAAAAATAATATAAATGCAAGTTCTACACTAAATGGCAGTGTGTTGGGAGTTTCCTTAAATGAGAAGGATCTTGGGGTCTTTGTAGATAACAAGTTGTCTAATTCTGGGCAGTGTCATTCTGTGGCTACTAAAGCAAATAAAGTTCTTGTATAAAAAAGGGCATTAACTCAAGGGATGAAACATAATTGTGTCTCTTTATAGGTCCCTGGTGAGGCCTCATCTGGAGTATGGGGGCAGTTTTGGACTCCAGTCCTTAAGAGGGATATAAATGAGCTGGAGAGAGTGCAGAGACTAAGTGCAACTAAACTGGTTAGAGGGAGGGAAGAGTTAAATTATGAGGGGAGACTGACAAGGTTGGGGTTGTTGGCGCTTGTGAGTAGGGATGTCGCGGACTGTTCGCCCGCGAACTAGTTCGCGTGAACATCGACTGTTCGTGTCTGCCGAATGTTCGCGAACGTCGCGCAACGTTTGCCAATTTGGGTTCGCCTTAGCTGGCGCTTTTTTTTGCCATTTCTCCCCCAGACCAGCAGATACATGGCAGCCAATCAGGAAGCTCTCCCTCCTGGACCACCCCCACACCCCCTGGACCACTCCCCTTCCATATATAAACTGAAGCCCTGCAGCGTTTTTTCATTCTGCCTGTGTGTGCTTGGAAGAGCTAGTGTAGGGAGAGAGCTGTTACTGATTTGAGGGACAGTTGATAGTAACTTTGCTGGCTAGTAATCTACTTGATACTGCTCTGTATTGTAGGGACAGAACTCTGCAGGGATTTGAGGGACAGTGGGGCTCATTTATTAACGCAGCGCAGTGCTAAAAAGAGCGCAGTGGCCTGACATTTGCCCAGCGCATGCGAGTATTTAATAATGTAGCGCACGATACCTTAACAGTGCGATTTTGTTCGCTAATGTAGGTGCGACTTGTGAAACTGTGTGAAACTGCGTATCAGCTGTCGCAGTGCTTATAATAAATTGTGCGCACAGGAAGATACCGCAAAGGTAAGGATTAGTTGTGCTCATGTATGAATGCGCTGCTTTAATTAGTTGCGTCACATATTGCGCATATTGCGTTCACTTAGACGCATCTGCATTTGTTTCTGTGCTAATATTTGTTTGGTTGCAAAGGTGTTTAGCCTACCTGATACCCTTAAAGGAACCTTGGTCAATATAAACATGTTGGGTGGAAGGCGTGGTTAATATGCACTTTACAGGGGTTGTTCATCTTTGAGTAAACTTTGAGTTAACAAACATCCCCACCAACAGCAGCACCATTGTATTTGCCAGAACCCAGTTTAGCAGTGTGGCTCTGCTAGAGCAGATGGGCAGGAATGCGCATTTTGACGAGCGTTACTATTACGCCACGAAGAGGCAGTCGTAAAAATTGTGGTGCTGTTGACCGGGTGCAGTTTTGCACATATACAGACGCAAATCTGCGACGGCCGCAGTGCAAGTGCATTGTAGCCACGCCCACAGCCACGCCCCTAACAACCACGGCATCGTTTGCGACATAAATGCCCAATCTTTTGCGCAATACGCATAAACAAAACCATCGCAAAAGCTCTGTGTTATGCGCAATATCACGCAAATATATTAGCGATCACACTCGTGATGTCGCAGACAATCTTTTGCGTCCACTTATGCGCTGCGTTAATAAATGAGCCCCAGTGAGTTTAGGTTAGTTAGCTTTGCTGACTAGTAATCTACCTTCTACTGCAGTGCTCTGTATGTAGCTGCTGTGGGCACTGATCTCTTCTGATCTCATCTGCTGACTGCTGTAATAACCCAATAGTCCTTGTAAGGACTGCTTTTATTTTCTTTTTTGTTGTTTTACTTTGCTACTATAAGAGCCCAATGCTATTAGTCTAGCTGTGTTGGGGAGTGGGACTGGTGTGCTGCTCCTCCTAGTAGTTCACCACTACCAGCACCAACCAGAGTCAAAATTGTTACAAAGTATCTTATTTGCACCTGTTAGCTGTTCTGAGCTCTCTGCCAAAAGCTAATTAAGTTAGAAACTGTTTTTTTTCTGGCTGTTCAGTGCAGAGAAAAGAGGGACTTTCCAGTACAAAAGAGGGACAGGGGGTTGAGTGGTCAAAAGAGGGACAGTTGGGAGGTATGCAAGTGCCACCTAGCTGTGTGAGCTTTTTCACATTCTGTCTAAATAACAATAATAATTCCGTGTCTGTAAACATCACCTGAGTGATGTTTTTACAGCAGCAATAATATATTCCGTATCCACTACTGTATACGTTGCCCTTGCAGGCATTGTTTGCCCAGTCTTTAACCAAGTGGCACCTAGCTGTGTGAGCTTTTTCACATTCCGTGTCCAGAAACATCACCTGAGTGACGTAGTGTGATTTCTGCCCTTTACAGCACAAAACGCAGCGCTGTGTCAACAATGTATTTTTCAGATACATTTTTGCCCTTGATCCCCGTCTGGCATGCCACTGTCCAGGTCGTTGCACCCTTTAAACAACTTTAAAATCATTTTTCTGGCCAGAAATGTCTTTTCTAGCTTTTAAAATTCGCCTTCCCATTGAAGTCTATGGGGTTTGCGATGTTCGCGAGCCGTTCGCATTTTTGGACGCAAGTTTTCCGACGTTCGCTACATCCCTACTTGTGAGGAGACATGATTAGACTTTACAAGTACATTAGAGGACATTATAAACAAATAGCAGGGGACCTTTTTACCCATAAAGAGAATCACGTACCAGAGGCCCCTCCCCTTCAGACTAGAGGAAAAGAAGTTTCATTTAAAGGAACAGAGTAGGGGGTTCATCACAGTGAGGACAGTGAGGTTGGGGAATGCACTGCCGGGTGATGATTCAGTTAATGACTATAAGAGGGACTTGGATGATTTCTTGGACAGACATAATACAAAGGCTATTGTGATACTATATGCAAATTCACTAAACTGAACGTTACCTTAGCGCAGATCACTAGTAAAGCCACTGTATCTTTGCTATGGAATGCTCAAACAGCCAAAGTAACACTAGCGAAAAGTTGCCAACGTTCGACGCCTGGGACGAAACTTCGCATTTTAGTGAATTATCGCATTCGTAGCTTATTTTCGCCTGCTGAAGTGATGCGATGGGTGCGAAGCTGACACTGGCAAAAATGTGCTCATTAGTGAATCTGCCCCTAGGTTCTAAGCATATTGGATAAGAGATCCGTTACCTGTATTATCCTGTACTATTGCAATATATATATATATATATATATATATATATATATATATATATATATATATATATATATATATATATATATATATATAGAGTATATCTGGAAAAGTTGAGCTGTACAGATTTTATGTAGGATTTTGTTTATTGATAAAGTGATAGATTTGTTAAAAGTAAAAACTCACACAGGATCACTGATATGGCGATAGTAGCGGCAACTGATATATTTGTTATGCTACTGTTTCATTATAATGCAGAACTCAAATAAGGGCATTTATATGAAAAATATTGGGGAAAAGTGCTGAATCTGTTAATATGAATCCCCTTTTAATAAATCTGTAGTTTTCTTGTATTGGATCTAAGAGTTAACAGACTTTTTCTTGAAGTTCAGACTTTCCTGTACTGGAGCTACAAGGAGTCTTTAGGGAATTTGGATAATTATAAGACACATGACCATGAATAACATTTGTGCAACTCATGCCACACGCCCCCCTCCCTCAGGTGCCTCAGTGTCCAACTGTCAGACTCTTGGGGGATCTCTATCCAAGTTGTACAATTACAGACTCACTCTCATAACTGCTACACAAACAAATCTTTAGAAAATAACATTCCAGGCTGACTGGTTCCCAGAAGGGACGGCGTGAGCTGAATGGGATGGTCTGGTTATTCCTGGCACAGATTCTGCCATTATGTGAAAACAAGAAGAGAAAAAGCAGCTGCTGCCGAGTTTCACGTGGATCTCCCATTCCTTCCATAGGAACAATACTGACACTTGATTTAAAGTGACACAAACCATTTTACTTCCCGTTCCCCTGAACTGATTTCTTAATCATTGTTCCAAGGGTTATGTTGCTGCATTCACAGTTTATTTATTTTCAATAAAATTATTATATCCAGAGAGTCAGAGGCCTCACAGAACAGACAATAAATCAATGGTAACACTTGTAATGTAAAAATATGTGAGTCAGACCAACAGGACCCTCAAAGATAAGGTGCATGATCATATTAATAACATAGTAACATAGTACTAGGCAAATGGAGACTGAGCTTGGAGTCCTTGTAGATAATAAACTTGTCTGTAGCAAGTAATGCCAGTCAGCAGCATCAAGGGCAAATAAGGTCTTGAGTTGTATTAAATGGGGCAGAGAGTCACGGGAGGAGGGGGTCCCACTGTATAGAGCACTGGTAAGGCCCCATCTAGAATATGCCGTACAGTTTTGGTCTCCATCACTCAAACAGGACATTATTGTATTAGAGAGGGGACAGAGAAGGGCAACTAAGCTGGTAAAGGGAAAATCTTAGCTATGAGGAAAGACTGGCCAAATTGGGGATGTTCACGCTGGAGAAGAGGCGCTTAAGGGGTGATATGATAACTATGTATAAATATATAAGGGGATCATATAATAATCTCTCTAATGATTTATTTACCAGTAGGTCTTTCCAGCTGACAAGAGGTCACCCATTCCGATTAGAAGAAAAGAGGTTCCGCCTAAATATTGGGAAGGGGTTTGTTACAGTGAGAGCTGTGAAGATGTGGAATTGTCTCCCTGAATCAGTGGTACAGGCTGATACATTAGATAGGTACAAGGAAGGGTCGGATGCTTTATTCACTAGTAGCTCCTCCCAGCAGACAGGAGGGAGCCAATGAGATTAGAGGAGGGAAAGGGGTGTTACAGGGAGAGCTGGGAAGTGAATCAGGGGTACAGGCTGATACATTAGATAGGTATAAGAAGGGGTTGGATGGTGTTTAGCAAGTGAGGGAATACAGGGATACGGGAGATAGCTCATAGTACAAGTTGATCCAGGGACTGGTCCCATTGCCATTTTGGAGTCAGGAAGGAATTTTTCCCCCTCTGAGGCAAATTGGAGAGGGTTTCAAATGGGGTTTTGCCTTCCTCTGGATCAACTGGCAGTTAGGCAGGTTAAAAAAAGTAGAAAGGTTGAACTTGATGGGTGTGTGTCTTTTTTCAACCTAACTTACTATGTTACTTACAATGTATGTTACAGAAAGGCTGTCTCTCCTATAGACTCCATTATAATCAAATAATCCACATTTTTAAAAACGGATTTCCTTTTTCTGTGTAATAATAAAACAGTCGCTTGTACTTGATCCCAACTAAGATATAATTAATCCTTATTGGAATCAAAACCAGCCTATTGGCTTTATTTCATGTTTACATGGTTTTCTAGTAGACAAAGTATGAAGATTCAAATTACAGAAATATCTGTTATCTGGAAAAACCCAGATCCCGAGCATTTTGGATAACAGGTCCTATACTGTACTGATTTGGAGATCCCAGTATCTCCTTAGCATACCAAAAATATATACAGTTTTTTTGAGATTTCTGACAGTTGTACAGAAAACTGTCCTTATAATCAGCACATTCATTTGCCTATGACTAAGTGCTACGTAAGCATGAAACGCGTTAGGCCATGTGGGGACTTTTTGATACTTTTTAATATGGATTAATAAACAGTATTTTTATTATTATGAGCATGTTTGTGGGATTTTTGTGGATTTTTGAGGCTATACCTCTATTTGGTCATTAGAGGACCCCAACATGCGACCAGCTATTCACTAATGTCTATCCCCAAGCAACTTCAATGCTACACTCATTTGCAAGGCCAAAAACAAAAGTGAGAGTAATATAGCCATTACTTGGCCTTTATCCAGCTGACTCTATGCAGCAAACTTACATTTCCAACAGGGGAGGCAGATTGAGATGCTGCTGAACTATAACTATAACTCAATGGGGTATATTTATCAAAGAGTGAAGTTAGAGATTGCCTCAGTCCACTAGAGTGAAATTCTGCCTTTCCATTCATTTCTATGGGATTCTTAAAGAGTATTTATCAATGAGTGAAAGTGAAACTTCATCCTTTGATAAATATGCCTTGAAAAATCCCAAAGAAATGAATGGAAAGGTGGAATTTCACTCTTGAGGGCTGTGGTGATCTCTAACTTCACTCTTTGATAAATATACCCCAATGACTTAGTGAATCTGCCCCAATATTTTAAGCAACTGACGGGCAAACTTTCATCAGCTTCAAACCCATCTAACCACTTCGCCAATATATGCTACGAATATGCTAATTCGCTAGGATGCAAAGTTTGGTCAAACGATGGCGACTCTTCACTATTGTTACTTCAGCAGTGCGAGCATTTCATAGCGAAGGTGCACTAGCGTTCATTTGTGGGTCATTTAAAGTTATATGGACGTCTTTATAATAAATGTTGCTGAAAATGGCTTAACTTACTGTTTATATTACAAATGTCCAGGGAACCTTAATAAAGACAAGAAAGTTAATATAATGCCCTACACATGAGTCCACTGTAAAATAAATGTTCCATGTGTTATGAAATGTCAGGAGAAAACAAGTTCCCCAAAATCAGCTTGTTAGGACTTTTGCAGATAATCCCGCTTCAAAAAAGGAAAAGTCGCCAGCGTTTTTGGAACTTTAATGCATTTTCAGCTCACAGGATATGATGTAAGTGACAGAAGATTGAGGAAGCTCTAGCTAGTTTTTAGCACTTTGTCTGGTCTGACAAAGGCAAAGTCCATCAAGTTCAACCCCTCCAAATGAAAACCCAGCCCCATACACACACCCCTCCCTACTGTCACATAAATGATATATACCCATATCTATACTAACTATAGAGTTTAGTATCACAATAGCCTTTGTATTATGTCTGTCCAAGAAATCATCCAAGTCCCTCTTATAGTCATTAACTGAATCATCACCCGGCAGTGCATTCCCCAACCTCACTGTCCTCACTGTGATGAACCCCCTACTCTGTTCCTTTAAATGAAACTTCTTTTCCTCTAGTCTGAAGGGGAGGCCTCTGGTACGTGATTCTCTTTATGGGTAAAAAGGTCCCCTGCTATTTGTCTATAATGTCCTCTAATGTACTTGTAAAGTCTAATCATGTCCCCTCACAAGCGCCTTTTTCCAGAGAAAACAACCCCAACCTTGTCAGTCTCCCCTCATAATTGAAATCTGATGGTTGGGACTGTCAAGGTTGGGTTGTTTTGAAATGAACAGTTATAGAGAACTGTAAGGAAGGGAAACATGAGCCATTTATACAGAGGGAGAATGAACGGAGGTGCCAGGTCTATGCACTTACCCCTTTTTCTGCAGTGGCCCCCTGTAGTGGAGAAGGGACTTTGTCTCTCTCTTCTCTACATATGGGAGCTATAGACAGTCAGGTTGTGATCACTTCCTTGAATAGGAAGAGTTGCATTGCAAACATTATCCTCAGTGCTTAATCTTCTTCTCCCCCACATTTTATTCAGAATACACCTACAGGCCAATTCCTGAGGCTTAGACGTTTATGTTCGGACTTCATGGACAAGATATTGGCACACGGCTATTCAATGTCCATTTTGACTCTCATACTGACCCCACAAAATACTTTATTTACAAAATATAAAAACAAAGTATTTTTCTGTTCAGTCTGAACTACACAGTGAGGAACCCTCTTGTCTAGTCTCCCCACAACTTGCATATTAATATATACAGTAGGTCGTAGTACACAGACATCGTTAACATTATAAAGCACAACCTGGCCATCCTCAAGACTGATCCAATATTAGATGGGCTGCTAAAAAATTGGTGTTGTTTTGTCTCTAGAAAATCTAAATCCTTGAGAAATATGTTATCCCACAGTTTGATTTAGACCTGTAGAAAACATACTTTCCTTACAAAGGCTCCTTTAAGTATGGGTCTAAAAATGTATTACCTGCCAATGTGTGATGTTTTTTTCCCTATACCACAGGTAAAACCTCAGACAAGATCAGACAATATATGAATGGATCTATTTGATCACATGTATGATGTTTAATAAAGAATATGTGAGTCAGACTAAAAGGACCATCAAAGAGAAGGTGCATGATCATATTAATAACATTAAGAATAAGTCTGAGACTAATATTGGCAGACGTTTCTATGAATGTGGTTTTGGCTAATCTCAATGCCTTTACCATTAGTGATAAGCGAATCTGTCCCATTTTGCTTCGCCAAAAAATTAGCAAAATGCATTGAAGTCAATGGGCGACAAATGCAAATATGTCCCTACCTTCCCACATCCACTAAAACACTGGGGAGAGATTGCGTTTTGCATTTTGTGGAGTTATATACCATCTTACAATTGTTTTATAACCATTCTCTTTTAATAGGGTGTTAGTTGAGATCTTAAAAATATTTTTATATATCTGATTCCAAGATTTCTCCTCTATTGAGATACCTAGATCTTCTTCCCATTTGGTGTGAAATCCAGGAAGCATATTATCTCCTTCATAGATAAAATGATCATATAATCTGGAGATGGATCCTTTAAACTTTAACCCTTGTTTACACTCTAATTCATACCTGGTATAATATCCATCACAACCCTCTTTTATTAAATCCTTTAACCAATGTGATAGCTGCAGATATCTGAAATGCTCATGTATAGGTATATTATATATTTCAAGGTATTTAAATGGAGGAATGTATTTAGTTATGTTTTTCATACATATGATTTTTAATATATATATATATATATATATATATATATATATATATATATATATATATATATACAGATGCAGCCACTTTGGTTTGTCTGTTTGACACAGAATAACTAAACACAGATATCCCATTTATCTCATTTAACACAGAAAACTGCGTCACAACATCCCATCTAATTAAAGCATTCACCATTGTGAACAATGGAGCTTTGGTATGCTAATGAAAAGGTTAAATGCATTAAATGAGTTAAGATGACTTAAGATAACACAGTTTCTTCAATTACCCCTGAGTCATGACGCATTTAACTCACAAATCCAAGTGGCTTCATCTGTGTATATATATATGGATAACAACTGATTAATCAACCCAACTGATTAATCAACCCTATATTGATAAAATATCTAACTCTAGGGGAAATATCATGGTCAGACCCTGCAATGGTGGTCACCACACTGGAGGCAAACTTTTTGGTTCAACCAGGGTATTCATGGCGTTTGAAAGAACTGCTTCTCAACTTTAGCTACAAATATAAAAACTTATTTTTTGGAAAATGTCAAGCTCATAAGGCCGTTTTAAGAGGTATGTTGATAAAGTTGGCATCAAAACAAAAAAGGAGAAGGAGAGAGAAATAAATAACTTAAAAGAAAAACTATTAAGATATGAGCTTGAATATAAAAAGATAATAACATCTATATGGATATGGTGAAAGCTAAGAAGGAATTACTTGTGTTCTTTTGGAAGATATATGTAAAGCAATGTTATGGGCAAAACAACAATTTTTTGAAAAGGTTAATAAACCAGATATTTTAATAACTAGGAAATTAAGAGGGCTGCAGAAAACACAATCAATTGGGACAATTAAGACACAATTGGGGTATTGTCAATGACGCAAAGCATATAAATAAAGCATTTGTAGATTTCTATACTGATCTATACAGTGGGGATAAAACAGATAGATCAGCAGGAATTGTACACGAAATGGCCAAATACTTGCAAGATTGTAATCTTCTGAAACTTAGGCAAGAACAAAATTCCTGTTTGAATTCAGCAATTACATCTGAAGAAATAGCCACAGTCATAGAAGAGAAGTTGAACGCCTCAAAAGCTCCGGATGTAAATGGCTTTGGTGGTAAATATTACAAAATATGTTAAAGAAGCACTTCCTTATATGGTAAAAATGTTTAATAAAATAGTAATACATGAAGAGGGTAAGGATCCTAGGCTATGTTCAAGTTACCACCCTATATCTTTAATCAACACGGATATAAAGATTTTTGCTAAAATGTTGGCAGAACGTTTAAATGCGCTGCTACCTAAATTGATACATCCCGATGAAGTGGAGTTTATTAAGGGCCAAGATGCAGCAGATAATGTCAGGAGAACCATAAATCTAAGTGACCTACGTTAATATAAAAAAGACACAGACTATTCTGCTATCTTTAGATTCTGAAAAGGTATTTGATTGTGTAGACTGGAGGTACCTTTATGCAAACTTTTATCATTACCAGTCCATTCTTAAATGCAATCAGATGCCTTTATGGTAAACCGATGGCTAAAGTTAAAACTGGCCCAATAAAATCTGGAGCTTTTGAAATTAAAAGTGGAACAAGACAGGGGTGCCTGCAATCACCCCTCTTGTTCACAATACAGGTTAGACCGCACTTACTATTTCTGCCCACGTTTATGGTTAGGTGCACGTGTTGTAGTCTGCATCAGGGTATAAAAACTGGTTGTTTGTACTTTGTATAGAACCATCGACCATTTTTAGCAGACTTTAATGCTACAAGATAAATCCTGTGAAACGTGCATCTCTTAATTTAAATAAACTCACAGAATAAGCAGATATGCTATCACAATCTTTCCATTTCAGATGGCAACATGAGTGTCATGGCCGGCACCCAAGACCAGAACAAGTGCTCGAATCCTGGGTCTGAGCTAAGCTTCACCAGTGGTGTGACCACCTTTGAGCTTCGGGAGGAGCCCTCAGCCTAATCGGGTGCCACCTGGACTTACGAGAGGTTCAAGCAAGTGTTCTGGCAGGCAATGGGGCACGGCTGGTAGCTAGAGTCTTTTGGACCGAGGATCACGGTAACAGACAAGGGTATGGCAGACGGATCGTCAAACAGGCTGGATCGTGGCAGGCAGAAAGCAAGGGTCGTCAGGCAGGCAAGGGTCAAAACCGGGTATCAAGCAGAAAGGGTACAAGCAGAAGAGTAGTCGGATATCAGGCACTGGTCAGGATTCAGAATTCGGGACGGTCAAGGTACAGGCTGGGTCAAACACGGATATCAGATTCAAACAGACAAAATAGCACAAGGCTTCAGAACAGAGCACCAGAAACAAGTTCTATCACGGGCAGTTTGCTGGGAGTGGAAGTGGCCTATTTATACCCTGTTTGGGCGCCAAAGTTTTCGCGCCAAAAATCGGCGCGCATGCGTCAGAAGCGACGCGCGCGTCCGCGTCAATAAAGGAAACGAGACGCGGGCGCGCGCGTTCTAAGGAGGCAAGATGGTGGAAGCACGAGGCGGGCGTCCCCGCGGCCGGCGTGGCGGGCATCCCCGCGGCCGGCGTACAGCACCCCCAATCCCAGGTAACACAGGTTTCCTTACATTACCCCCCTCTCTAGGGGGGACACCGGACCCCCAGGCTTCCCAGGAAACTTTAAATGGAACTGCTTCCTAAGACGATCAGCCTTGATGTCATCCACTGAGACCCAGGAGTTCTCCTCAGGACCGAATCCCTTCCACCTAGTGAGGTACTGGAGTTTGTTACGTACCATTCGGGAATCGAGGAACTCCTGGATCTCAAATTCAGGCTGACCGTCAACTTGCATTGGAGGGGGGACAGAAGTAAGGCGAGTATTAGCGGCAGGTTTAAGCAAAGAAACATGAAAAGAATCAGAAATCTTGAAATTAACAGGCAATTTAAGGCGAACAGACGAAGGGTTGATAACAGTAGTGATGGGGTAAGGACCAATGAAACGGGGACCCAGCTTAAGGGAAGGAACCTTTAACCTGATGTTTTTGGTAGAGAGCCACACCAAGTCTTCCACTTTATACTGGGGTGCTTCTCTACGTCTTTTATCAGCAGCCCTTTTCTGAGCAGAAGTAGCAGTAGACAAAGAATCATGTACCTGGGACCAAATCAAGGAAAATTGTTCGACAGAGGAGTTAGCGGAAGGGACAGAAGAACCAGAATTAGAGAAGGAAAAAGCTTTTGGGTGTAACCCATTCACAATAAAAAACGGAGACTCTCCAGTGGAGGAGTGAGTGGCGTTATTGTAGGCAAATTCTGCCCAGGGTAATAGTTCTGCCCAGGAAGATTGATTTTCGGAGACATAACATCTTAAAAATTGCTCTAAAGACTGGTTCACTCTCTCGGTTTGACCATTGGTTTGTGGGTGATAGGCCGTTGAAAAAGAAAGATCGATCCCCACTAATGAGCAAAATGCGCGCCAGAACTTAGAGACAAATTGAACACCTCTGTCTGAAACAATATTACTGGGAAAACCATGCAACTTAAATATATGTTGAATAAAAAGTTCGGACAAAGTTTTGGCAGATGGGAGGTGAGGAAGTGACCCTTCTCCCCACAATACAAACACAACCCAAGAGACCGCCTCCGTGCCTTTTCCTCAGGAGTAAGGTGAGAGATGCCTAGCTGCATAGGCTCCTCCTGAGGTTGAGACACAGAGGGGTTTGACAACTTAGCACTAAAATTATGCTTATATGAAGAAGAAGTACCCTGTTCCTCCCGATTTTCCCTCTGTCTCCTATCTATCTGGATAACCAGAGACATTAGGTCATCCAGATTGGAAGATAGGGGGTAATTGACCAGGCTGTCTTTGACAGATTTGGCTAGACCGATGCGAAACTGGCTCCTTAGAGCTGCATCATTCCAACCAGTCTCCACCGCCCACCTACGAAACTCTGTGCAATAAATCTCTACTTCCCGTTTGCCCTGGCGTAGTTTGCGAATCGCGGAATCGGCCGAAGAGGCGCGATCCGGGTCATCGTAAAGAATGGCCATAGAGCGGAAGAACATATCTAAAGAGTAACGGGCAGGGTCAGTGGCCGGCAATCTAAGTGCCCAGACTTGGGGGTCACCCACTAATAGGGTCATTACGAACCTGACCTTTTCCTCGTCAGAGGGAAATGAGTGGGGGAAGAAGCTGAGATACAGCTTACAGGCCTCTTGAAACACAAAAAACTGGGTTCTGTCCCCACCAAACTTGGCAGGAAATGCAATCTTGGGTTCCTGGGGTCTGTATACAGCACCCCTATCAGGCAGGGAACCCACAGAAGAAGTAGGAATAGGACTGGCTGGCTGCTGCGAGGGTCCCAACTGGCGTGTTAGGTTATGGAATCCCTGGAGCAAATAGTTCTGCTTTCGCTCCTGCTCCTCCATACGTTGGAGTAGAGTAGTTAGCAACAGCTCGGAAGAAGATGGAAGTGGAGCAGCGGCAGCAGCTTCGGTGTGATCGTCGTCCTCCATGGCCCGTGATAATGTCACGGCCGGCACCCAACACCAGAACAAGTGCTCGAATCCTGGGTCTGAGCTAAGCTTCACCAGTGGTGTGACCACCTTTGAGCTTCGGGAGGAGCCCTCAGCCTAATCGGGTGCCACCTGGACTTATGAGAGGTTCAAGCAAGTGTTCTGGCAGGCAATGGGGCACGGCTAGTAGCTAGAGTCTTTTGGACCGAGGATCACGGTAACAGACAAGGGTATGGCAGACGGATTGTCAAACAGGCTGGATCGTGGCAGGCAGAAAGCAAGGGTCGTCAGGCAGGCAAGGGTCAAAACCGGGTATCAAGCAGAAAGGGTACAAGCAGAAGAGTAGTCGGATATCAGGCACTGGTCAGGATTCAGAATTCGGGACGGTCAAGGTACAGGCTGGGTCAAACACGGATATCAGATTCAAACAGACAAAATAGCACAAGGCTTCAGAACAGAGCACCAGAAACAAGTTCTATCACGGGCAGTTTGCTGGGAGTGGAAGTGGCCTATTTATACCCTGTTTGGGCGCCAAAGTTTTCGCGCCAAAAATCGGCGCGCATGCGTCAGAATCGACGCGCGCGTCCGCGTCAATAAAGGAAACGAGACGCGGGCGCGCGCGTTCTAAGGAGGCAAGATGGTGGAAGCACGAGGCGGGCGTCCCCGCGGCCGGCGTGGGGGGCGTCCCCGCGGCCGGCGTACAGCACCCCCAATCCCAGGTAACACAGGTTTCCTTACAATGAGGCTGTTAAATATCTAGGTGTAATGCTACCTAAGAGATTTCAGGAATTAAATAAGCTTTATTATACACCTCTGATAGATAACTATAGATATGCCATCATGGGAAGGATATCACACAAATATGGAGAGCTTCCACCTGTAGAAAACCCTTTTTGCTGGGTTGGGTGCTTTAGCAGTGAAAGGATCATCCACCTGTGATCCAATAATACATGTAGCAAACCAGGTACACTGTAGCACACCACACTTGGTGCCTCAAGCCTTGAGAAAGGGCCCAGCGGGGTCCGAAACGTTGCCTTGTATGTATCTACTTTGTTTGGGGCCAATAAAGAAAATTTGATGCACTGATCTTCAAGTGTGGTGTGCTACAGTGTACCTGGTTTGCATCATGGGAAGGATATAGCATTTTGTGGCTAGGACACAGATACTGTATTAATGTTTTGCCTAGAATTTTACATTTGATTTCAACAAAGAGACATGGAACAATTTATATGGGCAATAGAAAGATCTTACAAAGGAATAAATATAAGGGAGGCATGGGGGTCCCAGAGTTGTTTTCTTATTATAAAGCAGCTCAATTTGTACAAATCCAGACGTGGCATTTAAAGGGAGAAAAACCAAGTAGGGCTCCATTAAAACCGGAATTACATACCGATCGAGAGTAAGCAGGCTACATCTTGTGTTGCACATTCTCTAAAACTTTGGTCATCACATAAGCTGAAACTTAAATTATGTAAACAAAGATCCTTAGGGACACTCATGTTTTGGAATGATGCTTTTATTCTGGGCACCATAATCTCTGATTTCCAATAGTGGATTTTAAATGGTTTTACAAGAGTGGGGGACCTTGTGGCTGGAAATAAGGTTATAACATTTAACAATCATAAAGTAATGTATAAGATACCCATGCGAGAGTATATTAGATTTCTGCAACTGTCACACTGCCTAAAAGAATTTATTAAGGAGGGATGTGATGGAAACTAAACTAACCATGAACTGGAGTGTAAACAAGGACTAAAACTAAGGGGATCTATTCCTGATTATATCGTCATTTGATCCATGAAGTGGATAAGTCCTCCCCAAGATTTCAGTCCAAATGAGAAGAAGATTTGGGGAGTCCAACAATGGATAAATCCTGGAGCCAAATATATGAAAATATTTAAAATTTGAACCAGTACTTTATTAAAGGAGAATTGCCATCAAACCAATATGAGATGTATATGACACCACAGAAACTTCATGAAACGAAAAATAAGGTCTCCCCCATATGCTTTAGGGGCTGCGATGAGATAGGTACTTATATACATATGTGGTGGGAGTGCCCCCAGGTAAAAAAAAAGTTTGGGAGTTGGTATTTCAGGAAATTAGTATGATATGTACCCTAAAGGTCTGCCCTTGCCCTAAAATTGCATTACTTAGGGGCCGATTCACGAAGGGTCGAATATCGAGGGTTAATTAACCCTCGATATTCGACTGGGAACTAAAATCGTACGACTTCGAATATCGAAGTCGAACGATTTTGCGCAAATCCTGCGATCGATCGATCGAAGGATTTTTCGTTCGATCGAACGATGAAATCCTTCGAATCGAACGATACAAAGGATTTTAATCCAATGATCGAACGAAAAACCTTCGATCAAAAAATCACAGGCAAGCCTATGGGGACCTTCCCCATAGGCTAACATTGACTTCGGTAGTTTTTAGCTGCCGAAGTAGGGGGTCGAAGTTTTTCTTAAAGGGACAGTACTTCGACTATCGTATGGTCGAATAGCCGAACGATTTTTAATTCTAATCGTTCGAATCGTTCGAATTCGATCGAATTTAACCGATTGGATGGCCGAAGTACCAAAAAAATACTTCGAAATTCGAATTTTTTTTTATTCAAACCCTTCACCCGAAATTCGTGAATCGGCCCCTTAATCTAATACCAAAAATAAGGTCTACAGTAAACTGAACAGACTACTGATATTTAAACTGTGCTTATCTGCTAGACTACTTATAGCGAAACACTGGAAAGGCCCTATTCCTCAGATATGGGCTTCTATATAGGCTAAAGTAGGGGAGATACTTGTAATGGAAAAAATAACAGAACTTGTTAATAATGAGGCGAATATGGGAACTTTACATCTCTAGATATCCAATACCAAAACTAGTATAGATTAAGACCTATGGTGATATATACTCTGTATGGAATGAAATATGGATAATCATTATTAACCACATTATATAAAACCTTTTATGTGTAGTTTTAATTATTTATTTTTCAATTTATATAAAAATTTCTTTTGCGTGGTATATGCTGCCAGTGATCTAAAACTCACTGGGTAATAAATGTGAAGATATGTCTGATTATCACTATTTTATATGTATAACTAAGGGATAAAGAAATATTGTAAATCACAATAATGTTGTTGTACAAAAAGTATATTTGTGTTTATTTATTGCTTTGGATATTTTGTGAATATTTAATTTTAATTCTCTTTCTATGTTTTGCTAACTAATAACAGATAGCTATAGTGGGGACCAACCCAACCAAAGGTTTTCAGTTAGGCTCGTTGTGGTGGTTGGACCTTGCCAGAGTATTGCACTAGGTACATTTTAGAAGAGGGAGAAAGGAGGTTCTCTCCTGTTGATTGATACAGACACTATAGGTGACAGACTGCTTGGGTTCCTATCATGGAAACACTATAGATTCAGGACCACCATCAGGGCTGCTGAACTTCTCTCATGGTGGGAGATGCAGCTCCTGCTCATAGCAGATTTGGGGCCATCCCCTCTGTAGGTAGAGGCAACCTAATACTCACTGGTGGATATAATGACATAGTGCTGATCTCAAGTGAGGGAGTTTTACTTTGAAAGCGTGAAGTAAGCTGCAGGTAAAACCTTGTCCATTTGTAAAATGTATAACTAAGCAATTGTCACGGTCGGCACCCTACACCAGAGCAAATGCCAAGCACTCTGGTCTCGACTTCACCAGTTAAGTGACCGCCTTTGGCCTCGGGAGGAGCCTTCGGCTTATTCAGATGCCACCTGGACTTAACGAGAGGTGCAAGGTGTAAATTCTGGCAGGCAATGGGGCACGACTGTTTACAAGGGTAATGGAAGATAGGAAGCCACGAGGAACCGGCAGGCCGGGCCAGCACAAGCAGATAGAATAGTCAGACAGGCCAAAATCAGGATAGAGATCGTAGAATAATCAGAGGACAGGCATAGGTTTCAGGATTGGAGAGGTCAACATAGTTTCAGACAGGCAAGGTTAGGATTGGAGAGGTCAGAGTAGTAGCAGGCAGGCAAGGGTCAAACGCAGTAGATCAAGACAGGAATCACAGTAATAACACCCAGGAACAAGCTGATTGAACCTAACAATGGGCAAGGTCCTGTAATCTAAATGGGCTTTATATACCTTTGAATTTCGCACCAACTGCGCACTGGCGTGATGACGCCAGCGCGATTGCGCCTTTAAATGACGAAGGGCATGTGGCACGCGCCCTAGAGGAAGCCGGCACAGGAGAGGGAAGCAGCGCGACTGGCGTCCACGCCAAGGACGTGGCGTGGACACGGCTGCCACTAGACCACCAGGGTAAGTTCCTTACAGCAATAGAATTCTTAAAGAATCTGCAATTTGAGTGTAGGACTGGCCATATCGGAGATGACTAATGTAGTTGTTCAGCTTAAATATATTGCAATATATGGACAAACAATCCCTGTTTTGTTTATAGGGTAAGGCATTTTTCAGTAGCAGTAGCACAAAATGTCTCTGTCTTAAAAATATTGATAATGGGTTGAGTGCAGAGGACTCTTGTATTTGTCTATATTTATTTGGTAGTCTCAACCTCATTGAACCCCCGCCTAATGGTTTTAAAAATTAGTGGTGAGCACAACTTTCCCTTGTTTCTCATGTGAGGACAGAACATAGTAGCGATCTCTTATGGAATTGCGGCTTTGGATATTGGCTTGGGGTGATGCTGGCAAGGTCCTATTTATTTGATAAAATGTGAATAAACGCAGACCCCATTTTTGGCTCCTGGTGTTTCATTAGGGTATGTAACAATGGGGTTCAGTGGGATGGCTGAAAGCCAAGGGTCAGTTGAGGAGTCCCCTTGTCCTGTCCTGTAAAGCTGGCCAGCTGCACTATGTTGCATGTTTACATCGCTATTTACAGATTTCCATTTGTTGAAATGTATTTAACTCAGTAGCTGATTTCTAATTGACACTGAGTCTTCCACAAAACCATTCCAATAATAATAACCATCTATGTACTCATTGGTTAATATATGTCAAAAGAATATCATTTTGGTAAAAACATTCTGAATTTTAGATTTTTGTTATGAAGTTATAAAGTGCATGAAAACATAAAGAGCTGCCTGAACATGAATTGCACAATTGCCTTGAGACTATAACTTTTTTTGAATGTACCAAATATCCCCCAGGAGTCTGTGTCTATATTCAGGATTCTATGTAAATCCTCTGTCTGTTCTCTATAAAATGAGGGTTGGATCAGGCAGTCTCCTTACTTTGTTCTACACATGCAGCCCCTGTGCCTCTCTGTGCTACTGACTGCTGCTGCTACTGGGGAACATGCTCTGACCTTGTGCCGTATATTGGCTACAATGTTGGGAGGCTCAGCTGCATCTAAATTTCAAAAATTTCTGATCTATCTGATAGTCCTTCCTATACCGTCCTGCAGATCTGGAGATCAGACCAACAATCCTGCCTGTCGTCTGAAGGTGTTCATTAGAGAATTTGAGCAATATGAATATATACAAGAAGGAGACATCATGATTGGAGGAGTGTTGACTGTTGGTATGAGAGGTTTCTATACTGACTCAAAAGTAGTGGACTGTAATAAGTAAGTGTCATTTCATACAAACTCTATGAAGCAGAGAAGGGATAACTGAGAAACACAGTATCACATTGGTTTATCTGGGGCAGGTAAAGCCTTGTATTTCCCTCATTGTATTACACAGAGAAAACATTTTATTCTTATTATTCTTTCATTTCTACAGCTCTGACATGGTTATATTGTGCTTCCCAGAGATTTATGTTGTTTTTATTACTCAGGGACATACAGTATAACTGAGATGTGTGTATAGTAGATATCATGTCCCATTGTGAGAGTACCTGGTGGTCTAGTGGGGTGGTGGGGACGGTTGCTGAGCTAACAGCAGAGATGCCCCCAGCCTCCTCCTCCTGCCACTTCTGGGAACCACAACGGCATCTTTTACAACTGAGGAAATCCTGGAAAGTCTCCAGCGTCTTGTGGAACAAGAGGCAAAACAGTATCAAATTGTTCAGTGCTTTCTGGGACTAAAAGCCTGGACACTATTCAACAATAACCTGTTGCTTCTGTTCCAGTCCCTGTCCTAGAAAGCAGACCACTACCCACTACCCCGGGTAGCTCCATAGTGGATTGGCAAATTTGTTTGCCAGGCGTGAAATCACTGCCTGCTTTGCCGCTGCCAAATAAATTCCAGAATTTGCCCCAAAAAAACGCTGTAGAAAATTCACCCATTGACTTTAATGGGTGCCAGCGTCAACTTTGACGCCGGCACCCATTATGATGCCAATGAATTGTTGCAGGCGCCAAAATCGCAGTTTTAGCAAATTTTTCGACAGTGTCACGAATTTCGCTAAAAATTCAGAAAATTTGTGGCAAAGCTAAATGGGACAAATTCGCCCATCACTAATGATGATCCCTGTCCATGGTGACTCTGCCGATGCAGCTATCCATAGCCTCAGGCAGGGAAAATGGCAGGTCGAGTTTTATTTTACAGAATTCTGCTGATGGGCAGTAGAGATGGGGTGGAATGACACAGCGTTATGAAGCCAGTTCAGCATGGGGCTGGCCGCTGCTATCAAGGAAAGCCTTGTAAATTTCCCTACTCTGTCCTTCCTAGATTCACTAATGAATCCTGCTATCCAAATTGATAGGAGGCATAGTGAGCGACAGTTATACCTTCTAATAAATCTTCAGGGTTGGCACCCAAACCTAATTTCTCTGCCTCTAGGCCCTCCAAGGAACCCATGCATTTGGGCTCTATCCGTTTGTCTCCAGAGGAAAAGAGTTGTAGGAGGGCTAATAGGTTGAGGCTTTACAGTGGGGGTAAAGAGCCATTTTGCAATAGCTGTGCCAAGAGGCAAGAAAATGGCAGAAGCTAAACAGGTCTGGGGAGTCATGTTTGGGTCATGCCGTTTCTACTTAATTCTCTTCTCAAATACTCATCCTATTCTGTTCCTCTTAAATTGGGACAAGGGCTGCATAGATAGCCCTGTCTTTCTAGATTCTGGGGCAGCTGGGAGATCCTAGATATCAGCTTTGCATATAGACACTGGGAATACCCACTGAACTCCTTGTCCCATCGGTCAAATGTTGGCTACTGATGGTAGTCCCCTTTGGTGGATGGTTTCGTGTCTTCCATGTCTGAAGGTCTCATCATGTCTGTGCAGATTTTCTTCTTTACATTATCTATTGCCCTTACACCCCTGTGATGCTGGGCCTTCCCTGGTTAAGGGGGTATTGGGTAATGTGCAAGCTAATGTATTGTGGTACAGGCTGTGAGCCTTTATGTTTCAAATTCCCCCATGTATTAGCTGCAACTACTGTTGAAGAGTTACCTTCATTTTACTCTTCCTTTTCCGATATCTTCTTTAAAAGAGCTGGCAAAACCCTGTGTAACAACTCACCTCCCTGGTGGCCTAGTGGTGCGGAGGGGACACCCACCATGCCTCTCCTCTGTGTCCCAGGCGCTGGTTCCTTAGGGTGCATGCGTTGCATCTCTGTGAGATTTAAAGGCACAGGCATACTGGCGTGATGACTCCAGTGCGAATTGGCGTGAAAGGGAATTCCTGTGTGTTAATCCTTGCCCGTTATCTTGTTCCTGAGTTTCCTGCTGCTTCTTTCCTTTTAGAGCTTCTGCTATTCTGTGATTTTGACTACCTGGTTTGACTCCTGCCTGCTTCTGATGATCCTGACCCTGCCTGGTAACTGACTCCTCTATTCCGTAACCCTTCTGATTGATCTCCTGGTTTGACCCTTGCCTATTTGACTCTGCTTGTATTCTGCCTGCCCCGACTCGGCCTGATCTGACTTTGCTTTCTGTCTACACCTTGTACCACGACCTTCTGCCCAAAAGACTTTGCATTACCATTGTTCCCCTTTGTTTGTTCAGAACCCCCTCGCTTTGCACCTCTCTTAATAAGACCTGGCGGCATCCAATTAGCCGAGGGCTCCTCCCGAGGTGAAAGGCGGCTGTTAAAGGTGTAAGCAAGAGCCAAGAACAGTGTGCTTATTATAGGTTGTGAATTTAGGGTACCAACAATGACACCCTGCCTCCGCAGAGGCCCTATGCCTGTGCTATAGATTTAATGCTAGGTCTCTCTCCTCCCAGGGGTAGAACATACCCTCTCTCTCTCTTCCAGAGTCTCAGACCATGCAGGAGAATATTAAGGAAAACTTGGAAAAGGGGCCGTCTACTTCTCATGTGGGGGCCTCTTCTTTGTAGAGAAGAAAGATGTAGGTCTGAGGCCATATATAGCTCATAGAGGAATAAACAAAATCACAGTCAAAATCATTACCCCTTCCTTTGATCTCTGAACTCTTTCATAGAGTTAAAGGTGCCAAAATCTTTACAAAACTCAATCAAGGGGCTCATATAATTAAATTCAAATCAGGGAAGAGGACAAATAGAAGTTGAATTTTAACACTCGCAATGGGCACCATAGTTACATAGTTAGTTACATAGTTAGATTGGGCTGAAAAAAGACAAAGTCCATCAAGTTCAACTCCTCCAAATGAAAACCCAGCCCCATACACACACCCCTCCCTACTGTCACATAAATGATATATACCCATATCTATACTAACTATAGAGTTTAGTATCACAATAGCCTTTGTATTATGTCTGTCCAAGAAATCATCCAAGTCCCTCTTATAGTCATTAACTGAATCATCACCCGGCAGTGCATTCCCCAACCTCACTGTCCTCACTGTGATGAACCCCCTACTCTGTTCCTTTAAATGAAACTTCTTTTCCTCTAGTCTGAAGGGGAGGCCTCTGGTACGTGATTCTCTTTATGGGTAAAAAGGTCCCCTGCTATTTGTCTAGAATGTCCTCTAATGTACTTGTAAAGTCTAATCATGTCCCCTGACAAGCGCCTTTTTTCCAGAGAACACAACCCCAACCTTGTCAGTCTCCCCTCATGATTTAACTCTTCCCTCCCTCTAACCAGTTTAGTTGCACTTAGTCTCTGCACTCTCTCCAGCTCATTTATATCCCTCAAAAGGACTGGAGTCCAAAACTGCCCCCATACTCCAGATGAGGCCTCACCAGGGACCTATAAAGAGACACAATTATGTTTCATCCCTTGAGTTAATGCCCTTTTTTATACAAGAACTTTATTTGCTTTAGTAGCCACAGAATGACACTGCCCAGAATTAGACAACTTGTTATCTGCAAAGACCCCAAGATCCTTCTCATTTAAGGAAACTCCCAACACACTGCCATTTAGTGTATAACTTGCATTTATATTATTTTTGCCAAAGTGCATAACCTGCATTTATCAACATTGAACCTCATTTTCCAGTTTGCTGCCCAGTTTTCCAGTTTAGACAAATCACTGTGCAAAGTGTCAGCATCCTGCATGGAACCTATAGTTCTGCACAATTTAGTCTCATCTGCAAAAATAGAAACAGTACTTTCAATGGCCACCTCCAGGTCATTAATAAACAAGTTGAAAAGCAAGGGACCTAGTACAGAGCCCTGCGGTACTTCACTAACAACACTGATCCAATTAGAAAATGTTCCATTTACCACCACTCTTTGTAGTCTATCTTTTAGCCAGTTCTCTATCCAGGTACAAATACTATGTTCCAGGCCAACATTCCTTCATTTAACCAGTAACCTTTTGTGTGGCACTGTATCAAATGCTTTAGCAAAGTCTAAGTAATAGTGATGGGCGAATTTATTCGCGGTGAATTAGCACAATTCGCCACTGGCGAATAAAATTGTGAAACGCCAGCGAATTAAAATTTCGGAAAAAACAGACGCTGGCGCTGTTTCGTGAATTTTTCGCCGTTTCATGAATTTCACGGGAAATTCAATAAATTTTGGCGAAGCGAAATGGCGCAAATTCGCCCATCACTACTAAGTAAATTACATCCACTGTCATCCCAGAATCGAGGTCTCTATCCAGAATCGAGGGACTTTACTGGCCTATAGTTTTGAGGCTGAGAACGGGATCCTTTTATGAATATCTCCTAATGTTCATTGGCTTTTGTAATGCCCCAGCCCTCTAACAAGAATTCATAAACAATTCTTCTGTGTCCTTCTGGGTTGGTACATAGTGGTGTACCTTGATGGCATTTTAATCTATTCCTCTAATCTAACAGATCATCATGCCCATGTTCAGGAGGTGTTGGGTAGGTTAAAGCAAAATCAGCTTTATGCCAAACTAAAAAAAATGTGTTTTTGAAGTACCCTCCATACATTTCCTAGTAATACATTATTTCCCACTTGGGCCAACCAAGGTTTCATATGGGCCATCCAAAGGTTTTTTGGGTTCACCAACTACTACAGACAGTTTATAAAAAACGTTTCCACTCTGGTGGCTCCGATTACTACTTTTACTAAAAAGAGGGCAGATCCTAGTATTTGGTCTGCAGAAGCTTTGTTGAAGAAGTCTTTTTTTTTCAGCTCTGGTGCTCTAGCAACCTAATTCAACCCTCCCCTTCATGGTAGAAATGGATACCTCTGAAATTGGAGCTGGAGAAGTTTTATAACTGCAACATCCTGTTATCAGTAAAATTCATCCATGTGCCTTTTTCTCTAAGTAGTTCTTCCCTGCAGAGATCCCAGACAGGCCATGAGGGCTTTGTTTTTAACCTGCTTTAACTTTATCATTACATACAGGCCTGTGGAAAGAAATGTTGAAATAGATTCCCTTTCTGGAAGTTTTGTCTCCAGCAGGGATGGGCGAATTTGCCCCGTTTCGTTTCGCCAAAAATTCACCGCCGGCGAAATGTCACAGAAGCCCATTAAAGTCTATGGGCGCACGGCGAAATTATTTTGTTGCTCGTCTTTTTTTTTTTGACGCACGTCTCCATACAAGTCTATGGGCGTCATTTTTTCGGGGAAACGAGGCGAAAAAATTCGCCCATCCCTAGTCTCCAGTCTTACAGAAGAATCTAACCTGTTTCTATTGTATCCAAGAAAGTGATTATAGCAGCACTGAGCCCAGATCTGTATGCCTCCTTATTAAGCCCCAGGTTAATTTGCCTTCTAACATTCCTCCAGGCAAACTCGTTCCGGAAAATATTCATGAGGCAGTTTTGCTTGAGACTCACAACTCTAAGGAAGCAGTAAACCTGTTCTCTTCTGTCCCACACTCTCTGGTTGCCAACATTGAGACAGGATGGTGGTAATTATATTGATTTTTGCCCAGTTTGTCAATGTTCAAAACCTTTCAGGTCCTTACCTCAGGGACTGCTACATTAGCTTCCTATTCCAGAGAAGCCATGAACTCATATCTCCATGCATTTCATTGTGGAATTATCTCCCTCCCTCCATTTTACTGATTTAGTAAAATATTTAATTTCATTCCCACCCCTCTGCTAAGTCACTTGCAGAGATCTTCCTATCTAATATATTTTTATGGGGCCCCATTGAAAATTGTTTCTGATAGGGAGGTTCGGTTTGTGTCTAAATTTTGGCAGGCCTTTTGTTCTCTTATGGATACTGATTTGTCTATCCACAGATGAATGGCCAGACAAAAAGTTGTTGGAGCAGTCAGTATCTCAGATGTTACATCTCCAATAATCAGTTGCTTTGGGCTGACTTTCACAATCAACACCTGTCCTCACATGGGGGACCACACACTAAAGACTTCCGATACCTTCCCTAAGACTGATCACTCACTGAGGACTCACACATTTGCTAAAGGCATCCACAACCGCTAAGCATAACTTTCTCTTCATATGGCTGGAGCTCAGTGTTTCTCTCAAGCAGAGCACACACAGCCTTTTCAGATCCTGTCAGCTTAATCAGGCAGCACCTTTGCACTCTCTGCTTCTTCTCTGTCCGCTGTCTCTAAGGCCCCAGACCTCTCCCTAGCCTAACTCCACATTGGTTCTGTCTGGATGCTGCAGCAGGGGATCCTTTATATCCTCTGCCAGCCCACCCCATAGATATGTCTCTGCTCCCCAGGCTGTAACCAGGTTTGAAAATATCACAAGCAGAACAAGGAGAAGAGTTTTCTGCTCTCCTACATTAACTAGGGGTAGTTCTGTCCAACAGGTGTATTAAGTGGGCAAAAAAGTAAAAAACACTGCTAACTTTAGGCTAATCCACAGTGTCCTGAATTAGCCACAGACACCATATAAAACCAGTCTGAATGCACCCAGGTCCTCTGACCTGATTTTCATGTGTAAAATGAAAAAAAATTCTGGTATAAATTCATATATTGTGAAAAATAGGAAATTAGCGCTATAAATCTTTTTGCAGAGGTGGAAATACATGAAAACTCAGGCAGATTTAGAAAGCTCAGTTTCTTTCAAACAAAACATTGTATAGTTGTCCTAGGTAAACTATAGGTTTCCCTCAGAAAATGCCCCTAAGGTGAGAGAGTACAAAATGTTTTAAAAACGTCTGGCATTTCACGAAAGCAAAATGTTCAATTCTGCTGGCACTTAAAGGGTTAAAGTTCTAATTGTTAAGTATAATCCCACTAGATATTTCTCTTTACAGCTACAGAATATTTTCCATTGGATTGTGCAGCAAGTTGGCTGAGTGACATTCATTGTATTTCACTGAAAAAAAGAGAATAATAATAGTGATCTTCCACTTGAATTTAAATACAGTAAAAGACACATACTGGTGGTCTAGAGTGGGAGGAGTTCAAGGTTCATGACTATTTTGGTGAAAATTTATTTGCACATTTAAATGTTTTTATTTCCCCAGACCCAGTGCCCAGAAATACAGATATCTTGTGGACTTTGCCTTCCGTGTAAAGAAAATTAATGAGAATCCAGCCTGGTTACCCAACATAACTCTGGGATATCATATACAAGATTCCTGTGGATACATACCAAAATCTCTGATGAGCATTTTTCAGATATTATCTGGTAACAGGGAGCCAGTACCTAATTACTCGTGCAGGAGAAAAGGAAGAATAGCTGGCTTTATTGGAGATTTACTCTCAGAGACAACTGTTCCTATTGCACATATTCTGGGTGGGCTCGGATATTCCCAGGTGAGACACAATCGCTTTTTCATTCAGAATATATATGATTGATAAGTAAGATGAGTCATCAACTTTCACATTATTTCTTGAAACTATTTTGTTTGGGATTTACATATTTCATAGGCTTATCAAAATTGTTTTATGTTACTTTTTTACTCTTTGCCTGCCAAGCACGTACGTTGTATGTTCTGGCAGGCAAGGGCTTTAACTGCCAAGAACGTACCTAGTACGTTCTGGCAGAAATCAGTGCTGATCTCTGCATCAGTGGCTTTAGCCGCCTCTGCAGAGACTTAGCAGTGCTGACAGCCCCCTGGGCAACAAGGCTGGGGGGCTGTCATGTCGGTCCTGCAACAGGATTGTCGCCGGGCTGACCTAAAATCGCAAGAAGAAGCAGCTAAACAACTTACCAGCTCCCCCGGCTTCATTCTTCTCTCTGCTTCACTGGCGACGCCCACGCACATCCTGGCTGCAGTGACTCATCAGCACACACGCTGCGGAAAGTCTCTAGAGCATCAGACTGTCCCTCCTGCTCCAGCAACGGTAAGTGCCCTTTATTTTACACACTACACACACTTGTATACATATATGGAACACACTTATACACTTACACACTCATTTTAGTAAAGATTCTTTTTTTTCCTTTTTTTTTGTAGTTATGTACACTTATTTGCACTTTATTTCACACTTATATACTCACTGTCACACCACTTTTAGAAGTGTATAAGCAAAAAACTCATAAAGAGGGCTTTTTTATTTTTTTACCTTTTTCATTTTACTAATTTGTGTGGTTTTATTGCAATTTTATCCCTGCATTATTTTTCCTTATGTATCTTTAGTATAGTTTTGCGGTTTGGTGCTTTGGTATAGAAAGATATATTTTTACTTTCTTTGATTCATCAGAATATGTACTTTCCAAAAATATATGGTGTTCTGGGGGCTTTTTACAGTTTGGGGGTCTTACAACACATAACGCAAAGTTGGGGTACTGTTTTCATCAGCTGAGTTGGCTAGGGTGAAAATTGATATGCATGTTTTTCATTTGGGGTCCATACACAACACATACTTTGGTAAATCTATGCATATTGGGCATCAAACTATTCATTAGACCTCTGACGTCCATATTTAAGGTGATTTTTCTTTGTATGTAAAACATTGTGTGCGAAAAATTTGGCAACATTTTTAGGCGATTTTCAGAAATGTTGTAAAAACCTCTAAGTTTATAAAAAATGTGCAGTTTGGTACTTTGGTGTAGAAAGACATCTTTATCTTTGTTGGATTCATTAGAATGTGTACTTTCCAAAAATATATGATTTTGGGTGTTCTTTGCTGTTAGGAGTGTCTTGAGGCACATAATATGAATTCTCATTTATCTTAGACTAAGACATATAGTGGCAGATTTACAGACTAACAATGGCGAAGATTTGCTAGTGTTACCGTTTTGAGGGACTTCTCTTCTCCGCAGATTTTACTGAACGTTACTTTTTATGCCAGACTTGCCTTCGCCAGCTCAGACCAGGTGAAGTGCACTGGAGTACATAGATCTTCCTCAATCTTCTGTTACTTACATCATATTTTTAGTGGAAAAGGTTTCTAAGTACAAAAAACCGCTGGTGTCTTTTTCTTTTTTCAGAGTGATAGCCTGCAAAAGTCCTTAATTTTTTGGGTAGCTGGGTTCCCCCATACATTTTATAACATATGGAACATAAACTATACAGTGGGCTCGTGTGTAGAGCAATATGACAACTCTAATGTCTTTATTAAGGTTCTCTGGACATGTGTAATGTAATGTATTTGCTGCATCATATACGTCCATTCAACTTCCAGCTGTTTGCAAATTAGCCTGAGAGAAGACCTCTAACGAAGTTGCGCTAGGCAGAATTGAATGCTGCGCGCATCTTTGCTTTGATTTTCTTGCACTGGCGAAGTAACGCCAGCGAAAATTCACCAGCGCTCGGTGCCCTGGACACAACTTTGCATTTTAGCAAATTAGCTGAGCAAATTTTCGCCTGGCTAAGTGTTGTGATGGCTGCGAAGCCGTTGCTGTCGAATTTTCACCACTTAGTAAATTTACCCATTAGACTATATTTGGGACCCTCCGTTTGCAACTGGTGTCCTCCGACATTTCTGGCATATTCAATAGCTTCTAATGCATCCCAATTGCCACAGACTTTATCGAACAAGTCAATAATTTTAGGGCTCCGTACATATCTTATTCTCTCCAGTAGCTCCCTTTCAGAAGGGGGTATTGTTGATTTCCATTTTTTGCTATTAGACCTCTAGAGAATGGAGTTAACCATTTTTTGTACCACGATTTTTAAATTGAGGATTTTGTTCCCTAGCACAAAATTTTTTTTTTCTATTAGGCCAGAACCTCTCTAATTGTTATTTATATTTTTAATATCCAGATGTAACCCTTTCTATCACATTCAGTTCTGCCAACTGTGATGCTCCTGCAAATAGAAATAAAATTACAAATTATAAAACTTCAGAAAAAAGTGCACAAGAGAAAAAAACAGTGAGTCGTGAGGTGAGGGCCAAGGGTTACAGTAGTGCTGCTTTTTGCTGGTAGACAAGATTATGATTAGATAGCCATATGCTTGCTTAATGGTAACTAGGCAATGACTAGTGTGAGAAGGCTGAGCAATATGGAATTACTGACAGTTTCATGATGTAGAGGCAAGTAGAAATGGTAACCATTGGGTTATACTCTATTCAAGAGCTAAATAATAAGAATGTTTTGCTGCATTTTAATAGCTGTCATCTACATTCAGTCAAAAGATTGTTACTGATCTCTCAGTTTTGTAGAGACATCAGGAATGACATGAATACTGAGCTACATGAGTTGCAGTTGAATCATATATGTAAATGGTTCTTCAGAGCCTTATGCACAGGTTATCCACCTACTACTACAGTACTACTCACATGGGCTTTGGATGTAGCCTGAGAGAGATGTAGACACAACAGTGCAGTAGAGTGAACTAGTTTGGTCTTTAGTACTAAATATGAGTATTCTGAGCATAGTTCTAAGGTGGTTAAGGACCAATGGAACATAATTAGTGTGTCTAGGGATTTACAGAAAGTAGTCCCTGAACTATCTCTTATTAGCTATAGGCTAACCACTTAAAGCAGTGAATCCCAACCAGTAGCTCTTGAGTAACATGTAGCTTTCCAACCCCTTGGATGTTGCACTCAGGGTCCTGAAAGCAGGTGCTTATTTTTGAATTCAAGGCTTGAAAGCAAGTTTTAATTGTATAAAAACTAAGTATAGTGCCAAGTAGAGCCTTTTGTTGGCTGCCAGTCTACATTGAGGCTACCAGATAGCCAATCACAGCCCTTATTTGGCACCACAAGGGACTTTTTCATATTTGTGTTGCTCACCATCTCTTTTTACATTTGAATGTGGCTCACAAGTAAAGGGGTTGGGGACCCCTGACTTAAAGCGATACTGACACATTCCTATAAAAGTCATAAGAACGTGTCAGTATCAAGTAGGTGCTGCACCAAGAATAGTTCCCCTCAAAGCACCATTGCTAAATGATCTTCTGTGCTTTGTCAGTGTCGCTTATCCTTCCATAGGCTAATTACGAATGAAAACAGGACTTCAGCCTATGGAAGCATCGCTCCACCCCCAGCCCAGCATCACTGAAGCAATACAGAAGATCTATTAGTAGTTTTTAGCAGGTCGGCGGCACAAAGGTTTGTGGGCTGGGGAGGCTTTGAGAGGAACTATTCTGAGATCAGCATCTACTTGATACTGACACGTTCCTATGATTTTTATAGGAAGGTGTCGGTATCGCTTTAACTGTTTCTCCTGGTAGAAACTGACATTTGTTGTGCTATTCTAATAAAACTAGGATTTGGTTGAACAATATTAAACCATGGCCCATCTAGGGTTGGTTAGTAGTGCAGGTAATATGATGCAGAATATTGTTTTTTCACCAGTGTAAGGATGGAAGCTGTGACATTTCAGGGGCTGCGGCCCCTGCTATTGTTGGAGCAGGTCCAGGGGTGCTGCAAAACTAGTGCAGTTAACGCTATTAGGCAAGGTGAGAACCTACCCACAGGTGGCATTGAGTGGCCAGTTACCAGGGACAGCAAAGAGCAAACTCTTTGCTGTTAACGCAATAGCGTTAACTGCACTAGTGTTGCAGCACCCCTGGACCCACTCCAACAATAGCAGCGGCAGCAGCCCCTGAAATGTCGCTGCTTCCATCCTTACACTGGTGAAAAAACAATATTCTGCATCATATTACCTGCACTACTATATACTGTATGTTATGTATCACATTACCTGCTCTTGTAGGTTGTCCTATGTGGGTTGTCCAATGTGAATATGGATGCACATAGGTCTGTGATTACCACTGCCTTTTGGGATGGTAAGACCCCTAAACCCATGACTAATCTTTCTTTAGAAAAGGGACATAGATTTCCAACCTTTCATTCTATTATGATCTAAATATTTACTACAATGTGAGGTTGTGTTGATTAAAGAATTGAATATGCCGTCCCCATTATTAAATGAATATTGTTCTTCTCTGTGTTTCCGTGGATTGATTACATTCTTTACATGATCTAGATTAGAATAAGTGGGCTTTGATTAATCAGACCCTGTTTTTTTTTTATACATTATATTATTTTATATTTTATAAACTGTTTTTTTTTTTATTTATAAAAGCTACTGTTATTTTATATATATGTGCTCTATATGTTTTTTTACAGATTCTTTGTCTTCTATGGTGTCTGGTGATTTCTTTTTTTCTGGTGGGGGTTTGACTTTTTCTATCTCTCATGTCCAGGTGAGGTCACATGTTTGGGGGTGAGTCCTTCAGTTCTCTATTTAAGTTAATGTGTTGTATTGTGGGATTTGGTCTTGATAAAGGTCCAACAAGGGGACTAAAACATTGGCTTCTAAACATTTTAAATGATGAATATAATGATTTGTTTCTATTGCTGAGCAGATTTGTTCCCAGTGTTCCTCAGCATTCCTTTATTGATTGTCTATGCTTTGTAACAGATAGCAAGGGATTCTCATAGACTGCTACATGACCTACATGTGCTTGACTTATTTGGAGTATTATTATATATCTACAGTATATACAGTATATATACAGTATGGAACAAGGAATAATTAATCACTGGCCCAGCCCTTTGATACAGACCTGTTATGGAAGGTAATTGCAGCTGAAGGGCCTGACTGAGCTTGTTAGGTGGGGTTTTCCCATTCCAGGTGATACAGAGCTACACTGTTACTTGAAGCTGATAGATATTATTATCTAGCATGCCAATGTGGTCTTTCCTTGATTCCTGATAAGAACAATTTTGCTGTGTCTGATCACTGGTTGGCTGAAGCTTTGTTGGAAATTATGGCACATCCTTCTAGTATAAACATTGTGTCAGACTTACCGATCCAGGTGAAACCACTGACGTTGAGGAAGACAACCCGTACAGCTCCCTCACCAGTTCTACCCCCAAACAGGTACTGAGGGAGGCCAGTGAAGATGACGTATGGGAGCCTGTAATCTAGCTGGATACACCAATCTGTAGTGTGACTTTGGCGCTGGATAACGTGAGTGCAGGTGTACAAAAGAACACAAGATTAATGGCGGTCGCCACAGGAAGCGAAGATCTGTAGTTGTGGTGGAAGGTTCTAGGAAGCACCTTGGTGACAGGTGAAAAACAGGCTCAGGCATGGAGACCAGCAGAAGTTGAAGATCTGCCCAAGGTTAAGATTGGTCACGAACTTCACATCGCGGAGAGATTAGGCAGGCGTTCCAAACGACAGAGTAGAAGCACACAAGGCTGGGTATCAAGGGGTTAATCAGTTGTGGAAGCTTCAGGCAAGCAGGGTCGGCAACAGTAAATCACAGTCTATGTATCAAGGATAAGCGTAGTGGAGTGGTCAGAAGGCAGGCAGGGTCGGCAACAATAAATAAGTCCAAAGCGAAGTATCAAGGGTTAACAAAGAGGGTTGGCAACATAGGTTCAAGTCCAAACAGCGTTCCAGGGGTTAATGCAGGAGAATAGTCAGGATGCAGAAACAAGTCAAAAACCAAGTTCAATATATAAGAGAGTAACTTACTCAAAAAGTAGCCAGGAAACACGATGTCCGAGCACTGGAATTCCCCTCTGTGCAGACTTAAATGGAAATACCTGCGTCATCACGCTGCGCCGCTTGGTTCCCTGGAATCAGCGCGGCGCCCCATAGTGACGTCACTGACACGCATGCTGGAACACACAATGCTGGAGTCGCAGAGCGCCGATCGCCAAATCCTGCGGTGAGTACCTGACATATTGATTCACTCTATAGGAGATTTTGGGATGTATATCGGGTGGATAATCATCCTTTATTAGGAATCTCCTCTAAATGGTCTGAATTTCTTCAACATGGTGTATCTCCCTCTGATCTTGTTAAATCTATATATGATTATAACAATATGATTCTCTCTGAGAGCTGGAGAGTTCAGCAGTTTAAACTTGTTCATTTAGGCTATGGGAAAATGTATGCAAAAGATGAGTCCTCCAGATCTTATTCGTATTGCCCTAAATGTGAAGAACACAATGTTAATGTATTCCCTTATCTCTGGTCCTGTCCTAAGTTAAGTATTTTTTGGAGTGAAGTCTCGAAATTTTTGAATTGTAAGTTGAAAACTAATTTTACGTTATCCCCTAGTTTTGCTTTATTGCATGTTGATGACAATAAGCTCTTCTCAAAACCTAGTCTTGATCCAATACCTCAAGGAACTAAGAATTTGGTTGGTTTATTTATGGCTGCTTCCAAGAAAGCCTTATTCAACCATTGGTTAAAGAATGATTCTCCTCTTATAACAGATATCATTTCACTACTTAATCAACTGAGCTGGCAGGAAGCTATTAAGGCTAAAACTGATGAAACCAAGTCAATGCAATCTTTTAAAAATACATGGTCACTCTATTTTGAGTCATTTGACTCCAAAAACAAAGATCAAATCTATAAGTTCCTCCATATTTAATTTTATTTCATTCTGTGCACATTTATGGAAACAATGGTCTTTTTCATTCTAGTTTCATTTATGTCCATTGGGTGTATCTATGTCTATGTGTATATGTGTTTATCGTTTTGTTAAACTATTGCCTTATATGTCCCTATTTATTGAGGACTTGTCTTGTTTTCTGACATTTGTTATATATGTCTTCATGACTGCATTTTAACAGGCTGCGTTTTGATTCTGCTTGTTTTATGGTAAAACTTCAAATAAAATATTTGAAAAACAGAGCTACACTGCACAGTATCAGTGATTTCACTAACTTTTTTTGTTGTTACATTGGAGTTGGGAAAGTCACCAACTGGATTTAGGCTGCTAAACTCAGATTCCAAGATGAAAACCCAGTGACATCTCTCACATGTAAATACTTCCTGGAACTGCTGCTCCAACACCACATACATGTGACACTGAGTAATACCAGCCACTCACACTCATATTTACACTGGGTACTTACAGTCTCCCAAATGCAATTCCTCACAAACGCCTAAAGGTTTTTAACGCTGCTTAACACTTCATTCACATGCAACACTTGGATCACATGCAACACTCGCTAAGCAGCTCCCACACTCGCTTTCCCTTCACAAGTTTAAGGTTTCAACCAGAGTACACAAAGCCTGTGCAGAATTTACCTGATTAACCCCTCCCCCTTAATTAGAAGAAAGAGGGAAAGGAGAAAAAAAATGCTATTTGCTACCAGCAGTAAAACAACCCCTTATTAACTTTTTTTTTTTTAAAAATGTTCCCCTTAGACCTCTAAAGCTGAAACACAAAAAGAAAGTAAATGCACTTAATGTATCAACTAGTTTACCCCAAAGAGAGAAAAGAAAAAGCTGTTTGTCTCAGTCAGATAACTCACAGAACACACAGCAGTCAGTTATTTGCACTTACTCCCTCCTTGCACCCAGCACTCCCAGCATGCACAGCAAACACCAACGTCTTAAAGTTTTTAATGCTGCTTAACACTTAATTCACATGCAACACTTAGATCACATGCAACACTCGCTTAGCATCAGTGATTAATAAGGATGGGAAAAATTTTAATTTTGAAATGTGACTTGGGTTGACATGCTGTCAGTTTCCCAGGTGCAATCCAATTATGTGATTAGTTCTCTGATAAACTTCAGTCACTCTTTACTGCTGCGCTGCAAGTTGGAGTGATATCACCCACCTCCCTTCTCCCACATCAGCAGATCAATAAGAAGGTAACCAGATAACAACTCCCTGACACAAGATAACAGCAGCCTGATAGATATAAGAACAACACTCAATACTAAAAATCCAGGTCCCACTGTGCTTCTTCAGTTACATCGAGTAGAAGAAACAATAGCCTGTCAGAAAGCAGTTCCATAGTGCAGCACTGGAACATTCTGAAAGCACATGACCAGACAAAATAAGATGGCTGACTACACACCAATATTACAACTAAAAAAAGACTACACACCAATATTACAACTAAAAAAAATAAGGAATTAAATGTTATATGGTAGATTGAATTATTTGTAATGTAAACAGTGACATTTAGAAATAAAAACTATGATCAGGGAATCTAAGATGATCCCCTATCCAGACTATGGCTCCTTCACTTATGTAAAGCACAGCCTAGGGGAGAGCTATCACTCCTTATTGAAGCACATGAAGCACAGGTACATGGACTTTTGGCCAGTAACAAGGAGAATAAGGAATTGTAGAGAAGTAAAGTCATAGGGGCTTACTGATCCTAAGAGTCCATACAGAAGCCTAAACAAATGTAAAGTCATGGAAAAACAAGAGGTGTCAATGGCATCACATTCTGTTGAAATGAAGAAAGTATCACAGGTTAATATAGCTAACACCCTGTCAACTCCCCAAAAGCATGAGGTCAAAGATGTTCTTAGCCAGAACAAGGACATGTTCTCAGGTATGCCAGGGCTAGAGCTTGATGCGATTGAAGAGTCCTAAGGTTAATGTTGTAGTAACAAAGTGAATGATGCAGCTGAGAGAACTGATGTTCTTACACTAAGGTGGGCATCAGACACAGAAACTTAATGCATAAGTGGCTAGCTGCTGGTGGGACAAAAATAGAGTTAGGGCAGAAAATAAAGGCTCTGTTTTGTGTTATGTGCATACACAATGCAGATATAACATCTTATTACAACTATAGTAACTAATTAGGCATTTGGAACATACTGTCTCTGTTTAACTGTGTTCCTTATTTACAGATCAGTTATGGAGCCACAGACCCATCACTCAGTGATAGAGCCACATTCCCTTACTTCTTCCGGACACTACAAAGTGACGAAGAGGAAATTATTGCTTTAAGCAAATTATTGAAGTTCTTTGGTTGGAACTGGGTTGGAATCATTTATATAGATAATGAGAGTGGAAAAAGAGATTCTCAACTGCTGATCAAATATCTCTCACAGGAAGGAATTTGCACTGAGTTTGTCATGAAAATCAGATTTAATGTTCGGGCTCCACCAATTCTTAAGAATAGTATAACTAGGGTAGTTATTATTTGTGGAGATCCCAGCAATAACTATCATCCAGGTTCTTATAACATACCTGAAATACTTGAACAAAAGACCTGTATCTTTTTATCTAAATGGTTAAATCATTATGATTCATTGAAATTGGCCTCATTATTTACTGGCACAGTATTATTCATACAGAATAGATTAGATGATCAATACAATGCCAAATTCAGAGAATTCTCAGACAGTTTCCATCCATCAAAATACCCACATGATGATTTGCTTCAACATATGTGGCTCTTCCACCATAAATGTTCACCAATAGTTGATTATAAAACATATCTTTATTATCTTTTGCGTGTTTCTTTGAAGTACAATTGCACTGGGAAGGAAAAACTTACAGATATTCCCAGTTATCTCAATTCTTATCACTCTGCCGATGTGATACAAGCAGTGGATATAATGGCTATGGCACTAGAGGATATGCACAACTCCCATATCAAGCAAACACATGGGAAGGACAGATGGAGGGATAATTATAACTACCAGGTAAATTAGTTGGTTTGTTTCACTTAAAAAAAACAATATATTGTGCAAAAAAAGTTGGTATTGCAAATTAGCTCCAATTGACTATAAAGGATTTGGCACATTTTTGCAGTTTCACAAGTTTTTGGTGAAGTGAAACTGGACAAATTTTTTGAATATTCTTTATTTTCAAATTTTAAAGCAGGGGAGGGAGGGAGGAGGATACAGAAATAAAAAGGGGGGGGGGATTGGGAGGGAAGGGAAAATAAGAAGCATACAAATACAGTAAATATGTCCATGTGAAGTTCTACAAAATCATGGTATAGGAAGCGGTAAACATTCAGAGATACAGCTAAGAACCATGAGCACACATGAAAGTACAGTACGTATCAGCAGGTAAACATCTTGCAAAAGAGGGTAGACAGGAACTGCAACGGTGTGGACAGGACCATAATACAACAATCGTTCCAAGAAATAGCAGCATTTATAGTGCAAAACGACTCCTCAGCCATTAATCAGTGGTAAATTGAATGTATTTTAACCAAGGCCTCCAAGTATCCCAATATCGAGAACTATCATCCCTAGCGATAAATGCTATTTCCTCCAGTTTGCGGGTATCCTCAACTCTTAACAACCAATCCTTGAATGTGGGCGGAACAGGAGATTTCCAATTACATGGGACTAAGGCTTTCGCTGCCTGAATTAAGTGAATAAAAAGTTTATCCTTAACCAACGTCTTAGAATAAGTGTCAAAATGGAGCAAAATAGTGAAAGGGTCCAAATGGCGCATATCGATCTTAGTCAGAGAGCTAATAACTTTGCCAACCCCTTCCCAATAATCTTTAAGTTTGGAACATTCAAGCCAGATATGTCGATAAGTACCCTTCTCTAAATTGCACCTCCAACATAAATCACTACAATTAGGATACATTTGGTGTAATCGGACAGGTGTATAGTACCACCTTGTGGCCAATTTAAACATGGATTCCCTGGTTCTGGAAGATATAGAGCTTTTATGTAATGCTCCAAAGATCTTTTTCCAGTCCCCATCCGCAAGATGCATCCCCGTTTCGTTTTCCCAGGATTTGATACATGAGGCAGGGGGGGTGTCCTTATCAGAAAGTAGCAATTTGTATATGGAAGAGAGAGGTCGTGCAAGAGGCTGTTTACCATCCATAATGATTTCCCAGGGAGTATGGCTTCTCTCCCATCCAGTCTGGGGAATGGATTTGAGATAATGTGAAAGTTGGTTAAAGCACCATAAATCCCTAGGGTGAGGGCCCCATTTCTTTTGTATCTTAGATAGTGATAGTCTAACTCCTTTCTTAAAGAACTCTTTTAACCTAGTAGGATTATGATTAACCGAACTCCATGAAGCAAAGCAGCCGGAGTCTAAGCTTGGGGGAAAATCGGGGTTCATGTTTAGAGGTTGTAGTATAAAGGGTTTAGGCGCCAAATTACAATCGTCTCTAGCCCTAAACCAAACATCTAGAGTAGGAACAATAGTGGGATGATCGTGAAGATATGGCATAGCAGTGTGTCTCTGTACCCATAGAAGGTTTTCCAGAGGGATCTTTACATTAGCCTTTTCAATAAACAGCCAGTCTTTCTCCCCTTCAGAATGAAACCAATTCAAAACTCGCGTCAAGTGAACCGCTTGGTAATATAAAGACGAGTCAGGAACAGCCAGACCCCCGTGAGCTTTCGGACGTATCAGGACACTGTACTTAATTCTAGGGGTTTTATCCATCCAAATAAACTGAGAAAACAACACCTTAACCGATGAAAAAAAAGCTTTCGGTATATGAATTGGCAGCACCTGAAGTGGGTAAAGGACTTTAGGCATCAACATCATTTTCACTGCCTGAATACGGCCAAACCAGGAAAGACCCAGTTTCTTCCAATTCTCTATTTTAAGTTTCAAAGTGTCCAGCAACGGAATGAAATTTTCTTGGTAAAGCAATCGGAGATTAGATGGAATTTTAACCCCCAAATACTTAATGGCTGTAGTAGTCCACTTAAAAGGGAAATTCCCAGCTAACGAAACTAAGGTATTGACTGGAAGGTTGATATTCATGGCCTCTGATTTACCAAAGTTTATTTTAAAATTGGAAATTTTACCAAACTGTTGAAATAATAACATCACATTAGGCAGTGTAATAATCGGTCGTGTTACAAAAAAAAGGAGGTCATCCGCAAAAGCGGCCACCTTAAACTCCCTCCCTCGAATCAGGAGCCCGGAAATGTTTGCATTATTTCTAATGTGCGAGAGAAGGGTTTCCAACACAAGCACAAAAAGTAGTGGGGAGAGTGGGCAGCCTTGCCTGGTTCCATTAGCTATCTCTAATTTAGGGGACAAAATACCATTCACTCTGATTTTGGCAGTAGGGGATTTATACAATGCCAGTATTCTATTTTTCATGATGTCGCCAAAACCAAAACCTGACAAGGTAGCATCCAGAAAGGGTCAGGAAATCCTGTCGAACGCCTTCTCGGCGTCCGTTGTAAGGACGAGGGATGGTATGTTCATTCTCTGTGCGTAATGTATCAATGAGAGAACTTTAGCCGTGTTTTCCTTCCCTTCTCTCTTGGGGACAAAGCCAGTTTGGTCAGGGTGTATTAAGTGGGGCAAATAATGTTTTAGTCTTTCAGCTAGCATTTTTGCGTATATCTTAAGATCAACATTAATCAAGGATATCGGGCGGTAGCTGGCACAATGTTGAGGGTCCTTATCAGGTTTGGGGATGACCGTAATATGGGCTTCAGTGGCTTGGGGGTGGAAACCTTTTGTAGCAGTGATAGAATTAAAATAATCAAGGAGTAGGGGAGCTATGTCCTCTTTATAAGTTTTATAATATTTGGCCCCATAACCGTCTGGACCCGGGCTCTTTCCTGTTGGGAGCGAGTCAATAGTCCTATGCAGTTCCTCTAAAGTAAAAGGGGAGTCAAGAGAATCGCGTTGTGCTGGGGATATTTCAGTAAGATTAGCTGCTCGGATAAATGAGGAAATTTCATGAAGCATCTGGGGACTTGGAGGAGAGTCGTGTAATTTGTAGAGAGATTGATAGTAGTATTGAAAACAATCTGCAATTTTTTTCGTAGAATGGTGTACATGCTGCTGGGCATCTCTAATAGATATAACATGTGTAGTCGGTTGAATAGCTTTCAACATTCTAGAGAAGTGTTTAGTACACTTGTCACTGTATTCATAGAACTTATGCTTACATTTCAAATACGCCTTATAGGAGTATTGATCTAGCAGAGCTTTCAACTGGAGACGTTTACTTTCTAAAAGTGTAAGTGTTTGAATCGCTAGCTTCTCCTTATGGGTTTGTTCTAAATTACGTATTTCTGTCAATATAGAATTAACATCTTTTTCCTTTTGCTTCTTAAGTGAACTACACAACCCTATGATGTTACCCCTTAACACACACTTCAGGGTCTCCCATAACGTGTTAAATGACACATCGGACGAACTATTGTCCAGGATAATTTGGTTAATCCAAACTCGGATTTGGGCCTGCGTCTCCTTCCTATGGGTCAATAAATCATTAAATCTCCAGTTAAATTCTGATTTAGCGGTATTAGGGATCGTGAATAACGCAGTGACGGGAGAGTGGTCTGAAAGAGTCACATTCCCTATATCCGCCCGTGAAAACAAGTGTAACCAATTTTGAGAAATAAGCAGGTAATCAATCCTCGTGTAACTCTGATGGACAGTTGAAAAGTGCGTGAAGTCTCGGGTTGTAGGGTGAAGGCTTCTCCATATGTCTACTAAGCCTAGAGATGTGAAGGCATGTTTTATGCCCTTCAGACCTTTATAGGATACACTAGTTTTCGATTTTGACGAATCAATCAGTGGGTTCAGGGTCACATTCAGATCCCCCCCCACGATCAACAGACCTTCAGCAAATGCCGCAATAGACTTTATTGCTCTTTGTATAAAGGTGGATTGACCGCGATTGGGGGCATATAAAGTGACCAGGGTAACTTTTAAATCAGCGATAACACCTTTAACACAGAGTAACCTGCCTTCAGAATCCGCTAACCTATCTTTAAACAGGAAGGGAACATCTTTATGTAGCATAATCATCACCCCCAAACTTTTCTTACAGGGATTGTTATTTGTGTATACATTAGGGTAATGTTTAACAAATAATCGAGGAGTTTTCCCTTCCTGAAAATGGGTTTCCTGCATAAAGACAATCTGGGCCTTGTCCCTCCTGCATTCCGTAAATATTTGGGCTCTCTTCCTCGGTTCATTTAACCCGTTCACATTGTAACACATCACTTTACACTGTAGCCTAGCCATTATCCACAGGGGCATAAATCAGTAACAAGCTGAAAAACATACCTTCCAATACAGTAATTATGCATGCTTCCGTACCATGAGAAGGGTGGGGAAAGTAGACAAGAAGAATAAGCATCAAAGAAAATAAAAAAGAAAAATAGAAAAAGAAAATAAAAAAGGGAAGATACAGGAAGGGGAGGGAAGAAGTAGAATTTGCCGCTACAGACTGAAAGGCCTAGAGGCCGTAACACTGTATACTGGGGTGCGACAGAAAAGTGGGGGGGTGAGTGGTTGTCTTGCCGGTAACAGAGGGGAGCAACACTATAAACTCCGATGATATCCCAGGCCAATATCAAAATATAAAGGAGGGGGAGAACATACATGTCAGGGACCTGATCCCAAGGTCACAAGCCATCATTATAGAACACATTAAAACGAAAAATAAACCTTAATCAAAAGTCCGTAATACAGACTCCAACTGGTGTCGTAAACTTTACAGGGCAATCAGATCCCCGAGACACTGGTAACAGTCACAATAGCAAGCTTACGTGACCCCGGTCATTTAAGAGGAGTGCGGCCTGCATTCCTCTGAGGTGAAATGAAAATCTCCCTGGAATTCCTTCTCATCGGGGTACGCGGAGCACGTTTCGGAGTTGTAACTTTAGACCAGTCGCCTTGTAGAACAAAATCCAACTGTGACGAAGCCTGAAGATCTGGCAGCCATCCTGGAAGCGGAATCTGTGGTAAATGCAGCCTTTGAAGGAACACCTCAGTATCACGCGGAGTGCGTAGAGTTGCCTGGGTGCCATCTTGTGACGCAGTGATGGAAAAAGGGAATCCCCATCTGTAAGGGATATTGCTCGCTCGTAAGTGATCCGTTAGAGGCTTGAGTAGTTTCCTCTTAAGCAGAGTAGTGCGTGCCACATCCTGGAACAACTTGACAGAATTATCCTCAAAGGAGATAGTGTCCATCTCCTTAGCTTTGTTGAGGATTTCCTCCTTCAGTGAAAAGCTATGCAAGCAACATAAAATGTCACGGGGTGCGTTGAGAGGGGCAGCTTTGGGTTTGGTCACTCTGTGTGCACGGTCAATTTCTATCTCCAGTGTTAGCTCCCTGTTCAAGATTTTATTAAAAATATGTAAGAGCGTCACATGGATATCCTCTGCTTGAACACTTTCAGGGACCCCTCTAACCCTAATATTGCTGCGCCGCCCCCTGTTCTCTTGGTCTTCCAGTTGGCGCTCCAAATCCACAATTTTGTGGGATTGCGCTTGCACAGTGGAATATAAAAGTTTTTGGTTAGCAGAAATCTTACTTTGGTTGGATTCCGTATCATCAATCCGCGTAGCTAGGCAGGACATGTCTCTTTTAATATCTCGTAATTCGTCCTGTAGCGTCTGCGTCACCTCCTGTAGCATGCCTTTAATATCTGCCTTGGTCGGAAGAGAAGCCAAATAGCACGGCGAGATGGCCTCCCCACCATCGCTTTCTTGGTCGGAGGAGTCCCGCTGCTGATCTGTGTCGTCGTCTCTTTCCACCACAGCAGGCGCCATCTTGGATGCGTGACGATCCGCATTTCTCTTGAAAAATAAAGGAGTAAGTTCCGACTGTGAAAGTGTATGTTTCTTCTGGGAAACCTTCTCCTTATCCTGTTTCGATTTCTGAGTTTTCCCCATAGTTATATAGCAAAGTAAGTGAAAAAGCCTGGGAATCAGCACGGAGCAGATCTAGTGTGCGTCCATCCACAGCAGCAGGCAAGCCACGCCCCCGAAACTGGACAAATTTACTCATCACTAGGCAGATGTATTTGGCTCTGGGTGAAATGTATAAACATCTATATATAGACTGCACCCTCAGTCTGTTTATTTGCATTCAGCAATTTCAACCATCTTTCAATATATGTTCTAATTAACTGTTCTGCAGATTTTTAAGTATTAATTATCTCTTTTTAGCTATTAGCTATTTTTTGCCATCCCATTAATGTCAAAGCATTTAACCATGAATGTGTCATTTTGCAAATTTTCATATTTTTTTTCACACATTCACTCCTCACTAGAGATAAAACATTATCCGGGCATCGAAAACTCTTCTAGGGGTGAGGGAATATGGGAATGAGTTCTGGGTAAAGGGATATTAAATTATTAGTAATTATCAGTTGACTGAAGAGTGTAGATAGGGATTAGGAGAGAGGAAAAGACAATTTACTATTCAGGCGTTGGTTAAAATAATTTCATTGAAAATAAATGTTAAATCTTGTGTGAGAAGAGTCGCTTGTAAAACGTGCCCTACTGGGAATTGTACATAACCTGACTGGATTTAAGGTGATTTATTTGGGATGATCAGTGATTTTAAGGCAGCTCAACAATCTACCAGTTAGATATATTTTGAAGAACGGTTTTTACTGTTGTTTTGATCTTTTGTTCTACATTATCAGGGCCGGATTTACATAGTGGGTGCCCCTAGGCCCACTACTGTTCGTCACCCCTGTCCCCTCCATGGGGGACAGGAGCAATGGGGATTGCTGCACAGGAAATTTAAAAAATTATTGTATCTCCAGCGCATCCCCAATGTTTTTGAACCAATGTGGGTGTGGTTGGACAGCATGCCGCCCCCCCAAAATCCTGCTGCCCCAGGCTCATGTGGCAATGGCAATGCTAACGTTTGTCAAGATTTTGAAGTTTTTGAAAGAACACACTCTCATTTGCTCTCACAAAGTTCACAAATTGTGACAGAAATATTCAAGCTCTACTTTTACAACTAAGTTGCATTATTTTGTACCTGTGAGAATGCTATTTTGCTTGACTGGTATGGTACTGAGCATTTTATCTGCATGAAGAAATAGTTGTGTTAAACCATTTTATACTATTCACTATAACTCCTTGTTATGACAACCTTGTAATCCAATATCTCTTTGGCTTGTCACTTTATCCCTCATTCCTGGTAATTAGTCAGATGGTAACCAGCCAACATAATGATCATATTGTATTACAGAGTGTACAGCACACTTTACACACTTTACGCACTATGACATTGTGTATCTGTTTTTCTAATGGCTTTAGTTCTTTTGCTTTCTGAATATAAACACACATCCTACTAACGTCTTAATAATCTGCACTTTATAGTTACACCGCTACCTGGGAAAAGTTTCATATACAATAGATGGGATTCATGTATCATCATTTAATGAAAAAGGAGAGTTTGTGAGTCAATATGAGTTTATTAATACTTTCTTCGATCCTGGAGGCAAGTTTTCTTGGCAAACAGTTGGACATTATGTACCATGGGCTCCAGTGGAGCAAAGATTGAATTTAAACCCAGATAAAATAATATGGAACACCCCAAACCACAAGGTCAGGAACAGCTTCTTGCAATCGTCAATATATATATATATATATATATATATATATATATATATATATATATATATAGTGTGTATGAGCACAGGGGAACTTTATACTTTACTTTATACTTAACTATAACTGCTTTTCACAATAACTTGTGCATGGAATTGATCCACCAATCTGTTGCCTCATATCCTATTATATAAACTAATGGCACCTGCTATCATTTCACATGTGATCTGCTATGTACTCATAGAATATCATAACCATAACAATTTCACGTCATTTATTCAGTTTAATAGTTCAAATTAAACTCTTTCAAGTATTTATAGTTTTTTGACTTCAATGAACTTTTTATAAAGCTGTGACAAATAGTAGGTAAGAAATGTGAATCCATTTGCCCTTTGCAAAAGAGAAAGGTAAATAATAAAGATATTTTAAAAAAAATATGAAAACCAATTAAAACGTTAACTAAAAATTAACTTAAAGGTCAACTACCAAATTAATTGCATGACTGCATAGTGCTGGCATGAAATTCAAATATTTAAAGGCACCTCTTCCAGTTTCTTATTGCCCAATGTAGATCTATTGTCAGATATTTCCTGGGTGTGCTTATTGTCTGGTTTCCTGTTCTTGACCCTTGCCTGTCCATGACCACTCCTGATTTGCTGCCTGTAAAGACCTTCACCTGTTATTGACTATTCTGACTTTGCACTGCGTTTACCAATTGGTTTGACCCAGGCCTGTATTCTTGACTACAATTCTGGTTCCTGATCCCTTACTGTGCTGCCTGATTGGTTTCGATCCCTGACCAGTTCTTCAACTACAATTAGCTCCTTTCCTGTTAGTCCAGTCCCATGTTCTGGTTCCCTTGTCTGCCCAGAATGTTCGGTTTCCTCAGTTTAACACCTGGCAACATCCAAGTAGTGAAGGACTCCTCCCAACATGAAAGGCTATAGGCAGAAGCATGGGCTGCGACTGAAAGCTTGGCTTTTGGTCTGGGTTTGGGATACCGAACATGACAGCTATGAGTTGGTGCCAGAATGTTTTTTTCTCACAATAGACCTTGCCAAACAAAGTTAATTATAAGTACTTTATCTGTTTTTGATGTTGATACTGATTTGTCGATACATACAAGTTAACCAGTCAAAACCCTACCCACAGGCTTTTGCATTTGGCCAAACTATCAAACCATAATGGGTTTGCTTTGTTATGTCATTTCTTGTTTACATGGGGAATACATTTACTGTACAGGTACATTTATTAAGCAGAATTTTAAAGACATTTCCATCTCTATTTAACCATGTGAAAAGTCTCTCTCATTTAACCTGTTGCAGAAATGCATGGCTAAAATTTAGTATTTAGTTTCTCCCTTATACAGTTGTCTCAGCAACACAATCTCAAAGGTGATCCATTTATTATCACTGTTCCCAAAATCCTCACCCTCTTGAACTAGAGATAAATTCTGCAGTATTAGTTATTACTCAATCCAAAGAGCATCTTTCCTAGAAGATTCCCATACTATTTGAGTTGTCATTTAACCTATTAACAAACCTGCTATCTCTTTCTGACTTGGCATCCCCATTACCCCAGGTAATGTCCAGATAATGTACAAACTATACGGAAATGTAACCAGTTTATGCTGTATTTGAATGCATTTAGTGAGTATACCGTTGTGCATGGGCCAAGGTGCACACGCTCCAGACCTTCAGCAAAGGGAACAGATGCCAATTTTTGTCTACCAGGGACACTTAGCCTATGACTACATGTCCCTGGTAGACATGAAATGCATCAGACCTTGCTTCTTAATTATGGAGAATAAAATGCAATATTTTTAACCTTTTAAAATCTGACTCCGATTCGACTACTTTGTGGGTCCAGGCTTGTGTCAGCCTCCTTAGATGTTTCCTAATGTCCAGATAATGTAAAGCTCATATAAAAATGAAAAGTGACTTGTAAGGTGAAGTCTACCTGCTACACCTACCTGAATGGCTCAAACCCATTAAGCTATTTCTCCACCCCTCACTCAATGAGATGCTCTGCTCAATTGTATAATTACAATTACATTAATCATTTCAAGATCTCTAATGGATTGCCCATCCTCCTGTCCTTCTTCCCACCTCTCTACTCCTAACCATACTCCTTTTGGGCCATGTTATGGCAGGCAGCAAATATAATGGTCCAAAGCCAGGACGAAGGCCAAAAACCAATAGATAGGAGATCAGGTGAGATACAAATCCTAAGACAAATGTCACACAGATAGAAGGTCAAAATGGGACATAAATGTAACAGCATAAAAAGCTAATTGTGAAATGTCTGTGCAGTACTGAATTAAACAGTCTGTCCACACATCACAACACACATGTCTGTGTCACGATGAATGCACTCCTGTGTCATTGAGGTTGGTGATTAATGACAGCAATATACACGGAGCACCAGGAGAATAAAAAATCTTCTGCTGAGAATAAAAAATCTTCATTTATTGAATATAGTTAAAAGCATATTCATTATTCGCAGCTGTGACACATACCCCACGCTTGGTGCATTTTGTGGTGTCTTGCCACTTCTTCAGAAGCATAAGGTATCACGACCCCCCAACACCACGTGGTGTTTGGGGTCATGATACCTTATGCTTCTGAAGAAGTGGCGAGACACCACAAAACGCGCCAAGCATTTCCTTTATATTGCTGTCAGTGTGTACGAGCTAACACAGGTTATTGCTGGACCTGAAGCGCAGGTGTGGGTGTGTGCTCCCAGGCAACTCTTTCCACAGGTTGGTGATTAATCAATCTTCAAATTTGAATTTTAGCACAAATTCTAATTTTAAAACTCCTGAATTCAAATTATGCTTTTAAAAATTCAAATGATAGATATTTAATTAGTATACATTTAAAAAAAAACACATTGCCACATTGACTAATTCATGTCAAACTTAATAGGAATGGTCTATAGTAAATTTAAAGCATTTTTATTTTCATATCTTTTTTTTTATTTTTTTCATAGTTAGATAGTAACAGTAAGATCAGTATAAGTTTTAATAGTAATAATAGAAACAACAAAACAGTGACTTACATTAAAGTCTGTCAGTTTACATCAGGGATCTGCAACCTTGGCTCTCCAGCTACAAGTCCCACAATGCATTTGCCTTTAGACTCCTTCATTAGACTCCATTGCATTGTGGGACTTGTAGTTCCTTAACAGCTGGAGAGCCAAGGTTGCAGATCCCTGGTTTACATGATAGAAAAGGATTATTACATAGGAATCCAATGAAAATAAAACATTAAACAAAAATGCACAGAGAAAAATAAAATAAAATCTTAGTTGTGTCTAGGCGTATAAGCCTAGACACAACTAAGACCCTTTATGCTACAAGCACTACAGCGCAAACGAAATCACTGAAAATTTGTCCCCCCCAGTGGATTTATATTACAGATATTTTTCAGCTGAGACAAAATATACTTTCCACTAGCAATTATACACACATAGACACACATATACTTTACACACACACTCTTCCCACAAAATAATCACACACACATACTATACACACAAACTCCCCACACATATACTATATACACACACAACCTCTCTACCCACACCATCATACACTATATACACACACTCCCCACACAATAATGACAAGGCTGATAACATACCGGTATGTTAATGCAGAGCTGAGAAAGTTTCTAATACCGGTAGTTGTTTGTGTCGGACACAGACTGCCAGTTCCACGCTGGGGCTGCTGAGGTCGCTCTCCCCGACTCTCTGGCTCCTCCTCCCCCATTGGCCGGAAGGTGAGACCCGGCGGCAGCAGCTGGAGACGAGGGAAGAGCCACGGAGAGACACAGATGCTCCCGGGGGAAGCGGAGAGAGCTGCGCAGATACGGCTCAGAGCAGAGAGAGGGGAGGCGGCCGGGAGCACAAGGCAGAGGCGGCCAGGGATCGGGTGTAAATTGTGGGGAAACGTGAGGGGGCGTCCGGCTGCTGTTCGAGCTGTGGGGCTTCCGGGCGCGACACGTGGACTTCCAGGGACTCGGGCTGAGGACTCGGGGGTGGCGCCTCCTGAAATTTACCGGTGAGGCAGCCTTCCTAACGTATTTCATCTACAAGAGGTTCTTACCCGCGTATAAGCCGAGGTCAATTTTTTCAGCACATTTTGGGTGCTGAAAAACTCGGCTTATACGTGAGTATATACGGTATTCCAATCCTCAATCCTAGGAATAAGATCAGTAGGAGGTTTTTTATTTAAAAAAATCCATTTAATAAATGTTATAACTCAGAAATGGAGGGGCACTCCCACATATAGTGGAGTAGAGAAGCATTATTTGACTTGCATTTTGGACAATAAAGTAATGCAATACCTTCTGTGTTCCTCAAGTAAAATATTTTATAGCTTAGGTGGATCATTCTAAAATGTTGAACTCGCCAACCTTGACTCTTAATGTGTTTTTTAAAATTCTTAATAGAGGATAATAAGTGGTGGGAAGTAATGTTAACTTTTAATAAGGATGACCGATATTTTGCCAAGTTTTGTATAGGATGAAGATTGTCAGGAGAGGAACAAAGACAACAGTAAGTAATATATGATATTCTATTCAAGGCAAGTTCATCTATAATTTCTGAATACCTTTGCATAGTGCAACAGTAACACTATGTTTTATCTTTGAGGAGGTCTATTCTGCATAGGAACCTCAAATGATCCAGCCTATCACATTCATTGAGATCAAACTTAAATTTTAAGTCCTCCCATGTTAAAGGTATCCCAGAAACACTGTCAAATAAGTGCATCGGTCGGGAGATATATTTTTCCCAATAAGGAATCATATTTTCTCTCTGCTTAGGTGAATAAACATATTTCAAATGGGGACAGGAAGGGTGAGATTTGGTAGTTGCTATCACATAATTTATGAATTAACTTTCAAGTAGCAAAAGTATCAAGCTAAAGAATGTTTTTCATAATATAAGTAGGAAGGCTGCTCCATTTCCCATGAAGATAAGCAGAGATATGTCCTCCCTTCTCCAAATAGGATTTCAAGTTAGGATTAGTGTAAACCCCTCTACCCTCCACTCAATGACATATCTATGTAAATAAGCTATATTGAAAAACCTGTGAATAATTAGGCCTCCTAAATTTTTTGATTGTCGTAACTTAAGCAAGGGAATTTTAGGTTTCTTCCCCTGCAATAGAACAGAAAGTACTTTATCTAATTTCTAATATCTGAATGCTTCAAAAAAAAGAGGGAGATTAAGCAAAGGGTATGATAACTTAATTAACATTTTAAAGACACTTTAATTAACATGTTAAAGAAAGCAACTCTACCCATAAGGTTAAGAAGATAATGTAGCCACTTGTTGCATAAGGATTCAGTAAGTTTGATCAAGGGAGACAGATTTAGAGCCTGGAAAGGTCAGAACCAATATGCATTCCCAAATATTTAATTAAACAACATAGAGGCTTTAATTTCTAATAAAAAAAGGTTTGTTTTGGGATACTACAATTAATATTAAGTAATCCAGTTTTGCTTGAATTAGTTACATATCCACAAAAGGAACTACGTATATGATTGAAAAAAAGTAAAACTTTTCCTAATTGAACTGTAAGAATCCTGAACAATCAAGAGTAGATCATCTGCAAATGCCATTGTCTATCATTGACCTGTATACCTGAAATAGGTCTGAATGGTTTTAAAAATCTAATCAAAGGATTCATTGTTGTATGGAAGAGTAGGGGGGACAAGGGACAACCTTGTTTTGTTCCTCTATATAAGTTAAAAAGATCGTATTGCTCTCCAGCAATTATAATCCTGGCTTTGGGGGAAGAATAAATAAATAACCCCCCTTTAAAACCATAACAATTACAGCAATCAAAGAGGTAGTTCCAGTTGACATTGTTAAATTCTTTCTCAGCGTCTAAGATAAGTAAGGAGCATGGAATTGTGTACTTTTTAGAAGAATAGATGCCAATAAGGATTTCCCTAATATTCTTAATACCTAACCTCTTTCTAATAAACATATTCTGAAAAGGAGGAAGGATTTCCGCTAATCTATCAGCTAGAATCTTAGTGAAAATTGTAAACTCCTGGTTAATTAAAGAATAAGAAGAGGTTAACAAGGGGTATTTCCCTTCCTTGGGGAAATCTTAATGTTTGAGATTATACTTGACTTTAAAGTTTTTCCATGCAAATACATTTCATTAAAAAGGTTAGTGTGAAAGAGAGATATTTTAAGACAAATAGATTTATAATGAGGGAAGGCCATTAGGGTCACTAGCTTTAAGCTTTTTAAGACTCTTAATTGTTCTCATCACTTCCTCTGTAGTAGTAGGGGAGTTCAAGATTTCTAATTTATTATGAGAAGTTTGTGGTAAATTAATGTCAGATAAGAAGACTGATCTCTTGCCTTTGTCATACAAAGGATGAGAATAAATGTTGTGAAAATATATCTTAAATATAATTGAGAGCCTTAGGACAGTGAATAATTCTATTCTTGCTTTCCTTAATCAGGTAAGTATGAGAAGAGTTTTTCCAATTTTTTTATTGCTCAGATTATGAAGTCTTGCATTTGAAAACTGGTCTCTCAAATCTTTCCTCTCCATTTCTTGAGGATTTCCATACAGTTTCCAAGTCTATAAGCATTATGTAATGTTGGGAAATTCCTAAGTTAACATATGCTTTTTTGTTGTTGTTTGTTTAATGAGAAGAACTCCTTATATCCCCTTATTAGAAATGCATTTTTAAAAGATTTTACCTCTAATAACAAACTTCCAACTATTCAAGAGTAAAAGGGATCATTTTGTTGGATAATATTATCTTTCAAGAAAGAGCCATAGCTGTTTTATATCATATTGACAAAATCTGGTTTCTCAGACTGGAAAGGACCAGGGAATATAAGATTTATGAACATAGTTTATTCTAAATTCTACCAAGACATGTGCATGTTAGACCAGCCAATTACAGCTGATCGAGCATTGTTTAAAATGTCTGTTTCTCTTCTGGGAAAAGATAGCTGAGTAGTCTAGAAATAACAGGATTTTCTACCATCTACTATACTTGAAGATTGATAAATTTCTTGTATGTTTGAAAAAACAGTTTTTTCAGATTAATCTAGAAATGTAGAAATGACAGTACATGGTTTAAGGTTAATATTTTCCCAAGGTGAATCCAAATGATCAATGTGTTTGATTCCTATGTTAGGAAGTTTATCATGGATGTGAATTGTCATCAAGAGTTTTTGTAACAAGTGTCATTAGAACATCTATATTGTAAGATTCTGGGATTCCAATAAATCTCAGATTGCTTTTTCTGGCTTTGTTTTCCAGGTCATTTAAGCTGTAAATCCAAAATTTTATTTTCCATATCTTTCAAATGTTTATAAGTAGAAACAGAATCCTCCTGAACTTCAATTTCTTAATTGAATACTTGAAGCTTCAACTGTAGGATTTACCAACTTTGAAACTTCCTTTGCAATAGATACATAGTCATTACTTGAAAAGCTGAGTTGACTAGTGTTTTCTTTTAATTTTCATTTATTTTTTCCCCTTATTTTTATACACATATATATATATATATATAATATATATATATATATATATATATATATATATATATATATATATATACTTCTTCTGACAATAACTAGGAGAATAAGAAAGCCAAGATTCAGTTCTGTTGCTGTGGAAACAGCACCACAAAAAATCTTCATTTACTGACATTTATTTATTGACATAAAGAAGGGAAGATTTCCAAAGAAGAGTTCTTTAATGTAAATAAAACTATTCCCAAATTCCTTGAGAAGATATTATAGGTCCATATCTTTATAGCACAACTCAAATGAACCAGTGTCTACTGTAGCACTGTGAGTGGGGGTAAAATGGCCGCTGCACCTCTCTGACTGGTGACATAAAAGACCTCCACACTAATTAACTTTAGCAGCACTGCTCTTCATGTGGAAGGAAATATGCTGCCAAGTCTTGCTAGAGAGTCACACCAACACCGCAAATAAAAGGGCTCCACGATCTGAGTCAGCAACCACACCAAGCCACATCAACATGGAACACTGCGTATCACAGACCTGCCCTGTAACCTCTTCACTCCTTCAGCAGTTAGCTGCTAACCAGTTGAAAGCTGAACCGGAGTTCAGTTCTTGCTGGGAACTGTGGAGGTCCGGTAAAGTGAGAAAAGGGAGTTTTCCGATTATAATTTGCAGGAGTAAGCTGGCGGTAAGAGAGAGCTCTACCCTTGGTGTCCCTTCCACCTCGGCAACATAACCAGAATTCTCAAAAAAATCTAACTTACAAAATGTAAATTTTTATAAATAGGACTTTTAAAGTGTTAGTGTCAAGAGCAAAAATAGGCTCAAAAGTCATATTTGGGCTCAGAACATAAATGCAGTTATTTTACTCAAACATTACTAGGCAAAAAAGAAGTGCAATGCTCATACTGAACAATACATTTTTTTTGTACCAGTAGGTTTAGAGAAGAATTTAATTTGTACCTTATTTCACTCTACAGATAAAATTAGATCTAAATAATTAATAGACCAAGAACTAAATTCATTATATAATATTGTAGAGTACGGGGCACATTTACTTAGGGTCGAATATCGAGGGTTAATTAACCCTCGATATTCGACTGCCGAATTAAAATCCTTCGACTTCGAATATCAAAGTCGAAGGATTTTGCTCAATTCGTTCGATTGAACGATCGAAGGAATAATCGTTCAATCGAATGATTAAATCCTTCGACTCGATCGATTCGAAGGATTTTAATCCATCGATCAGAAAAGTGTTAGCAAGCCTATGGGGGCCTTCCCCCTAACATTGGCCTCGGTAGGTTTTAGGTAGCAAACTAGGGGGTCGAAGAAATTTTTAAAGAGACAGTACTTTGATTATCTTATGGTCAAATATTCGAACGATTTTTACTTCGAATCATTCGATTTGAAGTTTGATTCGAAGGTCAAAGTAGCCAATTCGATGGTCGAAGTAGCCAAAAAAATCTATTTGATTTTATAGACTGACCCACAGAAATATTTCATGCTGGTAATGTCTTCTAGTAAGCAAATGTTACATGTGGTATTCCAAAACCCAGAACAAACCCCCAGGTCCCCATTTTGGCTCTCACTTCTGCCTTTGGCAGCTACCCAACCCTACTCAGATGCCACTAGGACTTAAAGTGAGAGGATCATGGGGAAGTTCTGGGCAGACAAGGGAGCCATAATGTATACAGAAGAAACAGGGAACAGAGATAGTGAAGATGTGGAACAGACTGTGACAAGACCAGACAGCCAGGAGCATAATCAGGATAAACAGGCAAGAAAGTACAGAATTAGGAGCCAGAAGCATAGTCAGGATAAACTACTCTACTCTCATCTCCTTCCCTCTCCACACATGAAGTTTATAAAGTACTCTGTTTAACTATTCCACAAAACTTTTCATACAAACTAAGAATTTACAAATCCCGCTCTCTCTCCCCGCTGTACTTTTAAAGTTCTTCTACCTGTTCCCTCTTTATCATTCTCCTCATTTGAGTCTCACTGCATTAGGCTCTTTTCTCCTGTTTCACTCTGCATTGCTCTTATATATCCACCACCAGGACCAACTGCACAATTTCTGGACAACTTTGCTGCCTGGCTTCCTTACTTTCTTTCATCTAACATCCCATCCATCATATTAGGTGACTTTAATATACCAGTTAACAACATTAACAACTCTTCTGTCTCTAAACGTCTTTCACTAACCTCCTCCCTAGGCTTATCTTTGTGCTCAGACTTCCCCTCTCACTCCAATGGTAATGCTCTGGATCTCTTTACCAGACTCTGCTCAACCACCAATTTTACTAACTCACCATTCTCCCTCTCTGATCACAATATGCTCACATTTCAACTCTCACTAACTCCCTCCTCACAGCCTGCTATTCCCCAAACACGTACTTACCGTGACTTGCAAGCTGTAGACGTGTCACATCTCTCTTCTTCCTTTGACTCTCTTCACTCTAATATCTCAGCCATCTTATGTTCTAATGTGGCTACCTCTGTCTACTATAGTACTCTCACCACTGCCCTAAATGAGCTTGCTCCTATAAAAACTAAATGTTCTAGACCCAAACCACTTCAACCTTGGCATACTGCTCATACAAAAGCTCCAAAGACATTCACGTGCACTTGAGCATCGCTGGCACAAATCCCGTTCAGAATGAGACTTTTGGAGCTACAAATCTGCCCTGCGCTCCTATAACACCAGCCTCTTCCAAGCCAAACAAACATACTTTACTCATTAACTCCCTTTCTAAAAAACCAGCACAACTTTTCTCCACCTTTATCACTTTCCTTTCCCCATCTCCACCCCTCCATGCACATCTGTCTCTGCTCAAGATATTGCTGAGCACTTCAAAAACAAAACTGACACTATCAGAAGGGACATTACACTACTCAACCCCCTAGACTTCCACCACCCTCCCTCCACACTCCCCAGTCTCTCCTGTGCTCCTTCACCCCTGTCACTGATGACGAAGTCTCAAAGCTTTTGGCCTCTTCTCACCTTACCACCTGCCCGCTTGATGCAATTCCCTCAAAACTTCTCCGCAATACCAATCCTTGTCTAATCAAAGCCTTAACTCACCTATTTAATCTTTCACTCTCAACTGGACTGTTTCCTTCTCAACTAAAACATGCTCGTCACCCCCATTCTGAAAAAACCCTCTCTTGATCCCTCCAATCTTGACAACCTCCGACCTATCTCTCTGCTACCTTTCATCTCTAAACTACTTGAGCGCCTAGTCTACAACCGACTAACCTCATTCTTCTCTGACAATAACCTGCTGGACCCCCTACAATCTGGTATTAAGCCACAACACTCCACGGAAACTGCCCTGACTCGACTAACTAATGACCTTTTAACCGCTAAAGCCAACAATCATTTCTCACTACTAATACTGCTTGATCTCTCAGCCGCATTTGACACTGTAGATCACCCTCTCCTCCTCCAGTCCCTCCATTTACTTGGCCTTCATGACACAGCCCTATCCTGGTTCTCTTCTTACATCACCAATCGTTCCTTCAGTGTCTCCTACAACGGAGTATCGTCTTCTCCCCTACCTCTTTCTGTTGGAGTTCCTCAAGGCTCTGTTCTGGGACCATTACTATTCTCCCTCTATACTTCCTCCCTCGGCAAATGAATCAACTCGTTTGGTTTCCACTACCACCTCTATGCTGACGATACTCAGATCTATCTCTCATCTCCTGATCTCAACCCAGAACTCCTAACTCGCGTCTCCTCCTGCCTTTCCGCTATCTCTACCTGGATGTCGCAACATTGCCTTAAATTAAACCTCTCTAAAACTGAAATGGTTCTCTTTCCTCCAACTAACACCTGAAACATCCCAGAAGTATCCATCATAGTTAACAATTCCACTATCACCCCCTCTCTCCAGGCCCAGTGCCTTGGGGTTATCCTAGATTCTTCCCTGTCATTCACTCCTCATATTCAGTCACTTATTAAATTATGTCACTTCCACCTAAGGAACATATCCAAAATACAATCATTTATCACCCAAGATGCTGCCAAAATTCTTATTCACTCTCTCATCATATTGCGTCTAGACTACTGTAACTCTCTTTTAATTGGCCTTCCCCTCCAGAGACTGTCACCTCTCCAGTCCATAATGAACACTGCTGCGAGGCTCATACACCTCAGCAACCGCTCCTCCTCTTCTGCCTCACCATTCTGTTAATTCCTGCACTGGCTTCCGTTACCTTTCAGAATCAAATTTAAATTAATGACACTGAATTTCAAAGTACTTCATAACTCTGCCCCATCCTATATCTCTGAACTCATCTCTATATACTCACCCGACCGCCTACTACGCTCCTCTACTGACCTGCTACTCAACATTCTCTTATTACCTCCTCACATGCTCGCATTCAAGAGTTTGCAAGGGCTGCACCCCTCCTCTGGAACGCTCTCCCACGGTCTGTCCGACTTTCTCCCAACCTTTCTACCTTCAAGAAATCTCTTAAAATGCACTTCTTTCGTGAAGCCTACCCTCACTCTGCTTAACTACCAAACGCAACACCACATACAGTACCACATTTCTCACCCACTTAATTCGATTTTGCCCACTCCCACACCTTTAGAGTGTATGCCTATGCATAGGGCCTCCCTCACCTTTTGTACCTGTATTGATTGTGATGTATGTAACTCCATATGTTCTATGTATTGTGGGGGAATTGCTCTTTAGGTAGTAGCAGCAGCAACTCCTCTCACACAGACAGTAGACAGTACACAGGTTTCCAGCTGATCTCACGTGGGCATTTATTTAACACAGCAGCTTAAACACTAACATAACAGTTCATACCCTTTCGGAAGGCAGTAAACAAAATTAGTCCAGCTGTACTGATAAATGAAAATGTCCTTTTCCCAAAGGTCCCACAGTCTCCCACTTGGGCAATATAAGTCCAGCAAACAAAATTAACTGTTAACTCACAGATTCCTTGTGCTTTTCTCCTGGAAGCAGCCACTCCCCAAACACTTAAGGCAGAAACTGGTAGCCAGTCCTTGTTACCAGATAACTTGTCTCTTTCTGGAAACTTGTGCCCAGCAATAAAAGTCCTTATACTTTAAACACAGGTAACATGTAGTTATTAAGCAAACTTTTAACACAGCCCTCCAGTAGCTCTCCTTTCTCTCTCTCTCCAGGGCACAAAGCAGCCTTAATTGAGCCCCCACGTTTTTACTCCGGTGAGTCTAATCACCTCCCTGCTACTCACAGCCTCATTTTCACATCCCTCTGCTTCATAGAGGATTCTGGGAGGGATATACTTTCCATCCATGATTTTCCCAACCGTGCTACAGTATATAATTCATGTGATTCAGTTGTATAATCACATTTACTTTATAGTGCTACGCAATATGTTGGCGCTATATAAATACATGTTAATAATAAATAATAATAATAAACAGGCCGGGTGTCAAAACCAATCTGTAACATGGTACAAAGTCAGGATCTAGAAGAGTGGTCAAACAGGTTAGGGTCAGTTCAGGTAGTAATACAACAAGGTCAAAATTAGGCAAAGGTCAGTATCAGAAAATCAGACGAGAATAATACCCAGTAACTATTGAAAATAGACCTACATTGGGCAATGAGTCATTGCAGTGTAGGGGGTTTTATAGCCAGCCTAACTGCTTACACAGATCACCTGTGGCTAGATTGGCAACAGGTGAAACAGGTTCCTATTATTTATGAAAACTATTCTGACCAAATCTACACTGACTTTTGCCCCCTGTTTATTAATCCGTTTTTTCCAAAAAATTATTGTGCAGGGAAAAATGTGATAAAATATTGAAAAAATCTGAATTGTATGAATTTTTCAGATTCAATGCCCAAAACCTCCCAACTTTTTCGGATTAGATGGCCAAAACCACAACATTTTTGGATTATCAAGGATATCAACGGGACATCTTCCCTTGACTTCTGCATGAACTCGTCAAGAGTTGAAGTACTTTTTTATTACAAAAAAGTCTCAGTTTTTTTCCCCTTTAAAAGTCTGACCCCCAAAAAAATATCTCTTTGTCAAATAACCTCTGAAATATAAGCCATGTAATATGTACACGCATGGGACCTATGACATAGTTGAACATTATGTACATACTATAGGGAGTCAGAAACAGTAATCCACATCATCCGGCTATAGGAATAACAATAAAAGCAGGCTTTGAAATCAATTTGATTTTCAGTCATGTAATATTAATTTTTTATGTTTCTCTATATAATGAGAATGTTTAATTTCTTTTTCATTCTTTTAGGGATTCATAGTGGTTTATATAATAAATGATGTAGAATTACACAAATATTCTGGAAGATACATGATGTTTACATTGTCCTGAAAAAAAGTATATTTCCTAGGTAAAGTAGCTATTATAAATGTAACTATGAAGAAAGAGTAGAAATTAATTGTATGCCACAACTCAATGTGTGGGAAATTCTGCTGGTAGTAAAAGGGTCTGTACCAATGAAATGTATATACTACAAGGTGTAATGTTAGTTGACAAGGACCCAAGGAGACTGCCAGTAGGAACCTTCTGACGAGCAAGGTCACCCCATACAATACTGGTGTTCACTGATGCCTTTTTGGGGCCCTGGGCTTTCTGCTGCAGAATCAATCAGGGAGCCTAAACACAACAGTGGTACCAGACGTGCAGACAAGGATAAGGTGTAGTGCGAAGTCAGGCCAGATAAGGTTCAGGACAGGCAGCAAGGATCAAAGTTGGTAGGCAGGCAGGAGTCAAAACCAGGATTAGCAGAGACAAATAGGATTGAGCAAAATTGAAGTCAAGGCAGGCAGGAGTCTAAAATCAGAATAACCAAACATACAAAGCTTGAGCAGGAACTGAGTAAACAGAAGCCAGCTTGGGCAAGGAAGGAAGGGGGAAAAGCTATTTAAGGGGCAAAAGGTTAATGGGAGAAAGGGAAGGCTTGATTGACAAGAAGGGGAACAAATGGACACCAATTATGTATAATTAGCATCAAACAAACGCAGGCACTTTCCCCTAATTAACAACATGTGCGTCTGCACCAGACTGTAACGCGATGGGCGCATATTTGCCAGGTGCACATGTGCAGAAACAGTGTGCACAGATCATGAATTCGCTGGGCCCCAGGTGCCGGAAGATCTTGTGGCTGAAGTGTCCCAACCCGAACCCGCAGGTCATCGTGTCTACAGGTGAATATGAACGAGTGACCGGCGGGGCGGGTTACACAAGTTTACAAATAAATTCAGATGTTTGTTGCTTTATCATTTTTATTGCTGTCCAAATTGATAATGATTTGCAGAATGTTCTGTCTCCTGTTGAGTTTTTACACTTCTCATGTTCATGTTTTGCTCGTCAGTAGTAGTAATCAGTAGTAATCAATTTTGATTCTCTTTTTATACTAAATGTGAAACCATGCAGCCTTGTTGAAAATGAATCTGACCTTCTGCCTTTAACACATGATTCTTCTGCGTTCCTCTAGTTCTGCCCCTGTTCTAGTGTGTAACAGGGGGCAGGAAAATCTACTACAATTTGTGTCTATATGATAAATTCCATTCATTCTGCTTTCCTGAAATGTTCTCTAAAATAAATGACATTACTCCATAATACTGACAGCTTTCTGCATTTGTGTTGCTTTTATTTTAGCTGCCAAGAGCTCATTGCACAGATAATTGTCTACCTGGATTGAGAAAGTCAATATTGCCTGGAACCCTTCTGTGCTGTTATAAATGTGTCCCATGTCCTGACGGTGAAATCTCCAACAAGACTGGTATAACTTCTTGCTTAATATACATTACTTCTCCAACATAATACGAGGAAATATAATAAATGTCACACAAGCAGGCTGAGTGGGTACAGTGGTGCTACTCTCAAGATGAAGGAAACATGGATAACAAAAGTTATGTATGGTATCCCTAACCCAGAACAAACCCCAAGGTCCTCCGTACGTATTACCCTGGGACAGTGTGTAGTGCGACATAGAGCTAAACCTCCCCACACTCTAATAAAGAGACTGAGAACTGAAGTCTGTAGATTTTACTGGATAACAAAGGGGAATAGGCGTAACTGTAACAAATAACAGAAAATAGGGTAAATAGATTGCAATGAACAGTGTAATAATAATGGTGCAACTATTTGCTTACCAGCGATGTTACCATGAGGAGAGATGAAACTGTATGTGCTTCTTCCACAGCATGGTCTGTAAAATGGAGTCTTAGCTCCCACAAGGCATTGCTCTAGGTCACATGGTGGGAGTATGGTAGCCTGATTAGTCCAAATTCTGCCATAAGCATGGTGCCATGGTGCAGAATGAATATAGGAAATAGTCTTGCATAGTTACAACAAGTGTCCATCAGGGGGAGCCCACAGCATGAGAATCAGGAACTCCCAAAATCATGGTAAAGGCGTATGCTGGAGACATGACAGTTCCCATTAACTGATCTGGCAGTACTGTTGCTCCAGTCAATATCTGGCTAATTAAAATCCCCCATTATTATTACTTTACCCAAACTAGCAGCCTTTTCTATTTGCATCAGGAGCTTAGCCTCCTCCTCGTCACTTACATTAGGGGGTCTATAGTGACTCCTACAAGTAATTCAGTGAAGAACTCCACCCGCAAGATTCTGCCCCCTCATTTTCTAACATAGCCTCCTCCTTTATATGAGCTTTTAAATCCTGCCTAACAAACAGACATACCCCCCTCCTTTTCTATTGCCTCTGTCCCTCTGAAACAAAGTATAGCCACTGATATTTACTGCCCAGTCATGTGACTCATTCAGCCATGTTTAGGCCACACCAATCACATCATATTTTCTCTCCAGTGCCAGCACCTCCAGCTCTCCCATTTTACTGTTTGCATTTGCAAACATACTTTTAATACTGGTACTATAATTAAAGGAAAACTATACCTCTGAACAATGTAATGGATAGAGGGATTAAAAAGGGTGGAGGAGTGTGTTTGTATGTAAAGCCTGAATTAAAGCCATGCGCTAAAGAAATAAAAATAGCTGGCACTGGTGAGGGTGTAGAATCACTCTGGGTAGAGATTTCGACTGGGCAAAAGGTATCAAAAAGAATTATCATTGGTGTATGCTATAAACCACCTCGTATAAGTGTCGAGTATGAAGCCGAGCTACTCTTGCAGATACAAGCGGCTTCACAGCTGGGTCAAGTTGTTGCTATGGGTGACTTCAATTATCCAGACATTGACTGGGGTAATGGGGTTGCTAAGACAGAAAAAGCTAGTAGGTTTGTAAATATGCTGAATGACAACTTTTTATTCCAGCTCGTTCAAGAACCTACTAGGAATAACTCTCTTTTGGACCTGTAATAACTAATAATACTGAACTCATCTCTAACATTTGTGTGGGTGAGGGGCATTTAGGGAATAGTGATCATAACATGGTCTCCTTTGAGATTCTGTTGCAGAAGCAATTCTATAAGGGAGTAACTAAAACACTAAATTTCAGACGTGCAAACTTTGACAGTATAAGGGCATCTCTGCAACATATTAAGTGGGAAATGCTTTTCACAGGGTTAAACACAGAACAAAAATGGGAAGTCTTTAAAATGCTGCTTAATAAATATACTTGTCAGTATATTCCACTTGTAAGCAAGGAACGTTGTTGCAAAGCAAAACCTTTTTGGTTCAATAGAAGCGTTGGTGTTGAGGTGGGTAAGAAAAGACGTGCTTTTAAAACTTTCAAGTTAGCTGGTACAGCCGAATCATTTATAAGGTACAAGGAGGCCAATAAATCATGCAAAGAAGCTATAAGGCAAGCTAAAATTGCTATAGAAAAGGATATTGCAGTAAGCAGTAAAAAAAATCCAAAATTATTTTTTAAATATGTTAATAGTAAAAAAATGAAGCAGGAAGGGGTGGGTCCCTTACTATCAGAGGGGGGTCAGCTGGTTGATGAAAACAAATTAAAAGCGCAGATTCTGAATTCATATTTTTCATCTGTCTACACAAATGAGGAATCAGTAAGTGAAGGTTTCCTTCTTAACAGTCCCAATTCTAGTAATACAACTAATGATGCATGGTTCACACATGATGAAATTCAAATGAGACTAGAACATGTTAAGATTAACAAAGGTCCAGGGCCAGATGGTATTCATCCCAGGGTAATTAGCGAGCTTAGCTCTGTGATTGCCAAACCTCTTTACTTAATTTTTCAGGATTCATTGAGATCTGGCATAGTGCCGAGAGACTGGCGAATTGCTAATGTGGTGCCTCTATTCAAAAAAGGATCCCGTTCTCAGCCTCAAAACTATAGGCCAGTTAGTCTGACGTCAGTGGTAGGAAAGCTTTTCGAAGGGTTAATAAAGGATAAGATACTGGACTTCATAGCAAATCATAATACTATGAGTTTGTGCCAGCATGGTTTTATGCGTAATAGATCTTGCCAGACTAACTTAATTTCTTTTTATGAGAATGTAAGTAGACACCTCGATTCTGGGATGGCAGTGGATGTGATTTACTTAGATTTTGCTAAAGCATTTGATACAGTGCCACACAAAAGGTTACTGGTTAAATTAAGGAATGTTGGCCTGGAACATAGTATTTGTACTTGGATAGAGAACTGGCTAAAAGATAGACTACAAAGAGTGGTGGTAAATGGAACATTTTCTAATTGGACCAATGTTGTTAGTGGAGTACCGCAGGGCTCTGTACTAGGTCCCTTGCTTTTCAACTTGTTTATTAATGACCTGGAGGTGGGCATTGAAAGTACTGTTTCTATTTTTGCAGATGATACTAAATTGTGCAGAACTATAGGTTCCATGCAGGATGCTGCCACTTTGCAGAGTGATTTGTCTAAACTGGAAAACTGGGCAGAAAACTGGAAAATGAGGTTCAATGTTGATAAATGCAAGGTTATGCACTTTGGCAAAAATAATATAAATGCAAGTTATACACTAAATGGCAGTGTATTGGGAGTTTCCTTAAATGAGAAGGATCTAGGGGTCTTTGTAGATAACACGTTGTCTAATTCTGGGCAGTGTCATTCTGTGGCTACTAAAGCAAATAAAGTTCTGTCTTGCATAAAAAAGGGCATTAACTCAAGGGATGAAAACATAATTATGCCTCTTTATAGGTCCCTGGTAAGGCCTCATCTGGAGTATGCAGTGCAGTTTTGGAATCCAGTCCTTAAGAGGGATATAAATGAGCTGGAGAGAGTGCAGAGACGTGCAACTAAATTGGTTACAGGGACGGAAGACTTAAATTATGAGGGTAGACTGTCAAGGTTGGGGTTGTTTTCTCTGGAAAAAAGGCGCTTGCGAGGGGACATGATTACACTTTACAAGTACATTAGAGGACATTATAGACAAATGGCAGGGGACCTTTTTACCCATAAAGTGGATCACCGTACCAGAGGCCACCCGTTTAGACTAGAAGAAAAGAACTTTCATTTGAAGCAACGTAGGGGGTTCTTCACAGTCAGGACAGTGAGGTTGTGGAATGCACTGCCGGGTGATGTTGTGATGGCTGATTCAGTTAATGCCTTTAAGAATGGCTTGGATGATTTTTTGGACAGACATAATATCAAAGGCTATTGTGATACTAAGCTCTATAGTTAGTATGGGTATATAGAATTTAATTAAAAGTAGAGGGGTGTATGTATGGATGATGGGTTTTCATTTGGAGGGGTTGAACTTGATGGACTTTGTCTTTTTTCAACCCAATTTAACTATGTAACTAACTATGTAACTATGTAATGTAGGTCTCTATAAAAACATATTGCATAAAACAGCTCATATGTAAAACCCTGCTTCAAGTAAATAAACCATTTTCATAACAACATGCTTTTTACTAGTATGTGCCATTGGGTAATCATTAATAGAAAATTGCCATTTTAAAAAAATAAGGGTCGTCCCCTGGGATCCTAGGATTCATGATGCATACAAACAAACCAAAAAAACATACATTTTAGGTCACATGAGCCAATTAACAGACAGAGTTCTGTCTTTTGCTTCAACACTTCTTCCTGTTACAGTTAGAGCTGCAGCAATGGTGGTTCAAGGCAAAATATGGAAAAGGACATTTTTTATTTAAATACATATACCAGTTGTGGTCCTCCTAGTCCTTAAAAATACCCCCAACCAAATGTTTTCCCCCTATTTTCCCTTCCTTTGCCCACTGCCTCATCTAACCTGTCTTCCACATAAATCTCTACTGAACCCCCCCCATACCTAGTTTAAAATCTCCTATAATCCTCTAGACATCTTCTTCTTCCCCAAAGCAGCTGCACGATCATCATTGAGGTGCCCCATCCCTGGCAAATAACCTGTAGCCTATTGAGAAATCAGACCAGTTCTCCAAAAACCCAAACCATCCTCTCTACACCAATCTCTCCATCTCCCTAAGCTCCTGCTGTGTTCTTTACATTGCTTGTGGTACAGGTAATATCTCTGAGAAAATTATCTTGGAAGTCCTCACCCTCAACTTTGCACCTAGTTTTTTAAACTCATTCTTGATGACTTCACCTCCTCCTCTTATTGTTCACTTGTCATTGGTACCTATGTGTACCAAGACCACCAGGTCCCCTCCTCTGTCCACTCATTCCACCACATGCTGAACCCAAGCACCAGGCAAGCAGCAGACAGTTTGGCATGAAGGGTCCTTACGGCAGATTACCCTATCCACCTTTCTAATAATTGAACTCCCTATAAACCTGCCTTTCCTTCTTTGCACTCCTGCCACCACCCGTATTAGAGACACTGCCTCCCTGGGTGCTTTGAGAGTCAGCCTGCTCCATACATGTCAGTTCAGAGCTGTCCTCCCCAGCATCTTCAGCTAAAAGGGTGAATCTGTTGCTTTGGACAAGCTAAGTACCAGTCCCTGTATCCTTCTGTCCCCACTTCCCCTCGTTACTATTACAAACCTGCCTCGCTCATTAGTCTACACTGTCCATTCACCACCCCCCACTACACTGACTCTTGCTAGTGGTTGCTCTGTGAACCTCTATTCCTCCCCCATGTTTTAGTCACCCTTAGTCATGTAAGTTCCCCCTGCAGTTCAGATTCCAAGGTGAAAACCCAGTGACATCTCTCACATGTAAATACTGCCTGGAACTGTTGCTCCAACACCACATACCTGTGACACTGAGTGATACCAGCAAACCCACTTGCACTCATATTTATACTGGTACTTACAGTCTCCCACGTGCAATTCCTCTCAAATGCCTTTTTAGTTTTACACACCTTAAGGTTTTTAATGCTGCTTAACACTTAATTCACATGCAACACTCACTGTGCAGTCACAGACTTATTGAGGTATAAATAAGATGGTAACTTTATACAATGCCGTATTTCCCTTTTCTTTTCTCTGAATTTCTCTGGTTTCTCTGGTTAGTTGCCTTTGAGCAATACATAGTGAGTGCTGTCATTTGAATATGAACAGCTGATAGTGTTTCTCTCAGTTTGGCCACATAAGGGCACATTTAAGCCCATAGATGAAATTGCAGTTACACAAAAATGGGCGCAGTTGTGTATATTGACTCCATTCATTAAAGGTATTTGCATCTGGACCTGATCCCTGCACTTAAGAGTATTTGAGTCGAGCAAAACTGAACCCATTATGGTCTGACTCATGTATAAATGTGCTTATTAATGCAGAGAAAACACTGAGCTTTCTCCCACTTAAAGGTGGGCTTATTCTAGACGCAACTGAGTTAGTGTTAGATGATTATGTGCACATGTTATTATAAGAGCAAATGGATGTGATGAAAACCCCATTTTTCTGCACCGAAGTGAATGAATTCAGTTGGTTGCGTTTTCCACACAATGTGCTCAGTTGCACAGAGAGAAACAAAATTCTGCATTGTGGGTTACGAAAAAAGAAAGAATTGCCTACAAAATTGCTCTTTACTGTGCTTGTTTTTTGTAAATGAGCCCCATGGTGTTTATGTTTTACCCTCTTCCAGTAGGCAGTACCAATTCAACTGAGGTCAGTTATTAAGTTATTTCCTTTTGTTTCCTATTTTTACTGGTTTATATGAAAGACTTTTCAGAGGTTCGTCAAGCATTTCATATTTTTTATGATCTGCGAATGACTTCTCATCAAATTTGAAATTGAATATCAATGTGCTAAAATGCATATATTTTTTTAAAATGTGATGGCTTTTTCATTATTGTCACCCTAACAGACAGTGAGAACTGCATTAGATGCCCAGACATGGAATGGTCCAATAGGAACAGGACTCTCTGCATTGCAAGAACAGAAACATTTCTCTCATACACAAATGATGTGATTTCTGTGACATTTTCATCAATCTCAGTTCTCTTCTGTCTTGTAACTGTGCTGATTTTGGGAGTGTTTATTACATACTGGGACACCCCCATAGTGAGAGCCAACAACAGGAGCCTGAGCTTCCTCCTCCTTGTCTCCATAAAGCTGAGCTTCCTCAGTGTGTTTCTGTTCCTCGGTCGCCCTGTGGATATAACCTGCATGCTGCGTAACATCACTTTTGGAATCACCTTCTCCATAGCTGTCTCTTCTCTCCTGGCCAAGACTATCATGGTTTGTGTTGCTTTCAAAGCCACCAAGCCAGGGAGCTCATGGAGAAAATGGGTGGGAGTCAAACTGTCCAATTCTGTAGTCTTGTTCTGCTCATCCATTCAAATAATAATCTGCATGACTTGGTTGGCCATTTCTCCTCCCTTTCAGGAACTGGACCTTCACACTTACCCTGGAACCATCATCATTCAGTGCAATGAGGGCTCAGCTATTGGCTTTTACTCAGTTATTGGGTATATGGGGCTTCTGGCAGCTGTTAGTTTTGTTTTAGCATTTTTAGCTCGGACATTACCGGACAGTTTTAATGAGGCCAAGTACATCACTTTCAGCATGTTGCTCTTCTGCAGTGTTTGGATCACAATGATCCCGGCCTATCTGAGCACCAAAGGCAAAAACACTGTGTGTGTGGAGATATTTGCCATACTCACCTCAAGTGCTGGACTTTTATTCTGTATATTTCTGCCAAAATGTTATATAATTTTATTTAAACCTGAAATGAACACAAAATCACAGCTACTTGGGAACAAACCTCATTGATATTTTAGATACCATTATTCCATATAATTCTTCCTCTAATGTATTTGTATAAACAAAAAATTGTTGTGTTGGTGTGTATTTGTGAGAGGACAGGGAGGGGGTGACTGCTAGGTAGCCAATGATAATATGTTTATTATTATAATATTAAAATAACATAATGTACAAACAATGATACTGTATAGAAAAGGTCAGCACATACCTAACTAATCATATTCCTTATTTGGGAGTGACTTTTTTTCCCAAACAAGAGCTGATTTCTAGGGATGGGCGAATTTTTTCGCCTCGTTTCGCCAAAAAAATGACGCCCATAGACTTGTATGGAGATGTGCGTCAAAAAAAAAAGACGCGCGACAAAATTTTTTTTGACGCCCATAGACTTTAATGGGCGTCTGCAACATTTCGCTGGCAGCGAATTTTTGTCGAAGCGAAACGGGTCAAATTCGCCCATTCCTGCTGATTTCCATTAGTATAGAGTATACTTTCTGCACTGTTCTGCCTAAAGATATCACTGGTAAAATCCACAATTCCAAAATAAATGTATCTTTTTGTGACTACATGTTTCATCACAAGATATCTGCTCAGTCTAAGTCTAAAGATGCCACATGGGCTACTGTCAGCCTGGATAGAACCAATTCAAATTACCCTGAGCAGAATAACACACACACGGTTACTATACTGTTATTCTTAGGATAGAAAGTTAATCCCGTCATTCCATTTTAACACATAGTAACAGTTAAACTGCATTCTCTCAAGGCTTCTGCCGTAAAGAAAGTATAAACCCTCTTATGAAGCAGTAACCCTTTCCGTGCCAGTCACTCCACCCTTTACAAAAAGTTTGCACCACTCTAGACTCTAAAGCACATACTGATACTGTTAATGTATTTATAACCCTTTTATGGCAGGTATATCCAGGGCCACACTCTATAATCCCATAATCCCAAACCTCCACTAAGTGGTATATTTGTGGGGTTTGGATATTTTAAGTGCCTCCACCCAGGGCTAGAACTAGATATTGGTGGGCATACACCTCACTGGGAACTGCAGTAGCAGTGATAACTGTACAAAATGCCATACACAATAAACATGTAGAAGTAATATAGTATATTGCAATAAGAACAAGGAAATAACAATAACATGATGACTGTTAGGCAATATAATAATGTCCACTGTCACTTTAAGAATGCTGAGTCTGCACACTATAGCTCAAATTGTTAGGAAATGAGGAGACCACTCAGCAAGCATTTCAATGCTGTGGTTTTCCTTTTATTAGCCGACTACTCGTACACAACATGTTTCAGGCCTATGTGCCCTTTATCAAGTGTCACACTATAGGTCTGCATGGATATAACAAAGTAGTATGAGCAGAGTTAATGTACAGTCCAGATCTAGTGTACACGCTGGCAACTCACTACAGGGCTGATGTCTTCTCTATCCTATAGAGAGCTCTTCACTAATTGTAAAGAGTCCAGCAAATTAATTGTAGATGTCACTATATACCCCCTAATGTAAGTGAGGTGAAAGAGGCTTAGCTCCTAATGCAAATAGAAAAGACTGCTAGTTTGGGGAAAGTAATGATAATGGGGGATTTTTATTTCCCAGATATTGACTGGAGCAACAGTACTGCTAGATCAGTTAATGGGAACAAGTTTATAAACTGTTACATGACAATTTTATGGCTCAGGTTGTTGAGGAGCTAACCAGAAAAAATGCTATTCTGGATCTAGTGATCTCTAATGATCCAGAACTTATAGCAAATGTGCAAGTCATTGAACACCTGGGTAATAGTGACCATAATGTTATATCATTTAATGTCTGGTGCAAAAAACAAATATATAATGGGACAACAAAAAACATGAAGTTCAGAAAAGCTAATTTTAGTGCTACCCTTTAGAGCATAGATTAGGGTATTCTGTTTTGAGCTAAAAACACAGAACAGAAATGGCTGTCATTTAAAATGATATTAAATCCTTACTGTTCTCAATTTATTCTCTTAAATGTAGAAGCACCAAGAATCACCCTATGTGACTTAATATAGAAGGAAAGAAGTTAATAGGAAAGAAGAGAAAGGCATTTAAAATCTACAAGTCTGTTGGAACAGGAGCTTTATTTAATTATTATAAATACTATGATAAGTGTTGTAAAACAGCAATCCAGAAGGCAAAGATAGGAAATGAAGAGAGTATTGCAGCTGAGGCTAAGTCTAACCCTAAGAAGTGTTACTCCTTTAAATAATTGTACCATTATGGTTGTAACAGATACAGAATATGCAAATGTGTTAAATCAGTTCTTTTCTTCAGTGTATACAATAGAGGAGTCTGAGTTCCCAGGCTCACTTCATAGCTGCACTGATGTCTCAGCTCAATCGAGTCAGTGGCTGACTCAGGTTATGGTTTATAAAGCTTTAATAAAAATTAATGTGAACAAGACATCAGGACCAGATGATATACACCCCGGGTTCTAAGAGAGCTTAGTTCAGTTTAAGACTGGACTCTATTTCTGATTTTCTGAAATTCACTTTCATCCGGTATGGTACCTATGAATTGGAGAAAAGCTGATGTCATTCCACTATTTGAAAAGGGATTATGATCTCAGCCTGGCAATTATAGGAAAGTAAGTTTGACATCTGTGGTGGGCAAATTATTTGTAGGTTTGTTAATACATCACAGTCAAAATGTTGTCCTAGTGAATGGCATTATGAGCAGCAATCAGCATGGCTAAATAAAAGGTAGGTCTGCTGGGCTGAATGAAGTAATTTGCACATGCATAGGAAACTGGCTACAGGATCGGGTACAGAGGTTTGTTGTGAATGGCACATTCTCTACTGGGAGTATGGTTTTTTGTATGCCCTCAGGGCTTGGCATTGAGTTCACGTTTATTTAATTTGTTCATTATTGACAATGGGGAGGGTATTGTAAGTAATGTATCAGTGTTTGCAGATGACACAAAACTATCAGCCCAATTAATTCCATCCAGGATGTGACACTTGCAACAGGATCTTGACAAACTGGCAATCTGGGCAGCTAAATGGAAAATGAGGTACAATGTTAATAAATGTAAATGCATGCACCTGGGATGTAAAAATATCCATTTATACCCTTAATTTGACTGCACTAGGCAAATCCATAATGGAAAAGGGCATTGGAGTCCTTGTAGATAAATCACTTGGCTGTACCAAGCAATGTGAAGGGCAAATAAGGTCTTGAGCTGTATTAAAAAGTGCATAGCTTCAGGGGGGTTATTCTTCTACTGTACAGGGCACTGGTGTAAGATGCGCTGGGAAACCCCCAGCTCTCCTTACCTCCCGGCACGTCTCTCTTCAAATCTCCAGGCGCAGATTGGCTCTGGTGCTGAAGTCAGGACAGAATTTACACTGACGTCAGTTCCTTGGCAGTGACACCAGCATAATGATGCTCACGCTTCGACGCAGAGAATCATGATGTCATTGTACGACACGCTTGGAGATCCTCCGGTGCTCTTGCCTACTGGCACGTTTCTGCTCATCTGAAGGGGCAAAGACATCCGGCGCTAATGTCATGGCTGCTGAATGGATGCCAGCATCACGTCACTGGCATTTGACACTAATCGTCCGGACGTCAGCAATTGGAGTGAGTTTCGAACTTTGGCTACATTTTTGCCTAATCCTTGTCAGTGCCTCGTTTACAAACTTCTACCATTTCATGCACTAACTTCCTGTTGGTTCCAAAGCAAAAAGGCCCCAAAAGGGCCTCTGTAAACACCAGAATCCAGAAGGGTTGCCCTGTGCATCCGAGTGTACCCACGGCTTTTATGGTTCCAACTGATGAGTACTTGGGCCATTATCATGGAACCTTCCCAGGCTGCTGCTTTCTCGACTCTTGAGGGATTTTGTCTTCTTCAGTCCACTCTGCATCTCCAAAGACTCCCCAGTTTCCGGCACCTGTTCATTATGGAGGTGATCCAGATGCATGTCAAGGATTTCTGACTCAATGCAAGATCCAGTTCTATGTGGCACCTGACCAATTTGCGACTAAGAGATCTAAAGTTGCTTATATTATTGTCCTTCTTCAGGGAAAGGCCCTTGCTTGGGCTTCTCCATTACCGGATAGAGACAATCATCTGGTTCGTGACTCCATGGTCTTTCTTTCCATGTTTCACCAAATATTTGATGTTCCAGGTCTGAAACTGAATGCCTCTGATCGGCTCATGAAAATCAGTCAAGGATACAATACGGCCTCCAAATATGCCATACATTTCTAGACTCTGGCTGCAGAAGGGTCTTGCAACAACGAGGCTCTTTTTGCAGCTTTCTGGAGGGGGCTTCACGAGGATCTAAAGGATGATCTGGTTACTAGGGATCTTTCCACTTCCTTTGAGGAATTCATAATCCTCATAGTCAAGATAGATTCCCGAATGAGGGAGAAGTCTTCTCTTAACAGCCTTCTGTTTCAACATTTGTGAGATCTGAATTTCCCTCTCTTGTGACTCCTGCACCTCCGGTTCATGATGAACATTTGCAGATTGGTGCTACCAGCTTAACACCGGAGGAGAGAACCAGGAGGAGAATGAATGGTCTGTGTATGTATTGCGGTCTCGCTGGACATCTTGTGAGATCCTGTCCTACCTGACCTCAATATCAGGGAAATGCTCCAGCCTAGGTGTGATGGGGGAGTCTCCCCTAGGCAAGATTTCTGCACTCCCAGTTACCTACAGATCTCGTATGTTCCTCCCTACTTCCCTCTTTACCTTGTGTGGTACGTTTTCCTGCCAAGCTTTTCTGGACTCTGGAGCGACAGGAAATTTCATTGATAATTCATTTGCCAAGTCTTGTGGTCTAAGTCCTGTACCTCTCAAGATTTTTTCTTTCTGCCTGGGCTATGGATGACAGACCGATTTCACCAGGTGTTCTCACCTCTGCTACTACTCCAGTCCTAATTCGTGTTGGCAGTCTTCATGAAGAGGAGGTCTCCTTCCTAATGATTCAGTGCCCCGAGACTTCCATAATTTTGGGTTTCCCTTTGCTTAGGCTCCATAACCTGTCCATTTACTGATCCATTGGGAAACTTATGGCCTGGAGTTCGTTTTGCCGTTCCAATTGTATGGCTTCTTCTATTCTTCCTGTGGCCACCTCTTCTTTGCTCCCCGCCACCAGTGCGCTTCTTTTTCCGGTTGTCTACAAGTGCTTTGGTGATGTGTTTGAAATGAAGAATTTGGAAATTATGCCTCCGCATCGTTCCTATGATTGTCTGATTGATCTGATTCCTGGCTCAATCCCTCCTATGGACATATCCCTAGGAGGGATAGGAGGGTCCTGTCAGGACCGTGCGACACGGTCTGTCTGTCCAGCACCTCCATTGGCGCATCCAAGATGGCGGCGTCCATTGAAGACACGCGGGGATGCCGGCATCTTGATGCCAGCGCAATGACATCACGCGCATGGCTTAAAATTTGAACTTAAAAGGCCTTAACCTGGGTTCAGTGCCCAAGTATAGGATTTATTTGTAACATTCCTGGGTGTTTTGTAATTCTTATTGATTGATTATTTGGACTTTGCCCCTTTCCTGGACCTTGTTTCTGTTATATTTTTGCATGCCTTTGAACTCCTGCCTGTACTTGGATTTTGCCTGAACCTTTTTGTACCATGATCTCAGACTTTTAACCCTAAAGCTTCCTCCTTGGTCCCTACTTCTCCCTGGTGGGAAACTGATAGGCTCACTGACAGGTTCGTGCCTGAGACTCAAGCCATGAAGGAATATAGTCTGGACAATCTATCAGAAAGTCTACGTCTCCAGCCAGAGCTCTTTTCTTTTTGTCCAGACCTTTTTTGTTAAACCATGTTTCGATTACAGTGTTTTGAATAAAATAATGTTTAAGAACGGTTACCCTTTGCCATTGATTCCTGAATTGTTCGATCTATTAAGGGGGGCATATGCGTATTCATCAGGTGATTAGTGGAAGATGGCCATCAACACCAGGGATGGTCATTATGAAAATGTAGTCATCCCTTTTGACTTGTGCAACACCCCGCTGTCTTTCAAGACCTTATCACTGATGTTCTGTGTGAGTTCCTGCAGACCCGTGTCATAGACTATTTCTTCACCCTGATCATGCCTGGCCCTTTATTTTGAAAGTCGAGGTGGGAGTTGGGCCATTTTGTCTCAATGAGTAGAATGTCAAGCGACTCTTCATCCTTGTGCCTATTTTTCTCATAGATTGTTTCTTGCCAAAAGAAATTATGATTTGAGCCATTAAGCTTGCTTTGGAGGTGTGGCGCCATCTGCTTGAGGGGGCTAAAGAGCCAATTACCATCCTTACGGACCACAAGAACCTTGAATACATTTCTTTGGCCTGGAGGCTCAATCCTCATCAGGCCCACTGGGCTTTGTTTTTTTCCTGATTTAATTTATTTATTTCCTATCGGCCTGGTTCAAAAAATACAAAGGCAGATGCCTTATCCAGATGTGTAGTGCAGAGAGAGGGTAATCCAATCCCACCCGCCCCTATTATCTCCCCTCACTTAGTAGTGGCATCTACTTCTTTATTGTTGTCTGATTTGTCCAACTTGGAACATCCTCCAGAAAGTCCTTCTGGGAAGATATTTGTACCCAAGCCAAAGGTTGCTCAAGTTCTCGATTGGGCTCATTCTTCTAAGGTTTCTGGTCATCTCGGCATCAGGAAGACGCAAGAGTTCATTTTGAGGCATTGTTGGTGGCCTTCTCTTGCCAAAGATGTCAAGCTCTTTGTCTCGACCTGCACAGTCTGTGAGCATGTGGTCTTCTCCAAACTTTACCCATACATACTCAACCCTGGTTAGATGTGGCTTGAGACTTCATTGTGGATTTGCCAAAGATATTATTATTATGATTATTATTAGTAGTGGACAGATTCTCATTTCATTCCTCATTCATGGTTTAGCTCAAATTTTCCTCAAAGGGATCTTTCATTTGCATGGTGTGCCTCTATTGTGTCTGACCGTGGGATGCAGTTCTTATCCCAATTTTGGCAGGCTTTCTCGAGACATTTGGGCATCAAATTGAATTTCTCTCATCGGCCTACCATCCTCAAAGCAATGGTCAGATGGAGAGCAGTTTTGTGTTGTTTCATTTCTCAAAACCAGGACAATTGGGTTGAACTCCTTCCTTGGGCTGAGTTTGCACATAATAACCTTTAACATGATTCCCTGGGAGTCTCTCCATTTTTTGCTGTGTTTGGTTATAACCCTTCTACCCTTCCACCTGAGGTTTTCAAGAAAGAGATACCTGCAGCAGATGCAATTGTTCATGATTTTACCAACTTTCTCCTACACCCATTGTTTTAGATGATCATCAAGAGTTCAAGGTTCAAGAGGTTTTGGACTCCAGAAAATTGTGAGGCAGTTTTAGTATTTGGTTCACTGGAGGGATTTTGGTCCAGAGGAGAGGTCTTGGGTGAGAGCTGCTAATACTCATGCTCCTTGTTTGGTCAAGAATTTTCACAAGAAGTTTCTTTCTGGGAGCCCACAGAGGTTTCTCCTGAAGGGGGGTACTGTAAGACACCCCAGGAGATCCTCTAGTGTTCTTGCCTACCGGCGTGTCTCTGCTCATCTGAATGGGAGTAGGTGTCCAGGCACTGATGTCATGGCTGCAGAATGGATTCCATTATCACATCGCTGGTGTTTGACACTGAACATCACAACACTCACGTTTTGATGCCAAGCTTCATGAAATCATCAATTGGTACAGATTTTGAACTTTGGCACCAAATCTCTTTTAAAAAGCCAAGTCTCCATTTTGAAAGTGACCAAACTGGCTTCTGTTTACAGTTCCTGACATAGCGTTCATTCCGTGTTTGTATTACTTGTTATTGACTCCTGCCTGTTTATTGACTTTGATTCCTGCTGCCTGCCTTGTCTCTTTCTTCAACTACGTTTTAGCCTAATCCTTGCCGGTACCTCATTTACGAACTTCTCCCATTTCATGCACTAATTTCCTGTTGGTTTTGCAGCAGAAAGCCCCCGGCCCCAAAAGTGTGTCGGTGAACACCAGAATACGGCAGGGGTGCCCTGTGCATCCGAGTGCACCTATGGCTTTTAAGATTGCAACTGACATTATAATGACATTATAGTCATCTTTCGGCGCCAAATTTTAAATCTCTGTGCCAAATTCCCTTTAAAAGGGGAATTCTCCATTCTGACAGTGTCCAAGCTGGCTTCAGTTTATATATCCTGCTGAAGCATTATTTCTGTTTTTTAATTCCATTCTACAGGGTAAGTTCCTTGCCTGGGCTTCTCTGTTACTGGTTCATGACTCCTCAGAGACGATCACCTGGTTCATGACTCCTCAGCCTTCCTTTCTACATTTCTCCAAATTTTTGATGTCCCAGGTCGGAAACTAAATGCCTCTGATCGGTTCATGAAAATCAGTCAAGGATCCAATTTGGCCCCCGAACATGCTATCAATTTCTGGACTGCAGAAGGGTCTTGGAACAATGAGGCACTTATTGCAGCTTTCTGGAGGGGGCTTCATGAGGGTCTAAAGGATGAGCTGGTTACTCTGTATTTACCTACTTCTTTTGAAGAATCCATCAGCTTCATAGTCAAGATAGATTCCAAAATGAGGGAGAAGTGCCTGCAAGCCTTTGGTTTCCACATTTGACAGATCTGACTTTCCTCCTCCTGTGGCTTCCACATCTCCGGTTTGCGATGAACCTATGCAGATTGGTGTGACACACTTAACACCAGAGGAGATAACCCATAGGAGAAATGCTGGTCTCTGCATTGACTATTCCTTTGCCAAGTCCTGTAGTCTAAATCCTGTACCTCTCAAGATTCCTCTTTGTGCTGGGCTGTGGATGGCAGACCGATTTCTCCAGGCATTCTGACCTCTGCTACTGCTGTAATCCTAATTCATGTTGGCACTCTTCATAAAGAGGAGATCACCTTCTTCCTCATTGAATGTCTTGAAGCCTCCATAATTTTGGGTTATCATTGGCTCCTACTTCATAATCCAACCATTGACTGGTCTTCTGGGGAATTTATGGCTAGGAGTTTATTTTTGTCTGTCCAATTGTATTTTTTCTGCAGATGTTCCACTGATTGCATCGTCTTTGCTCTCAGCTTTCAATTCTCTTCTTCCTGATGTGTATAAGGAGTTTTCTGATGTCTTTGTGAAGAACAATTCTGAAGTTTTACCTCCTCAATATCCCTACGATTGTCCTGTTGATTTAATCTCCAGGCTCCATTCCTCCAAGGGGTAGAAAATATCCTTTGTCCATACCTGAAACCCAAGCCATTAAAGAATATATTCAGGAGAATTTGTCCAAAGGTTTCATCAAGAAGGCTACGTCCCTAGCTGGAGCTGGTTTCCTTTTTGTCCAGAAAAAACATGACTCTCTTAGACCATGCACTGATTATCGAGCCTTGAATAATATAACAATAAAGAATTGTTACCCTTTACCATTGATTCAAGAACTTTTTGACAGATTGAGAGGGTTTTCACCAAACTACAGATGCAGCCAGAGTTGATTGTATGTCTGGCGTGCTGTAACTAATCAGGATAAATGCGTTGGTCACATTAAGTGCAGGGAAACATGATGTCCTGACATTTAAAAAGGATCAGCGTTGAAATAAAAATAGGCGGAATTCCATTAATGGACACCATTAACTACCGTTCCCTCCTTAGCCATCTTCTGCCTACATTCCCCAGGGACAGAAAATGGCTCAGTTACTGCTCCAGAAAACGATACAGATCTACATTACAATTTTACAGTCTTGGCTCTTTTGATTTTTTGTAAAAACACATTTAGGGGCACATTTACTATTGGTCAAATATCGAGGGTTAATTAACTTCGAATATTGAAGGATGTACCACAATTCGTTTGATCGAACGATCGAAGGAAAAATCGTTCCATCGATAAATACTTAGAAAGCTTATGGGGACCTTCCCCATAGGCTAACATTGGTGCTCAGTAGGTTTTAGGTGGTGAAGTGAAGAGACAGTACTTTGACTATTGAATGGTTGAATAGTTCAAATTGTTCGATTCAAAGTCATAGTCAAAGCTCGAAGTAGCCATTTCAATGGTCGAAGTAGCCAAAAAAAAACTTCGAAATTCAAAGTTTTTTTCCTTGTTATCTTTCACTCGAGCTAAGTAAATGTGCCCCTAATTATTCTGAGCACAGCAGTGAGACATTTTTTGTTGTGGATTTATTTTACAATGCTTTAGATATGAGGCATGAGATATTGAGCATAACATAAAGTTTTGGTCACACTCAAACAACAGTAGCATTAATAGCCTAGGTGCTGGACTTGCATACAGAAAGTTAAGGTATTGAATCTAGTCAATGCTAGTTTTTTCACTTTTCCTATAAATTATTTTAAACTGCCTATTCAATATAATATGTCATAAATTAAGTTTTGAAGATCTAAGTTCAACCTTACCATTTTAGAATGTATATTGTACTGTATGTAACAGAAATTGTGTAAATAAAATATACTCTTATTTCTAGAAACAGATACAAATGTATTTATTTGGGAGCACATAGCCTAATAACTGGTGTTAAATGTATGTGCATTACAATCTTGTCTTGGCTTTGTACCCAGATTAAATAATACTACATATGTTTGTCAGTTATGTAAAAAAACACATGGGCATTGGTCACCATGATTTGCTTTTAAGACTTGAATGTAATGTTTTTTGCACTTAGACAAAGGCTAGTGAGTGGATTAGCAGAATCACCTTTGCCACCACTATATGTTTTTCAAGACAAATTAATGCATTGTTTTCTGCTATTTGACAAAATCCAGTGAGAGAATTAGCGAGTGGTCTGTAAAATGTCTCTTTAAAAATCATCAAAACAGAGTCTGGCTAGGCACCCTAGGTAACCTGGCCGGCCACAGCACTTACTTGGCATGTACATGCGTGAACAGACACCCGCTGGCGGGCATGCGCAAATGGACATTGGCAAATGCACTACCCGATGCTTGCATGCATACGCAAAATGGACGTGCAAGCGCGAGCCGATAGTTGAGAGGAGACCGAACTAGGGGTAGTCAGGTGGCAGAGAAGGTAAGTGCCTGGCACCCCCCCAGCTTTGCACCCTAGGCACGTGCCTACTCTGTCAACCCCTAGTTCCAGCCCTGCTTCAAAACTGCTAAAGCTATAGCAATGAATTTAGACCAAGGAGCTTATTTACTAGGGTAGTTTTGAGCGAAAAATAATTGCACAATTGGTATGTTAATGACTAAACACTGCTCAGTGTTGCTGCTTATATATAGTTAGTACCAATGTGCCAAACTCAGTCACAGAAAGGCACATGTATAAGATGTTTTAAGTAGGGACAGGCACAGATTTGTGGAAAGGCCACAAAGGCCCAGGCCTAGAGCAGCACAATTTTAGGGGCGGCATACAGTTCCCCTGTTATATGGAACAGTCACGTGGACAGCAGGTGCTAGGACCCTGAGGCATTGAGGCCCTGAGGACCCTGAGGCATTAACTGACGGGTAATACCCAAGCAATAAAAAGGGGGCAGGAATAGAACTCAATACAGTTTAAATAACTTTTTGACTAAAATTGGCTTTTGTGGCCAATCTAACATCCAAACGATAATGTTTGACAAAAGTATTAGGATTAGCCCAGGTAGCTGCCCTGCAAATAACATCCGTAGGTACTCCCGCTTCTGCCGCCCAAGACGTCGCTACACTTCTGGTTGAATGAGGCCTGACCCCCTCACGTGCTTCTTGCCCCTGCCACGAGTAGGCCTTCTTGATCGTAGTAATGATCCATCTGCAAAGTGTGGAGATAGAAGCAGCTTGACCCTTGTTTGCTCCACAAGGGATAACAAAGTGTTTTTTTGACCTTCTAAAGGGTTTTGTCGCATTTAGATATTTCTCTAAACACCCTTTAACATGCAAAGCTTTGGGAATATCTTCCTCTTGACTTGACTTCTCCCTGTCAATGGCTGGAAGGCATATATGTTCATTCAGATGAAATTCAGACACCACCTAAGGCAAGAAATTTAGACTTAGTCTGAGTGTCACTCCCTGATCACTGAACACTGTGTGAGGAGGATTAGCCATCAAGGCCTGGAGCTTGGAGACTCTTTGACCTGAAGCTACAGTATTGTCACCAGAAAAATAGTCTTGAGCGTTAAATCCCACACGGATATATTCTCGTCAGGGATGAAAGGAGGCTCCGAAAATGTCTTTAGTACAAGAGGCAAATCCCAAGGAGGAGCAAGCTCCTTAACTGGTGGTCAAATTCTCATTGCAGCCTTCAAGAATCGGACTACTAAGGGATTGCTGGATAGTTGAATCCCCAGGATTGCTGAAAGTGCAGATTTCTGAACTCTAAGGGTACTTGCACTGAGACCCTTATCCAGGCCAAACTGAAGGAACTCTAACACTTGGATCACCTCGGGTTTTCAGAATTAAATCCCTCCTTATGTGTGAGATACGATGCTTCAGAGTTGGAGTATTGAGGAGATTTTCGTAAATGTCATAAAAATTTCCAAATTTAGGAAAGCTTTTTGGCTTGGTACTTTAGAGTAGAAAGGCATGCATACCCATTTTAGATTCGTCAGAATGTTTACTTTACGAAAATATATGGTTTTCTGGGGTGAACATACATTTTTGTATTTTTGCCCCTAGAAAAATGCTGTAAATGTGCTAATTTTGCAGTATCTGGAATTACAGAACTGATTACTAGTATGGGGTGTCATCATTCTGGGACCCCTATACGCCACATACTTAGGTATACCTATGCATATTGGGCAACAAACTGTTCAGCGGTCCCCAGGCTTTCATGTTTAGGGGGTGTCACGACCGGCACCCAATACCAGAACAAGTGCCAAGCACCCTGGTCTCGGCTCGCTTCACCAGTAGTGTGACCACCGTTGGGCTTTAGGAGGAGCCCTCAGCTTACTTGGGTGCCACCTGGACTTAACAAGAGGTGCAAGGTGAGATGTTCTGGCTGGCAAGGGGTACGGCTGTTAGCAAAGACTTTTGGCCGAAGGTCACGGTACAAATGGAGCAGGCAAGAGAATCGTCAGACAGGCAGGGTCGAGGCAGACAGATATCAAGAATCGTCAGGCAGGCAAGGGTCAAACCTGGTTGTCAATCAAGGGACAAAGCAGGAAGAGTTGTCACAGGCAGGCAAGGGTCATGATACAAAATTCAGAATAGTCAGGAACCGGCTGGGTCAAACATGGGTAATCAAACAGACAAGATACGGAACAGATCAGATGCACCAGGCTCAGGAAAACACTAGAAACCAGTTCTATCACAGGCACTGGCTGGGAGTCAGAATTTGCCTAAAATACTTTCAAATTCCGTGCCAAAACGTGCCCAATGCGTGCTGGCGCAATCACGCCAGCGCGCCTGTACCTTTAAGAGGTGCGCAGGCGCGCCGCGCGCGCCCTAAGGAACCAAGATGGCGCCGGCACTGGAGGCAGGAGAAGGAGCGCGGAGGTGTGGCAGCCATCCACGCCACCGCACCACTAGACCCCCAGGTATTTTTATAATGGGGGGTTTTATCATGGTATCTATTGATATGTTGCTGATGCGGTAGAATGGACACTTTGAGGTCATTTTTCAAAAATGTAACACATTTTTATAAAAACTGCTAATTTTAGGAAAGAATTGCAACTTGGTAGTTTTGAGTACAAATATATATTTACCCATTTTGAACTCGTTAGAATCTGCTCTATCCAATAATGTGCAGTTTTATAGGGTAAACCAACTGTTAGTGGAATGTTTGGCCTTGAAATCAGATGTAGTTTTGTGGAGCAGTGCTGTGGAAATTTAGTAGTTTGCTGCTTCTAGTTTTTGATCTATAGAAGTGAGAAATCTCCATAAAACGATATATATATATATTTGGTATTGGCACATTGGGGAGACACAGAACTTTCCAAATCTGCTGTGTTCTCATAAATGAAATAAATTATGTTTCTGATATTTGTGTTTGTATCATGCAAAACTTTTGTTGTTTAGTTTTGTAATACACTTAGAAGCCCATATCTTTTTACAGGAGTGGAATTACAAAAAAATGATATCTTGTTTTCCTGGGTAAACTAAAAGACCCCCCTCCAGGAAAGGCCCCTAAAGTGAAAGAGCGCAAAATGTTCAAAAATGGTCTGGAAATAAAAGTACCAACTTGGCCAAATTGGCTGGCAGTGAAAAGGTTTCTTTTCCTCTGGTACGTGATTCTCTTTATGGGTAAAAAGGTCCCCTGCTATTTGTCTATAATGTCCTCTAATGTACTTGTAAAGTCTAATCATGTCCCCTCACAAGCGCCTTTTTTCCAGAGAAAACAACCCCAACCTTGTCAGTCTCCCCTCATAATTGAAATCTGATGGTTGGGACTGTCAAGGTTGGGTTTGTTTTGAAATGAACAGTTATAGAGAACTATAAGGAAGGGAATCATTAGCCATTTATGCACAGGGAGAATGAATGGAGGTGACATCATGAAAAGGATATTGGCACAAGGCTATTCAATGTCCATCTTGACTCGTGCCTTTCATACTGACCCCACAAGATAATTTATTTACAAAATATAAAAACAAAGTATTTTTCACAGTTCACAGTGAGGAACCCTCTTGTCTAGTCTCCCCACAACTTGCATATTAATATATACAGTAGGTCGTAGTACACAGACATCATTAACATTATAAAGCACAACCTGGCCATCCTCAAGACTGATCCAATATTAGATGGGCTGCTAAAAAATGGGTGTTGTTTTGTCTCTAGAAAATCTAAATCCTTGAGAAATATGTTATCCCACAGTTTGATTTAGACCTGTAGAAAACATACTTTCCTTACAAAGGCTCCTTTAAGTATGGGTCTAAAAATGTATTACCTGCCAATGTGTGATGTTTTTTTCCCTATACCACAGGTAAAACCTCAGACTAGATCAGACAATATATGAATGATAACACTTGTAATGTGATCTATTTGATCACATGTATGATGTGTTATAAAGAATATGTGAGTCGGACTAACAGGACCATCAAAGAGAAGGTGCATGATCATATTAATGTAGGGCCCTATAGGGATCCAGAGATTTGATGACACTGCTCTGACTCACTCCTATATAGTGTGAGCAGGGAGTGGCCTCTTCCTCTATTGCCTCTGGATGTGATTCCAGCTGGATGTGCTCAGGGGGACTGAGGGCAATAAGCAATAAGAATTCAGTGTGCCTTAACTGTAAGTCATCAGACTGTCCTCCATTTGTCCTCAGACTGGGCCTGAAATGTCACTCCTTGTTGCTTATCAATATAATAAATGTGCCTTATATATATGTTGCTACCTTGTGGTCCCTGAATATCAACATGTTATGCCTGCCCTGCCTTATGTGTTATGTGTTATTACCATTCAGATGTTTTTATTGTGATGCATTAAAGTAGGGTGACCGGATCACTTAAATTCAGGGACATGTCTAAAAAATACAAAGAGCAGGGCAGAAGTGCAACCAGTGCTTCCCTACAACATGTATTTATCAGACGTGTCCCTGAATTTTGAAGTGTTCAGTTCTCCCTACATTACAGTGATACTCTACATTAAATTAAGTTAGTATGAAATAGATTTTGTAATATTCTGAGACAATTTACAGTTGATCGTCATTGTCTTTGTGGTTTTTCCAGTTATTTCAATTTTTGTTTAGCATCTCTCCAAACATTCCTGGTATTTTTTTTGAGTGAGAGACTGAAGATGAATGTAGGGAAAAAAGTAACAATAACATTTTAGATGCACTGAGTTCCATTGCCTTCTGACCCCTTTATGTGTGTGCGATGATAGGCAGCTTATCTTGTTGTGCATATGTTAAAATGTGGGGGGTTTTCATTTTTTTTTTTTTTAGAGAAAATTGCCTTTTTCCCTGGACATACTCCATATCAGAACTCCCCGGGATATCCCCGCCCCCATGCCCCATCAGAAGGACCCTCCCCAAAGCTTTAAAAGCAACCCCCTCTATGGCGTCTTTTTTTCCTTCTGCTTTCCTTGCTCCATTGAAAGCAATATTTTTGCTGTTTAACCTTGGGAAAGCATTAGGTGACCGGAAATGGCACCTAGGGACTGGGGTTTTTTGATCCATGAGATCTTTTCCCCTGCACATTACCTCATATATTTGGGACCGTCAGTGCTGTTCAGCTGGAAAAGGTAGGACAAAGCTGTTACAGTTTGCTTGATCCCATGTGCCTTCCTGGCTGTCTGTATGGCATCCAGCGGCAAGTGCCTGTCCCCCCATCTGTGTGCCGCTCCTAAAAGCGTCCAGTGGCAATGGTGTGTGACCCTGCACCCCTGTATTTTTGCGGATGGGCGAGGGAGGTGGAAGGTTAGTAGTACTCAGTATGTAGTTAGTGGCCTGAGTCTGACAGTCTACATTTTGTTTTTGTTTGGTTCCCTTAAATGGATTCAGAATTCTGAGCCAACTGCCTCCCTCACAAAGTCTTTCCTAAGGTTGTGTATTAGGGCCCTTGCACTCGGGTATTTTTTTGTCTGCACCCCGCTGCATTCCGCTTTCTTCCACTCATGGAGGTGTACGTGTGTGGGGGCCCTTAAGGTAAAAAAACAAAAAAAAACAAAAGAAAAACACTCCCCACTCCACTGTATCAAAACTTTGGGCTGGTATGGTGTATTACTAAGAGGTAAGTTGCCCAATTTTAGTACAATTCGCTGTTTTCATGCATACCTGAATATACCTGAATGTTATGTGCTCAGCCAAACTCAGGGTTTTCCAGAGAATATCTCCAGTCCTGTGTTATGGCTCCTACCTCTACACTGGGTAATGCACTGAATCTTATTTCTGTATTGTATAATCGGAAAGGATACGGCCAAAAGCAAAATAACTGCATTATACACAACAGGTTTGGGTTATAAGAACCCTTTAACAAGTGTGTACTTGATAGCACTGAATCCTATTGTTGCTATGGAAAAGGTTATAGCAACCAGTGCAGCGTTAAATGGCAACCTCTCAGAACTGGCTAATTGGATACATGCCTGAGTAGTCTCACCTAAATGTAGACATGTGATTAACTACTCACTACCTGAGCTTCCAAAGAATTGCTCCAGTTGTGTTATAGCTGCTGCTGCCACTACACTGGGTATGACCTGAATCCTTTCTTCTTGCTATCAGATGTGCTTCATGCTTAAAATGGGTCATAGGCCTAGTTGGTGGCAAATTGACTGTATATGTCATTATGCAACTTAGATTGTAGTAGTGAACACTCTGGCTAATTGGGGTATACCTGAGCAACCTCTGCTGAATGTAATCATGTGACCAGCTAGAGGTGTGGTGAAACCTTGGCTTCTGGCTTATAGCTTCACAGGCTAGGTAGTGTGCTGTTGTTTTATTCTAATTACTCCTCCTCTGAGGGGCTTTTCTCCAATATATGGGAGCCCAAGGTGGGTTATATGGCTGTTGTTTTAGGAAACCATATGCAATAGGTATTTCAGCGGCCTGTATTGAAATACTCATAAGGTGTGTAATGTTATGATCTTGCACAATGCTGTTCTTGACATGCTCATTGGGTTCCAGACCTTAGGGGTTGTGTGCTATAAGCAAGTAACTCTAATTCTTAAACTACATGTTTCTTGTGCCTTGTTATATACAAGATGGATATATCATGCCTATAACTTCAGCTTAACCTATGGATAGGGTGATAGGTTGCAGTTGAACTATAGTGTCACTGGGCCTGCAGTAATGATTGGACTCTGGTATAACCAATGTTTATATAGACTGCCTAACTGGTTTCCTGTGAGTTTTGCAGGGATTCTAGAGTTTAGCAGTATGCTAATCTGAATATGGTTTTCTCTGCACCGCAGAGAGTCACTACTTGGTGGTTACAAACAGCATTTGACTTACGTGTACCAAAGGGCTCTCTGAGTTTGTTCTATGGGATAGACCAGTTAGAATGCAGAGTACTAAGGGAGTTCAGAGGTTGGTGCCATGATAGGGTTGATGTGGGTGCTCCTATTCACTAATTATGCATGGCTAGGTTCTACCATAATACTTGGTAAGGTACAGTAAAGCTTGTTGGTTTTACCTAAAGGGTGGCAGCTGGTCTCATTGGCATCTTCTGTATTACAAGCAAGATATTAAAAGGCTTGTAAAACACATCTTAATTAGGTTGCATCTCCTCTGCCTTGAGAATAGCTGTACAGCTGAGGGGCTTGTTCTTGAAGCTATTCTGTACTGTTGTTGTTGTTGTTGTTGTTGTTGTTGTTGTTGTTGTTGTTGTTGTTGGCAGAAACAAGGTGCCTGGTAGCAACAAACAAATGGGGCACATATACATTCCCTTGTATTACCCTCACTAAGCTATTGCTTGTGGTGTTCAGGGATGTTAACCCTAAAGGTCATAGAGGCAAAGATCCGATCGTATGAATCATCGTACGATCGGACTTTCCCATCTCCCGACCCACCACTAACCATTCAGATCAAAGTCTTACCAGTCAGATTAGTTAAAGAACAGATCAGCAATGTTCTGCCCCTGACAGCAATCGTACGATATCTATGTCCAACCAAAGCTAGTCACAGTCTCCCACTGAAAATCGTACGATCAGCAATCCACGCAGAGATATTATCGGCAGGCGACAGAAATTTCCTAACCCGTCCTATTGACCAAACGACCGATCTCCGCTGGTCGAAAAATGTCGGGACTCTCCACACACGTTCCGAAAATCGTACGAATCCTCGATTCGTACGATCAGATCTTTGTGTCTATGGCCAGCATTACGATTGCATTGGATGTGTAGTTAACATTACCGTCTTGGAGCTGCATAATGGTTATATTAAGGAATGGGTTACATGTTTTGCAACATTTGCCATTCTATGCATTTTTCCCCTGTGGAGAGGAGGTGTCCCTGACAAGAGTCACATCCACAGTGGCGGACATGAAGTTGCTTTTAGGGGGTTATCTCCTGCCTAATTGATTAGTCCTGGCTATTGCTTGAGTAACAGTCTACCGCTTGCCCTGATGTACAGTATATTCAGGGTGTCTCTAGCTGGGAAGCTTGGAACGTGTTGTTTGTGGCTTCCATCAGGATAAGGGACTAATGCATTGCTTGGGTAGAGCATGTGTCCTAGTTGGGGACGGATTCTTTGTTCCTGCCAAGCGCCTGTGTTGGCTGGGAATGTGCCTTCCTGTTCTCAAGTCATCCATGTAGGTGCAGGGGGACTTAGACTGTTCTTAGTGCTTACCTAAAGAACAGGTGGTAATGAGGCATTGGTTGTCCTGCTTGTCTCATATTATGGCAGTTATCCTTCAAACATGGTTGGCCTTAATGTATCATACAGCCCAAATTAGGGACTGTTTTTCTAGATATTGTGATGCCTGTATGAGGGAGCTTCCTGGAAAAAGGTTGCTCACAGGAGTTTTGTATTAGAGTAAGGTTACCTTTCGGCATGATGATTACCTTTTAGGGGGCCTTGGCAAACTGTGTGGATGTACAGTGTACTGGTCTAGAGGCTAGCATGACCACGTATAGGCCTCTTGACAGGGATGATCAGGTTCTCTGCCTACAGTATTCTCCTATGAGCCTTTGGGGTCTTCTATCATATTGTTACCCATCTGATAGCTTTATCAGATATGGTTCTGTTCACAATTAACAGTTTGGTTTATATGGTATTCTTGCACAGAACTGCTAGTTCTGTTATATGATTAGAGACTTGGAAGCCTGCTTAGGATAAACTGTATATTCCAATTGTGATGCATTTCAATCTGTTCTTTGTATGCCTCTTCATAAAGAAGTTCTGTATTTGGTCCTATAATTGGCTGACACTATCCACCTCTGGCTAGTGATGTAAGATGGTCTGTCTCAGGGTGAGTTCCCTTTTAGGACTGGGTTCTAGCAGGATTTTCTTCCTCTTAGTGTAGTTCGCTATAGGGATATGAGATGGTCAGTCTCAATGTGAGTTTCCCTTTAGGACTGGGTCCTAACAGGATTTTCTTCAACTACAACTAAGTATAATTGTTCATTGCTCTCTTCCTCTAGGATTGGAGTTGAGATCAGCTAATCCTATAAGATGTCTCCTGTACATTACTAGGTTCTGCACCTGGAGCTGATAGTATGTCGAGTGCTGTACTTCACAACAGTAAGTACTGCAATATTATCCAGGAGTCTATAAGAGCCTTGTTCCCTCCCAACTGGGCATTAAGCTTGCTATGTCCCGGTGAGTTCTGATATGGAGTATGTCCAGGGAAAAGGGAAAATTGTATCATACTTACCGTAATTTTCCTTTCCTGGACATACTCCATATCAGCTAGTTCCCAACCCTTCTACAATGATTGTCTTAAAGCTAGTAACAAAGATGCCATAGAGGGGGTGGGCTGGCTTTTAAAGCTTTGGGGAGGGTCCTTCTGATGGGGCATGGGGGCGGGGATATCCCGGTGAGTTCTGATATGGAGTATGTCCAGGAAAGGAAAATTACGGTAAGTATGATACAATTTTCCCTTTTCTATGTTCACCAGCAGAAAAACTTGAATGATATAGGTGATAAGTGATTGTGCATTATGCATGATCTAAATGGCCTGAACTAAATTTTTTTTTTTTTTACTTTATCTTGTAAGGAATGTCATCCAAAAAACCTTCTGGTGCAGAATTCAGAAAAAGAAGAAAGATAAGGGAAGATGAAACAAGTAAACTGTCACAGCAGTTTCAAAAATGGATAAAACCAAGCAAACGTACAGAAGCAGAAACACCTTCAACTTCAGAAGAATGCACCAGTGGCATTGGTTTAAGTGGTCAGGATACAGGCATCATTGAAACAGCTCCAGAAATCTGTTTTGGATCTGACTAAGATTTAGAACTAATGCCAGAAAAAGCAAAAAGTAAAACCTGTGCAGAATCAGACAGTGAGGAAAGTGTCACTGGAATACACGGCACCTGCTCACATTTTGCCAGAGAAAGTGTGACACACGATGACACAATATCCGAAGATACTCCGACTGAAGACAGTCCTAACATAGAGATAAATCTAAATGATCCACCCTCATGGCCAGAAATAACCGATAAATTCAGAAGGTACCTTGTACATCAGGGCCCTGATCAAGGTACAGATGGAGAATTTGGAAAGTCTGTCACATGAGGAGCGCTCCTTTAACCCTAAGTGGTTCACCAAACAAATACCCAGTGGTAGAAAAATTGAAAGGACATGGTTAATATACTCCAAAACATCAAATGCATTGTTTTGTTTTCCATGTATTTTGTTTGGAAAACACACTTTTTCACTGATAAACCCAAAAAAGGGTTTTTCTGATTGGAAGAATTTGAACCCTCGCATTCCAGCTCATGAAAATTCTGCAGATCATCCTGAAAACCATTCACAATGGGGAAAAAAGGATGAAGGAAGGAAAGTTCATTGATAGTGAACTAGAAAAAATTAAAACATTACGACACATCTGCTTTTCAGTCATAATAAAGTGCATTTTAGATGCCATCTTATTCTGTGCAAGGAACAACTTGGCATTAAGAGGCTCAACGGATGATATTGGTAGCCCACATGCTGCCATATTTCTAGATATTATAGAAGTAATAGGCCACCATAACATAGCACTAAAAGAAAAGATTGAAACTCACCAAAAAGGTTCCACCAATTACTTCTCTCATAAGATTCAAAATGAGTTTATCAGCATCCTAGGGAAGAGAGTGCGATCTGAGATTATTGGTAAAATCAAAGAAGCTAAATACTGCTCATTGCTCTTTGACTGTACACCAGATGTATCCCATCAAGAGCAAATGAGTGAAGTCCTACGTTATGTCAGTGTGGTTGAGGGGAAGGTGACAATTGAAGAAAGTTTTATAAACTTCATCCACACCAAAGAGAAAATGGGAAGTGGCTTGGATTCAGAGATTTTAAACAAGTTACTTGTTTGATATCAAGGATGCAAGAGGCCAAGGCTATGATAGTGCAGCAAATATGGCCGGGAAGTATAACGTCCAGACAAGAATTTTGCAAGAAAATGAGTATGCAAAATATATTCCTTGTGCAGCAAATAGTCTCAACCTGGCAGGTGTGCATGCAGCCACTGTAAATGCTAAAATGAAAACCTTTTTTGGTACAGTTCAACAACTATTCACATTTTTTTCCTCATCTACCAGTTGCTGGGAAATACTAAATATACTGAAAACAACTCTCAAAGGGCACACAGACACCCAATGGGCATCAAGGGCAAGTGCTGTGAAAGCACGGTTTGCTGAGATCATTAATGTGTGCAAGGCATTGTCAGATAGAGAAAATTCTTCAAACTCTGATTCTGTGTCTACGGCACAATCTCTTCTTTTGCAAGTTGACTATCATTTTCTCTGCACTTTAATATTTGTATGGAATAAAATTTTAGGCAAAGCTGATCGTTAACCAATCGTTGCAAGCCAAAGGCATATCCATCCTTGATGCTTCAAAAATGATCGATGGCCTAAGAAGAACATTCCAAGAAATGCGAGGCATCAGTGCTGAGGAAATATACCTTTATGCCAGGGATGTCTGAGAAAAACTTGAAATTCCAGCAGCATTTCCCCAAAAGAGGAAAAGAAAAGTGAAAGCCAGAGCATCCTATGAATCAGCCGATGAAGGAGCAAGCCTTTCTGCTGGAGATAACTTTAGAATCAGCCTTAATCAAATTTTTGATATTCTGATCTCTGACTTAACATGGAAATCAAAAACACTAATAGATACCTCAGTGGATTTTGAATTTCTTTCTTGCCCTGCCCTTGTCACATTTGAGTTGCCACAGTTACAGAAAGCTGCATCTGACCTTGCTTTAAAATACAACAAGGATTTGGATGCTCCCGAATTGTGTTCAGAAATTGAGAGCTTTAAACATCAAGTGGAAGCCATATTGCCAGATGCAAAGTCTGCAACACCTCTAGACCTATGTCAGATGATACAGGTCTATTCACTTGCAGACTGCTATCCAAACATCGACACGGCACTTCGCATATGTCTGACTTTACCTGTAACTATAGCATCATGCGAAAGAAGTTTTAGCAAGCTGAAACTTATTAAAAATTATTTACGTTCAACTATGGGACAAGAGAGGCTTTCAAACCTAAGCATCCTTTCAATTGAGCACGAGATTGCAAAGAAAATAGACTTTGATGATGTTATAGATCATTTTGCTGCCATTAAAGCAAGAAAAATTGCACTTTGATTTACTTCTCAATATTTGACTGTATTTATTATCTTTTTTACTTGAAGGATGTGTTTACAACTGAATGTTAAATATTTTTGCCACATCAGCACTTTTCATGTTTGTACAGTTCAATGTATAAATAGCGGCAGAAGGATTGAAATTTCTGCAACAACATATCAAGCTACCTCAAAAATGGGCATGTTGGCAGTGGAAGGGCTACTTCATCACTGAGCAGGTTCCAGTTTAGACCAATATTGCACTTTTCTCTTAGTAAAATGTTGTGGATATTCTAGTATTTGCACTTTAACAGGATAAAATTATCCTACTGTTTTGGTTTTTATGATATTTTTTAGTGTAATTTATTTTTGTTAACATTACATATTTTTATAAAAGAAAAGTTTAATTCATTAATGTGTTGTAAGGTTTCTTTATTAAAAAAAAAACTAAGTGATTAGGTGGTAAATGGTCCTACAGAACGGGGGGGGGGCACTGATTGAAGTCCTTGCCTAGGGTGCCGAACTACCTTGGCCCGGCTCTGAAACTACTTATCATACTAATTTCCCGAAATACAAGTTTCCAAACTTTTTTTACTTGAGGACATTCCCACCACAAATGCAAATATGTCCCTACCTCCCCACATCCCGTAATACACTGGGGAGAGAGTGCATTTTGTGGAGATTTTGCAGTGTTATATACCATCTTACAATTGTTTTATAACCATTCTCTTTTTTAATAGGGTGTTAGTTGAGATTTCTCCTCTATTGAAATACCTAGATCTTCTTCCCATTTGGTTTGAAATCCAGGAAGCATATTATCTCCTTCATGGATACAATGAGCATATAATCTGGAGATGGATCCTTTAAACTTTAACCCTTGTTTACACTCTAATTCATACCTGGTATAATATCCATCACAACCCTCTTTTATTAAATCCTTTAACCAATGTGATAGCTGCAGAAATCTGAAATGCTCACATATAGGTATATTATATACTTAAAGGTATTTCAATGAAGGAATGTATTTAGTTATGTTTTTCATACATATGATTTATATATATATATATATATATATATATATATATATATATATATATATATATATATATATATATATATAGTAGAAACAAGAGATCCTCTGCACTCAACCCATTATCAATATATTTAAGACAGAGACACTTTGTGCTACTGCTACTGAAAAATGCCTTACCCTTTAAACAACACAGGGATTGTTTGTCCATATATTGCAATATATTTAAGCTGGCCAACTACGTCAAAGTCATCCCTTATCTGGCCAGTCCTACTCTCCATTTTTTATCTGATTCATTAAGAATTCTACTGTTCAATTATACATTTTACAAAGGGACTAAGTTTTACCCGCAACTTACTTGCTGCTTTCAAAGTAAACTCCAAACTTTGGATGCCCTTTTATTAGACACCAGTGGGATCACCTGACTATAGCTGGGAAGGGTGGGGGCTACAACATGGAGCTGGTCACTGCTCCTGTATAACTATAACAAGCAAGGGGAAGTTGTGCTCACCACTAACTTAAAAACATTAAGAGGGGGTGCAATGAGGTAGTGACCACAATATACATATAGTAGAAACAAGAGATCCTCTGCACTCAACCCATTATCAATATATTTAAGACATTATCAATATATTTAAGACAGAGACCCTTTGTTTAAAGGGTAAGGCATTTTTCAGTAGCAGTATGCACAAAGTGTCTCTGTCTTAAATATATTGATAATGGGTTGAGTGCAGAGGATCTCTTGTTTCTACTATATGTATATTGTGGTCACTACCTCATTGCACCCCCTCTTAATGTTTTTAAGTTAGTGGTTGAGCACAACTTCCCCTTGCTTGTTATAGTATATATATATATATATTCCATGCGTATTGATGACATTTTTCACCAATTTTCAGCACAAAAATGACATTCTAATAGGTGAAAAAAAATTATCACACATCAAAACAAATTGTTGTTGATTTTATTCTCACCACATAAGTCATAGATAGATAGATAGATAGATAGACAACTGACTAATCAACCCTATATTGATATAACTCTAGGCAAAATATCATGGTCAGACCCTGCAATGGTGGTCACCACACTGGAGGCAAACTTTTTGGTTCAACCAGGGTATTCATGGCGTTTGAAAGAACTGCTTCTCAACTTTAGCTACAAATATAAAAACTTATTTTTTGGCACCCCTGTCTTGTTCCACTTTTAATTTCAGCAGCTTCAGATTTTATGGGGCCAGTTTTAACTTTAGTCATTGGTTTACCATAAAGGCGTCTGATTGCATTTAAGAATGGACTGGTAATGACAAAAGTTTGCATAAAGGTACCTCCAGTCAAACATCTTTTCGGAATCTAAAGATAGCAGAATAGTCGGTGTCTTTTTTTATATTAACGTAGGTCACTTAGATTTATGGTTCTCCTGACATTATCTGCTGCATCTTGGCCCTTAATAAACTCCACTTCATCGGGATGTATCAATTTAGGTAGCAGCGCATTTAAACGTTCTGCCAACATTTTAGCAAAAATCTTTATATCCATTTTGATTAAAGATATAGGGTGGTAACTTGAACATAGCCTAGGATCCTTACCCTCTTCATGTAATTACTATTTTATTAAACATTTTTACCATATAAGGAAGCGCTTCTTTAACATATTTTGTAATATTTACCACCAAAGCCATTTACATCCGGAGCTTCTGAGGAGTTCAACTTCTCTTCTATGACTGTGGCTATTTCTTCAGATGTAATTGCTGAATTCAAACAGGAAATTTGTTCTTGCCTAAGTTTCAGAAGATTACAATCTTGCAAGTATTTGGCCATTTCTTGTACAATTCCTGCTGATCTATCTGTTTTATCCCCACTGTATAGATCAGTATAGAAATCTACAAATGCTTTATTTATATGCTTTGCGTCTTTGACAATACCCCAATTGTGTCTTAATTGTCCCAATTGATTGTGTTTTCTGCAGCCCTCTTAATTTCCTAGTTATAAAATATCTAGTTTATTAACCTTTTCAAAAAAATGTTGTTTTGCCCATAACATTGCTTTACATATATCTTCCAAAAGAACATAAGTAATTCCTTCTTAGCTTTCACCATATCCATATAGATGTTATTATCTTTTCATATTCAAGCTCATATCTTAATAGTTTTTCTTATAAGTTATTTATTTTCTCTCTCTCCTTCTCCTTTTTTGTTTTGATGCTAAATTTATCAACATACCTCTTTAAACGGCCTTATGAGCTTGACATAGTGTTGATATAGAAATTTCACCCACATTTAAATATCTAGGTGTAATGCTACCTAAGAGATTTCAGGAATTAAATAAGCTTTATTATACACCTCTGATAGATGACTTTAAAGAAGATATTCCATCATGGGAAGGATATAGCATTTTGTGGCTAGGACACAGATACTGTATTAATGTTTTGCCTAGAATTTTACATTTGATTTCAACAAAGAGACATGGAACAATTTATATGGGCAATAGAAAGATCTTACAAATAAATATAAGGGAGGCATGGGGGTCCCAGAGTTGTTTTCTTATTATAAAGCAGTTCAATTTGTACAAATACAGACATGACATTTAAAGAGAGAAAAACCAAGTAGGGCTCCATTAAAACCGGAATTACATACCGATCGAGAGTAAGCAGGCTACATCTTGTGTTGCACATTCTCTAAAACTTTGGTCATCACATAAGCTGAAACTTAAATTATGTAGACAAAGATCCTTAGTGACACTCATGTTCTGGAATGATGCTTTTATTCTGGGCACCATAATCTCTGATTTCCAATAGTGGATATTAAATGGTTTTACAAGAGTGGGGGACCTTGTGGCTGGAAATAAGGTTATAACATTTAACAATCGTAAAGTAATGTATAAGATACCCATGCGAGAGTATATTAGATTTCTGCAACTGTCACACTGCCTAAAAGAATTTATTAAGGAGGGATGTGATGGAAACTAAACTAACCATGAACTGGAGTGTAAACAAGGACTAAAACTAAGGGGATCTATTCCTGATTATATCGTCATTTGATCCATGAAGTGGATAAGTCCTCCCCAATAGGGATGGGTGAATTTGACCCGTTTTGTTTCGCCAAAAATTCACCAACAGCGAAAAGTCGCAGACGCCCATTAAAGTCTATGTGCATCAAAAAAATTTTGTCACGCGGCGAAATTGTTTTGACGCGCGTCTTTTTATTTTTTTTGACGCACGCCCCATACAAGTCTATGGGCGTAAGTTTTTTTGGCGAAACGAGGCGAAAAATTCATCCATCCCTACTCCCCAAGATTTCAGTCCAAATGAGAAGAAGATTTGGGGAGTCCAACAAAGGATAAATCCTGGAGCCAAATATATGAAAATATTTATAAAATTTTAACCAATACATTATTAAAGGAGAATTGCCATAAAACCAATAGAAACTTCATAAAATGAAAAATAAGGTCTCCCCCATATGCTTTAGGGGCTGCGGGGAGATAGGTACTTATATACATATGTGGTGGGAGTGCCCCCAGGTAAAAAAAAGTTTGGTATTTCAGGAAATTAGTATGATATGTACCCTAAAGGTCTGCCCTTGCCCTAAAATTGCATTACTTCATCTAATACCAAAAGGTCTATACTGAACAGACTACTGATATTTAAACTGTGCTTATCTGCTAGACTACTTATAGCGAAACACTGGAAAGGAAACACTATAGATTCAGGGCCACCAGCAGGGCTTCTGAACTTCTCTCATGGTGGGAGATGCAGCTCATGCTCATAGCAGATTTGGGGCCATCCTCTCTGTAGGTAGAGGCAACCTAATACTCACTGGTGGATATAATGACATAGTGCTGATCTCAAGTGAGGGAGTTTTACTTTGAAAGTGTGAAGTAAGTTGCATGTAAAACCTTGTCCCTTTGTAAAATGTATAACAAAGCAATAGAATTCTTAACGAATCTGATGCACTTTGAGTGTAGGACTGGCCATATCGGCAATGATTAATGTAGTTGTTGAGCTTAAATATATTTCAATATATGGACAAACAATCCCTGTTTTGTTTAAAGGGTAAGGCATTTTTCAGTAGCAGTAGCACAAAATGTCTTTGTCTTAAATATATTGATAATGGGTTGAGTGCAGAGGACTCTTGTATTTGTCTATATGTATTTTGTGGTCTCAATCTCAACATCCTGCTGCTGTTCTGTTCCCCCCAAACTATCTGACCCCGCTAGATCCTGCTCAGTGAGCAAAAGACTCCTTTCAAGATTGTCAATCGACCGCAATGGAGCAACAAATTGACAATCTTGAAAGGAGTCTTTTGCTCACTGAGCAGGATCTAGCGGGGTCAGATAGTTTGGGGGGAACAGAACAGCAGCAGGATGTTGAGGCAGCTAGCTGGGTGACAGTTAGAAAATCTAAGGTGGGCAAAAGGAAAATGGAGGCTGATCCAGAGATTATACATCGCAACAAATTTGCCAGATTGTGTGAAGATGATGGGAGTATGAACTCTGGATTGGCAATTCTAGATGGGGCTGATCTCTCTAACAGCCGGGAGACCAGTTTCTCTAGTAGTGGTGGGGAGGAGAGTAGAGTCAGGCCTAAGCAGATTGTGGTTGTAGGGGACTCAATTATTAGGAAAGTGGATAGGGTAATTTGTCATCCGGATCGCTACAACCGAACAGTTTGCTGTCTACCTGGTGCCAGGGTTCGGCATGTGGTTGATCGGATAGACAAATTATTGGGTGGGGCTGGGCATGACCCAGCTGTCTTAGTGCATATCGGTACTAATGACAAAATAAATGGTAGATGGAAGACCTTAAAGAATGATTTCAGGGATCTAGGCTCTAAGATCAAGGAAAGGTCTTCCAATGTCATCTTTTCTGAAATTTTGCCTGTGCCACGTGCAAGTTTAGGAAAACAGCGGGAGCTTAGGGAGCTAAATGTGTGGCTCAAGTCTTGGTGCAGGAAGGAAGGGTTTGGGTTCCTAGAGCACTGGGCTGATTTTTCATTGGGGTACAACTTATACAGCCGTGACGGTTTGCACCTCAATGGAAGGGGGTCCGCGGTGCTAGGGGAAAGAATGGCTAAGAGGTTGGAGGAGAGTTTAAACTAGGCAAGAGGGGGGTGGGTGAGATAAAGAATTATGGGGAAGCTAGGGAAGACGGGGCAGTGGGGTTAGTAAGGGGTCATGGGGGAGGAGTGAGGGGGGCATACATTTTACCAGCTAAGGAGGTCCCTCTGTTACAAGGAAAACAGAATAATACTAACTTAACATATAATTCTTCACTAAGTAATGCAAATTTCAAAAGTAAAAGTAATAACCTCCGCTGCAAATGCACGGAGTTTGTCAGGTAAAATGGGAGACCTGGAATTAATTGCATGCTCTAAAAATTATGATATAATTGGTATCACTGAGACCTGGTGGGATGAAACATGTGACTGGATTGTGAATTTAAATGGTTACACCCTTTTTAGGAGGGACAGAGGGATTAAAAAGGGTGGAGGAGTGTGTTTGTATGTAAAGCCTGAATTAAAACCATGCGCTAAAGAAATAACAATAGCTGCCACTGGTGAGGGTATAGAATCACTCTGGGTAGAGATTTTGACTGGGCAAAAGGTAACAAAAAGAATTATCATTGGTGTATGTTATAAACCACCTGGTATAAGTGTCGAGTATGAAGCCCAGCTACTCTTGCAGATACAAGCGGCTTCACAGCTGGGTCAAGTTGTTGCTATGGGTGACTTCAATTATCCAGACATTGACTGGGGTAATGGGGTTGCTAAGACAGAAAAAGCTCGTAGTTTTGTAAATATGCTGAATGACAACTTTTTATTCCAGACAACTTTTTATTCACAGTCAGGACAGTGAGGTTGTGGAATGCACTGCCGGGTGATGTTGTGATGGCTGATTCAGTTAATGCCTTTAAGAATGGCTTGGATGATTTTTTGGACAGACATAATATCAAAGGCTATTGTGATACTAAGCTCTATAGTTAGTATGGGTATATAGAATTTAATTAAAAGTAGAGGGGTGTATGTATGGATGCTGGGTTTTCATTTGGAGGGGTTGAACCTGATGGACTTTGTCTTTTTTCAACCCAATTTAACTAACTATGTAACTAACTAACTAACTAACCATATTGCAACCCCGCCTAATGGTTTTAAAAATTAGTGGTGAGCACAACTTTCCCTTGTTTCTCATGTGAGGACAGAACATAGTAGCGATCTCTCATGGAATTGTGGCTTTGAATATTGGCTTGGGGTGATGCTGGCAAGGTCCTATTTATTTGATAAAATGTGAATAAACGCAGACCCCATTTTTGGCTCCTGGTGTTTCATTAAGGTATGTAACAATGGGGTTCAGTGGGATGGCTGAAAGCCAAGGGTCAGTTGAGGAGTCCCCTTGTCCTGTCCTGTAAAGCTGGCCAGCTGTACTATGTTGCATGTTTACATAGTTATTTACAGATTTCCATTTGTTGAAATGTATTTAACTCAGTAGCTGATTTCTAGTTGACACTGATGTACAGTAAAGCTTAATGTCATTTTTATTCACAGGCAAACAAAGTACGAAACCATGTTTAAGTGGGTGGCAGGATTGTTAAGGGTGGGGATCAATATATAAACTTTAATATAACAGTGGTGATGAATTGTAGAAACTAGTTGTTTCTCTTTACATTGCGTGTTGCTGTGCAACCAAGCGTCTTCCACAAAACCATTCCAATAATAATAACCATCTATGTACTCATTGGTTAATATATGTCAAAAGAATATAATTTTGGTAAAAACATTCAGAATTTTAGATTTTTGTTATGAAGTTATAAAGTGCATGAAAACATTAAGAGCTGCCTGAACATGAATTGCACAATTTGCCTTGAGACTATAACTTTTTTTGAATGTACCAAATATCCCCCAGGAGTCTGTGTCTATATTCAGGATTCTATGTAAATCCTCTGTCTGTTCTCTATAAAATGAGGGTTGGATCAGTCAGTCTCCTTACTTTGTTCTACACATGCAGCCCCTGTGCCTCTCTGTGCTACTGACTGCTGCTGCTACTGGGGAAAATGCTCTGACCTTGTGCCGTATATTGGCTACAATGTTGGGAGGCTCAGCTGCATCTAAATTTCAAAAATTGCTGATCTATGGGATAGTCCTTCCTATGGCACCCTGCAGATCTGGAGATCAGACCAACAATCCTGCCTGTGGCCTGAAGGTGTTCATTAGAGCATTTGAGCAATATGAATATATACAGGAAGGAGACATCATGATTGGAGGAGTATTGACTGTTGGTATGATAGGTTCCTATACTGACTCAAAAGAAGTTGACTGTAATAAGTAAGTGTCATTTCATACAAACTCTATGAAGCAGAGAAGGAATAAGAGAGAAACACAGTATCGTATCGGTTTTTATCTGGGGCAGGTACAGCCTTGTATTTCCCTCATTGTTTTACACAGAGAAAACATTTTATTCTTATTATTCTTTCATTTCTACAGCTCTGACATGGTTATATTTTGCTTCCCAGAGATTTATGTTGTTCTTATTACTCAGGGCATTCAGTATAACTGCGAGATGTGTGTATAGTAGATATCATGTCCCATTGTGAGAGTACCTGGTAGTCCAGTGGGGTGGTGGGGACAGAGATGCCCCCAGCCTCCTCCTCCTGCCACTTCTGGGAACCACAACGGCATCTTTTATAACTGATGAAATCCTGGAAAGTCTCCAGCGTCTTGTGGAACAAGATTTAAAACAGTATCAAATTGTTCAGTGCTTTCTGGGACTAAAAGCCTGGATACTATTCAACAACAACCTGTTGCTTCTGTTCCAGTCCCTGTCCTAGAAAGCACTACCCACTACCCCGGGTAGCTCCATAGTGGGTAAATTTTGTGATGACCCTACTCCAAGGTGATCATCAGCTTTGGGAACCTTTCCCATGCGGATCCAGCCTGTCACTCTCTGGAGGCCTCCTTCAAGGCCATAGCAATCATTTATGATGATTAGTTATGGGCAAATTATTTGCCAGGCGTGAATTCACTGTGAATTTGCCTGTTTTGCAGCCGCCGCTGCCAAATAAATTCCAGAATTTGCCGCAAAAATAACGATGTCAAAAATTCGCCGGTGTCAGAAACGTCGCCGGTGTCAAAATTGGATAAACAGACGCCCATTGACCTTAATGGGTTCCAGCGTCAACTTTGATGCCGGCACCCATTATGATACCAGCGAATTGTTGCGAAATGTGACAAATTCGCCCATCACTAATGATGATCCCGTCCATTGTGATTTTGCCGATGCAGCAATCCATAGCCTCAGCCAGGGCTAATTGCAGGTTGAGTTTTATTTTACAGAATTCTGACAGTGGGCAGTAGAGATGGGCTGGAATGACACAGCTTTATGAAGCCAGTTCAGCGTGGGGCGGGCCGCTGCTATCAAGGAAAGCCTTGTAAATTTCCCTACTCTGTCCTTCCTAGATTCACTAATGAATCCTGCTATCCAAATTGATAGGAGGCATAGGGAGAGATAGTTATCCCTTCTAATAAATCTTTAGGGTTGGCACCCAAACCTAATTTCTCTGCCTTTAGGCCCTCCAAGGAACCCATGCATTGGGCTCTATCCAAGAGTTGTAGGAGGGCTAATAAGTTGAGGCTTTACAGTGGGGGTAAAGAGCCATTTTACAATGTACTCTGCCTGCCCCGACCCGATCTGACTTTTCTTTCTGTCTACACCTTGTACTGCGACCTTCTGCCCAAAAGACTTTGCATTACCATTGTGCCCCTTTGCTTGTTCAGAACCCCTCGCTTTGCACCTCTCTTAATAAGACCTGGTGGCATCCGATTAGCCGAGGGCTCCTCCCAAGGTGAAAGGCAGATGTTAAAGGCGGAAGCAAGAGCCAAGAACAGAGTGCTTAACATCGGTTGTGAATTTAGGGTGCTAACCATGACACCCTGCCTCTGCAGAGGCCCTATGACTGTGCTATAGATTTAATTCCAGGTCCCTCTCCTCCCAGGGGTAGAACATACCCTCTCTCTCTCTTCCAGAGTCTCAGACCATGGAGGAGCATATTAAGGAAAACCTGGAAAAGGGGCCATCTTCTTCTCCTGTGGGGGCCTCTTCTTTGTAGAGAAGAAAGATGTAGGTCTGAGGCCATATATAGCTTATAGAGGAATAAACAAAATCACAGTCAAAATCGTTACCCCTACCCGATTACTGCTCTTACTAAAAAGAGGACAGATCCTAGTATTTGGTCTGCAGAAGCTTTGTTGAAGAAGTCTTTTTTTTTCAGCTCTGGTGCTTTAGCAACCTAATTCAACCCTCCCCTTCATGGTAGAAATGGATACCTCTAAAATTGGAGCTGGAGAAGTTTTATCACTGCAACATCCTGTTATCAGTAAAATTCATCCATGTGCCTTTTTCTCTAAGTAGTTCTTCCCTGCAGTGATCCCAGACAGGCCATGAGGGCTTTGTTTTTAACCTGCTTTAACTTTATCATTATATACAGGCCTGTGGAAAGAAATGTTGAAGTAGATTCCCTTTCTGGAAGTTTTGTCTCCAGTCTTACAGAAGATTCTAACCTGTTTCTATTGTATCCAAGAAAGTGATTATAGCAGCACTGAGCCCAGATCTGTATGCCTCCTTATTAGAAGCCCCAGGTTAATTTGCCTTCTAACATTCCTCCAGGCAAACTCTTTGTTCCCGAAAATATTCATGAGGCAGTTTTGCTTGAGACTCACAACTCTAAGGAAGCAGTAAACCTGTTCTCTTCTGTCCCACACTCTCTGGTTGCCAACATTGAGACAGGATGGTGGTAATTATATTGATTTTTGCCCAGTTTGTCAATGTTCAAAACCTTTCAGGTCCTTACCTCAGGGGCTGCTACATTAGCTTCCTATTCCAGAGAAGCCATGAACTTATATCTCCATGCATTTCATTGTGGAATTATCTCCCTGATTTAGTAAAATATTTAATTTCATTCCCCTTCCCACCCACCCCTCCGCTAAGTCACTTGCAGAGCTCTTCCTATCTAATATATTTTTATGGGGCCTCATTGAAAATTGCTTCTGATAGGGAGGTTCGGTTTGTGTCTAAATTTTGGCAGGCCTTTTGTTCTCTTATGGGTACTGATTTGTCTATGCACAGATGAATGGCCAGACAGAAAGTTGATGGAGCAGTCTGTATCTCAGATGTTACATCTCCAATAATCAGTTGCTTTGGGCTGACTTTCACAATCAACACCTGTCCTCACATGGGGGACCACGCACTAAAGACTTCCAATACCTTCCCTAAGACTGATCACTCACTGAGGACTGACACTTTTGCTAAAGGCATCTACAACAGCTAAGCAGAACTTTCTCTTCATATGGCTGGAGCTCAGTGTTTCTCTCAAGCAGAGCACACACAGCCTTTTCAGATCCTGTCAGCTTAATCAGGCAGCACCTTTGCACTCTCTGCGTCTTCTCTGTCAGCTGTCTCTAAGGCTCCAGACCTCTCCCTAGCCTAACTCCACATTGGTTCTGTCTGGATGCTGCAGCAGGGGATCCTTTATATCCTCTGCCAGCCCACCCCATAGATATGTCTCTACTCCCCAGGCTGTAACCAGGTTTGAAAATATCACAAGCAGAACAGGGAGAAGAGTTTTCTGCTCTCCTACATTAACTAGGGGTAGTTCTGTCCAACAGGTGTACTAAGTGGGCAAAAAAGTAAAAAATACTGCTAACTTCAGGCTAATCCATAGTGTCCTGAATTAGCTACAGGCACTATATAAAACCAGTCTGAATGCACCCAGGTCCTCTGACCTGATTTTCATGCGTAAAATTTCTGGTATAAATTCATATATTGTGAAAAATAGGAAATTAGCGCTATAAATCTTTTTGCAGAGGTAGAAATACATGAAAACTTAGGCAGATTTAGAAAGCTCAGTTTCTCTCAAACAAAACATTGTATAGTTGTCCTAGGTTAACTATATGTTTCCCTCAGAAAATGCCCCTAAGGTGAGAGAGTACAAAATGTTTTAAAAACGTCTGGCATTTCGCGAAAGGAAAATGTTCAATTCTGCTGGCACTTAAAGGGTTAACGTTCTAATTGTTAAGTATAATCAAACTAGATATTTCTCTTTACAGCTACAGAATATTTTCCACTGGATGGTGCAGCAAGTTGGCTTAGTGACATTCTTTTTTGAAAAAAAGAGAATAATAATAGTGATCTTCCACTTGAATTTAAATAAAAGACACATACTGGTGGTCTAGAGTGGGAGGAGTTCAAGGTTCATGACTATTTTGGTGGAAATTTATTTGCACATTTAAATGTTTTCATTTCCCCAGACCCAGTGCTCAGAAATACAGATATCTTGTGGACTTTGCCTTCCGTGTAAAGGAAATTAATGAGAATCCAGACCGGTTACCCAACATAACTCTGGGATATCATATACAAGATTCCTGTGGAGACAAACAAAGAGCTCTGATGAGTCTTTTGCAGATATTATCTGGTACCAGGAGAATAGTTCCTAATTACTCGTGCAGGAGAAAAGGGAGGCTAGCTGGCTTTATTGGGGATTTACTCTCAGAGACAACTGTTCCTATTGCACATATTCTGGGTGGGCTCGGATATTCCCAGGTGAGACACAATCACTTTTTAATTCAGAATATATATGATTGATAAGTAAGATGAGTCATCAACTTTCACATTATTTCTTGAAACTATTTGGGATTTACATATTTCATAGGCTTATCAAAATTGTTTTATGTTACTTTTTAATGCAACAATAATAGGAAAAAATACATCGTCCAAGACAATGTATTTTGTATTCAGAAGGATAAGGTATGTGTTCTTAAGTGTAACGGAGCTTAATTAATTTATTTGTGGGGGTTTTTTCTCTTTAATTTTTTTATTTTTCAGATAAACATCAAACAGATTACTCTCATTTTTCACTTATATAAGGAAATCAATTAATGGTTTTTATCAAATACAATAGTTATATACTTATATATAGCATGATGTCTTGTTTAGCTTTTTAGTTATACCGGGCATCATTCTCATTTATCTTAGACTAAGACATATAGGGGCAGATTTACTAAAGGTTGAAATGACTAACGATGGTAAAGATTTGCTAGTGTTACCGTTTTGAGGGACTTCTTTTCTCTCACTAGAGAAGAAGATAGACAATAGCGGTGATTCACACTCTATCGCCAGGCAAATTTTTGCTCTGGTGAATGGACGTTACTCCAAAAATTTCAATAAGATTTAGATTTTACTGAACATTACTTCTTTTGCCAGATTTGCCTTCACCAGCTCAGACCAGGTGAAGATCTTCCTCAATCTTCTGTTACTTACATCATATTTTTAGTGAAAAGGTTTCTAAGTACAAAAAAACGCTGGTGTCTTTTTCTTTTTTCAGAGTGATAGCCTGCAAAATTCCTTAATTTTTTTTTTTGGGTAACTGGGTTCCCCCATACATTTTATAACATACGGAACATAAACTATATAGTGGGCTCATGTGTAGGGCAATATAACAACTCTAATGTCTTTATTAAGGTTCCCTGGACATGTGTAATGTAATGTATTTGCTGCAACATATACGTCCATTCAATTTTAAATTTCCCGCTGTATGCAAATTAGCCTGCGAGAAGACCTCTAACGAAGTTGCGCTAGGCAGAATTGAACGCTAGCTCATCTTTGCTTTGATTTTCTTGTATTGGCGAAGTAATGTCAACGAAAATTCACCAACGTTTGGTGCCCTGGACACAACTTTGCATTTTAGTAAATTAGCTGAGGAAATTTTCGCCTGTCTAAGTGTTGTGATGGCTGCGAAGCTGTCGCTGTCGATTTTTCGCTGCTTAGTAAATTTACCCATTAGACTATATTTGGGACCCTCCATTTGCAACCGGTGTCCTCCGACATTTCCGGCATATTCAATAGCTTCTAATGCATCCCAAGTGCCACAGACTTTATCAAACAAGTCAATAATTTTAGGGCTGCGTATATATCTTATTCTCTCCAGTAGCTCCCTTTCAGAAGGGGGTATTGTTGATTTCCATTTTTTGCTATTAGACCTCTAGAGAATGGAGTTAACCATTTTTTTGCCAGGATTTTTAAAATGAGGATTTTGTTGCCTAGCACAAAAAAATGTTTCTATTACCCCCTTCACCATTTCCCAAAACTTCTCCAATTGTTATTTGTGATTTTTAATATCCAGATGTAACCCTTTCTATCACATTCAGTTCTGCCAATGGTGATGCTCCTGCAAATAGAAATAAAATTACAAATTATAAAACTTCAGAAAAATGTGCACAATAGAAAAAAAAACAGTGAGTCATGAGGTGAGGGCCAAAGGGTTACAGTAGTGCTGCATTTTGCTGGTAGACAAGATTATGATTAGATAGCCATATGCTTGCTTAATGGTAACTAGGCAATGACTAGTGTGAGAATGCTGAGCAATATGGAATTACTGATAGTTTCATGATGTAGAGGCAAGTAGAAATTGTAACCATTGGGTTATATTTTATTCAAGAGCTGAATAATAAGAATGTTTTGCTGCATTTTAATAGCTGTCATCTACATTCAGTCAAAAGTTCACAAAGTCACTTTTTGTAATCCAGGAGGGAAGTCTGGGTTATGCGTTAGGGGAGTAAGTAACGAATCTTTCGATTTCAGCTTAAATGAATCTTTCGATTTCAGTTTACGTTTATTTTTGGGGGAGTCCCATATTTGAGTATAAGAAATGAGTGGATGGTCATCTGTAGAAGGGTGGCGATGTTTGGAGGTGAGTGTTTGGAAGATGTACAGTAGTATAGGCAGAACGTTCATTTTCAGCATGTTTACCCTTCCAAACCATTAAAGTGTTTTTGTACACCATGCCTCAATTTCTCTTTTAAGTTCTCTGAATATAGAAAAGTAATTGATCTTTGCCCATTCTTTGTAATTCTTAGTCAGTGATATGCCTAGATAAGTCAGTGTGTCATTGGTCCACTTAAAGGTGAACTTGTCCTTTAATGTCATCTCTAATGTGGGGGAAGACTTATGTTGAGTGCACTGGATTTGTTAGAGTTTATTTTTAGATCACTCATTTGGCTATTGTATTTCCTTCATAAGATTCGGTACATTAATGATAGGCTGTGTGAGCATAAATAATAAGTCATCTCCATATGCACATATTTTGTGTTGTGATTGAGTGAATGTTGGGATTGTGGCAAATAGTGGAGAGAAGGGGTTCTTGCATAATTACATAGAGCAGTGGAGAGAGCCATTCTTTAGGTGAGATCAGGTCCGAGAGAGAGTTACTGATTTTTTTTTTTATTCAGTTTCAAAAAAGCTTTATTGTACATTATCAGCGATACAAAGCTGTAAACGCATTAACAGTACCATGTTGCATACGTCTGTAACAGTTGAGCAAACATCTACAGTGTCTCATACAAGTTCACTTATGGTTAGAGTTTGCAAAATGACAAACTTACAAATAAGAGTCAACAGTGTTTCACATCGTAACAGCCAGAAATCAAAATACTTCAAAACAGAAAGAGACATACATAAACGAAACAACAGTAAAAGTGTAATTAGAAAAGATGGTGAAGGTGGGGGGAGAAAAGGAGAGGGGGTGCAGCGGGATGGTATTGGGTCCACAACTCATGAAAGGTAGGTTTTGTAAAGATCAGTTTCCTTAAATAGGAACCATCTTATCCAAGTAGTAGAGAATTTTCGTGAATTGATCAGGGGTATGGGATGACATTTCCTCGAATCTGCAAATTTCCGTAATTTTGTTGAACCAATCTTTGATAGTAGGCCCATTTGTAGTTTTCCAGTGTAGTGGTATCAACAGTTTTGCGGCATTAAGCAGTTGAGGCTCTAGACCCAAATTAAAGACCGCCGCGGATACTGTATTATGGAAGATCAATATTTGTGAAGGATCTGCCGCCACAGTGTCCCCTAGGATTTGCCCAGCTAATGAGCAGACCTCCGTCCAGAAAGGTCTCAGAAGGTCACAGTTCCAAAAAATATGGTATAAAGTGCCTGTTTCTCTTGTGAGAGTTACTGATTTTGAGTCTGGTTGTTGGGTTGTTGTATAGTGAGGAGATCCATTTCATTAGTTTAGGTCCTACTCCAATATAGCTGAGGCATTGGAACATAAAGTCCCATCTCACTCTGTCGAAAGCCTTTTCGGCGTCTGTTGACAAGAGAAAGAGAGGAGTCTGGTCTTCTTGCTGGAGACAGTAAGATTAAGTATTTTATTAAGATCATCCCTGGCTTCCCTACGAGGAAGGAAACCTACTTGGTCAGTATGTATTATGTGGGATAGTCCCGTTTTCATTTGTTTGGCTAAAATATTGGCTTGGAGCTTGATGTTATTATTGATCAGTGAGATGGGTCTATAGCTTGATGGTAAAATGGGATCCTTTACTTTTTTTAGTATCAGGCTATAATAAAATTTAATATATGTGGTTTAATAATTTGAAGAAACCTGACAAAAACCCATCTGGGCCAGGACATTTGCCTGATGGAGAAGTTTTAATTGCCAGGTCAAGCTCTGCTTCTGAAATATCTGTTTCAATATACATAAGCCAATCCTGGTAACCTTTTGACATCTGGGAAGCCTGTAAATAGTTTGTATGCGTCTCATTTGTGATGAGATCTGGGCCTATGTTTTTATTGTGTTTAGTGATCTGATAAAGATTTTTATAGAAGTCTGTCATTATCATGATGATGTCTTGGGGGGAACTAGATACCTATCCAGTCGGTGACTTCATTTTGAATATGAGATTTTTATGCTCTCTGGACTTTAGCATTCGTGCTAGCACCTTGCTACATTTGTTTCCATGATCATAGAACATTTTCTTAAAGAGAAAAGAGGCTCTATTTGTTTAATTTTGTATTAAAGATTTGAGTTCTTGTCTTGCTGTTGTGAGGTCTGTGAGGGTTTTCAGGCCTCCCATTCTAAAAAAGCATTACTGGCAGTGTTGGTATTATTTTTAAAAACAATCTTTAGTAGCTTTGATTAACTTTACTGATATATCCTGGTTTTTTAAAAGACTGTCATTAAAGGAGAAGGAAAGCTCCAAGACAGTTTATTGCCAATAGAATAGCCACAATAGTGCAAGCTAGAACGCTATATTTATTCTGCAGAATGCTTTACCATACCTGAGTAAACAGCTCTAGACACTGTCTCTGTTTGTTTAGGATAGAAGCTGCCATATATGCTTGGTGTGACATCACTTCCTGCCTGAGTCTCTCCCTGCTTACTAACAGCTCTGAGCTCAGATTACAGTAGGGATGGGAGGAGGGAGGGGGAGAGGAGCAAACTGAGCATGCTCAAGGCCATGCCCTGGAGGTTTAAGCTGAAAACAGGAAGTCTGATACAGAAGCCCATGTGTACTCAATAAAAGCAAAGAAATGTGGTGTTTCTTTTGACAGAGGACTCGGATCAGAATTACTTTGAGGGTTTACTGGTGTATTTATATAGACCTTTCTGATAAAGCTTACTTAATTTTAGCCTTTCCTTCTCCTTTAAGTTTCCAAGAATAATATATTTTGGTTGTGGTAGAAGTGGATTCCTTATCTTTATTCTTGTTCAACTGTTTTCATTATAAGTGCTCTGGAATGTGTGTGTTTTTTAGAAAAGATAGCTCTTCATTCAGTTAGTTAAAATAGAATTGAGACCACAGTTCCAGAAGCACTGACTTCTGTCTCTTTGTGGGGTCCCACAGTTAGTAAAACAATCAGCTAGAAAACATGGGACTTCTCCACCCACCTACCAATTTCCTTTTCCTACCTTTTCTTGGAATCAGAGATATTAATAATTGCACTTTAGTTGATTTACAAGTGAATTGATCACAAACTGTTGGCACTTTATCACCCTTATTGGTGTTTTAGTTGATTTTTAGTAATTTAACAATTAATTAATGTTAAATGAATTGTTTATGAGTTAGAAATTACAAAGCATACACAATATTTAAAAGAAAAAAAAATTGAGTCCTAGTTTTATTCTATTTAATGCTATTTAATTAAGGTCAAGCACTACCACTTTGCGGGACTACTTAACAAGGGGGGAACCAATATATATAGAATCATGGGATTAAATGGTTTAACTGAAATCAAATTATACAGTGATAACATATATTTTCTTGTGTGTTATTTCTGATCAAAAAGATGGGGATACTTTCTTTCTTTTCTCCTATATAACAATTCAAATACTGACAGAAGTCAGATCGCCTCCTTTTAATCAATTTTATATATCTGAAGATAGATCATTCCTTTATTATTGAAAAGTGGAAATTGTCATATAGCCCGGGGCATGGTCAGACCATGTTATTGCTCCTATTTCTGACTTTTTTAGGTTATCCAAAGAGTTATGAGATAGAAAGATATAGTCAATTCTATTATGTACATTGTGGCTATGAGTGAAGTGTGTTTAGTCTCTTTCCTGTAGGTGGAAAGTTCTCAATGTGTCGATTAGTTGATGTGCTTTCAGATTATGTTTGATTTTTTTGATATACTTGTATGAAATGTCCTCCGAGAATCACCGTCCCTTCAACAAATGCTAAGAGGACATCACAAACCATCTCCATAGTGTCGCTCTGTTCCGTGTTGGGGAGGTAGATTAATGCATTTATGCATGTATTTATGGGAGTTCAATTCCCGTTTAAGTAAAGTAAAGTTCCCATTAGGATCTATCTTGCTATCTAAAATTTCTAGCGGTAGGTTTTTAGCTATAACAATTGCAGTGCCCCTGACCTTTGTAGCTTGGGGAGTACTATGTATTATCTTAGTAAGTCCTATCAAACCATTTAGGCATGTGATTCTGTTTGTAGTGTGTTTCTTGGACCAGTGCAATCTGGACTTTTTTGGCTTTGATTTCTTGAAGTAAGGCTCTCCTTTGCCATGGTGAATTAAGTGCATTTGCATTAATTGTACATATTTTTAAGTTTGAGTTGGTAGAATTTTGTTTAGAGTATTGTTGTGACTTATTGCGTGTGTTCTAAGCCTGGGAGAAGGGGGAAAAGAAGAAAAGGAGGTGTTAGTTAGAGTGAATGTACAGGAGTTGTTATGAAGAGAAAGGATTGTATACCTGGGGGGGTATAGGTATTCGGTAGATAGAGAGTCTTTACCACTAGAGAATCCGATATTTTGGAATAAACTCTGATCAGATTGTGGTGTATGGAGTTACCTCCTTCAGGGGGTGGAGATGACTTGGGTTTTGTCTGGGAGTCCTTGCGATCTCTGAACCATCGACCTGATATCATTGGAATTCATGTGAGTCTTCTGTCACTAAACTGTCTGCGTTCTAATAGGAATGTATTAAACATAGTAGAAGACCATGAGTAATGAATATATACATTATAACATCAACTTATAAAACCTCTACAGAGAGAAAAAATATTGTCACAGAAAATTGAGTTCAAGGGATAGTATTATCCAAGGTGGGGCTTTAAAGGTCCACACTATTCAGTGTATCCTTATTGTGACAGCATAACCTTATTAAACGTGACCTATGTATGTTGTCCTGTTGAAGACCTCTCAGGTGCCAAAGGTGCCTACTGCTTGCATGTTACATTTGGAAGAGGCATGGCGTCCTTATTCAGTAGGCATCAGTATTATGCCTTATACTATTGAAATAGAAAAATTATCTTATCTTATGCCAAGTGGGCACAGGGGTTCCTATGATGCTAATCATTAAGGAACAGCCAGATAACAGACAACGGACAATGGTTGGTTTAAACAGTGTTTAAACAGTGTTTGTAAAATCTCTATCTGCTACATAAACATCAGATGAGTGACATCTATTTTTCTAAACAAATTATAGCTTGGCACAATTGCAGAACCCATATGTGTAACACATATTAAAATAACAATGTCTAGCTTGTTAGCATAGTTTAATGAAACCATGCCAGGGATGGTCAAAATGTTACAGCAAACGTCGATGTCAAAATCTCTTGAGATGGGTATTGCCCATTATTTAACAAGAGAGGAAAGAAAAGAGACAAAAACAAACAAAAAAACAACCCCCAACGTTTAGTCTCAATATGACCTTTAAATGTAACAGTTGTCCCGAATGTAGAGAAGTGGGCATCAGTTACTATTTTGAAGAGCATAAATGATATCTGATGTGATAAATGGGAGAGCTACCTCCTATTGAGCATTGTATAGAAAGAGGGAATATATATAGAGAGAAAATAACGAAAGTAACTTGCCACTTGGCATCTTGTCGAACCGTAATGAAATCAGTCCTCTGAATCGTGGTGGTCTCTTGTTAAGGGGAGTGCTCGGTGGACGCACTGGGGAGTTGGTGTTCAGTCATTTCCTCCATTGTCTGGAAGGGGAGAAGTCCTTTTTGGGCCATGGTGTACTCGGTTGCTCTGTTGTGAGTGCCTCTGATGGGCCCAGAATATAATTTCCACATTCTGTTAAGTCTGGAATGGGTATATCAAGTTGTTGACAGAATTGTGGTGTCTCCACTGGATATTGAAGGGCAAATGTTTTACTGCCCTTCTGTGCCACCAAAGTGAAAGGGAAGCCCCATTTATAAGAGATATTGTGCTCTCTCAGAGTTTTGGTTACGGGTTTCAGCAGGCGTCACTGGTTTTCGTAAATACAGCCAGATCTTGGTGCAAATGTACAGTGCTGTCCTCAAACATGATACCATCAACATTCCTTGCTTTTTGTAGTATCTGGTCTTTAATTTCAAAGCGTCCCGTGGGAAATTGCCCCGTTGAACCCCAGCTCTATGGATTCAATGTTTATAGGTGGGTTTCCTGGGTCATCTAGCACTTCAGAGAACAGTTTAATTGCTAGGGCTTTCAATTGCTCATTCTGCACTGATTTGGGGACCCCCCCTCTGTGTGCCTTCTCAAGTCTAATATAGCTTGATCATGCTTTTGTAGAGTCTTAACATTGACGAGGGTATCTGCGCCTATATGTGTTATGTGCTCCTCTATGTCCTCCAGTGTGTCCCGCAAATTTGCCAGCTCTTGTTTTAGCGTGGCCGCTTTAGTATGTATGGTGTGCTTAAGATCGGAGCCCAGTGAATGTATATCTGTTCTGTTTGGTATTTGTGCAAGAGAAGTGAGGATTCCCTCTATATTATTGCCACCCTCCATGGCAGAGTCTGAGGAAGCATGATTTTCCAGACTCGTGGTTGGCCCGTCCGCCATGTTGTCTTCTTCCAACGGTTCTTGCACTTCTTGTGAAGGTGGGAAGAATTGCTTTATACCAGTCGTGGCTGCAGTATCTTTTTGCCTTGTAGTACCGGCAGGTGTGGCAGGCTTCTGCAGTTTCCCCATGTCCACTTGAGGGTCAGAAATCGCTTAATTCAGGTCTGTGGTACGGAGCTTCAGGTTAGTGCATCTCACTCTGTCGCCATGCCACGCCCCAGGGTACAGGTTTTGAGTAGATTTTACTTGCCTGGTGCAGTTCCTTATGCCCTGATTGTCAGTTTACATAACTACATAGTTAAGTTGGAAAATAAACCAAAGTCCATCAAGTCCAACACCTCCAAATATAACCCAGTGCACATAAATGCACTCACCGACCTCTCCATACACTATATATACACCAATATCTATACAGTATAAATTGTCGATTTTAGTTTCACTACTGCTTTGGATATTCTGCTTTTCCAAGAAATCATCCAAGTCACTCTTAAAGGAATTATTAAGGGTAAAAATAAAAACTAGATAAATAGGCTGTGCAAAATAAAAAATGTTTCTAATAGAATTAGTTAACCAAAAATGTAATGTATAAAGGCTGGGTTGGCTGGATGTGTAACATAATAGCCAGAACACTATTTCCTGCTTATCAGCTCTCTAACTCTGAGTTAGTCAGTGACTATAAGGGGGGCCACATGGGACATACCAGGGACCTATAAAGAGGCAAAATTATTATATAGTTTTCATCCCAATACAGAATCTTATTTACTTTCATAGAAACAGAACAACACTGCCTGGAATTAGACAATGTGTTATCTACAAAAATCCCCAGATGCTTTTCAATTAAGGAAACCCTCAACACACTGCTATTAAGTGCTTAACTCACATTTAATGTACATAAACTTGCATTTATCAACATTGAACCTCAATTACTTTTTTGCTGCCCAGTTTTGCATGTGACTTATAGTTCTGCATAATTTAGTATCATCTGCAAAAATAGAAACAGTACTTTCAATGGCCACCTCCAGGTCATTAATAAACAAGTTGAAAAGCAAGGGACCTAGTACAGAGCCCTGCGGTACTCCACTAACAACACTGATCCAATTAGAAAATGTTCCATTTACCACCACTCTTTGTAGTCTATCTTTTAGCCAGTTCTATATCCAGGTACAAATACTATGTTCCAGGCCAACATTCCTTAATTCAAACATCTTTGTGGCACTGTATCAAATTCTTTAGCAAATTCTAGATAGATCCCATTCACTGCCATCCCAGAGTCAAGGTCCCTGCTTACCTTCTCATAGAAGGTAATTCATTTAGTCTGGCAAGATATATATTGCATAAAACCATGCTGGAAAACTCATAGTATTATTATTTGCAAGAAGTTTCTTATCCCTTAATACCCCATCAAAACTCATTCCTACCACTGACATCAGACTAACCAGCCTATAGTGTTGAGGCTGAGAACCAGATCTCTTTTTTGAATAGTGGCACCACATTAGTAATACACCCGGGGGCCGATTCACTAACTTCGATTGAAGGATTCAAAGTTAAAAAACTTCGAATTTTGAAGTTTTTTTTGGGCTACTTTGACCATCGAATGGGCTACTTCGACCTTCAACTACGACTATCGAAGGATTCAAAGTAAAAATCGTTTGACTATTCGACCATTCGATAGTCAAGTACTGTCTCTTTAAAAAAAACTTTGACCCCTAGTTTGCCATCTAAAAGCTACCGAAGTCAATGTTAGCCTATGGGGAAGGTCCCCATAGGCTTGGCTTACTTTTTTTGATCGAAGGATATTCCTTCGATCGTTGAATTTAAATCCTTCGAATCGTTCGATCCGAAGGATTTAATTGTTTGATCGAAGGAATTATCCTTCGATCGTTCGATCAAACTATCTGCGCTTAATCCTTCGACTTCGATATTCGAAGTCGAAGGACTTTAGTTCCTAGTCGAATATCAAGAGTTAATTAACCCTCGATATTCGACCCTTAGTGAATCGGCCCCCCAGTGTCCGTTTTCAATTTGCCTCATTTGTGCAGTGCCCTGACTTTACCGGTCTCTCAACACTATGCCAGACCTCAATGAATCCTGAAAAATAAAGTAAAGAGGTTTGGCAATCACAGAGCTAAGCTTGCTAAGTACCCTGGGATGTATATCCATCTGGCCCTGCCCCTTTATTTTTTTTTTACTATTTACGTATTTAAAACATTCTATTGGATTGCTTGCTGCAATATCCTTTTCGATATGAATTTTTGCTTGCCTGATAGCTTCTTTGCATGATTTATTGGAATCCTTGTACCTTAAAATCAGGTCTTTTCTTACCCACCTCAACACCAACGCTTCTATTGAACCAAAAAGGTTTTGCTTTGCAACGACGTTCCTTGCTTACAAGTGGAATATACTGACAAGTAGATTTATTAAGCAGCATTTTAAAGACTTCCCATTTTTGTTCTGTGCTTAACCCTGTGAAAAGCATTTCACTTAATATGATTTAATGTTTAGTTTGTCCCTTATAGAATTGCCTCTGCAACAATATCTCCAAGGAGACCATGTTATGATCACTATTCCCTAAATGCCCCTCACCCACACAAATTGTTGGAATCTGCTCTAGTTTTGGGTGCCTGACTATTGACTTGAGATTTATCAGAGCCTGATTTATCAAATAAACCATGTACAAAAGAAACACAAATTAAAACATAAAAATGAAAACAACTAAGATTAAGGGAGAAAGAAAGAGAGAAGAAAATGTGCCAGGCAGGAGAGTATAAAGTATGTAACTAACAGTATTTACTATGCTCTTTATATCTAGTATAGGTCAATCTAAAAACAACTGGACTTGCTGAGTAATCAATGAAGACGTTTCAGAACACTTCACACATCCATTCATGCAACTCTCATGCAACTCTCACAAGTAACACCTGTATCTAGGAGTCACATGACACATTAGATAATCCTATCACAGTAACTACACCGAGCAGCTTCTTCAGTACAACTGACTGGTGTGGGAAGTTCTCGGCATATAAACTCTTCCACTAATCCAATCACAATGGCACATTGTAACTCTTCAAAGAGGTGACATCTGAAGAAACTCACAGAGATGTAGATCCTGTGTAGTTACTGTGATAGGATTATCCAATGTGTCATGTGACTTCTAGATACAGGTGTTACTTGTGAGAGTTGCATGAATGGATGTGTGACGTGTTCTGAATCCGCCGGGGTACAGATGTTAGAACAGCATTGATTCATTGAGATACTAACGGGCGCTGGTGTAATTACGCTAGTGAAGGAGATAGACTCTAGCAGAACTTTGCACTCTAATGCCAGGCTTATTTTCACTCTGGCAAAAGATTGTTACAATGCAAATTCACTACGTTTTTGTTTTTACTGAACGTTACCTCTGTCGCCAGACTTGCCCTCACCACCTCAGACCAGGCGAAGTGCACTAGAGTAGATAGGACTTGGTCCAAAAAGAATCCAAAAAACGCTGGTGTCTTTTTCTTTTTACAGGGTGATAGGCTGAAAAAGATTGTAAATTTTATTTAGGGTACCCGGCTTCCCCCCTACATTTCCTAACATATGGAACATAAACTATACACTGGGCTCATGTGTAGGGCAATATAACAACTCTATTTTCTTTTATCAAGGTTCCCTGGGCTTGTGTAGTGTAATGTATTTTCCTGCAACATATACGTCTATTGAAATTTAACTTCCCACTGTATGCAAATTATCTAACGCTAGTGCAACTTCGCTATGCCTGCTGTAGTAACGCAAGAGCAACTTCACAAGCATTCAGCGCCGGTGATGAAACTTTGCAACTTAGTGAATTAGCGTTGTCTGTGTGAAGTTGCGTCTGGCGAAGTGTGGCGAAGGCGGTAAAGCCATTGCTGGTGAATGCCTGTTAGTGAATTTCTCCTATTTTTTGAATAGTGATGAATAAGGATGGGAAAAATTTTGAAATGTGCAATCCCAGGTGCAATCCATGTGATTTGTTCTCTGATAAACTTCAGTCACTCTTTACTGCTGCGCTGCAAGTTGGAGTGATATCACCGACCTCCCTTCTCCCACCCAGCAGCCAATAAGAAGGTAACCAGATAACAGCTCCCAGACACAAGATAACAGCTGCCTGATAGATATAAGAACAACACTCAATACTAAAAATCCAGGTCCCACTGTGCAGTTACATTGAGTAGAAGAAACAATAGCCTGTCAGAAAGCAGTTCCATAGTGCAGCACTGGCACATTCTGAAAGCACATGACCAGGCAAAATGAGATGGCTGACACAATGCAGATATAACATCTCATTACAACTATAGTAACTAATTAGGCATTTGGAACATACTGTCTCTGTTTAACCTGTTCCTTATTTACAGATCAGTTATGGAGCCACAGACCCATCACTCAGTGATAGAGCCACCTTCCCTTACTTCTTCCGGACACTACAAAGCGATGAAGAGGAAATTATTGCTTTAAGCAAATTATTGAAATTCTTTGGTTGGAATTGGGTTGGAATTATTTATATAGATAATGAGAGTGGAAAAAGAGATTCTCAACTGCTGATCAAATATCTCTCACAGGAAGGAATTTGCACTGAGTTTGTCATGAAAATCAGATTTAATGTTCTGGCTCCAGCAATTCTTAAGAATAGTATAACCAGGGTAGTTATTATTTGTGGAGATCCCAGCTATAACTATCATCCAGGTTCTTATGACATACCTAAAACACTTAAACAAAAGACCTGTATCTTTTTATCTAAATGGTTAAATCATTATGATTCATTGAAATTGGCCTCATTATTTACTGGCACAGTATTATTCATACAGAATAGATTAGATGATCAAGACGATGCCAAATTCAGAGAATTCTCAGACAGTTTCCATCCATCAAAATACCCACAGGATGATTTGCTTCAACATATGTGGCTCTTCCACCATAAATGTTCACCAAAAGTTGATTATAAAACATATCTTTATTATCTTTTGGGTGTTTTTTTGAAGTACAATTGCACTGAGAAGGAAAAACTTACAGATATTGCCAGTTATCTCAATTCTTATCACTCTGCCAATGTGATACAAGCAGTGGATATAATGGCTATGGCACTAGAGGATATGCACAACTCCCATATCAAGCAAACACATGGGGAGCACAGATGGAGGGATAATTATAACTACCAGGTAAATTGGTTGGTTTGTTTCACCGCAAAAAAAAAATATATTGTGCAAACAAAGTTGGTATTGCAAATTAGCTCCAATTGACTATAAAGGATGTGGCACATTTTTGCCGTTTTAAAAGTTTTTGGTGAAGTGAAACTGGACACATTCACTCATCACTAGGCAGATGTATTTGGCTCTGGGTGAAATGTATAAACATCTATATATAGACTGCACCCTCAACTGACTTTTATGGATTTTTTGGTTTATTTGCATTAAGAAATTTCAACCATCTTTCAATATATGTTCTAATTAACTGTTCTGCAGATTTAATGTCAATGCATTTAACCATGAATGTGTTATTTTGCAAATTTTCATATTTTTTTCACACATTCACTCCTCACTAGAGATAGAACATTATCTGGGCATCGAAAACTCATCTAGGGGTGAGGGAAGATGGGAATGAGTTCTGGGTAAAGGGATATTAAATGGTAAATCATCAGTTGACTGAAGAGTATAGATAGGGTATTTACATGAGATTAGGAGAGAGGAAAAGACAATTTACTATTCAGGCATTGGTTAAAATAATTACATTGAGAATAAATGTTAAATCTTGTGTGAGAAGAGTCACTTGTAAAACGTGCCCTACTGGGAGTTGTACATAACCTGACTGGATTTAAGGTGATCTATTTTGGGAATCAGGGATTTTAAGGCAGCTCAACAATCTACCAGTTAGATATATTTTGAAGAACGTTTTTTACTGTTGTAAACTCATGTGGCAATGGCAATGCTAACGTTTGTCAAGATTTTGAGGTTTTTGAAAGAACACACTCTCATTTGCTCTCACAAAGTTCACAAATTGTGACAGAAATATTCACACTCTATTTTTACAACTAAGTTGCATTATTTTGTACCTGTGAGAATGCTATTTTGCGTGACTGGTATGGTACTGAGCATTTTATCTGCATGACCAAATAGTTGTGTTAAACCATTTTATACTATATACTATAACTCCTTGTTATGACAACCTTGTAATCCAATATCTCTTTGTCTTGTCACTTTATCCCTCATTCCTGGTAATTAGTCAGATGGTAACCAGCCAACATAATGATTATATTGTATTACAGAGTCTACAGCACACTTTACACACTTTAGACACTATGACATTGTGTATCTCTTTGTCTAATTGCTTTAGTCCCTTTGTTTTCTGAATATAAACACACATCCTACTAACGGCTTAATAATCTGCACTTTATAGTTACACCGCTACCTGGGAAAAGTTTCATATACAATAGATGGGAGTCATGTATCATCATTTAATGAAAAAGGAGAGTTTGTGAGTCAATATGACATTATTAATCCTTTCTTTGGTCCTGGAGGCAAGTTTTCTTGGCAAACAGTTGGACATTATGTACCATGGGCTCCAGTGGAGCAAAGATTGATTTTAAACCCAGATAAAATAATATGGAGCACCCCAAACCACAAGGTCAGGAACAGCTTCTTGCTTTCCTCAATATATATATATATCTACAGTGTGTATGTGCACCAGGGAACTTTATACTTTACTTTATACTTTACTATAACTGTTTTTCACACTAACTTGTGCATGGAATTGATCCACCAATCTGTTGCCTCAGATCCTATTATATAAACTAATGGCACCTGCTATCATTTCACATGTGATCTGCTATGTACTCATAGAATATCATAACCATAACAATTTCACGTCATTTATCAGTTTAATAGTTCAAATTAAACTCTTTCAAGTATTTATAGTTTTTTGACTTCAATGAAATTTTTATAAAGCTGTGACAAATAGTAGGTAAGAAATGTGAATCCATTTGCCCTTTGCAAAAGAGAAAGGTAAATAATTCAGATATTTAAAAAAAAATATGAAAACCAATTAAAATGTTAACTAAAAATTAACTTAAAGGTCAACTACCAAATTAATTGCATGACTTCATAGTGCTGGCATGAAATTCAAATATTTAAAGGCACCTCTTCCGGTTTCTTATTGCCCAATGTAGATCTATTGTTAGATATTTCCTGGGTGTGCTTATTGTCTGGTTTCCTGTTATTGACCCTTGCCTCTCCATCACACTCCTGATTTGCTGCCTGTAAAGACCTTCACCTGTTCTTGACTATTCTGACTTTGCACTGCGTTTTCCAATTGGTTTGACCCGGGCCTGTATTCTTGAGTACAATTCTGGTTCCTGATCCCTTACTGTGCTGCCTGATTGGTTTCGATCCCTGACCAGTTCTTCAACTACAATTAGCTCCTTTCCTGTTAGTCCAGTCACATGTTCTGGTTCCCTTGTCTGCCCAGAATGCTCGGTTTCCTCAGTTTAACACCTGGCAACATCCAAGTAGTGAAAGACTCCTCCCAACATAAAAGGCTATAGGCAGAAGCATGGGCTGCGACTGAAAGCTTGGCTTTTGGTCTGGATTTTGGATACCAAACATGACAGCTATGAGTTGGTGCCAGAATGTTTTTTTCTCACAATAGAACTTGCCAAACAAAGTTAATTATAAGTACTTTATCTGTTTTTGATGTTGATACTGATTTGTCGATACATACAAGTTAACCAGTCAAAACCCTACCCACAGGCTTTTGCATTTGGCCAAACTATCAAACCATAATGGGTTTGCTTTGTTATGTCATTTCTTGTTTACATGGGGAATACATTTACTGTACAGGTACATTTGTTAAGCAGAATTTTAAAGACATTTCCATCTCTATTTAACCATGTGAAAAGTTTCTCTCATTTAACCTGTTGCAGAAATGCATGGCTACAATTTAGTATTTAGTTTCTCCCTTATACAGTTGTCTCAGCAACACAATCTCAAAGGTGATCCATTTATTATCACTGTTCCCAAAATCCTCACCCACTTGAACTAGATATAAATTCTGCAGTATTAGTTATTACTCGATCCAAAGAGCATCTTTCCTAGAAGATTCCCATACTACCTGAGTTGTCATTTAACCTATTAACAAACCTGCTATCTCTTTCTGACTTGGCATCCCCATTACCCCAGGTAATGTCCAAATAATGTACAAACTATACGGAAATGTAACCAGTTTATGCTGTATTTGAATGCATTGAGTGAGTATACCATTGTGCATGGGCCAAGGTGCACACGCTCTAGACCTTCAGCAAAGGGAACAGACACCAGTTTTTTGTCTACCAGGGACACGTGGAGGCAGATTTATCAAGGGTCGAATTTTGAGGGTTAAAAAACCCTTAAATTCGACCCTCGAAGTAAAATCCTTCGAATTCGAATATTGAATTCAAAAGATTTTAGCGCAAAAGGTTTGCTCGAATGATAAGATTGTTCGAATTGAACGATTCAAACGATTTTAAGCGATCAATCTAATGGTTTTTATTCAATCATAAAAAGTGCCCAAAACCTATCTACAATGTCCCCATAGGCTAACATTCAATTCAGTAGCTTTTATTTGGCGAAGTATTGCGTCAAAGGATTTTTTAAAGAGACAGTACTTCGATTTTCGAATGGTCAAATGATTTTTACTTCGAATCATTCAAATCATTCGATTCGATTGAATTAGATCAAATTTGACCAATTCAATGGTCGAACTACACAAAAAAAACCTAATAAATGAAGATTTTATATACTCCGCAACCTTGTACTCCGTGTATATTGCTGTCAGTGTGTACGAAATTGTCTGAATCCAGGGGCGTGTAACACAAGTTAACACAGGTTATTGCTGGACCTGAAGCGCAGGTGTGGGTGAGTGCTCCAAGGCAACTCTTTCCACAGGTTGGTGATTAATCAATGATCAAATTAGAATTTTTACATAAATTCAAATTTTAAAACTCCTGAATTCAAATTATGCTTTTAAAACTCAAATCATTGATATTTAATTAGTATACATTTAAAAAAATAAAATAAAAAAACACCCATTGCCACATTGCCTAATTCATGTCAAACGTAATAGGAATGGTCTATAGTAAATTTAAAACAGTTTTATTTTCATATTTTTTTTTTACATTTTTGATAGTACGATAGTAACAGTAAGATCAGTATAAGTTCTGATAGTAATAGTAAAATCAGAAACAACAAAACAGTGACTTACATTAAAGTCTGTCAGTTTACATGATAGAAAAGAATTATTACATAGGAATCCAATGAAAATAAAATATTAAACAAAAATACATAGAGAAAAATAAAATAAAATCTTCATGAAAAAACCAAACAAACAGAACATTTACTATGTTAATGGACAGAATTATCATACCATTAATTGATCTAGGAACATCAATCGGTGTGTGGATACGAATCTTCATCAGAATTATACATAAACCTCTCAATAATAGCTTTATCATCATCATCATCAGGGGACCAAAGTTTCAAAAAATGATCTCTAAAACCTTTGTAACCATATCTAAAACCTACTGCTTTGTCTATACAGAGAGACCTAAGATGGGCTAGAATAACTTTTAAATCTGGGGAGTTTTCCTGAATCCAGTACAAAAAGATAGATTTACAAGTAGCTGCTATGACCAGGTGAATACAATGTGTATATTTATTCCAATACTCAATCCTAGGAATAAGATTAGTAGGAGGTTTTTTATTTAAAAAATCCATTTAATACATATTATAACTCAGAAGCAAGCAAGTAGAGAAGCATTATTTGACTTGCATTTTGGACAATAAAGTAATGCAATACCTTCTGTGTTCCTCAAGTAAATTATTTTATAGCTTAGGTGAATCAATCTAAAATGTTGAACTCGCCAAACTTCACTCTTAGGAGCCAATTTACCAAGCTCCAGTGAAGGATTCTAAGTAAAAAACACTTCGAATTTTGAAGTGTTTTTTTGGGCTACTTTGACCATCGAATGGGCTACTTCGACCTTCGACTACGACTTTGAATCGAAGGATTCAAACTAAAAATCGTTCGACTATTCGACCATTCGATAGTCGAAGTACTCTTTAAGAAAAAACTTCGACCCCCCTAGTTCGCCACCTAAAAGCTACCGAACCCAATGTTAGCCTATGGGGAAAGTCCCCATAGGCTTGGCTATGTTGTTTTGGTCGAAGGATAATCCTTTGATCGTTGGATTAAAATCCTTCGAATCGTTTGATTCGAAGGATTTAATCATTCGATCGAATGATTATTCCTTAGATCGTTCGATCTAAGTATTTTGCGCAAAATCCTACGACTTCGATATTCGAAGTCTAAGGATTTTAATTCCCAGTCGAATATCGAGGGTTAATTAACCCTCGATATTCGACCCTTGGTGAGTTTGCCTCTTAATGTGTTTTTTTTTTATTAACTTTAAAAAAAGTAATGTTAACTTTTAATAAGGGTGACAGATTTTTTGCCAAGTTTTGTAAAGGATGAAGATTGTCAGGAGAGGAAAAGACAAAAGTAAGTAATATATGATATTCTATTAAAGGCAAGTTCATCTATAATTTCTGAATCCCTTTGCATAGTGCAACAGTAACACTACTTTTTATCTTTGAGGAGGTCTATTCTACATAGGAACCTCAAATGAACCAGTCTATCACATTCATTGAGATCAAACTTAAATGTTAAGTCCTCCCAGAGACACTGTCAGCTTAGTGCATCGGTCGGGAGATATATTTTTTCCCAATAAGGAATCAAATACTTTCTCTCTGCTTCTGTGAATAAACATATTTCAAATGGGGACAGTAACGGTGAGATTTGGTAGTTGCTACCACATAATTTATGAATTAACTTCCAAGTAGCAAAAGTATCAAGCTAAAGAATGGTTTTCTTAATATCAGTAGGAAGGCTGCTCCATTTTCCATGAAGATAAGGATAAGCAGAGATATGTCCTCCCTTCTCCAAATAGGATTTCAAGGAAGGATTAGTGTTAACCCATCTAGCTGATATCAATGACGTATCTATGTAAATAAGCTATATTGAAAAACCTGGCCTCCTAAATTTTTTGATTGTCGTAACTTAAGCAAGGGAATTTTAGGTTTCTTCTCCTGCAATAGAACATAAAGTACTTTATCTAATTTCCAATATCTGAATGCTTCAAAAAAGGGGGAGATTAAGCAAGGGGGATGATAACTCAATTAACATTTTAAAGAAACTTTAATTAACATTTTAAAGAAAGCAACAAGTACCCATAAGGTTAAGAAGAGAATGTAGCCACTTGTTGCATAAGGATTCAGTAAGTTTGATCAAGGGACACAGACTTAGAGCCTCAAAAGGTCAGAAGGAATATACATTTCCAAATATTTAATTAAACACCTTAAACACTAAAACCCTTTGTTTTGGGATACTACAATTAATATTAAGTAATCCAGTTTTGCTTGAATTAGTTACATATCCACAAAAGGAACTACGTATATGATTGAAAAAAAGTAAAACTTTTCCTAATTGAACTGTAAGGATCCTGAACAATCAAGAGTAGATCATCTGCAAATGCCATTGTCTTTAGATATGTACCATTGACCTGTATACCTGAAATAGGTCTGAATGGTTTTAAAAATCTAATCAAAGGATTCATTGTTTTATTGAAGAGTAGGGGGGACAAGGGACAACCTTGTATTGTTCCTCTATATAAATTAAAAAGATCTGATTGTTCTCCAGCAATTATAATCCTGGCTTTGGGGGAAGAATAAATAAATAACCTCCCTTTAAAACCAATTACAGCAATCAAAGAGGTTGTTCCAGTTGACATTGTCAAATTCTTTCTCAGCATCTAAGATAAGTAAGGAGCATGGAATTGTGTACTTTTTAGAAGAATAAATGACAATAAGGATTTCCCTTTTATTCTTAATACCTAACCTCTTTCTAATAAACATATTCTGAAAAGGAGAAATAATGTCAGGAAGGATTTCCGCTAATCTATCAGCTAGAATCTTAGTGAAAATTGTAAACTCCTGGTTAATTAAAGAATAAAAAGAGGTTAACAAGGGGTATTTCCCTTCCTTGGGGAAATCTTAATGTTTGAGATTATACTTGACTTTAAAGTTTTTCCATGCAAATACATTTCATTAAAAAGGTCAGTATCAAAGAGAGATATTTTAAGACATACATAGTAACATAGCAACATAGTAACATAGTAAGTAAGGTTGACACATTTCCATCGAGTTCAACTTTTTTTTTTATTAACTACCTATCTGCCAGTTGATCCAGAGGAAGGCAAAAAAAAAAAAAAACCCATCTGAAGCCTCTCCAATTTGCCTTAGAGGGGGAAAAATTCCTTCCTGACTCCAAAATGGCAATCGGACTAGTCCATGGATCAACTTGGACCATGAGCTATTTCCCATAACCCTGTATTCCCTTACTTGCTAAAAAGCTATCCAACCCCTTCTTAAAGCTATCTAATGTATCAGCCTGTACCACTGATTCAGGGAGAGAATTCCACATCTTCACAGCTCTTACTGTAAAAAACCCCTTCCGAATAATTAGGCGGAACCTCTTTTCTTCTAATCGGAATGGGTGACCTCGTGTCAGATGGAAAGACCTACTGGTAAATAAAGCATTAGAGAGATTGCTATATGATCCCCTTATATATTTATACATATTCATCATATCACCCCTTAAGCGCCTCTTCTCCAGCGTGAACATCCCCAATTTGGCCAGTCTTTCCTCATAGCTAAGATTTTCAATACCTTTTACCAGCTTAGCTGCCCTTCTCTGTACCCTCTCTAATACAATAATGTCCTGTTTGAGTGATGGAGACCAAAACTGTACGGCATATTCTAGATGGGGCCTTACAAGTGCTCTATACAGTGGAAGAATGACCCCCCCTCCCTTGACTCTATGCCCCTTTTAATAAGGCTCAAGATCTTATTTGCCCTTGATGCTGCCAACTGGCATTGCTTGCTACAGCCAAGTTTATCATCTACAAGGACTCCAAGGTCCTTTTCCATAATGGATTTGCCTAGTGCAGTCCCATTAAGGGTATATATATATATAGATTTATAATGAGGGAAGGCCATCAGGGTCACTAGCTTTAAGCTTTTTAATTGTTCTCTTTCTGTTTCTAATTTATTATGAGAAGTTTGTGGTAAATTAATTTCAGATAAGAAGACTGATCTCTTGCCTTTGTCATACAAAGGATGAGAATAAATGTTCTGAAAACATATCTTAAACATAATTGAGAGCCTTAGGAGCCTTAGGAGAGTGAATAATTATATTCTTGCTTTCCTTAATCAGGTAAGTATGAGAAGAGTTTTTCCAATTTTTTATTGCTCAGATTATGAAGTCTTGCATTTGAAAACTGGTCTCTCAAATCTTTCCTCTCCATTTCTTGAGGATTTCCATACTGTTTTCAAGTCTATAAGCATTATAGTATTATTATTTTTTTGTTTGTTTAATGAGAAGAACTCCTTATATCCCCTTATTAGAAATGCATGTTTAAAAGCTGTGATTTTACCTCTAATAAAAAACTTCCAACTATTCCAGACTAAAAGGGGATATTTTGTTGGATAATATTATCTTTCAAGAAAGAGTCCTAGCTGTTTAATATCATATTGACAATATCTGGTTTCTCAGACCGGAAAGGACCAGGGAATATAAGATTTATGAACAAAGTTTATTCTAAATTCTACCAAGACATGTGCATGGTCAGAGAAGCCAATTACCGCTATTTATCTGCTGATCAAGTATTTTTTAAAATGTCTGTTTCTCTTCTGGGAAAGGATAGCTGTGTAGTCTTGAAATAACAGGATTTTCGACTCTACTGTACTTGAAGATTGTTAAATTTTCAGAATAATCTAGAAATTTAGCAATGACAGTACATGGATAAAGGTTCATATTTTCCCAAGGTGAACCCAACTGATCAATGTGTTTGATTCTTATGTTAGGAAGTTTATCATGGATGTGAATTGTCATCAAGAGTTTTTGTAACCAGTGTCATAAGAACATCTATATTGTAAGATTCTGGGATTACAATAAATCTCAGATTGCTTTTTCTGGCTTTGTTTTCCAGGTCATCGACTTTAAGCTGTAAACCCAAAATTTTCTTTTACATATCTTTCAAATGTTTAGAAGTAGAACAGAATCCTCCTGAACTTCAATTTCTTAATTGAATACTTGAAGCTTCAACTGTAGGATTTACCAACTTTGAAACTTCCTTTGCAATAGATACATAGTCATTACTTAAGTTATTAATTATTAAAGCTGAATTGACTAGTGTTTTTTTGAGTAGGGTTTCTATTTTATGAGTTACCCTCCAAACCTTTACTAGGTCTTGCTTTAATTTTTTCTGAGCCTCTGCCATTCATTTTCTCCATGTTAAATGTCAATGGAAAACAACAGAGCAAAGTTTCCCTTGACTATCACCTTTCTCACTTCTTTTTGTTTTTTTTTGTCTGTTTGTTTATGTTTTTATTTTTTTCCTTTTAATTTTCATTTATTTTTTCCCCTTATTATTTATTTATATATATATATATATATATATATATATATATATATATATATATATATATATATATATATATATCAGAAAGCCTAGATTCAGTTCTGTTGCTGTGAAAACAGCACCACAAAAAAACCTTAATTTACTGACATTTATTTATTTATTGATATAAAGAAGGGAAGATTTCCAAAGAAGAGTTCTTTAATGTAAATAAAACTATTCCCAAATTCCTTGAAAAGATATTATAGGTACATATCTTTGTAGCACAACTAAAATGAACCAGTGTCTACTGTAGCACTGTGAGTGGGGGTAAAATGGCCGCTGCACCTCTCTGACTGGTGACATAAAAGAACTCCACACTAATTAACTTTAGCAGCACTGCTCTTCATGTGGAAGGAAATATGCTGCCAAGTCTTGCTACAGTCACACCAACACCGCAAATAAAAGGGCTCCACAGTCTGAGTCAGCAACCACACCAAGCCACATCAACATGGAACACTGCGTATCACAGACCTGCCCTGCAACCTCTTCACTCCTTCAGCAGTTAGCCGCTAACCAGTTGAAATCTGAACTGGAGTTCAGTTCTTGCTGGGAACTGTGGAGGTCCGGTAAAGTGAGAAAAAGGAGTTTTCCGATTAGAATTTGCAGGAGTAAGCTGGCGGTAAGACAGAGCTCTACCCTTGGCATCCCTTCAACCTCTGCAACATTACTGGAATTCTCAAAAAAAAATCTAACTTACAAAATATAACATTTTTATAAATAGGACTTTTAAAGTGTTAGTATCAAGAGCAAAATTAGGCTCAAAGTCATATTTGGGCTCAGAACATAAATGCAGTTATTTCACTCAAACATTACTAGGCAAAAAAGAAGTACAAAGCTCATACTGACCCATAAAAAATGTTTGACTTTTTTCTATTGGAAAAAGACTGATTGAAAAGATGTTGCATTTTATTAATAAATCTTCTGTGCTGCATGTACCAGTAGGTTTAGAGAAGAATTTAATTTGTACCTTATTTCCTTCTACAGATAAAATTAGATCTAAATAATTAATATACCAAGAACCAAATTCATTAGATAATATTGTCAGTTGATCATTAAGTAGAATAACACAAAAAACAAAATGATAATAAAATAATTGAAGTTCCAGATATTCTATGGTCCAATCTAATATAATAATCTGATATGTAGGTCATCATAGATCAACATGTATTTAGATATAGCGTGTATAATGTCTTCCAGGAATTCTTATATAGAATCATCTTCAGACATAGCCCCAGTCAATCAATTTGATTTTATAGACTGACCCACTGAAATAGTTCATGCTGGTAATGTCTTCTAGTAAGAAAATGTTACATATGGTATTCCAAAACCCAAAGCAAACCCCCAGGTCCCCGTCTCGGCTCTGACTTCTGCCTTTGGCAGCTACCCAACCCTACTCAGGTGCCACCAGGATTTAAAGTGAGAGGATCATGGGGGAAGTTCTGGGCAGACAACGGAGCCATAATGTATACAGAAGAAACAGGTAACAGAGAGAGTGAAGATGTGGAACAGACTGCGACAAGACCAGACAGCCAGGAGCATAGTCAGGATAAACAGGCCAGATTAGTACCAGTCAGACAGTCCAGAATTAGGAGCCAGAAGCATAATCAGGATAAACAGGCCGGGTCAAAACCAATCTGTAACATGGTACAAAGTCAGGATCTAGAAGAGTGGTCAAACAGGCAAGGGGCAGTAATATAACAAGGTCAAAAACAGGCAAAGGTCAGTAACGACGAGAATTATACCCAGTAACTATTGAAAATAGACCTACATTGGGCAATGAGTCATTGCAGTATAGGGGGTTTTATAGCCAGCCTAACTGCTTACACAGATCACCTGTGGCTAGATTGGCAACAGGTGAAACAGGTTCTCATTATTTATGAAAACTATTCTGACCAAATCTACACTGACTTTTGCCCCCTGTTTATCAATACATTTTTCCAAAAAATTATTGTGCAGGGAAAATATTGAAAAAATCGTATGCATTTTTCAGTTTCAATGCCCAAAACCTCCAACTTTTTGGAATTAGATGGCCAAAACCACAACATTTTTGGATTATCAGGATATCAACAGGACATCTGCCCTTGACTTCTGCATGAATTCGTCAAGAGTTGGAGTACTTTTTTATTACAAAAAGTGTCAGTTTTTTCCATTTTAAAAGTCTGACCCCCCAAAAAATATCTGTTTATCAAATAACCTCCAAATGTAAGCCATGTAATATGTGGGACCTATGACATAGTTGAACATTATGTACATACTGTACTATAGCGAGTCAGAAACAGTAACCCACAGCATCTGGCTGTAGGAATAACAATAAAAGCAGGCTTTGAAATCAATTTGATCTTCAGTCATGTAATATTAATTTTTTATGTTTCTCCATATAATGAAATATTTTTTTAGGGATTCATAGTGGTTTATATCATAAATGATGTAGAATTACACAAATATTCTGGAAGATACATGATGTTTACATTGTCCTGATAAAAAGTAGATTTCCTAGGTAAAGTAGCCATTATTAATATCACTATGAAGAAAGAGTAGAAATTAATTGTGTGCTAGTTGGTAACTCAATGTGTGGGAAACTCTGCTGGTAGTAAAAGGGTCTGTACCAATGAAATGTATATGCTACAAGGTATAATGTTAGTTGACAAGGAACCCAAGGAGACTGCCAGTAGGGACCTTCTGACAAGCAAGGTCACCCCATACAATACTGGTGTTCACTGATGACCCTTTTGGGGCCCAGGGCTTTCTGCTGCAGAATCAATCAGGGATCCTAAACACAACAGTGGTACCAGACGTACAGACAAGGATAATGTGTAGTGCGAAGTCAGGCCAGATAAGGTTCAGGACAGGCAGCAAGGATCAAAGTTGGTAGGCAGGCAGGAGTCAAAACCAGGATTAGCAGAGACAAATAGGATTGATCAGAATTTAAATCAAGGCAGGCAGGAGTCTAAAATCAGGATAATCAAACATACAAAGCTTGAGCAGGAACTGAGTAAACAGAAGCCAGCTTGGGCAAGCATCTGCACCAGACTGTAACGCGATGGGTGTGTATTCGCCAGGTGCGCACGCGCAGAAACAGTGTGCACATATCATGAATTTGCCGGGCGCCCAGGTGCCGGAAGATCTTGTGGCTGAAGTGTCCCAACCCAAACCCGCAGGTCATCGCGTCTAGAAATAAATTCAGATGTTTGTTGCTTTATCATTTTTATTGCTGTCCAAATTGATAATGATTTGCAGAATGTTCTGTCTCCTGTTGAGTTTTTACACTTCTCATGTTCATGTTTTGCTCGTCAGTAGTAGTAATCAGTAGTAATCAATTTTGATTCTCTTTTTATACTTAATGTGAAACCATGCAGCCTTGTTGAAAATGAATCTGACCTTCTGCCTTTAACACATGATTCTTCTGCGTTCCTCTAGTTCTGCCCCTGTTCTAGTGTGTAACAGGGGGGCAGGAAAATCTACTACAATTTGCGTCGATATGATAAATTCCATTCATTCTGCTTTCCTGAAATTTTCTCTAAAATAAATGACATTACTCCATAATACTGACAGCTTTCTGCATTTGTGTTGCTTTTATTTTAGCTGCCAAGAGCTCATTGCACAGATAATTGTCTACCTGGAATGAGAAAGTCAATATTGCCTGGAACCCTTCTGTGCTGTTATAAATGTGTCCCATGTCCAGAGGGTGAAATCTCCAACAAGACTGGTATAACGGCTTGCTTAATATACATTACTTCTCCAACATAATATGAGGAAATATAATACATGTCACACAAGCAGGTTGAGTGGGTACAATAGTGCTACTCTCAAGATGAAGGAAGCATGGATAACAAAAGTTATGTATGGTATCTCCAACCTAGAACAAACCCCAAGGTCCAGGCCTCGGCTCACGCTTCCACCTATAACTGTCACCTTTCACTTTAGAAAGAGCCCTATGCTACTCGGATGCCACCAGGTCTTAAAGTGAGAGGACTGGGGAGAGTGATCTAGGTAGGCAAGGCATTAGCAGGAGAACTAGGAGTGTGGTCATGGAACAAGTCATTCAACACCAATCAGGCAGAGCAGTACAAAAGGGTAGTTGAGGTCACAAGCCAGGCCAAACACAACAGTAAGGAAGTACAGAATTGTGATCCAGGGGAGCAGTCAGAAACAGGCAAAAGTCAGGACAGGCAGCAAACTAAATAAGGTCATGGGCAGGCAAGGTCAAGAATAGATACTCTAAATTACACCTAGAATCAAACATAGGAACTATTGGAAATAGACCTACGTTGGACAGTAAATTATACAGCCCCTTTAAACATTTGAATTTTGTGCCAAGCACAATGATGTCAGATGTAGAGCTCGCAGAAAACCCCAGATTGGCACATGAAGAAGAAGCATGTGGTGGGAGTCCCAGCACTACTAGACCACCAGATATTCTTATGTAAAATTATTAAGTTGTGCTTACCACTGAAAGATGTGAAAGCATTAGGCAAGGGTGCAATGATGGTGTACCCAGACAGACAACTGATCCTCTGCACTCGTTATCAGTAGAGTAAGGATATTAACATTAAGTAAGTTTCTGCCTTTTATATAAAACACGGATTGTTTATCTATATACAGTGATTCCATATGCAGAAAGTACCATCTCCCATAGAATCCTTTTGAAGCAAATCATTCTAATTTTTAATAATAATTTCCTTTTATCTGTAATAGTAAAACAGTACATTGTACTTGATGGTAACTAAGCTGTATACATTTATACTGGTGGCAAAACAATCCTGCTGGGTTTATTTAATATTAGATCTTTATCTGAGTCAAAATATGGTGATCCAATTCATGTAAAGATCTATTATCCTGAAAACTCCAGATCCCAAGCATTCTGGAAAATGGATCCTCTACCTATAATATATGCTTAATGAATCAGGATAAAAGCAGTGAAGAACTGGCCAGACAAAGGATAACATATTTCAATAACAATGAAAATTGCTCTTAACAGAAGTATTTGTTTATTCCTCCCTGTTCTCTTGTTCTGCAGAATTGAGTCCCACTAGCAGAAAATAGAAAGGAACAGAGGGACACTGCTTTCAGTAACAATGATACATACCAAAACAGATAAACAGAATGCAATGAACGTATATTGCAATGTTATGTAATATTACTGTTTCATTTGGCAAATTTGTATTTGTGAGTTAACATAAACTTCTAGGACTTTGGTCTCATAGTAACAGTAATTAAGGTTGAAAAAAGACACACATTCATCAAGTACAACATTTTTAATCTATATACTGTATAACCTTCTTAACTGCCAGTTGATCCAGAGGAAGGCAAGAAATCCATTTGAAACCTCTTCAGAGGGGGAAAAATTCCTTCCTGACTCCAAGATGCAATGGGACCAGTCTGACTATGAAGTTTTTCATTCATCCAGGTCATGGTATATCTAGTATAGGTCAATCTAAAAAAAACGACTGGACTTGCTGAGTAATCAATGAAGACGTTTCACTACTCATCCGAGCAGCTTCTTCAGTTCAACTGACTGGTGGGGGAAGTTCTCGTCATATAAACTCTTCCACTAATCCAATCACAATGGCACATTGTAACTCTTCAAAGAGGTGACATCTGAAGAAATTCACAGAGGTGTTGATTCTGTTGTAGTTATCTGTGATAGGATTATCCAATGTGTCATGAAACTCCTAGAGACAGGTGTTACTTGTGAGAGTTGCATGAATGGATGTGTGAAGTGTTCTGAATCCACCGGGGTACAGATGTTAGAACAGCATTGTATGTAGCAGACAGTCCCTGAATCAACTTGTACTATGAGCTATCTTCCATATCCCTGTATTCCCTCACTTGCTAAACACCATCCGACCCCTTCTTATACCTATCTAATGTATCAGCCTGTACCCCTGATTCACTTCCAGGCTCTCCCTGTAACACCCCTTTCCCTCCTCTAATCTCATTGGCTTCTTCCTGTCTGCTGGGAGGAGCTACTGGTGAATAAAGCATCTGACCCTTCCTTGTACCTATCTAATGTATCAGCCTGTACCCCTGATACACTTCCAAGCTCTCCCTGTAGCACCCCTTTCTCTCCTCTAATCTCATTGACTCCCTCCTGTCTGCTGGGAGGAGATACTGGTGAATAAAGCATCTGACCCTTCCTTGTACCTATCTAATGTATCAGCCTGTACCCCTGATTCACTTCCCAGCTCTCCCTGTAACACCCCTTTCCCTCCTCTAATCTCATTGGCTCCCTCCTGTCTGCTGGGAGGAGATACTGGTGAATAAAGCATCTGACCCTTCCTTGTACCTATCTAATGTATCAGCCTGTACAACTGATTCCACATCTTCACAGCTCTCACTGTAAAAAACCCCTTCCCAATATTTAGCTGGAACCTCTTTTCTTCTACATGAACAAGTTAAATAAAAATGGACCCAATACCGAGCCCTGAGGGACCCCACTAAGAAGCTTATTCCAAGTAGAGAATGTCCCATTAACAGCCTCCCTCTGTACCCGATCCTGTAGCCAGTTTCCTATCCATGTGCAAATGACTTCATTAAGCCCAACAGACCTTAGTTTAGAAAGCAGTCGTTTGTGGGGCACAGTATCAAACGCTTTGGCAAAATCCAAATAAATCACATCTACTGTCCCCCCACTGTCCAGAATCTTACTTACCTCATCATAAAGAGCAATCAAATTTGTCTGACATGACCTATCCTTCATAAAGCCATGCTGATTGCTGCTCATAATGTCATTCACTAGGACAGAATTTTGAATGTGATCCCTTAAAAAGCCTTCAAATAATTTGCCCACCACAGATGTCAGACTTACTGGCCTATAATTGCCAGTCTGAGATCATAATCCCTTTTTAAATATTGCAATAATAACAGCTTTTCTCCAATCCATAGGTACCATACCAGATGAAAGCTTATCTAAGAAAATGAAGGCTGGTCTAAAACTGAACTAAGCTCTCTTAGAACCAGGGGGTATATGCCATCTGGCCCTGGACCTTGTTTATATTAATTTCACTAAAGCTTTATGAATCATATCCTGAGTCAGCCACTGACTGGATTGAACTGAACCAACAGTGCAGCCATGAGGCGGGTCTGGGAACTCTGACTCCTCTATTGTATACACTGAAGAAAAGAACTGATTTACAGTAGCACATTTACCTTTTCTGTATCTGTTACAACCATACTGGTACCAGTACTTAATGTCCATGTGCAGTGCCCTATACAATTATAGAGCCTGAGGAGGGAAGGGGGAATGTGAGGAGAGCAGTGACATCTAGGAAGTGCTGAATGGAAAGTGAAAGTAATTGACTGCCCCTCCTCTATGCCACGGGCATAGAGGTGGGGCAGGTAATATTTGATTGACAGTTTAGATATTTAAACACCTTTATAACAGGTATGGATGTTTTAATGAAAATACATTTTGGGGTTCCATATTTAATTTGCAAAGGACTTTCATTATGCAGCTTTTTATGTGTAGGTGACAGGTCCACTTTAAATGCCTTTCTCTTCTTTCCTATTAACTTCTGTACTCCTTATAAATTGAGAACAGTAACAATTTAATATCATGTTAAATGACAACCATCTCTTTTCTGTTTTTTTGGAAAAAAACATATTGTCTGATCGCTGAAGGACAGCCCCTAAAGTATTACAATCAGCTTAGGAATTTTTGTTACCAGAGTATATATTTGTTTTTTGCACCAGACATTAAATTATATAAAATTATGGTCACTATTACCCAGGGGTTCAATGACTTGCACATTTGCTATAAGTTCTGGCTCATTAGAGATCACTAGATCCAGAATAGCATTTTTCTGGTTGGCTCCTCAACAACCTGTGCCATAAAATTGTCATGTCCCATGGCAACAGCATGTCGCCCTACGCGTTTCGACATGCTGTTGCCATGTGACATGACAATTTTATGGCACAGGTTGTTGAGGAGCCAACCAGGCCCTGCCTTTTTCTTTTGATTTTTGTGCCCCTGATGAAGACCTCTATAGGTCGAAATGCGTAGGGCGACATGCTGTTGCCATGTGACATGACAATTTTATGGCACAGGTTGTTGAGGAGCCAACCAGAAAAATGCTATTCTGGATCTAGTGATCTCTAATGAGCCAGAACTTATAGCAAATGTGCAAATCATTGAACCCCTTTTTTTGTTTTTCATGCATGATTTTCTGGAAACTACAGATGGGTAGTGGCCTTAAGGATTAGCACCTCGCATAAGTTTACTTTTGTCAGTTTTTGATTTTCTATTGGGGAGTGTGCGCCTTCTATCTTTGATGTTTTATAAAATTCTCATGTAACAGTTTATAAACTTGTTTCTGTTCTGTCCTCCCTACGTATTACCCTGGGACAGTGTGTAGTTCGACATAGAGCTAAACCTCCCCACACTCTAATAAAGAGACTGAGAACTGAAGTCTGTAGATTTTACTGGATAACAAAGGGGAATAGGCGTAACTGTAACAAATAACAGAAAATAGGGTAAATAGATTGCAATGAACAGTGTACTATAAACATATATGTATATAAATGCAACATCAAATGCTAGCTGGCATGAAATGTCTATGCAGCAATGTCTCTGGGGGTGCTGGCAGTTGTGGAGGTGATTTGGTGCAACTATTTGCTTACCAGCGATGTTACCATGAGGAGAGATGAAACTGTATGTGCTTCTTCCACAGCATGGTCTGTAAAATGGAGTCTTAGCTCCCACAAGGCATTGCTCTAGGTCACATGGGGGAGTATGGTAGCCTGATTAGTCCAAATTCTGCCATAAGCATCATGGAGGTGTAGAATGAATATAGGAAATAGTCTTGCGTAGTTACAGCAAGTGTCCAGCAGGGGGAGCCCACAGCATGAGAATCAGGAACTCCCAAAAACATGGTAAAGGCATATGCTGGAGACATGACAGTTCCCATTAACTGATCTGGCAGTACTGTTGCTCCAGTCAATATCTGGCTAATTAAAATCCCCCATTATCATTACTTTACCCAAACTAGCAGCCTTTTCTATTTGCATCAGGAGCTTCGCCTCCTCCTCGTCACTTACATTAGGGGGTCTATAGCGACTCCTACAAGTAATTCAGTGAAGAACTCCACCCTCAAGACTTCTGTCCCCTCATTTTCTAACATAACCTCCTCCTTTATATAAGCTTTTAATTCCTGCCTAACATACAGACATACCCCTCCTCCTTTTCTATTGCCTCTGTCCCTCTGAAACAAAGTATAGCCACTGATATTTACTGCCCAGTCATGTGACTCATTCAGCCATGTTTAGGCCACACCAATCACATCATATTTTCTCTCCAGTGCCAGCACCTCCAGCTCTCCCATTTTACTGTTTGCATTTGCAAACATACTTTTAATACTGGTACTATAATTAAAGGAAAACTATACCTCTGAACAATGTAGGTCTCTATAAAAACATATTGCATAATACAGCTCATATGTAAAACCCTGCTTCAAGTAAATAAACCATTTTTATAATAACATACTTTTTACTAGTATGTGCCATTGGGTAATCATTAATAGAAAATTGCCATTTTAAAAAAATAAGGGTCGTCCCCTGGGATCCTAGGATTCATGATGCATACAAACAAACCAAAAAAAAACATACATTTTAGGTCACATGAGCCAATTAACAGACAGAGTTCTGTCTTTTGCTTCAACACTTCTTCCTGTTACAGTTAGAGCTGCAGCAATGGTGGTTCAAGGCAAAATATGTAAAATGACAATTTTTATTTAAATACATATACCAGTTGTGGTCCTCCTAGTCCTTAAAAATACCCCAACCAAATGTCTTCCCCCTATTTTCCCTTCCTTTGCCCACTGCCTCATCTAACTTGTCTTCCACATAAACCTCTACTGAACCCCCCATACCTAGTTTAAAATCTCCTATAATCCTCTAGACATCTTCTTCTTCCCCAAAGCAGCTGCACAATCATCATTGAGGTGCCCCATCCCTGGCAAATAACCTGTAGCCAATTGAGAAATCAGACCAGTTCTCCAAAAACCCAAACCATCCTCTCTACATCAATCTCTCAGCCACACATCCATCTCCCTAAGCTCCTGCTATGTTCTTTACATTGCTTGTGGCACAGGTAATATCTCTGAGAAAATTATCTTGGAAGTCCTCACCCTCAACTTTGCACATAGTTTTTTAAACTCATTCTTGATGACTTCACCTCCTCCTCTTATTGTTCACTTGTCATTGGTACCTATGTGTACAAAGACCGCCAGGTCCCCTCCTCTGTTTACTCATTCCACCACATGCTGAACCCTAGCACCAGGCAAGCAGCAGACAGTTTGGCATTAAGGGTCCTTATGGCAGATTACCCTATCCACCTTTCTAATAATCCTGCCTTTCCTTTTTTGCACTCCTGCCACCACCCGTATTAGAGACACTGCCTCCCTGGGTGCTTTAGAGTCAGCCTGCTCCATAAATGCCAGTTCAGAGCTGTCCTCCCCAGCATCTTTAGCTAAAAGGGTGAATCTGTTGCTTTGGACAAGCTCCCAGTCCCTGTATCCTTCTGTCCCCACTTCCCCTCGTTACTGTTACAAACCTGCCTCGCTCATTAGTCTACACTGTCCCTTCACCACCACCACTACACTGACTCTTGCTAGTGGTTGCTCTGTGAACCTCTATTCCTCCCCCATGTTTTAGTCACCCTTAGTCATGTAAGTTCCCCCTGCAGTTCAGATTCCAAGGTGAAAACCCAGTGACATCTCTCACATGTAAATACTGCCTGGAACTGCTGCTCCAACACCACATACATGTGACACTGAGTGATACCAGCAAACCCACTTGCACTCATATTTACACTGGTACTTACAGTCTCCCACGTGCAATTCCTCTCAAATGCCTTTTTAGTTTTACACACCTTAAGGTTTTTAATGCTGCTTAACACTTAACTCACACGCAACACTCACTGTGCAGTCACAGACTTATTGAGGTATAAATAAGATGGTAACTTTATACAATGCCGTATTTCCCTTTTCCCTTTTCTCTGAATTTCTCTGGTTTCTCTGGTTAGTTGTCTTTGAGCAATACATAGTGAGTGCTGTCATTTGAATATGAACAGCTGATAGTGTTTCTCTCAGTTTGGCCACATAAGGGCACATTTAAGCCCATACATGAATTTGCAGTTACACAAAAATGAGAGCAGTTGTGTATATTGACTCCATTCATTAAAGGTATTTGCATCTGGACGTGATCCCTGCACTTAAGTGTATTTGAGTCGAGCAAAACTGAACCCATTATGGTCTGACTCATGTATAAATGTGCTTATTAATGCAGAGAAAACACTGAGCTTTCTCCCACTTAAAGGTGGGGCTTATTCTAGACGCAACTGAGTTGGTGTTAGATGATCAAATGCACATGTTATTTTAAGAGCAAATGGAAGTAATGACATTGCCATTTTTCTGCACTGAAGTGAATAAATTCAGTTGGTTGCGTTTTCCACACAATGTGCTCAGTTGCACAGAGAGAAACATTTCCTCAATTAACAACAAAATTCTGCATTGTGGGTTACAAAAAAAGAAAGAATTGCCTAGAAAATTGCTCTTTACTGTGCTTGTTTTTTGTAAATGAGCCCCATGGTGTTTATGTTTTACCCTCTTCCAGTAGGCAGTACCAATTCAATAGAGGTCAGTTATTAAGTTATTTCCTTTTGTTTCCTATTTTTACTGGTTTATATGAAAGACTTTTCAGAGGTTTGTCAAGTATTTCATATTTTTTATGATCTGTGATTGACTCGTCATCAAATTTGAAATTGAATATCAATGTGTTAAAATGCATATTTTTTTTCAAATTTGATGGCTTTTTCGTTATTGTCACCCTCACAGACAGTGAGAACTGCATCAGATGCCCAGACATGGAATGGTCCAATAGGAACAGGACTCTCTGCATTGCAAGAACAGAAACATTTCTCTCATACACAAATGATGTGATTTCTGTGACGTTTTCATCAATCTCAGTTCTCTTCTTTCTTGTAACTGTGCTGATTGTGGTAGTGTTTATTACATACCGGGACACCCCCATTGTGAGAGCCAACAACAGGAGCCTGAGCTTCCTCCTCCTTGTCTCCATCAAGCTGAGCTTCCTCAGTGTGTTTCTGTTCCTCGGTCGCCCTGTGGATATAACCTGCATGCTGCGTAACATCACTTTTGGAATCACCTTCTCCATAGCTGTCTCTTCTCTCCTGGCCAAGACTATCATGGTTTGTGTTGCTTTCAAAGCCACCAAGCCAGGGAGCTCATGGAGAAAATGGGTGGGAATCAAACTGTCCAATTCTGTAGTCTTGTTCTGCTCATCCATTCAAATAATAATCTGCATGACTTGGTTGGCCATTTCTCCTCCCTTTCAGGAACTGGACCTTCACACTTACCCTGGAACCATCATCATTCAGTGCAATGAGGGCTCAGCTATTGGCTTTTACTCAATTATTGGGTATATGGGGTTTCTGGCAGCTGTTAGTTTTGTTTTAGCATTTTTAGCTCGGACATTACCGGACAATTTTAATGAGGCCAAGTACATCACTTTCAGCATGTTGCTCTTCTGCAGTGTTTGGATCGCAATGATCCCGGCCTATGTGAGCACCAAAGGCAAAAACACTGTGTGTGTGGAGATATTTGCCATACTCACCTCCAGTGCTGGACTTTTATTCTGTATATTTCTGCCAAAATGTTATACAATTTTATTTAAACCTGAAATGAACACAAAATCACAGCTACTTGGGAACAAACCTCATTGATATTTTAGATACCATTATTCCATATAATTCTTCCTCTAATGTATTTGTATAAACAAAAAATTGTTGTGTTGGTGTGCATTTGTGAGAGGACAGGGAGGGGTGACTGCTAGGTAGCCACTGATAATATGTTTGTTATTATAATATTAAAATAACATAAAGTACAAACAATGATACTGTATAGAAAAGGTCAGCACATACCTAACTAATCCTATTCCTTATTTGGGAGTGACTTTTTGTCCCGAACAAGAGCTGATTTCCATTAGTACAGCGTATACTTTCTGCACTGTTCTGCCTAAAGATTTCACTGATAAAATCCAAACTTCCAAAACAAATGTATCTTTTTGTGACTACATGTTTCATCACATGATATCTGCTCAGTCTAAGTCTAAAGATGCCACATGGGCTACTGTTAGCCTGGATAGAACCAATTCAAATTACCCTGAGCAGAATAACACACACAGTTACTATACTGTTATTCTTAGGATAGATAGTTAATCCCGTCCTTCCATCTTAACACATAGTAACAGTTAACCCCCATTCTCTCAAGGCTTCTGCCATAAAGAAAACAATATAATAATGTCCACTGTCACTTTAAGAATGCTGAGTCTGCACACTATAGCTCAAATTGTTAGGAAATGAGGAGACCACTCAGCAAGCATTTCAATGCTGTGGTTTTCCTTTTCCTACTCATACACAACATGTTTCAGACCTGTGTGCCCAAGTGTCACACTATAGGTCTGCATGGATATAACAAAGTAGTATGAGCAGAGTTACTATACAGTCCAGATCTAGTGTACACGCTGGCAACTCACTACAGGGCGGATGTCCTCTCTATCCTATAGAGAGCTCTTCACTTATTGTCAAGAGTCCAGCAAATTAATTGTAGGAGTCACTATAGACCCCTTTATGTAAGTGAGGAGGAGGAGGCTAAGTTCCTGATGCAAATAGAAAAGGCTGCTAGTTTGGGTAAAGTAATAATAATAGGGATTTCTATTTCCCAGATATTGACTGGAAGGCAAAGATAGGAAATAAAGAGAGTATTGCGGCTGAGGCTAAGTCTAACCCTAAAAAGTTTTTTAAGTATATTAATAGTAAAAAGATGCATGTTGCAAGTGTTGCTCCTGGTACCAGTATGTTTGTAACAGATACATAAAAGCCAAATGTGCAAAATCAGTTATTTTCTTCAGTGTATACAATAGAGGAGTCTGAGTTCCCAGGCTCACTTTATAACTGCACTGATGGATCAGCTAAATCTAGTCTGTGGCTGACTCCGGTTATGGTTTATAAAGCTTTAATAAAAATTAATGTGAACAAGACATCAGGACCAGATGATATAAACCCCGGGTTCTTAGAGAGCTTACTTCAGTTTAAGACTGGCTTCTATTTCTGATTTTCTGAAATTCACTTTCATCTGGTATGGTACCTATGAATTGGACAAAAGCTGAAGTCATTTCACTATTTGAAAAGGGATTATGATCTCAGCCTGGCAATTATAGGACAGTAAGTTTGACATCTGTGGTGGGCAAATTATTTGAAGGTCTTTTAAGACATCACATTCAAAAGTTTGTCCTAGTGAATGATATTATGAGCAGCAATCGGCATGGCTTAATGAAAGGTAGGTCTGCTGGGCTGAATGAAGTCATTTGCACATGCATAGGAAACTGGCTACAGGATTGTGTACAGAGGTTTGTTGTTAATGGAACATTCTATACTGAGAGTATGATTCTTCGTATGGTCCCTCAGGGCTTGGCATTGAGTTTACTTTAATTTAATTTGTTCATTCTTGACAATGGGGAGGGTTCTGTAAGTAATGTATCAGTGTTTGCAGATGACACAAAACTATACAGCCCAATTAATTCCATCCAGGATACAGCAAGTACTTGCTGGTACCTTGTTTATGAACTTCTACCATTTCACTCACTAACTCCCTGTTGGTTCCATAACAAAAATGCCCCAAAAGGGCTTCTGTGAACACCAGAATCCAGAATGGTTGCCCTGTGCATCCGAGTGTACCCACGGCTTTTATGGTTCCGACTGATGAGTACTTTACAGTTAGCTTGGGCCATTATCATGGAACCTCCCCAGGCTGCTGCTTTCTCGACTCTCAAGGGATACTTCAACGTAATGATGAAGCATCTGGGACTGCTGGTCTTTTGTCTTCTTCAGTCTACTCTGCATCTCAAAAGACTCCCAAGATTCCAGCACCTGTTCGTTATGGAGGTGATCCAGATGCTTGTCAAGGATTTCTGACTCAATGCAAGATCTACTTTTATGTGGAACATGACCAATTTGCGCTAAGAGATCTAAAGTTGCTTATATTATTGTCCTTCTTAAGGGGAAGGCCCTTGCTTGGGCTTCTCCATTACTGGATAGAGACGATCATCTGGTTCATGACTCCATGGCCTTTCTTTCCATGTTTCAACAAATTTTTGATGTTCCAGGTCGGAAACTGAAACAGCCTACCAAAATAATATGTATATATCAATATGTTGTATAAAAGTTTTGTGTATGTCTGTATTGTGTGAGAGTCAGTGTGTGTCTGTGTGTGTGTCCAGTGTGATAGAGAAAACTTCTCTTTGTCCAGGGATATATTCAAAACCTGTGGGATACACCTCCCCCAGCCTACCCATAAGTCATTCCATATGTTAACTGTAACCTAATCCCTCCAGACTTGAGGAACAAATGGAGTATGGGAATCAGTGTGTGAAAGATGTGTGAATGCCAAGTCATGAGTGCACAAATGAAACATATTCAAACTTAATCAATACTGGAATATAACCATTTTTCCAATACCCAATATTTAACAAATCCCCCTTTGCACATTTGACTTGTCAAGAACCTATTATCCCATAGTCCTTGAAACTACATCCCAAAAGACATCAAGAAATGTTTTCATATTTTCAAATCGCAAAAAGAAATGGATAGCACACCTAATTTTGAAAAAACCAAATTAATTTATTGGACAAATAAAAAATTATACAAAAATTACAAAACAAAAATCAAAATCATAATTGGGCTCATTATGATTTTGATTTTTGTTTTGTAATTTTTGTATAATTTTTTCTTTTGTCCAATAAATTAATTTGTTTTTTTCAAAATTAGGTGTGCTATCCATTTCTTTTTGCTGTTAAATATTATGGAGACCCTTATGGGGAGTCACCTTTGGATTAGCACCCTGTAGTTTACTAATAGGGTGTGCGCCTTCTTTCTACATTTTTGATTCATATTTTCAAATGTCTGATGCAAATAACATAACATAATTGATTTAATATCATGTAATGAAATGGTAAGTAGTGATAGTTCACCAGAATTAAAAATATCCTATCTATATTCTAAAGTTGGTTCCATCCTCTAGTTATTCAGTAATGTCCTCCTGATGTGGATTTAAAAATCTTTCATTACAGCCTTTACTCATATCACTGTGTTGAGTTGTAGTTGACATTGAATTCTTTATCACACCTTTCACGATCTTGCAATAAAATATGTCTATAAACATCAAAAATGGAAAATTAAGAGCTAAGTACTCTGGGAGTCACTTTCATGAAGTTACAGTCATTTCATTTATTTTGTAACACAATATATGGCAAACATTCCTCCTGTGATTGATGCCAGATGTCCTTTGTCTATGCAGAGGCTTCCTACGACCGTTTGGTCCAGGTGGGCCTGGTAGATGTAAGCCTTGACTTCCATAGTTGATCAATCACAAATCATCTGTATAGAATCAGGGAATTGCACCAGTAAATGTATTATCAATGCCATTTTTTAAGGCCCCTGGTCACTTTGCAGTTACCCTGATACAGAACAATCATATTTTAGTCCATACAGTGTGAAACGAAGGTGTGACTTGAATAAGCAATAAACACCACAGTCTTTGGCAGGCTCTTGGAAAACTGCAGACTTTCAGTAATGGAACCAGACAAAGACAAATTTAGAAAGATTGAGACACTTTGTAAAAAGTTCTTATAGTTCAGAATGAAAAATAATTTTCATGAAATTATTGATATCCTTCAGTTAAGTCATCCTGAATCACAGTCCGTATTACAAATCACTTTACTTCTGGAACCTGCACTTCTAGAACAATGGTGTTCCTCTTCCATTGTCGATTGTCTCTTCCATAGTCTCACAGAATTTTGTCCATTTAGATCTATAGCTAGTGCAAAAGCTGCACTTATTTAATCTAAACTACTATCACTGTCTTACCATGCCATTCTCATGAATATGATATTATTCTGTATATTAAATACATCTCACATTCAAATAATGTCCTCCACAGTGAAATCACTTAAACCTTTTGTGAATGCATAAAAACAAAATATTAACAAACATAAAGTATGTATTCACATTCCCAATGGATAAAAAAAAAAACATTCATATGAGTCCATGTAAAAACTAGTTGTCCATTTTAACCTTTCCTTAAAAATGTTATAAACGATATATATTTCCTGGTTTCAGCATAATTACATGTAAAGGGAAACTTTATTAATATGTGTATTTAATTAATTCCTAACTTTAATTTTACTTTGCACAGCAGATATATTAGACATGGCATTAAATATTCTCTTATTTTTTCAAACGGTTGTGTTAGAATATACATTGTCCTTAAATATCATGTTTGTAAGAGGCAAACAAAGTTAATTGTTTTCTCTGATGAAAGCACTTTACTGTTATCTTGAGGTCTTCTTGTTTTCCTTAATGTTTATAAGAATGATGTCAAAATTGACTCAGAACACGTATATATTATACCTTATAATTATCACATCTCATAAAAAAAACATGTGTCCCACCGTTCTCCTGAACTTTAATTACCAAAGGTCAACTATGTGACCTCATGTCATTTGATGCCAAAACCCATCTGTTCAAGACATTCTTAAAACCAAAGGTATCCAACCAATAAATCAGATTTCGGTTATTAAAGTAAATAACTGTACAAAGTCAAAATAAGTGTATTCCATTTTGTAGACCACCTTAAACATCAGTCACAGTTAAATGTACCCTCAAGAACACTTAAATGATATCCATGTATGATATAGGAGTTGTATGTTCAAATAAAATGCTATTTCCAGCATATGCCCCATGCATTAATAAATCCTGTCTGCATAAAAGTTTACTGTTGTTCAAATAACACATCTTAGAAATATACCTCAAGGATGACATTTTTTTTATAAAACTATCTTTCTAGATACATTTCGTACTTAAATTATCTTATCCCTTGCTGAACTACTCATCTCTGCAGGAAACCAGTTCAAGGTTTTGACTACTATTATATAATATTACTATTAATACTACAGTAGTATAGTACTACAGGTTAGAGTTCTGACAATTTCAGAACAAAGGTTCATGGGCATTACTTTTTCCCTGTTAAGAATAAAAAACAATTCTGAGCTTGAATTCATATATCACAACAATAGGATTAACCAAACCTAAACTTATATATTTACAGTTGATAATCTTTCAAAGAAAAAGTTATTATTAATAATATAAAATAAAAGTTATGCATAGTGCACTATGCTAGTGTAGCATAGTGTAGTCAACTAAGACAAATTAGTTGATATTAGAGTTTATTACATTACTACCATGCAAACAAAAATTTTTTAGCCTTTACATTTTCCAATGTAAAAATTATTTTCACACAAATCTACATATCATGCATGCTTTCCCCCATTAGGTACTACAAGAAAGCTTCTCCTTTATATCCTCTTTATCCATGATGCTTTAATATGGAAAAGGAATCCATATCCTACAATAATCATAACAACATTTCATTTAACAAACAAAAAGTTACTGGTCTCAAAATTCTTTAGTCCTTCATTACACATCACTCAGGGCCTAGCCTTTACTTTCTTGTGATTCCCACTAGCAAATGCTTTTGTTCCCATGCTTCCTGCCTCACACTTGTTTATATAATATATATCGGGAACGGTCCAATTCCTATGACGGACGAATGGCTAGTGTCAGAGGGTTGATATTTGTCACCCCCGCCCTCTATGACGCCATAACGCTACAAGGCCCAAGGCAGGATGGACTAATGGTCTACTGTGGACAATGGTCAATCATATAGCTTATACTAGGCCATACAAAGAAAAGATCACCACTCTGTTACTTAAATTCCAGAGTGTCAGAATAACGCCAGTCTGTCTGTTGGGGCCCCTTACTGCTGAAGTGCGGCTCAGATTACTGGAAATACCACAATGGCCTTGGTTAGCCGATAGCTGATTGCGAGGCTGTGGACCGTTGGAGCTAGGCACAGTATGTTACAACATTCCTTTGATAACATGTAAGACTAAGTAAATCATTTAGACATTAATTGTATAAGGAGGAGACAGACTATGTATGGTATTTCCGTGAAACCCTTGTCACAATTATTGTAAAAGCCTTCTGAAAGCTATATAATGCCTGGACCAAGAGGTGGGTCTTTGGTAAGTCCTTGGCTGACATTCTGTGTGTTACTCCAACAGCTTACCCAGACAAAACTGTTATGTTGTATTATGTAAGAATAAATTGCCTGACTATTACTAAAGGTTTTCCTTTACTGAGTTTTGTCTTACACGAGGTCAAAATGGTACTACTAAAAATACCATCATATGGTGACCCCGACGTGATCCAGTTTTTTCCAGTCATTTTTTCAGGCAATGGAGGGCTCCAGGCTGTGTTACTGGAGTGTACCTGAGGACCTTTGTTCTCGGATGTCTGTAGATACCCGTGGATATTTTCTTTTCCAGGATGGTTTCCCCGTAAAGCTTTACTTTAACGGATGATGGATACACGCGCGTAAGTACCCCTCTGGGTGGGGTATATATGTTTTTCTAGCTTCTTCTTTTTGCCTATTGTTTTGTTAATTGTTGTGTTAATCAGCTGAAATTATCTGCCATTCATGATAGGAATCCGCAGTTTCCTTCCTGTTTTTGTATTTTGTATGTCTCATTCCTTATCATGAAGTATAGTCTAAAACATCTTGAAATAGAAATTACACGTGTATGTTGTTTGATGTATGCAAAAGGATCCATGAATGTTGAATGTTTGCCTAGCTGAGTGCGTGAATAACAATAGTGTAACTGTCATATCTGTGTGATGGTGTGTGAGAGAATTTGTGGCTCTATCTCAGAGTCTGCTTGTTGTTTAGGAGTTTTTCTGCGGTAAAAACTAGGTTTTCTGAAGGAAATTCTTTAGAGTGTGAAGTGTGAATCACTTTCCTGTCCATTTGAATTGTCAGATGAAAAACCACAGCCCTACAAACATTTAGGTGTTGTCCATCTGCAACTTCAAACCTGTTTTCTCCCTTTCCACTCAATTGTAAGCCTGTTCTAAATTACAGAGAAAAGTATAATATCATTTTTCCTGCAGGTGACTCCAGTTTATATGTCTGTTTGTTTTCCCTGTTTGTTTTATAAACCAATGTTAATTGCTTGCTGCTAAGCTTTTTTTGCATCCTACAGGTCTGTTAGAGCATATTTTGAATGTAATACTTGTGTGTATGTTAGAAAGAAAAGGACTTGACTTGACTTGACTTGACGGTTATATGACTTTGATGTGTCTGTAATGAATATGTTTGCATAACTGTTTTTGGTTCTCTTTAATGTTTATAAGTTTTCATAGGTACCTCTTGTAATATAATATTTGTTCTATGTGTCTGTCACTAAAATATTGTCATTTTGTCTTTGACTATCATGTCACTATTCTTATCTTATCCTAACATTGTCTTCTTTGTTCTTATTCTCATAGTAACATTAGTTCTCTTGTGTATTTCTGTTTGTGAATGGGTTACTCGTGAATAAGGTTAATTCACTCCACTTGTCTTTCTATTTTAACAGAAATATTAGTGTTGTCTCTTTAAATGTTCTCTGTTGAAGTTTTTTGTCTCAAACAAACCTTATTTCTCTTTTTTGTCTTTATGTGTCAGATTGATAACTCTTTTCTAAGTGTATTATGTTTTACTTGTGATCTGAAAGAAAAAAAACATGTTCCATCAGTTTAGAATATCTAACAATCCTCCTAGATATGCTAGTTGAGTGCTCAAAACATTTTAAGTTTCAAAGCCTTTGTTAAGTGTCACAGTGGAGGGGACAAGACTGCGTTTTCCTGGCCAGAAGGCGATAGTTTTCTTCCCTCACAACTTGAAATTCTACTGTGACAGATAAAGGATATGTGTAAGAGTAAATATTTTACTATACTAATTGCATGCCATTAGATCTAGCAGGCTTTTGCCAACAATAGAAAGTGATATTTCTCACATATACTTCAGCTGAGACATTACACCTATGCTCTGCTCCTTGCTCAGCAAACTTAGATCCAGTCCTTTATATGGATACCCAGGAGCAATTAAATGCCATTTTGAATGTGCCTATTGGCAATTTTAGAGTGATACAGGGTTACACAGTCTCAGAACTTTTGGTTTCACAGACGGTGCAGCCCCCAGTAATGAAGATTCTTATGGAGCTAATGGTTCAGAATGTTTTAAGCTTATTCACAGTAGTACTTCTCCTGAATCTTCTGAAGACAAATGTCCTGACGACCACATAAATCATGGTCAGTTGTTTCACACTGAAGTACTTAATGGTGCATTAGATTTACAGCACCCTTTAAGAGGAAATCTAGTTCATAGTCCAATTAATAACAAGAAGGATTCTATTTGCTGGTACTGTCATAAAAACTACACTTCCCAGAATCCTCTGTTGCACAATATTTCAGATGCTTAACTTCTCTCACTGTTTTGTAACTTCCTTATTTGTCAGGCAGCTGGCTCAGGAACTTTTAACCTCAGCAAATATTTTTAACTTTACCGTTTTATACTCATCTGTATTTTTTTTTGTCTCTCCTGCATCTGGATCTTTTTCACCAACATGAAGGTAAACTTGATGCAGTTTGGATCCATACCCGATTCATTCATTGGTACAGGTTAAATTCCTTTAGTTATTCTCTAGACAGCTGTGAATCTATTATTTCATATTATTGTACTGCATTTGCAGTACAACAAGAGAGGAGTATTATATTGTGGGTTATGTTGTTGTTACTATTTTTTCTAATTAAATAAGTTTTTAGTTCATAAAAATGCAGCTTATGTGCTTGTGCCGCTGCTACAGAAAAAATTCTTCCGTAACCTTTGCACTTGTGTATCTTGTATCACACGTCTGCAAGTGTAAGAAAATGCAGAAGTGACTTAGAGTTATTGTTGATTTCATCTGATAACCAGTAATTTCACTATTTAATTTGTAGAAATAAATGATGCTACTAAAATGGGTCTATGTCATTCTCATTTAGGCTAAAAATATAAATATATATAAATATATAAAGGTACAAGAGAGAACTTGTTAAATGTTTTTCCTGGTTATGATTAATTAATATTATTTTGTTATAAGAAGGAAACAGTACAGGTTGTATTTGATAGTTTAAACAATTCAATTTTCGATTCTATTACAAATTTGCAAATAACACTGATATTAAGTGGAATTGTGTCTTTGTACCATCCCACTTCTAACAACACAATTACTGGCAGCATCTGGTTGGATTTATTCCCAGCTGTCCTATCAATTCTCTGCAACAATCCTATCAGGTGTTGTGGACTTTCTCCATATGAATTAACCACAAGAAAACAAAAGTCCTTCACTCACATCATAAATGTACAACCACTTCTCATTACTGACAGTTCATACAGTAGTTTCATTAGAGTTCTTTAGTTAGTACACTAGATAAGTCAGTATTACCAGAACACCAGATATTGTCACATTGTCTCTTTGTTTCCAGGTTGGTGATCTGAGCAAAATTCCATCAGTAGCTGTTGAGATTATTCCAATCCATTCCAAATAGAACATCTATCATTGATCCCACCACTCATTGAAAGAAACTCTGCATACATACAAAGAGTCATTCCAAAGTTTGCCATTCGTATCTGTGATGCCTTTACATTTTTGCCTATACTAACATCGAATCCATGGACTGATTATGAACTCTTAAGAACTGTACAGAGACTGCTGCATTGACTGAATACAAGTGACTGTTGAATATTTCTTCATATGTCTATCCACCACCATGATGTCTCTCTGATTGGACTTTCCCCTATAATGAACTGATGGACTGATATTGAAACGGGTTAATTTTAAGTTTAAGATTCATGCAGTATTGAATGTGATAATGTAACATTTTCTCTATATGTTTAGTTTTAGATTAGTTATGAAAACAACAAAGCTAAAATTGTATCTGGTTAAAAAAGTTTTTAGAAGGAAAGTTTCCTGTAATTACTTATTATTGTATTATTACCCCAGGTCCTCAGCTCTCTATGTAGCCGGTTGTGTGTAAACGGCACTGACATAAACAAAATGACAAACACCATAATAATAGAACTCTGTCATGTGCTAATGTTAGAACTGAATAGAGTCTAGATTCCAAGACCAGTCCTGCCCATAATGTAAAATCTATAAAAAAAAATAGAGTAGCTGACCAAAATAGTATGATTTTAGATTATCATGTGTTTTGATAGGAAAAAGAAGGTTGTACTCATATTGTTTCCGAAATGTTTGTTGAATGTCATATAGTCAAAGTTTTAGAGCTGCTACAATAAGTGTAATGTTTTTATAGAACAGTTCAGTTATTCCAAATGATTAGGTAAAATTTTATAGCTGGTTAAACAACTCCATTGGAAGTTTCATTAAGTCTATCCATGTCATCCTAGCATTAATACTTGGTCTATATTTCTTTGTTAGAATTTGTGCTATAAGTACCTTCCAACTTCTGCTCACATTTGATTTACATCTATAAGATAAAACCTTTCGCAGCCTTATGGGGGAGGTTTGAGAAAAAAAAGACAAACAGCTCAGAGATAAGTTCTCTGAAAGTTATAGCTCAGATACAGACGAGCAGGCTGTCCCCAGCCCCACAGCTAAACTCTACCCCTCCCGTACAATACAAAGTAGAGAAAAGGGGGGCGATGGGGGATGCTGCAGAAGTGCGTCTGACTAACAACACACAGATTAACTCATAAGGCATACATAGAGCCGTCAGCCTCCCCACTCTATGATGGGTTGTTTTCCCGTAATAGCTAAGAGAAAGACAGAGGCAGCAAAGGAGGTAAAGGTCAAGTATGTGCCCTAGAAAGTCAGGAAAGGGCCTGAGAATCAAAGGAAGCTAGAAAGAGAGGAACAATAAAAGTTGATAGCAGAAGGGTTACGTTAGATAATAGAGAAAAGAAAAAAAAGTTTGAATTTAGCATTTTTAGCCTCATTTCAGTATTTTTCATTTTTAGCTTCATTTTAGTATTTTTCATTTTTACTAAATCTTTATTTTTACATTTTTATCTTACTCAGGATGATTATTACTATGTCTCATTATCTCTATGCAATGATTTCCTTTTATTATCTCTCTGTAATGCTTTATTTTGAAACCTAACTTCACTATAATCATATATTTGTTTAAATCTTAGGCTACATGTTATATTCAGACAGCTCTTGCTTCATTGTGCAGTTCCAGCGGTTCCAAGTCACGCTAGTTCCTCAAAAACAGGAAATACCTCTAGCCCTCTAGCTCCCTGTTTTCTTTGTTTTCATTCACTTCAGCTTTTCAGCTGCACTTCTGTATTGGTGCTGCCACGACAGTTGAACTGTAACTCACAGTAATGCACGCCACTGTCCCATTTATAATAGACCTCCTTTGTTCCTGGGGGTCCTCTCAGCACTCTTACTGTGCCTGTAATTACTTATGTGAAACATATTTAATGTTTCAAGAGAGGAATGTTTATATAATATATATCGGGAACGGTCCAATTCCTATGACGGACGAATGGCTAGTGTCAGAGGGTTGATATTTGTCACCCCCGCCCTCTATGACGCCATAACGCTACAAGGCCCAAGGCAGGATGGACTAATGGTCTACTGTGGACAATGGTCAATCATATAGCTTATACTAGGCCATACAAAGAAAAGATCACCACTCTGTTACTTAAATTCCAGAGTGTCAGAATAACGCCAGTCTGTCTGTTGGGGCCCCTTACTGCTGAAGTGCGGCTCAGATTACTGGAAATACCACAATGGCCTTGGTTAGCCGATAGCTGATTGCGAGGCTGTGGACCGTTGGAGCTAGGCACAGTATGTTACAACATTCCTTTGATAACATGTAAGACTAAGTAAATCATTTAGACATTAATTGTATAAGGAGGAGACAGACTATGTATGGTATTTCCGTGAAACCCTTGTCACAATTATTGTAAAAGCCTTCTGAAAGCTATATAATGCCTGGACCAAGAGGTGGGTCTTTGGTAAGTCCTTGGCTGACATTCTGTGTGTTACTCCAACAGCTTACCCAGACAAAACTGTTATGTTGTATTATGTAAGAATAAATTGCCTGACTATTACTAAAGGTTTTCCTTTACTGAGTTTTGTCTTACACGAGGTCAAAATGGTACTACTAAAAATACCATCACACTTAAATTTGTTATCTTTTTATGTGAAAACATGTGAAACATACTAATCCCATTATATACTAAGATGTATTTAATCTTTTAGCTCTGTACTTATTCAGCAAAGGTAAGTGAAATAATTGCATCATTGGCAAATATACCAAAAAATCACTGTAATTAGTGTCCCTAAATTTATTAGCAATTTACATGGAAATATAACGCAGTATTTAGGAAATAAGATTTGTCTATCTGCCCCCCTTTTATACTGTAGACATATGTTCATTACATAAACACCATGTTCTGGTTGAACAGTTATGTAAATCACTCAGTGGTGTAACCTGAGTATTACCAGTGTGCTCTTTAGAGCCAAATCTTATAAGTTAGAATATTCAATGTATAGATTTGTTATTTGGGAAAAACCAAATCAACATCTAAACATCAACATCAGTCCCACTTAAACTTTTATGGATATTACTATTTAAGATATTTAGATCAGTGGAAGCAAAATATCCTCTTTGTTCTGGTTAAAAAAAAACAACATAACATGACACCCAAGGATGGGGGTGGGTAGATTGGAATCCAGACAGGAAAACAGTGCTGGTGCCACAATGCACCAAATTGATTTGAAACTTACAAGAAATCATTCTCAACTTGCTCACTGGATTTCCTTTAAATCTTCCCAGTCTTTCTTATAACCAATACAACATTTGGTTATAAATTATAAAAAGTTACCTTCTAATGTTTAGGCTATATACGAAATATAGCTCTACAGAACCCATACTGCATATAGATACAGTTTAAGCTACACAATAAATCATGATACACTATTGATATTTATAATTCCACTGACAAAATAGCTATTTAATAATCTTTACCTGGCATTTGTCTAAAGAGGAAGTTGGGAGTCGAAGATATTCTACAGTATAAAACAGGTAATACATATTAAACTTCACTTTTCCTGCTATACAGTAAAAACATATCCCAATCACAATTACAATTTAAAATGTCTGCATATTTCCATGTAAACTTTCTCAAAAATTGTATCCAATCATATTTATTTACTCACACTTTCTCAAACCTTTAAAGAATAAGTACTAACATTTCTCTAGCCCTATTCAGTAATTATTCCTTGTTTTCATTAACAAAGAGTAACTCCTTTTGTCTTCAGCCCTAGGTCTTTTGTAAGGACAGACTGGTCTGTCTATGGAACATTGGGAGTGGCCATTCTGTGCATCTAGTTGCTTTGCCTGAACTTTCTCTTGTATAATTCCAGAATCTTTATCAATCTTAAATCGTTTCATAGATTTTCTACGTAAAAAACATTTCCTAAATAAATTACCTAATTTCCCACAAAAAAACAATAAGCCTTCTTATGTGGTTTCATATCTGCTTCTTTTGTTTGGCATATTTCTCTGATCATATGCTTGTTTGTGGGGTCTGAGCTCTGCAGTACAAGATGTCTCCTATACTTATCAATGTGTGGCTGCTTCTGTAAGAGTGTTAAACATTGAAGCATGGACAACAGCTCCTGTATCTAAGTATTGAAACTTAGTTACAAAAGCTCTCATCATTTCTTCAGGCACTTGATCTTCTTTAATACCCATAACCAGCCTGTACACTTGCTCAAATATACCCATAAACACAAAGGGGTCATCATCTATGGCGGTCTTAAGATCATTAAGCAGTGCAGTGTTAAAAAACTCTTCTCCATTAATTATATAATTAAGCTGCAAAAGCCTCTCCCTTCTAGAGCCATATATTAGATTCCCATCTATATCAATCTCCGGCTCAGTCACTGGTATTGATAACCTATTGGAAATCTGTATTGGCACCCAAAGTTTAAACATTTTGTTCCTCACTTAAATCATATTTCTCTATAGGAGACTCAAATAAATCAGAAATCATGAGGACATTTAACTTGGGGTTGAAATGTGGAATCTCACAATTTTAAATAACTGTTTATTAATTTTTAATTGCAGTTTTGCCCTGTCATTGTCTAATTCTGTATTATTGCAATCCGGAACAAACATTGATCTCTGTTCCTTTGTAATAACCGAAACCTGGTTATTCCATTGCAAAACTGACTCTATTTCTGAGTTCATGCTTAGAAATTTCCTTAGCCAGACAATCATTGCTAACTCTGTCACATTCTACTTCTCTCTTATCTGTTAACTGTAACCTAATCCCTCCAGACTTGAGGAACAATTGGAGTATGGGAATCAGTGTGTGAAAGATGTGTGAATGCCAAGTCATGAGTTTACAAATGAAACATATTCAAACTTAATCAATACTGGAATATAACCATTTTTCCAATACCCAATATTTAACAGTTTCAACATTTGGGAGATCTGATTTTCCCTCTCTTGTGACTCCTGCACCTCCGGTTCATGATGAACATTTGCAGATTGGTGCTACCAGCTTAACACCGGAGGAGAGAACCAGGAGGAGAATGACTGGTCTGTGTATGTATTGTGGTCTCGCTGGACATCTTGTGAGATCCTGTCCTACCTGACCTCAATATCAGGGAAATGCTCCAGCCTAGGTGTGATGGGGGAGTCTCCCCTAGGCAAGATTTCTGCACTCCCAGTTATCTACAGATCTTGTATGTTCCTCCCTGCTTCCCTCTTTACCTTGTCTGGTACGTTTTCCTGCCAAGCTTTTCTGGACTGACAGGAAATTTCATTGATAATTAATTTGCCAAGTCCTGTGGTCTAAGTCCTGTACCTCTCAAGATTTCTCTTTCTGCCTGGGCTATGGATGACAGACTGATTTCACCAGGTGTTCTCACCTCTGCTACTGCTCCAGTCCTAATTTGTGTTGGCAGTCTTCATGAAGAGGAGGTCTCCTTCCTATTGATTCAATGCCCCGAGACTTCCATAATTTTGGGTTTCCCTTGGCTTAGGCTCCATAACCCATCCATTTACTGATCCACTGGGGAACTTATGGCCTGGAGTTCCTTTTGCTGTTCCAATTGTATGGCTTCTTCTATTCTTCCTGTGGCCACCTCTTCTGTGCTCCCTGCATTCAGTCCGCTTCTTCCGGTTGTCTAGTGCTTTGGTGATGTGTTTGAAATGAAGAATTTGGAAATTATGCCTCCGCATTGTTCCTATGATTGTCTGATTGATCTGATTCCTGGCTCTATCCCTCCTATGGACATATCCCTAGGAGGGATAGGAGGGTCCTGTCAGCACCATGCAGCACGGTCCGTCTGTCCTGCACCTCCGTTGGTGCATCCAAGATGGCGGCGCCCATTGAAGACATGCGGGGGCGCCGTATCTTGATGACAGAGCAATGACGTCACTCGCATGGCTCAAAATTTGAACTTAAAAGGCCTTCCGGGTCATGGGTTCGATGCACAAGTATAGGATTTGTTTGTAACATTTCTGGGTGTTTTGTAATTCTTATTGATTGATTATTTGGACATTGACCCTTGCCTGGACCTTGTTTCTGTTATATTTTTGCCTGACTTTGAACTCCTGCCTGGACTTGGACTTAGATTTTGCCTGAACCCTTTTGTACCACGATCTCGGAGTTTTAACCCTAAAGCTTCCTGATAGGCCCCCTGACAGGTCCGTGCCTGAGACTCAAGCCTACTAAGTCTATGTCTCCAGCCAGAGCTGGTTTCTTTTTGTCCAGACCTTTTTTGTTAAACCATGTATCGATTACAGTGTTTTGAATAAAATAATGTTTAAGAACGGTTACCCTTTGCCATTGATTCCTGAATTGGTCGATCGATTAAGGGGGGCCAAGGTTTTAACCAAACTGGACCTATGAGGGGCGTACAACCATATGCATATTCGTCAGGTGATTAGTGGAAGACGGCCTTCAACACCAGAGATGGTCATTATGAAAATTTAGTCATGCCTTTTGACTTGTGCAACACCCCACCTGTGTCATGGCCCTTTATTTTGGAACTTGAGGTAGGAGTTGGGCCGTTTTGTCTCAAAGAGTAGAATTTCAAGGGACTCTTCATCCTTGTGCCTATTTTTCTCATAGATTGTCTCCTACCAAAAGAAATTATGATGTGGGCCGTTAAGCTTGCTTTGGAGGAGTGGTGCCATCTGCTTGAGGGGGCTAAAGAGCCAATTACCATCCTTACGAACAACAAGAACCTTGACTATATTTCTTTGGCCTGGAGGTTCAATCTTCATCAGGCCCACTGGGCTTTGTTTTTTTCCTGATTTAATTGTTTTATTTTTGTTTTTATCGGCCTGGTTCAAAAAATACAAAGGCGGACGCCTTATCCAGATGTGTAGTGCAGAGAGAGGGTAATCTGATCCCACCCACCCATATTATCTCCCCTCACTTAGTAGTGGCACCTACTTCTTTATTGTTGTCTGATTTGTCCAACTTGGAACATCCTCCTGAATGTCCTGCTGGGAAGATATTTGTACCATAGCCAAGGATTGCTCAAGGTTTCTGGTCATCTCGGCATCAGGAAGACCCAAGAGTTCATTTTGAGGCATTGTTGGTTGCCTTCTCTTGCCAAAGATGTCAAGCTCTTTGTCTCGGCCTGCACAGTCTGTGAGCAACAGAAGACTCCCCATTTCTTACCATGTGGTCTTCTCCAACCTTTACCCATACATACTCAACCCTGGTTAGATGTGGCTTGAGACTTCATTGTGTATTTGCCAAAGTCTTTGGATATGATTACTATTTTATTAGTAGTAGACAGATTCTCATTTCATTCCTCTGAAAAAATTTCCATTCGCTGCTGGTTTAGCTCAAATTTACTTCAAAGGGATCTTTCATTTGCATGGTGTGCCTCTATTGTGTCCGACAGTGGGATGCAGTTTGTATCCAGATTTTGGCAGGCTTTCTCGAGACACTTGGGCATCAAATTGAACTTCTCCTCAGCACTTCTCCTCAGCCTACCATCCTCAAAGCAATGGTCAGATGGAGAGGACCAATCAGATTTTGGAGCAGTTTTGCGATGTTTCATTTCTCAAAACCAGGACAATTGGGTTGAACTCCTTCCTTGGGATGAGTTTGCACATAATAACCTTTAACAAGTCTCTCCATTTTTGGCTGTGTTTGGTTATAACTCTTCTACCCTTCCACCTAAGGTTTTCAAGAAAGAGATACCTGCAGCAGATGCAATTGTTTGTGATTTTACCAACTTTCTCCTACACTCATTGTTCTAGATGATCATCAAGAGTTCAAGGTTCAAGAGATTTTGGACTCCAGAAAATTGTGAGGCAGTTTCAGTATTTGGTTCACTGGAGGGATTTTGGTCCAGAGGAGAGGTCTTGGGTGAGAGCTGCTGATACTGATGCTCCTTGTTTGGTCAAGAATTTTCACAAGAAGTTTCTTAACAAGTTCTGGGAGCCCACAAAGGTTTCTCCTGAAGGGGGGTACTGTAAGACGCCCTAGGAGATCCTCTGGTGTTCTTGCCTACCGACGTGCCTCTGCTCATCTGAATGGGAGTAGGTGTCCAGGCACTGATATCATGGCTGCTGAATGGATGCCAGTGTCACATTGCTGGTGTTTGACGCTGAGCATCAGGACACTAATGTTTTGATGCCGAGCTTCATGAAATCATCAGTTGGTACGGATATTGAACTTTGGAGCCAAATCTTTTTCAAAAAGCCAAGTCTCCATTTTGAAAGTGACCAAACTGGCTTCTGTTTACAGTTCCTGCCAAAGCGTTCATTCTGTGTTTGTATTCCTGGTTATTGACTCATGCCTGTTTATTGACTTCGATTCCTGCTGTCTGCCTTGTCTCTTTCTTCAACTACATTTTTGCCTAATCTCTACCGGTACCTCATTTATGAACTTCTACCATTTCATGCACTAACTTTCTGTTGGTTCCGCAGCAGAAAGCCCCCGGCCCTAAAAGTGTGTCGGTGAACACCAGAATATGGCAGGGGTGCCCTGTGCATCCGAGTGTACATATGGACCTTTGGCCCAACACTAAGTGACAGAGATGCAGTGACTTGGCTCTGCACATGGTGGTACAGGTGTGGTATTCCCTTTTTGGAAAAAAAATTGCGGCTGGGTACCTTCCACTGCGGTGTCCCAATTGCTACAAATTTGCGGAAGGCCTCAGAGTCCACCAGCTGGTATGGTAAAAGCTGGCAGGCTAAGAGTGCAGACAAGCCAGCTGTCAGACTCCGGGCAAGGGGGTGACTCGCAGACATTGGCTTCTTACGCTCAAACATGGCCCTCACAGAAACTTGGCTGGGGGTAGATGACTGGGAACTGGTGGTCAAGGTGGAAGGCGGAGTGGAGGGTGGTTCAGACGGGTGAAGGACAGCAGAGGTAGAGCAGTAAGATGCTGGACCAGAAGGAGGGTGGCTTTTGGTTTGTCTGCTGCCTTTGAGGTGTTGCTCCCAAAGTGCTTTGTGCTTGCCGTTCATGTGCCTTCGCATAGAAGTTGTACCTATGTGGCTGTTGGGCTTCCCAAGACTCAGTTTCTGACTGCACTCATTGCAAATTACAACGCTTTTGTCAGAGGCACACACATTAAAAAAATCCCACACTGCTGACCTTTTTGAAGCTGGTAATCTGGCGGTAACAGTAGAAGTTGGCGGCGTTGGCGGCAATGGCGGGTGCGTTGGCCAGCTGACCACAGGTGCCGATACATGTTGTTGCCCTACTGTTCCCTGCGAGCTGTCCTCCCTGCTTCTTCTAAGTCTTATTCTCCTCCTGCCTCTCTGACTCTCCGTCTCTCCATCTGAACTATCCTCCTCTTGCTCTCTTCTACTGGGCACCCACAAAACATCAATCTCCTCATCATCATTCTCCTCAGATGCATCAATTTCTTCTAACAGCTCACAGAAGGAAGCAGCAGCGGGGACCTCCTCATCACTCATTATGTCCATCTCTGTTGTGTTCTCTGCCAGAATTATATCTGGTGTAACGTCCTCATCTCCTTCATCTTCTTCTGCCAATAATGGTTGCACATCACTCAGTTCAAGAAACTCATGTGAAAATAACTCCTCTGACTCCAGTGAAGAAGGGGCGCCGGTGGTGGAGGAAGTTTTACGTGGGGTGCCCATAACAGAGGAGGATGAGGATGTTGTGGTAAAGTTAGAAACGGTAGAGGATGGGGTGTGCTGTGTAAGCCAGTCAACTACCTCTTCAGCATTTTGGGAGTTCAGGGTCATTGCCTTTGTAAAACTGGGCAATTTCCTAGGGCCACAGGATAGCATAGCAGCACGGCCCCTAGTGCCTCTGCGTGGCGGCCTTCCTTTGCCTGGCATTTTTTTTAAAACAACAACAACAACTCAGGTGGTGTTTCTGGAGACGGTATTATTATTGATATTTAGACAGATTGTGAAAAAGCTCACACAGCTAGATGGCAGTTGTTTGAAGAACACACTGGGCAAACAATGCCTACAAGCTCAACGTATACACTACTACAGCAGTGGATACGGAATATATTATTGCTGCTTGAAAAACGTCACTCAGGTGGTGTTTCTGGAGACGGTATTATTATTGATATTTAGACAGAATGTGAACAAGCTCACACAGCTAGATGGCAGTTGTTTGAAGAACACACTGGGCAAACAATGCCTGCAAGGTCAACGTATACACTACTACAGCAGTGGATACGGAATATATTATTGCTGCTTGAAAAACGTCACTCAGGTGGTGTTTCTGGAGACGGTATTATTATTGATATTTAGACAGAATGTGAACAAGCTCACACAGCTAGATGGCAGTTGTTTGAAGAACACACTGGGCAAACAATGCCTACAAGGTCAACGTATACACTACTACAGCAGTGGATACGGAATATATTATTGCTGCTTGAAAAACGTCACTCAGGTGGTGTTTCTGGAGACGGTATTATTATTGATATTTAGACAGAATGTGAACAAGCTCACACAGCTAGATTGCAGTTGTTTGAAGAACACACTGGGCAAACAATGCCTGCAAGGTCAACGTATACACTACTACAGCAGTGGATACGGAATATATTATTGCTGCTTGAAAAACGTCACTCGGGTGGTGTTTCTGGAGACGGCATTATTATTGATATTTAGACAGAATGTGAAAAAGCTCACACAGCTAGATGGCAGTTGTTTGAAGAACACACTGGGCAAACAATGCCTACAAGGTCAACGTATACACTACTACAGCAGTGGATACGGAATATATTATTGCTGCTTGAAAAACGTCACTCAGGTGGTGTTTCTGGAGACGGTATTATTATTGATATTTAGACAGAATGTGAAAAAGCTCACACAGCTAGGTGGCAGTTGTTTGAAGAACACACTGGGCAAACAATGCCTACAAGGTCAACGTATACACTACTACAGCAGTGGATACGGAATATATTATTGCTGCTTGAAAAACGTCACTCAGGTGGTGTTTCTGGAGACGGTATTATTATTGATATTTGGACAGAATGTGAACAAGCTCACACAGCTAGATGGCAGTTGTTTGAAGAACATACTGGGCAAACAATGCCTACAAGGTCAACGTATACACTACTACAGCAGTGGATACAGAATATATTATTGCTGCTTGAAAAACGTCACTCGGGTGGTGTTTCTGGAGACGGTATTATTATTGATATTTAGACAGAATGTGAACAAGCTCACACAGCTAGATGGCAGTTGTTTGAAGAACACACTGGGCAAACAATGCCTGTAAGGTCAATGTATACACTACTACAGCAGTGGATACGGAATATATTATTGCTGCTTGAAAAATGTCACTCAGGTGGTGTTTCTGGAGACAGTATTATTAATGATATTTAGACAGAATGTGAAAAAGCTCACACAGCTAGATGGCAGTTGTTTGAAGAACACACTGGGCAAACAATGCCTACAAGGTCAACGTATACACTACTACAGCAGTGGATACGGAATATATTATTGCTGCTTGAAAAACGTCACTCCGGTGGTGTTTCTGGAGACGGTATTATTATTGATATTTAGACAGAATGTGAACAAGCTCACACAGCTAGATTGCAGTTGTTTGAAGAACACACTAGGCAAACAATGCCTACAAGGTCAATGTATACACTACTACAGCAGTGGATACGGAATATATTATTGCTGCTTGAAAAACGTCACTCGGGTGGTGTTTCTGGAGACGGTATTATTATTGATATTTAGACAGAATGTGAACAAGCTCACACAGCTAGATGGCAGTTGTTTGAAGAACACACTGGGCAAACAATGCCTACAAGGTCAACGTATACACTACTACAGCAGTGGATACGGAATATATTATTGCTGCTTGAAAAACGTCACTCAGGTGGTGTTTCTGGAGACGGGATTATTATTGATATTTAGACAGAATGTGAAAAAGCTCACACAGCTAGGTGGCAGTTGTTTGAAGAACACACTGGGCAAACAATGCCTACAAGGTCAACGTATACACTACTACAGCAGTGGATACGGAATATATTATTGCTGCTTGAAAAACGTCACTCAGGTGGTGTTTCTGGAGACGGTATTATTATTGATATTTGGACAGAATGTGAACAAGCTCACACAGCTAGATGGCAGTTGTTTGAAGAACACACTGGGCAAACAATGCCTACAAGGTCAACGTATACACTACTACAGCAGTGGATACAGAATATATTATTGCTGCTTGAAAAACGTCACTCGGGTGGTGTTTCTGGAGACGGTATTATTATTGATATTTAGACAGAATGTGAACAAGCTCACACAGCTAGATGGCAGTTGTTTGAAGAACACACTGGGCAAACAATGCCTGCAAGGTCAACGTATACACTACTACAGCAGTGGATACGGAATATATTATTGCTGCTTGAAAAACGTCACTCAGGTGGTGTTTCTGGAGACGGTATTATTATTGATATTTAGACAGAATATGAAAAAGCTCACACAGCTAGATGGCAGTTGTTTGAAGAACACACTGGGCAAACAATGCCTACAAGGTCAACGTATACACTACTACAGCAGTGGATACGGAATATATTATTGCTGCTTGAAAAACGTCACTCAGGTGGTGTTTCTGGAGACGGTATTATTATTGATATTTAGACAGAATGTGAAAAAGCTCACACAGCTAGATGGCAGTTGTTTAAAGAACACACTGGGCAAACAATGCCTACAAGGTCAACGTATACACTACTACAGCAGTGGATACGGAATATATTATTGCTGCTTGAAAAACGTCACTCGGGTGGTGTTTCTGGAGACGGTATTATTATTGATATTTAGACAGAATGTGAAAAAGCACACACAGCTAGATGGCAGTTGTTTGAAGAACACACTGGGCAAACAATGCCTACAAGGTCAACGTATACACTACTACAGCAGTGGATACGGAATATATTATTGCTGCTTGAAAAACGTCACTCAGGTGGTGTTTCTGGAGACGGTATTATTATTGATATTTAGACAGAATGTGAACAAGCTCACACAGCTAGATGGCAGTTGTTTGAAGAACACACTGGGCAAACAATGCCTACAAGGTCAACGTATACACTACTAAGGCAGTGGATACGGAATATATTATTGCTGCTTGAAAAACGTCACTCGGGTGGTTTTTCTGGAGACGGTATTATTATTGATATTTAGACAGAATGTGAACAAGCTCACACAGCTAGATGGCAGTTGTTTGAAGAACACACTGGGCAAACAATGCCTGCAAGGTCAACGTATACACTACTACAGCAGTGGATACGGAATATATTATTGCTGCTTGAAAAACGTCACTCAGGTGGTGTTTCTGGAGACGGTATTATTATTGATATTTAGACAGAATGTGAACAAGCTCACACAGCTAGATGGCAGTTGTTTGAAGAACACACTGGGCAAACAATGCCTACAAGGTCAACGTATACACTACTACAGCAGTGGATACGGAATATATTATTGCTGCTTGAAAAACGTCACTCGGGTGGTGTTTCTGGAGACGGTATTATTATTGATATTTAGACAGAATGTGAACAAGCTCACACAGCTAGATGGCAGTTGTTTGAAGAACACACTGGGCAAACAATGCCTGTAAGGTCAATGTATACACTACTACAGCAGTGGATACGGAATATATTATTGCTGCTTGAAAAATGTCACTCAGGTGGTGTTTCTGGAGACAGTATTATTAATGATATTTAGACAGAATGTGAAAAAGCTCACACAGCTAGATGGCAGTTGTTTGAAGAACACACTGGGCAAACAATGCCTACAAGGTCAACGTATACACTACTACAGCAGTGGATACGGAATATATTATTGCTGCTTGAAAAACGTCACTCCGGTGGTGTTTCTGGAGACGGTATTATTATTGATATTTAGACAGAATGTGAACAAGCTCACACAGCTAGATTGCAGTTGTTTGAAGAACACACTAGGCAAACAATGCCTACAAGGTCAATGTATACACTACTACAGCAGTGGATACGGAATATATTATTGCTGCTTGAAAAACGTCACTCAGGTGGTGATTCTGGAGACGGTATTATTATTGATATTTAGACAGAATGTGAAAAAGCTCACACAGCTAGGTGGCAGTTGTTTGATGAACACACTGGGCAAACAACAATGCCTGCAAGGTCGACGTATACACTACAGCAGTGGATACGGAATATATTATTGCTGCTTGAAAAACGTCACTCAGGTGGTGTTTCTGGAGACGGTATTATTATTGATATTTAGACAGAATGTGAACAAGCTCACACAGCTAGATGGCAGTTGTTTGAAGAACACACTGGGCAAACAATGCCTACAAGGTCAACGTATACACTACTACAGCAGTGGATACGGAATATATTATTGCTGCTTGAAAAACGTCACTCAGGTGGTGTTTCTGGAGACGGTATTATTATTGATATTTAGACAGAATGTGAACAAGCTCACACAGTTAGATGGCAGTTGTTTGAAGAACACACTGGGCAAACAATGCCTACAAGGTCAACGTATACACTACTACAGCAGTGGATACGGAATATAATATTGCTGCTTGAAAAACGTCACTCAGGTGGTGTTTCTGGAGACGGTATTATTATTGATATTTAGACAGAATGTGAACAAGCTCACACAGCTAGGTGGCAGTTGTTTGAAGAACACACTGGGCAAATAATGCCTGCAAGTGCACTACTATTGGTGCACTACTATGAAGAACAGCAAACAGCACTGGACACGTTAAAGAACAGTAAGATAAGTAAAATAAAAAAAAATATATGTATATTAAAAAAAAAAAATTACTCGGGTTGGTGCTGAACTACTAGGAGCAGCACAGTAGCACACCAGTCCCACTCCCGAACACAGTTAGACTAATAGCACTGGGCTCTTATAGTAGCAAAGTAAAAAAACAAAAAAGAAAATAAAAGCAGTCCTTACAAGGACTATTGGGTTATTACATTAGTCAGCAGATGAGATCATAAGAGATCAGTGCCCACAGCAGCTACATACAGAGCACTGCAGTAGAAGGTAGATTACTAGCCAGCAAAGCTACCTAACCTAAAATGTCCCTCAAATCCCTGCAGAGTTCTGTCCCTACAATACAGAGCAGTATCAAGTAGATTACTAGCCAGCAAACTTACTATCAACTGTCCCTCAAATCACTAATAGCTCTCTCCCTACACTCGCTCTTCCAAGCACACACAGGCAGAATGAAAAAATGCTGCAGGGCTTCAGTTTATATATGGAAGGGGAGTGGTCCAGGGGGTGTGGGGGTGGTCCAGGAGGGAGAGCGTCCTGATTGGCTGCCATGTATCTGCTGGTCTGGGGTGAGAGGTCAAAAATTAAGCGCCAGCTAAGGCGAACCCAAATTGGCGAACATCTCGCGATGTTCGCGATCATTCGGCGAACGCGAACAGTCGATGTTCGCGCGAACAAGTTCGCAGGCGAACAGTCTGCGACATCCCTACTACCCGATGCTTGCACATATACGCAAAATGGACACGCAATCGTGAGCCGATAGTTGAGAGGAGACCGGAATAGGGGTAGTCAGGTGGCAGCTTTGCGCCCTAGGCACGTGCCTACTCTGCCTACCCCTAGTTCCGGCCCTGCTTCAAAACTGCTAAAACAATAGCAATGAATTTAGACCAAGGAACTTATTTACTAGGGTAGTTTTGAGTGAAAAATAATTGCACAATTGGCATGTTAATGACTAAACACTGCTCAGTGTTGCTGCTTACTGTATATATAGTTAGTACCAATGTGCCAAACTCAATCACAGAAAGGCACATGTATAAGATGTTTTAAGTAGGGACAGGCCCAGATTTGTGGAAAGGACACAAAGGCCCAGGCCTAGGGCTGTAAAATTTTAGCGGCATAAAGTTCCCCTCCTATATGGAACAGGCACGTGGACAGCAAGCGCTAGGACCCTGAGGCATTAACTCACAGGTAATACCCAAGCAATAAAAAGGGGGCGGGAATAGAATACATCTCTTTAAATTTAACTCAGTACAGCTTGACCAAAATTGGCTTTTTTGGCCAGTCTAACATCCAAACGATAATGTTTGACAAAATTATTAGGATTAGCCCAGGTAGCTGCCCTGCAAATAACATCCATAAGTACTCCCGCTTCTGCCGCCCAAGACGTCACTACACCTCTGGTTGAATGAGGCCTGACCCCCTCACGTGCTTCTTGCCCCTGCAACGAGTAGGCCTTCTTGATGATAGTAATGATCCATCTGCGAAGTATGGAGATAGAAGCAGCTTGACTCTTGTTTGCTCCAAAAGGGATAACAAAGAGTTTTTCTGACCTTCTAAAAGGTTTTTACTTCTCTAAAAACCCTTTAACATACGAAGCTTTGGGAATATCTTCCTCTTGACTTGACTTCTCTCTGTCAATGGCTGGAAGGCATATTGGTTCATTCACCACCTAAGGCAAGAAATTTAGACTTGGTCTGAGTGTCACTCCCTGATCACTGAACACTGTGTGAGGAGGATTAGCCATCAAGGCCTGGAGCTTGGAGATTCTTTGACCTGAAGCTATTGTCACCAGAACAACAGTCCTGAGAGTTAAATCCCACACGGATATATTCTCGTCAGGGATGAAAGGAGGCTCAGAAAATGTCTTTAGTACAAGAGGCAAATCCCAAGGAGGAGCAAGCTCCTTAACTGGTGGTCTAATTCTTATTGCAGCCTTCAAGAATCGGACTACTAAGGGATTGCTGGATAGTTGAAGCCACAGGATTGCTGAAAGTGCAGATATCTGAACTCTAAGGGTACGTGCACTGAGACCCTTATCCAGGCCCACCTGAAGGAACTCTAAAGGTGGCCATAGATGCAAAGATCTGCTCGTTTGGCCACATCGCCAAACGAGCGGATCTTTCGTCGATATGCCATTAACAAACATGGCTATATCAGGGGTAATCTGATTGTACGGCAGTATGGCCGAACGATCCGATTAAGATGTGCCGTGGGCTCTGGCTGGATTGGTCGGGTCAAAATCAAACCTGACCGATCGACCAAACGACCGATCTCCGCCGGATGAAAGATGTAGGCACACCTCGATTCGTACGATAGGATCTGTGTGTCTATGGCCACCTTAACATTTGGATCACCTCGGGTTTTCAGGATTAAATCCCTCCTTCGTAGCCCAAGAAGAGAAGGTGCTCCAAATTCTATCATATCTCTAAGTGGTACTATTCTTCCAAGACCAGGACAAGGTATTTATAAGAGCTTCCGAACATCCTGCTGAGCTGAGTCTCCATGTTGCTAACTTTAGTTGTTGAGGCACAGGATGAAAGAGATGACACTGGTTCAGTAGGTCTGGCCTGTGGGGGAGCCTCATTGTTTTGTCCACAGCTAACCTCCTTAGCAGAGGATACCAAAGCCTTCTCAGCCATTCTGGCAGGACTGCAACTACTTTGATCCAGGACCTCAAGATCTTTCTCAAGACCCTGAAGATCATTGCGAATGGGGGAAAAACATAAGCCCAAAGGTTGTTCCAACTGTGGGTAAATACTTCCATCGCCAACGCTTCCTTGCATGGAACCCTGGAGAAAAAAGCTGGAAGTTTGTGGTTGTTCAAAGATGCCATGAGATCTAGATCGGGCCACCCCCATCTTCTCTATATTATCCAAAAAACCTGGCTGTTGAGACTCAATTCCCCTGGATCTATTGACCTGTGACTTAACCAATCCGCACTCCAATTCAGGCTCCCTGGAATATGAACCGCCATCATCCCCATCAGACAGGTTTTTTTGGAAATGTCGTAAAAATTTCCAAATTTAGGAAAGCTTTGTGGCATGGTACTTTAGAGTAGAAAGACATGCATACCCATTTTAGATACGGCAGAATGTGCACTTTCCAAAAATATATGGTTTTCTGGGGTGAACATACATTTTTGTACTTTTGCCCCTTGAAAAATGCTGTAAATGTGCTGATTTTGCAGTATCTGGAATTACAGAACTGATTACTCATATGGGGTATCATCATTCTGGGTCCCTATACGCCACATACTTAGGTGTACCTATGCATATTGCACAATAAACTGTTCAGTGGACCCGGGCTTTCATGTTTAGGGGGTTTTATCTTGGTATCTATTGATATCTTGCCGTAGACTGGACACTTTGAGGTCATTTTTCAAAAACGTAACACATTTTTATAAAAACTGCAAATTTTAGGAAAGAATTGCAACTCGGTAGTTTTGAGTACAAATATATATTTACCCATTTTGAACTCGTTAGAATCTGTTCTTTCCAATAATGTGCAGTTTTTTTAGGTTAAATCTACTGTTAGTGGAATGTTTGGCCTTGAAATCAGATGTATGCAGTTTTGTGGAGCAGTGCTGTAGAAATTTGATAGTTTGCTGCTTCTGGTTGTTGATCTTTAGAAGTGAGAAATCTCCATAAAACCATATATACATTTGGTATTGGCGCGTTGGGGAGACACAGAACTTTCCAAATCTGCTGTGTTCTTATAAATAAAATAAATTATGTTTCTAATATTTGCATTTGTATCATGCAAAACATTTTTTGTTTTGTTTTGTTATAGAAGCCCATATCTTTTTACAGGAGTGGAATTACAACAAAATTCTATTTTGAAAGCTTAGGTTGTCCTGAAAAAAACAATATCTTGTTTTCCTGGGTAAACTAAAAGACCCCCCCCCCAGGAAAGGCCCCATAAAGTGAAAGAGCGCAAAATGGTCTGGCAATAAAAGTACCAACTTGGCCAAATTGGCTGGCAGTGAAAAGGTTAAATGAAACTTCTTTTCTTCTAGTCTGAAGGGGAGGCCTCTGGTACGGTGATTCTCTTTATGGGTAAAAAGGTCCCCTGCTATTTGTCTATAATGTCCTCTAATGTACTAATGGACTGTCAAGGTTGGGGTTGTTTTGTAATAAACAGTTATAGAGAACTGTAAGGAAGGGAAACATGAGCCTTTTATGCACAGGGAGAATGAACGGAGGTGCCAGGTCTATGCACTTACCCCTTTTTCTGCAGTGGCCCCCTGTAATGGAGAAGGGACTTTGTCTCTCTCTTCTCTACTTATGGGAGCTGTAGACAGTCAGGTTGTGATCACTTCCTTGAATAGGAAGAGTTGCATTGCAAACACTATCCTCAGTGCTTAATCTTCTTCTCCCCCACATTTTATTCAGAATACACCTACAGGCCAATTCCTGAGGCTTAGACGTTTATGTTCGGACTTCATGGACAAGATATTGGCACAAGGCTATTCAATGTCCATTTTGACTCTCATACTGACCCCACAAAATACTTTATTTACAAAATATAAAAACAAAGTATTTTTCTGTTCAGTCTGAACTACACAGTGAGGAACCCTCTTGTCTAGTCTCCCCACAACTTGCATATTAATGTATAGGTCGTAGTACACAGACATTGTTAACATTATAAAGTGCAACCTGGCCATCCTCAAGACTGATCCAATATTATATGGGCTGTTACAAAATGGGTGTTGTTTTGTCTCTAGAAAATCTAAATCCTTGAGAAATATGTTATCCCACAGTTTGATTTAGACCTGTAGAAAACATACTTTCCGTACAAAGGCTCCTTTAAGTATGGGTCTAAAAATGTATTACCTGCCAATGTGTGATGTTTTTTTTCCCTATACCACAGGTAAAACCTCAGACAAGATTAGACAATATATCAATGGTAACACTTGTAATGTGATCTATTTGATCACATGTATGATGTGTAATAAAGAATATGTGAGTCAGACTAAAAGGACCATCAAAGAGAAGGTGCATGATCATATTAATAACATTAAGAATAAGTCTGAGACTAATATTGCCAGACATTTCTATGAATGTGGTTTTGGCTAATTGCAATGCCTTTACCATTAGTGATGAGCAAATCGGTCCCATTTTGCTTCGCCAAAAAATTAGCAAAATGCATTGAAGTCAAAGGGCGACATTTTTTTATGCGCACAAACATTTTTTCTCACTCCAAATGCATTAATGTAAATGGCCGTTTTTTCTTATGGTGACTTTTTTGTCTCTGCAACAATTTTCTCTTGGTGACTTTTTTGCTGCATCAAAAAAGTTTTGCAGGGGATTTTTTCTGCACTTTCACAAAATATTTTTTTTTCTGTTTCAGTTTGTCATTTTTTGGTGGCTGAACCTAAATGTTTATTCAAGTAATATTATTATTTTTCTCATTATTTTAGCCTATGATTAAGTGTTGTGAGAACACAAAACACGTCAGGCATTTCTAAATCAATAAACACCTGCTTTTTAACTACCTGGACCACTGCTCTTTAAGTGCTGCTCTTCAAATATTGTGACATCCGCTCCCTCAAGCTGAAGGTTCAGGGCAGAGCACCTAGGCCTCCTCATATTTGTGGTGAGTCTCTGAAAAACATTTTTTTGATGATATGGCAGGGAGTTTGCCTTGCGGTTTTCTGTCCAACAATTACACATCCACAAGGAGGCAGCTGGCTATGGCGGCAATCACATGTGTTCCGATTATTTAAAGGAATTTCTTTTTTATTCCTTTTTTTCTTCAAAATTTTATTTTGCACATTAGTAAAATACTGACATATATCTTTGTTATACAGCAACATTTTCTCTGCTTACAATATACCTTGTTATACATACAAATAAATATACATCCCCGTTGGGATGAAAAAATAAGAAAAGGAAAAAAGAAAAGAAGAAGAGTAAAAAAAAGGGGGGAGAGAAAAATTAATAAACAAATAAATACACATGAAGTTTTTGTAGTGTGGAGTTATTGACAATTAACATTTTTAAGTAACAATAATGTAGTAGGCTCATTATATGTTTTATTTTTTGGTATTAGATTTAGTAGAGCAATTTTGGGGCAAGGTGAGATATTTAATCTACTAATTTCCCGAAATACAAGTTTCCAAATTTTTTTTACTTGAGGGCACTCCCACCACAAATGCAAATATGTCCCTACCTCCCCACATCCCCTAAAACACTGGGGGGAGATTGCATTTTGCATTTTGTGGAGTCATATACCTTCTTACAACTGTTTTATAACCATTCTCTTTTAATAGGGTGTTAGTTGAGATCTTAAAAATATTTTGATATATCTGATTCCAAGATTTCTCCTCTATTGAAATACCTAGATCTTCTTCCCATTTGGTGTGAAATCCAGGAAGCATATCATCTCCTTCATGGATAAAATGATCATATAATCTGGAGATGGATCCTTTAAGCTTTAACCCTTGTTTACACTCTAATTTATACCTGGTATAATATCCATCACAACCCTCTTTTATTAAATCCTTTAACCAATGTGACAGCTGCAGATATCTGAAATGCTCACATATAGGTATATTATATATTTCAAGGTATTTCAATGAAGGAATGTATTTAGTTCTGTTTTTCATACATATGATTTAATATATATATATATATATATATATATATATATATATATATATATATATATATATATATTCCATGAGTATTGATGACATTTTTCACCAATTTTCAGCACAAAAATGACATAGATTCTAATAGGTGAAAAAAAATGGTCAGACCCTGCAATGGTGGTCACCACACTGGAGGCAAACTTTTTGGTTCAACCAGGGTATTCATGGCGTTTGAAAGAACTGCTTCTCAACTTTAGCTACAAATATAAAAACATATTTTTTGGCACCCCTGTCTTGTTCCACTTTTAATTTCAACAGCTTTAGATTTTATGGGGCCAGTTTTAACTTTAGCCATCGGTTTACCATAAAGGCGTCTGATTGCATTTAAGAATGGACTGGAATCTAAAGTTATCAGAATAGTCTGTGTCTTTTTTATATTAACTAGGTCACTTAGATTTATGGTTCTCCTGATATTATCTGCTGCATCTTGGCCCTTAACCCTTTCCCTGCCAGCCGTTTTGTCCTAGATGCGAACATCTACTGCCAAGCAGTTTTTAGACATTTTGTACTCTTTCACTTTAAGGGCCTTTCTTGTGGTGGTCTTTTAGTTTACCCAGTAAAACAATATATTGATTTTTTCAGGACAACCTGAACTTTCAAAATATGCAAGAATTTTGGTGTAATTCTACTTCTGTAAAAAAATATTGGCTTCTAAGTGTCTAATAAAATGAAAAAAATCATGTTTCACAAAGAACAATCACATATATCAGAAACATCATTTATTTTATGTACGAGAACACAGCTGATTTGGAAAGGTCTATGTCTCCTGAATGTGGCATTACCAAATATATATAGTTTTATGGAGATTTCTCACTTGTATAGATCAAAATCTAGAAGCAGTACACTACCAAATTTCCAAAGCACCGCTCCCCAAATGGCATACTTCTGATTTCAAGGCCAAACATTCCACTAACAATAGGTTTACCCTAGAAAACTATCCATTATTAGAAAGAACAGATTCTGGTGAATCAAAAATTGGTAAATATATCTCTGTACTCCAAACTACAAAGTTGCAATTGTTTCCTTAAGTTATAATGTTTTATAGAAATTGGTGATGCCCAATATGTATAGGTTTACCTAAACATGTGGTGTATAGGGGCCCTAAAATGTAGACACCCCATTTGAGCTATCTGTTCTGTTGCCAGATACTGCAAAATCAACACATTTACATAGATTGGGGGGGGGCAAAGTTAGAAAAAAGTACGTTCACCCCAGAAAACCATATATTTTCGGAAAGTACACATTCCCACGAATCCAAATTCGGTATGCATGTCTTTCTATTCCAAAGCACCAAGCTGCAAAACTTTCCTAATTCTGGCAATTTTAGGGACATTTTCAAAAATCACCTCAAACCATCCACCATGAAGCAACGTATTTCCCACATACTATTGAGTATCAAGATAAATCACCCCAAATATGAAAGCCTGGGGTCCCCTGAACAGTTTGATGCCCAATATGTATAGGTGTACCCAAGCACGTGGCATATAGGGGCCCCAAAATGAAGACCCCCCATATGGTCTGTCATTTCAGGTGCTGCAAAATCAACACATTTACATTGTTTTGGGGGGCGGCAAAGGTAGAAAAAATATGTTCACCCCAGAAAACCATATATTTTCAGAAAGTACGCATTCCCCCAAATCCAAATTGGGTATGCATGTCTTTGTTCTCCAAAGCACCAAGCTGCAAAACGTTCCTAAATTTGGCAATTTTGGTGACATTTACAAAAATCACCTCAAAACTTCCACCCTGTGACACTGTATGTCCCACATACTATCAAGTATCAAGATAAATCACCCAAATATGAAAGCCTGGGGTCCGCTGAACAGTTTTATGCCCATAATGTATAGGTGTACCTAAGCACGTGGCATATAGGGGCCCCAAAAGGAAGACCCCCATATGGTCTGTCATTTCAGGTACTGCAAAATCAACACATTTACATCATTTTGGGGGGGGGCAAAGGTAGAAAAAAGTAAGTTCACCCAGGAAAACCATATAAATCCTAAATTTGGTGATTTTGGTGACATTCCCAAAAATCAACTCTAATTTTCCACCCTGCAGCATCGTATTTCCCACATACTTTTAGGTATCAAGACAAATCACCCCAAATATGAAAGCCTAGGGTCGTCTGAACAGTTTGGTGTCCAATATGTATAGGTGTACCCAAGCATGTGGCATATAAGGGCCCCAAAATGAAGACCCCCAATATGGTCTGTCATTTCAGGTACTGCAAAATGAACACATTTACATAGTTTGGGGGGGGCGCAAAGGTAGAAAACATTATGTTCACCCCAGAAAACCATATATTTTCGGAAAGTACACATTCCCCTGAATCCAAAATGGATATGCATGTCTTCCTACTCCAAAGCACCAAGCCAGAACCTTTCCGAAATTTGGCGATAAAGGCAGCTGTTTTTACATTTCTAAAAATATTGCAATTGCCCACATTTATCTCACCCAATTTCTTACATACAATTAGAAAACACCCTAGATATTGACACCAAGGGTTGACTGAACAGTTTGATGCCCAATATGCATAGATAAACCAAAGCAGTTGGCATGTGCGGACCACAAATAAAAACAGTGTGTGCGGCACACGCTGAGGAAGCTGGTTGGGGCTGCCGTGACCGGAAGGGATAAGGCGGTGAGCCGCAACATTGGCGGAGAGCCGCAACATTGGTGACCGCGACAGTTGGCTACACGCTCGATAAGAGCAAAGAGGTGAGGGGGCCCCTTTAGATAAGGAGGCGCTCGGCAGCAGACCCGGAGGTTGCAACTAGATTAATAGACCCCAAACAATTGACATGCGGCGGGTTATTTGGAAAGTAAGGTGAAGAGAGGCAGAAGCAGTTGGGGCCTGAGAATTAAAGGGCCAGAGCAAGCAAGGTGTGGGAGAGGAGTGCGTCCAAGGGGGACTGGCAAGATAAGACCAGAAGCTTCGAGAGCTGGGCTTTCATAATAGCGCTGTAATTCAGACAACAGTACAGGTGACGCCACAAGTACCTACAAGAGCAAAATTTGGAAGCTGTTTAAAGCTACCAGCTAACTCCCACCCACTGCGCAGATACAGGCCTCTGGAATAGATCCAACTTACAATACCATAGAATAAGCTTTACATCAACTTATTCTTGCTTATCTCAAAAGAACTAAACATTAAACTGACGCTGTTGGTTTCTTAACCGCTATTGGAAGGGGTAAAAGAAACCTCAAAATTCTGCTAGTTGGAGCAACAGGGTTAAAACCGACACTCCACTTGTGAAGCCAAGAAGATTGCTCAGAAGCGGAAGTGGTTACAAGATATTTGACATCTCCCAAATACAAGGCATATTTCGGCCTTGTGATTATCTTCATTAGCTATTGGAAGACTTTCTGTAAATAGTTATTACATTTCATAGTAACAAACTATAATCAGATTGACTGTTGACTCTACCACCTCTGAGTGTTAAATATGGGGAGACCGCAAAAAGGAGTTAATGAATCTGGCACAAGAGAGAAAACGAAAGACAGAATTAAAGAAAAAGAGAACACCTCTCTGCGCAATCTACAGTCAACCCCACAAGACATAGCACCAATGTTTCGTAGAAATAGTACGGGAAGAGACGATGTACCCAAGAAATTGTTAAACAGAGGGGCAAGAAGGGATGCGACGGAGAGAGACACAGAGGATTCTGAAAGCGAGGGAGATGAAGGAGGAGAGAATGCAATGCTTCATGCCCAACTGGCTAAATTACCCTCAAAATCGGATATCAAAGAAATGCTTCAAGAAGTAACTACCTCCATAAGGGAAGATATTTCTGGCTTGAAGAAAGAGTTTGCAGATATGGTGACACGGACAGAGGAAGTGGAGTGTCAAACAAACAGCTTACAACAGAACCAAAAGGTAATATACGCGAAACTACAATAGCAGGAGAATTTGATTTCAGACCTGATGAGACAAATTGAAGACCAAGAGAATCGGAGCAGAAGGAAGAATATAAGAATCAGAGGTGTTCCAGAAACCATACTAAAAGAGGACATTGAAACCTTTTTACAACAAATTTTCAGTAATATTCTAAATAAGGAAAAGGTGAAAGAGAAGACAATGGAAATTCAGATAGAAAGAGCACATCGGCTGATGAAGCCAAAAATGATAGCTTCAGCAGCACCCAGAGACATATTGTGTCGGTTACAGAACTTTGCAGTGAAAGAGGAGATTCTGCAAAAAGCCAAGGAGGTAGAAAACATAATTTATGAAGATAACACTCTAATTTTTTTTCAGGACTTATCAAGATCGAGATTGAGGAAAAGGAAAGCACTGAAGCCTTTGACAGACCTTCTGAGGGAGAAAAAGATACTTTATAGATGGGGCTTCCCGTTCTCACTTTCTGTGCATAAAGATGGAATATCAGTTATACTACGTTCTGAGAAAGATTTAGGAAATTTCTTAAAAAAATTACACCTCCCAGCGATAGAGTTACTAGATTGGCCAGATGAATATAGAATGAAAGCGGACTTACTGATGGAACAAGAACAAGAGTGGTCAGAAAGTAGAGTCCCAAAAAATACTAATATGAAGAAAGGGAAAGCAAAGGAGAATAAAGACTCTACGCCGCAAGGTGGACTTTAAGTCAAATAAGAGACTTTGAGGACTTCTGGGTGGCAGAGGCCCGGATCAGATGATATTAAACCCTGGATGGGTAATGTATAATTTCCGCTTTGATAATGTTATATTTAACATAAAAAAATCTCTGATACGAGGAAATATTGGAATAAGGATTTAAATATTATGCTGGTTGATGGATTGTCTATATATAACTAAAGCTGACTAGGAGTTAATAAATGGAAAAAAAAAAAGAATAACAGCAATACTGGTGTAGGGATTAAATATATTGGGGATGATCAATTTCAGGGTCGGGTGGTTTCCAAAGTTGCCCATTAGACCAAATAGCCATGTTGTTATCTTTATATCCATGCCCCCAAAAAAGTGGTAAAGCCACTCGAGCCGTAGTAGACAACTCTCAGAGCCAGGATGGAAACCTGAAGAAGCTGAGACGGCTGTTATTTTTTTCTTTTTTTCCCCCATTTCTTTTTTTTTTGTTTGTGATGTGGTTACGAAGCAATGTATATTATATGATAAGATGTATCGTTGGGGCTTTTTTTTGTGTTGCTACTGCACCGAGCTAGGTGTAAGACAAGGGTATCATATATATATATACATATCAATGTAGATTGGAATTTGTGGTTATTGGTAAGACATTAAGGGAAAATGTCCTGAAATTATATAATGGAGTGTAATATATTATCGTTTAATGTAAATGGGATTAACGAGCCAGTTAAAAGAGCAAAGGTGTTTTATGAATGCAGGAAAAGCAAAGCGCAAATAGTTATGCTACAGGAGACCCACTTTAAACAGGAGCATGTCCCGGGTTTGAAGGTTAGAGAATATCCCCAAATATTTTTGAGTAACAATCCAATTAAGAAGGCAACAGGGGTTATGACACTAATACATAAAGACACGCCATTCGATATGATAGACTATAAAATAGATAAAGAGGGTCGATATGTAATAGTGAAGGGTAAATTATCCAATCAGTATTGTACAATAGCGAATGTTTATGTTCCAAACACAAATCAAAATAAATTTCTTCAACACTTCCTTCAGGTACTAGAATTGTATAGCGAAGGGTTAATAATAATTGGAGGCGACTTTAATGTAACTCTAAATCCACTATTAGACTCATCTACAGGTAAAAAATATTTGTCGTATAAGAATCTGAAAGATATAAAAAGAAAATTTGCAGAAATACACATGGTGGATATATGGAGGGCACTGAATCCGGCGAAAAAAGACTACACATATTTTTCTAAACAATATCAAATTTATTCGAGAATAGATTACATAATGGTATCACAACAGTGGGCACACTTGTTTCAGCAGGCAACTATAGGCACAACAATAGTTTCAGATCACGCACCATTATTTGTTAAATATACAATACCGGGGCGAGTAAAGCACAATTTAATTGGAGACTAAATGAATATTTAATACACAACAGAGAAAACAAGGATATGATTCGCAAATGGTTAATACAAATAATAAAAGAAAACGACATGGATGAAATAGCCCCAAGAACATTATGGGAGACAGTCAAATGCATCTTAAGGGGAAGATTAATCGCCTTGGGGACAAGCCTAAAAAAAAAGAGAGAAAAGGAAGTTAATAACTTAATGGATGAAATTGCACAACTAGAATTGGCACACAAAGAAACAACTTTTAAACTTTTAAAGACTATTACCAAGCGTTATATAAAATAAAAAATGATAAACTATCTGAACAAAGGGAAATGTTAATGGAGCAGTTTATAAAAGAAGCTAAAGTGAAATCACTAACTGAAGAACAAACCCAAGAGATGGAGTCAGCAATTACTTTAAAGGAAATAGAGGAGGGGATAGATGAGTTGAAAAATGGGAAAAGTCCAGGCCCGGACGGTTACATAGCAACATTTTATAAAATGTTTAAATCCGAGCTAGCACCGATATTATATCTATAATTTAACAGTATTTCAGAGGGAGAGAGATTTTATAAGCAGGCACTAGGGATGTAGCGAACGTCGGAAAAAAAGTTCGCGAACATATTCGCGAACTTGCGCAAAATTGCGAGCGGTTCGCGAACGGTTCGCGAACCCCATAGACTTCAATGGGAAGGCGAACTTTAACATCTACAAAAGACATTTCTGGCCAGAAAAATGATTTTAAAGTTGTTTAAAGGGTGCAACGACCTGGACAGTGGCATGCCAGAGGGGGATCAAGGGCAAAAATGTATCTGAAAAATCTGCCTGTGTGTGCTTGGAAGAGATAGTGTAGGGGGAGAGCTGTTAGTGATTTCAGGGACAGATGATAGTAAGTTTGCTGGCTAGTAATCTGCTTGATACTGCTCTGTATTGGAACAAAAAAATAAATAAAAGCAGTCCTTACAAGGACTACTGTTATTGCAGCAGTCAGCAGATGAGATCAGAAGCAGGACAGCTGCCCACTGCAGATACATACAGAGCACTGCAGTAGAAGGTAGATTACTAGCCAGCAAAGCTACCTAAGCTTAAATGTCCCTCAAACCCCTGCAGACTTCTGTCCCTCCAATAACAGAGCAGTATCAAAACGATTACTAGCCAGCAAACTTTCAACTGTCCCTGAAATCACTAACAGGCAGCAGCTCTCTCCCTACACTATCTCTTCAGCACACACAGGCAGAGTGAAAAAAAGCTGCAGGGCTTCGGTTTTTATAGGGAAGGGGAGTGGTCCAAGGGAGAGCTTCCTGATTGGCTGCCATGTACCTGCTGGTCTGGGGTGAGAGGGCAAAAAAAAGCGCCAACAATGGCGAACCCAAAATGGCGAACGTCGCGCGACGTTCGCGAACTTCCGGCGAGCGCGAACACCCGATGTTCGCGCGAACAAGTTCGCCGGCGAACAGTTCGCGACATCTCTAGCAGGCACAAGAAGCCCAGATTACAATAATACCCAAAATGGATAAAGACCCAACTTTATGCTCAAGTTACAGGCCGATATCATTAATAAATATAGATATGAAAATATATGCAAACATACTAGGGAAAAGAATTAAAAAGTACTTACCGTATATTATCCATGAAGACCAAACTGGTTTTGTACCTAGAAGAGAGGCAAAAGATAATATTGCGAAAACAATCTCGATAATCCACTATGCACGTAAATTACATCTCCCCACTTGTTTGCTCACCATGGATGCAGAAAAAGCATTCGATAGAATTTCATGGCCTTTTCTAGAGAAAACATTAACAACCTTTGGGATAAAAAACAAAATGAAGGAGAGGATTCTGGCCCTGTATGATTCACCATCAGCGAAAATCAAAATCAATGGCATATTATCACAAAGTGTACAGATATTTAATGGGATGAGACAAGGATGCCCACTATCTCCAACACTATTCCTATTAATTATGGAAATTCTATTATCACACATTAGGAACAACCCGGACATAAGTGGGATAAACATTGAGGGTAATGAATATAAAAGTGCTGCATTTGCGGATGACCTGTTAATGTATATAACCAATCCTCTAATAACCCTCCCAAACTTAATGAAATTGTTGAAAACCGTCGGAGAGTTTTCTAATTTTAAGATAAACTACACCAAATCAGAGATATTTAAATGTTAATTTAGAAGGTAAAATAATACAACAGACTAAACAAAACTTTCCATTTAAATGGGCAAAGCACTCAATAAAATATCTGGGAGTGAAGTTGAGTAGAGAGTTGGACAGAGCATACGCAGATAATTTTATACCTTTATTAGACGCTTTGCAACATACAATAGATAATTGGAAAAATATTAAATTATCTTGGTTTGGTAGAATCCAAGCCATAAAAATGGTACTAATGCCAAAAGCATTGTATCTACTTCAGGTGCTCCCGGTGGAAATACCTAACTCCTTTTTCTTAGCAATTAAATCTATGTTCTCCAGATTTATTTGGAATGGCAGGAAACCGAGGTTAAAATATAACCTACTAACTGCTCCTAAGGAAAAGGGGGGATTGAAAGTACCGGACCCATATTTGTATTATGTGGCTATCCACTTAGTACGGATACTAGGATGGGCAAGGAAGAGTGGGGAAAAAAAGGATTGGTGTGTACTAGAACAAAGTTGGGGAAAGTTCCCATTAGAATGTGCATTATGGGAAGATTGGGGTGGAAAGACTAAGCTGCTACAGGATCCGCATACATTAATTACTCCGACTCTTAAAATATGGCATAAAAATAAGCAGAGCTTGAAGTTGACAGAGACACCATATATACTACAGCCATTAATAGGTAATCAGAATTTCCCTCCGAGTTTGGAAAAGGGGGCTTTTGAGAGAAGGGGGAGAAAAGATGCAAACCTGACTAGAATGGGCGAATTTATTAGGTCCGGAAAAGCGATCTCACTTCCTGAAATACAAGAACGGTGGGGCTTTTATTTGGGAGACCAGTGGAGATATAACCAACTAGCACATTATATTAATAAGCTAGAGAAGTATAATTGGGATAGACCCCTTACCCAATGGGAACAGCTCCTGGAGAAGGAAAGGGAGATTGGAAAACCCCTAGCAAATATTTACAATTTACTAATAACCCGAGAAAACTATAATTTTAATTTACTTGGTCGAGAATGGGAGAAGGAACTGGGAGCTATAGCTACAGAATTAGAATGGGACAAGATATTTAAATATAATAATAAGATGACAAAGGTTTCAAAAACACAGGAAGCTGTATACAAATTGGTAACTAAGTGGCACTATACCCCTAGTAAAATTAACAAAATGTTTCCACAATCATCGGATTTATGCTGGAGATGTAAAAAATTGGTGGGGAATCATATACATATTTGGATCACGTGCCCTCTACTGGATGCTTTCTGGAAACAGATATTAGAAAGTATATATAGTATCACAGGGATAAAAATCCAGAGGGAAGACAGTATACTGATTTTGTTATATATAAATAAAGAAAAGCAAACAATGTTAGAAGATCCGCTTACCTTCCATTTAATCCAGACGGCAAAATCGCTGATCCCGAGGAGCTGGAAGTCTGAACTCCCCCCGACATATGAGGAATGGATGAGTGCTGTAAGAGAAACAAGTTTATTAGAGGAACTAACACACATTTCGCAGAATAATAGTAAGAATTACTGGAAAATATGGTCACCCTGGCATAAATACTTGAAGGATTTCTTTCTAAGCTAAGGAAAGAATAAATGGCAAGTTATGGGTACATGATAATGTATATTGATTATTGATTTTGCCCTACATTAATAATATGCTTAGAAATATGCAATGTATAAAATGTATATCTAGTTTAGGTCAATCTAAAAAAAAAACAACTGGACTTGCTGAGTAATCAATGAAGACGTTTCACTACTCATCCGAGCAGCTTCTTCAGTTCAATGAAAATCTTCATAGTCGTATAAAATGTATGTGTAGATACATGTAAGGGTAACCACATCAGCCTTTATCATTCCCTTTTAATTTTTTGCCCCCCCTTTTTTTTTGTTCTGTACCCCTGTTAGAAAATTGAAAATAAAGAAATGTAAAAAAAAAAAAAACAGTGCATATGAATTTTCTCCGCTGCCGTTTCGCCTTTTGTGAACAAGGACCTGTTACTGAGCATTGTCTGCCACAAGATCCTCCTAACAGCACAGAGACCCTACAAAACCATATATTTTTGGAAAGTACACATTCTGATGAATCCAAAATAAGTAATTATGTCTTTCTATTCCAAACTACCATACTGCAAAGCTACGCTAAAGGCAGCGGTTTTTATGACGTTTCTGAAAATTGCCTACAAATATTGCAATTGGCCGCATATATCTCACCCAATTTCTTACATACAATTGTAAAATGCCCTAAATATTGACGGCAAGGGTCTACGGAACAGTTTGATGCCCAATATGCATAGATATACCAAAGGAGCTGGCATGTGCGGACCCCAAATAAAAACAGTGCACATTCTTTTTTCCACTGCCGATTTGCTTTCTGTGAACAAAGATCTGTGACTGAGCATTGTCTGCCACAAGACCCTCTTAACAGTACAAAGACCCTCCAGAGCCATATATTTTTGGAAAGTACACATGCTGACGAATCAAAAATAGGTAATTATGTCTTTCTACTCCAAACTACCAGACTGCAAATCTACACTAAAGGCAGCGGTTATTATGACATTTCTGAAAATCGCCTAAAAATATTGCAATTGCCCGCATATATCTCACCCAATTTCTTACATACAATTGTAAAACACCCTAAATATTGATGGCAAGGGTCTACCGAACAGTTTGATGCCCTGTATGCATAGATATACCAAAGCAAATGGCATGGGTGGACCCCAAATAAAAATAGTGCATATGAATTTTCACGCTGGTCAACTCAGCCCCGACTGCATTATGTGCGGTAAGACCCCCAAACTGTAAAAAAAAACAAAAAAAAAAAAAAACAGAAACCCTATATATTTTTGGAAGGCACAAATTCTCACGGATCAAACACAGTAAAATACATAGTTCTATACCGAAACACCAAACAACAAAACTATACTAAAGATCCATAAGCAAAACAGAAAATAATATTCAATAAAAAATCACAGAAAATGCAATAATGATAAAATTACAGCAAATAAATATAATTATACAGGTGTATAGGTGTGTATAGGTGTGTGTAGGTGTGTATATGTGCGAGTATATGTGTGGGTATATGGGTGTACAACAATAAGTGGGAGAAAGAAGTGAAAAATTGAAAAAGCAAAAAAAAAGACAAGTTTGATAAAAACAGATGTGAAATAAAGCAAATTTTGTACCTGGGGACAGGCAAAGTCTCTCTTTCTCAAGCAACACTGGAGGACCACAGCAGGAAGGCTCCCAGGCAGATCAGCACCAGTAGAGAAGGGGGCAGGGCTGGTAGGCAACCCCTAGAAGCAGCCATGTGTATGATGTTGGCGCTGCTTCTGGTAATGTGTGGGGCGGTCAGTGGGCCGGTCGGTGGGGCGATCAGTGGCCAGCAGGCAACCCGGAGCTCATTGCCTAGGGAGAGCCAAGTGATCTGCGGCTTTTCCCCAGCATCGCAAGCCGCAGATCACAGAAGATTTGCACATGCGGACATCTTACATGCGCACTTCGTACAAGGTACGTGTCCATGTGGTTGGCCATCTTGGGGTCGGGTGGGGGGGTCGATCGGGGGCCCAGCAGGGGATTGAGGACCCTTTGCTCATTGCCTAGGGGCTTGCCAAGTGATCTGCGGCTTTTTCGCTGCATTGCAAGCCACAGATCACAGATGTACCGAATACTGGAAGTGCCAAACAACATACTATGTACGTGTTTGGCAGTCTGAGCCTTGCCTGCCAGAATGTACGGAGTACATATAAAAATCTTTATATCCGTGTTGATTAAAGATATAGGGTGGTAACTTGGACATAGCCTAGGATCCTTACCCTCTTCATGTATTACTATTTTATTAAACATTTTTACCATATAAGGAAGTGCTTCTTTAACATATTTTGTAATATTTACCACCAAAGCCATTTACATCCGGAGCTTTTGAGGAGTTCAACTTCTCTTCTATGACTGTGGCTATTTCTTCAGATGTAATTGCTGAATTCAAACAGGAAATTTGTTCTTGCCTAAGTTTCAGAAGATTACAATCTTGCAAGTATTTGGCCATTTCGTGTACAATTCCTGCTGATCTATCTGTTTTTTCCCCACTATATAGATCAGTATAGAAATCTACAAATGCTTTATTTATATGCTTTGCGTCATTGACAATACCCCAATTGTGTCTTAATTGTCCCAATTGATTGTGTTTTCTGCAGCCCTCTTAATTTCCTAGTTATAAAATATCTGGTTTATTAACCTTTTCAAAAAAATGTTGTTTTGCCCATAACATTGCTTTACATATATCTTCCAAAAGAACACAAGTAATTCCTTCTTAGCTTTCACCATATCCATATAGATGTTATTATCTTTTCATATTCAAGCTCATGTTTTAATATTTTTTCTTATGTTATTTATTTCTCTCTCCTTCTCCTTTTTTGTTTTGATGCCAACTTTATCAACATACCTCTTAAAACGTCCTTATGAGCTTGACATACTGTTGATATAGAAATTTCACCCACATTTAAATATCTAGGTGTAATGCTACCTAAGAGATTTCAGGAATTAAATAAGCTTTATTATACACCTCTGATAGATAACTATAGATATGCCATCATGGGAAGGATATAGCATTTTGTGGCTAGGACACAGATACTGTATTAATGTTTTGCCTAGAATTTTACATCTGATCTCAACAAAGAGACATGGAACAATTTATATGGGCAATAGAAAGATCTTACAAAGGAATACATATAAGGGAGGCATGGGGGTCCCAGAGTTGTTTTCTTATTAGAAAGCAGCTCAATTTGTACAAATCCAGACGTGGCATTTAAAGAGAGAAACCAAGTAGGGCTACATTAAAACCGGAATTACATACTGATCGAGAGTAAGCAGGCTACATCTTGTGTTGCACATTCTCTAAAACTTTGGTCATCACATAAGCTGAAACTTAAATTATGTAGACAAAGATTCTTAGTGACACTCATGTTCTGGAATGATGCTTTTATTCTGGGCACCATAATCTCTGATTTCCAATAGTGGATATTAAATGGTTTTACAAGAGTGGGGGACCTTGTGGCTGGAAGGTTATAACATTTAACAATCATAAAGTAATGTATAAGATACCCATGCGAGAGTATATTAGATATCTGCAACTGTCACACTGCCTAAAAGAATTTATTAAGGAGGGATGTGATGGAAACTAAACTAACCATGAACTGGAGTGTAAACATGGACTAAAACTAAGGAGATCTATTCCTGATTATATTGTCATTTGATCCATGAAGTGGATAAGTCCTCCCCAATAGGGATGGGCGAATTTGACCCGTTTTGTTTCGGCAAAAATTCACCGACATCGAAAAGTCGCAGACGGCCATTAAAGTCTATGTGCGTCAAAAAATTTTTGTTGTGCGGCGAAATTGTTTTGACGCGTGTCTTTTTTTTTTTTTGACGCACGCCACCATACAAGTCTATGGGCGTAATTTATTTGGCGAAACGAGGTGAAAAATTCGCCCAGCCCTACTCCCCAAGATTTCAGTCCAAATGAGAAGAAGATTTGGGGAGTCCAACAAAGGATAAATCCTGGAGCCAAATATATGAAAATATTTCTAAAATTTGAACCAATACTTTATTAAAGGAGAATTGCCATAAAACCAATATGAGATGTATATGACACCACAGAAACTTCATAAAATGAAAAATTGTAAATTGTAAAATGTATAATGAAGCAATAGAATTCTTAATGAATCAGATAAAATTGAGCATAGGACTGGCCAGATATGGGATGACTAATGTAGTTGTTCAGCTTAAATATATTGCAATATATGGACAAACAATCCCTGTTTTGGGGGAAGGCATTTTTCAGTAGCAGTAGCACAAAATGTCTCTGTCTTAAATATATTGATAATGGGTTGAGTGCAGTGGACTCTTGTATTTGTCTATATTTATTTTGTGGTCACAGCCTTATTGCACCCCCGCCTAATGGTTTTAAAAATTAGTGGTGAGCACAACTTTCCCTTGTTTCTCATGTGAGGACAGAACATAGTAGCGATGTCTTAAGGAATTGTGGCTTTGAATATTGGCTTGGGGTGATGCTGGCAAGGTCCTATTTGTTTGATAAAATGTGAATAAACGCAGACCCCATTTTTGGCTCCTGGTGTTTCATTAAGGTATGTAACAATGGGGTTCAGTGGGATGGCTGAAAGCCAAGGGTCAGTTGAGGAGTCCCCTTGTCCTGTCCTGTAAAGCTGGCCAGCTGTACTATGTTGCATGTTTACATAGTTATTTACAGATTTCCATTTGTTGAAATGTATTTAACTCAGTAGCTGATTTCTAGTTGACACTGATGTACAGTAAAGCTTAATGCCATTTTTTTTACAGGCAAACAAAGTACAAAACCATGTTTAAGTGGGTGGCAGGATTGTTAAGGGTGGGGATCAATATATAAACTTTAATATAACAGTGGTGATGAATTCTAGAAACTAGTTGTTTCTCTTTACATTGCGTGTTGCTGTGCAACCAAGCGTCTTCCACAAAACCATTCCAATAATAATAACCATCTATGTACTCATTGGTTAATATATGTAAAAAGAATATCATTTTGGTAATAACATTCTGAATTTTAGATTTTTGTTATAAAGTTATAAAGTGCATGAAAACATAAAGAGCTGCCTGAACATGAATTGCACAATTGCCTTGACTTTTTTTGAATGTACCAAATATCCCCCAGGAGTCTGTGTCTATATTCAAGATTCTATGTAAATCCTCTGTCTGTTCTCTATAAAATGAGGGTTGGATCAGGCAGTCTCCTTACTCTGTTCTACACATGCAGCCCCTGTGCCTCTCTGTGCTACTGACTGCTGCTGCTACTGGGGAAAATGCTCTGACCTTGTGCCGTATATTGGCTACAATGTTGGGAGGCTCAGCTGCATCTAAATTTCAAAAATTGCTGATCTATGGGATAGTCCTTCCTATGGCACCCTGCAGATCTGGAGATCAGACCAACAATCCTGCCTGTCGCCTGAAGGTGTTCATTAGATCATTTGAGCAATATGAATATATACAGGAAGGAGACATCATGATTGGAGGAGTGTTGACTGTTGGTATGATAGGTTCCTTTACTGACTCAAAAGAAGTGAACTGTAATAAGTAAGTGTCATTTCATACAAACTCTATGAAGCAGAGAAAGGATAACTGAGAAACACAGTATCACATTGGTTGTATCTGGGGCAGGTAAAGCCTTGTATTTCCCTCATTGTATTACACAGAGAAAACATTTTATTCTTATTATTCTTTCATTTCTACAGCTCTGACATGTTTATATTGTGCTTCCCAGAGATTTATGTTGTTCTTATTACTCAGGGCATTCAGTATAACTGCGAGATGTGCTCTGGTGCTCTAGCAACCTAATTCAACCCTCCCCTTCATGGTAGAAATGGATACCTCTGAAATTGGAGCTGGAGAAGTTTTATCACTGCAACATCCTGTTATCAGTAAAATTCATCCATGTGCCTTTTTCTCTAAGTAGTTCTTCCCTGCAGTGATCCCAGACAGGCCATGTGGGCTTTGTTTTTAACCTGCTTTAACTTTATCATTACATACAGGCCTGTGGAAAGAAATGTTGAAGTAGATTCCCTTTCTGGAAGTTTTGTCTCCAGTCTTACAGAAGATTCTAACCTGTTTTGATTGATTATAGCAGCACTGAGCCCAGATCTGTATGCCTCCTTATTAGAAGTCCCAGGTTAATTTGCCTTCTAACATTCCTACAGGCAAACTCTTTGTCCCCGAAAATATTCATGAGGCAGTTTTGCTTGAGACTCACAACTCTAAGGAAGCAGTAAACCTGTTCTCTTCTGTCCCACACTCTCTGGTTGCCAACATTGAGACAGGATGTTGGTAATTATATTGATTTTTGCCCAGTTTGTCAATGTTCAAAACCTTTTAGGTCCTTACCTCAGGGGCTGCTACATTAGCTTCCTATTCCAGAGAAGCCATGAACTCATATCTCCATGCATTTCATTGTGGAATTATCTCGCTCCCTCCATTTTACTGATTTAGTAAAATATTTAATTCCATTCCCCTTCCCACCCACCCCTCTGCTAAGTCACTTGCAGAGCTCTTCCTATCTAATATATTTTTATGGGGCCCCATTCAAAATTGCTTCTGATAGGGAGGTTTGGTTTGTGTCTAAATTTTGGCAGGCCTTTTGTTCTCTTATGGGTACTGATTTGTCTATCCACAGATGAATGGCCAGACAGATTTTTGTTGGAGCAGTCAGTATCTCAGATGTTACATCTCCAATAATCAGTTGCTTTGGGCTGACTTTCACAATCAACACCTGTCCTCACATGGGGGACCACACACTAAAGACTTCCAATACCTTCCCTAAGACTGAGGACTCACACATTTGCTAAAGGCATCCACAACTGCTAAGCATAACTTTCTCTTCATATGGCTGGAGCTCAGTGTTTCTCTCAAGCAGAGCACACACAGCCTTTTCAGATCCTGTCAGCTTAATCAGGCAGCACCTTTGCACTCTCTACTTCTTCTCTGTCAGCTGTCTCTAAGGCTCCAGACCTCTCCTTAGCCTAACTCCACATTGGTTCACAAGCAGAACAGGGAGAAGAGTTTTCTGCTCTCCTACATTAACTAGGGGTAGTTCTGTCCAACAGGCAGATTTAAAAAGCTCAGTTTCTCTCGAACAAAACATTGTATAGTTGTCCTAGGTAAACTATAGGTTTCCCTCAGAAAATGCCCCTAAGGTGAGAGAGTACAAAATGTTTTAAAAACATCTGGCATTTCGCGAAAGGAAAATGTTCAATTCTGCTGGCACTTAAAGGGTTAAAGTTCTAATTGTTAAGTATAATCCCACTAGATATTTCTCTTTACAGCTACAGAATATTTTCCATTTGATGGTGCAGCAAGTTGGCTGAGTGACATTCATTGTATTTCACTGAAAAAAAAGAAATAATAATAGTGATCTTCTACTTGAATTTTAATAAAAGACCCATACTGGTGGTCTAGAGTGGGAGGAGTTCAAGGTTCATGACTATTTTGGTGGAAATTTATTTGCACATTTAAATGTTTTTATTTCCCCAGACCCAGTGCTCAGAAATACAGATATCTTGTGGACTTTGCCTTCCGTGTAAAGGAAATTAATGAGAATCCAGCCTGGTTACCCAACATAACTCTGGGATATCATATACAAGATTCCTGTGGATACACACCAAAATCTCTGATGAGCATTTTGCAGATATTATCTGGTAACAGGGAGCCAGTGCCTAATTACTCATGCAGGAGAAAAGGAAGAATAGCTGGCTTTATTGGAGATTTACTCTCAGAGACAACTGTTCCTATTGCACATATTCTGGGTGGGCTCGGATATTCCCAGGTGAGAGACAATCACTTTTTCATTCAGAATATATATGATTGATAAGTAAGATGAGTCATCAACTTTCACATTATTTCTTGAAACTATTTTGTTTGGGATTTACATATTTCATAGGCTTATCAAAATTGTTTTATGTTACTTTTTAAAGCAACAATAATAGGAAAAAAATACATCATCAAAGACAATGTATTTTGTATTCAGAAGGATAAGGTATGTGTTCTTAAGTGTAACGGATCTTAATTTATTTATTTGTGTGGTTTTTTTCTCTTTAATTTTTTTTATTTTTCAGATAAACATCAAACAGATTGCTCTCATTTTTCACTTACAGATGAAGCCACTTTGGTTTGTCTGTTTGACACAGAATAACTAAACACAGATATCCCATTTATCTCATTTAACACAGAAAACTGCGTCACAACATCCCATCTAATTAAAGCATTCACCACTGTGAACAATGGAGCTTTGGTATGCTAATGAAAAGGTTAAATGCATTAAATGAGTTAAGATGACTTAAGATAACACAGTTTCTTCAATTACCCCTGAGTCATGACGCATTTAACTCACAAATCCACGTGGCTTCATCTGTATATAAGGAAATCAATTAACGTTTTTTATGAAATACAATAGTTATATACTTATATATAGCATGATGTCTTGTTTAGCTTTTCAGTTATACCGGGCATCATTCTCATTTATCTTAGACTAAGACTAAAAGCGCAGATTCTGAATTCATATTTTTCATCTGTCTACACAAATGAGGAATCAGTAAGTGAAGGTTTCCTTCTTAACAGTCCCAATTCTAGTAATACAACTAATGATGCATGGTTCACACATGATGAAATTCAAAAGAGACTAGAACATGTTAAGATTAACAAAGGTCCAGGGCCAGATGGTATTCATCCCAGGGTAATTAGCAAGCTTAGCTCTGTGATTGCCAAACCTCTTTACTAAATTTTTCAGGATTCATTGAGATCTGGCATAGTGCCGAGAGACTGGCGAATTGCTAATGTGGTGCCTCTATTCAAAAAAGGATCCCGTTCTCAGCCTCAAAACTATAGGCCAGTTAGTCTGACGTCAGTGGTAGGAAAGCTTTTCGAAAGGGTTAATAAAGGATAAGATACTGGACTTCATAGCAAATCATAATACTATGAGTTTGTGCCAGCATGGTTTTATGCGTAATAGATCTTGCCAGACTAACTTAATTTCTTTTTATGAGAATGTAAGTAGACACCTCGATTCTGGGATGGCAGTGGATGTGATTTACTTAGATTTTGCTAAAGCATTTGATACAGTGCCACACAAAAGGTTACTGGTTAAATTAAGGAATGTTGGCCTGGAATATAGTATTTGTACCTGGATAGAGAACTGGCTAAAAGATAGACTACAAAGAGTGGTGGTAAATGGAACATTTTCTAATTGGACCAGTGTTGTTAGTGGAGTACCGCAGGGCTCTGTACTAGGTCCCTTGCTTTTCAACTTGTTTATTAATGACCTGGAGGTGGCCATTGAAAGTACTGTTTCTATTTTTGCAGATGATACTAAATTGTGCAGAACTATAGGTTCCATGCAGGACGCTGCCACTTTGCAGAGTGATTTGTCTAAACTGGAAAACTGGGCAGAAAACTGGAAAATGAGGTTCAATGTTGATAAATGCAGGTTATGCACTTTGGCAAAAATAATATAAATGCAAGTTATACACTAAATGGCAGTGTGTTGGGAATTTCCTTAAATGAGAAGGATCTAGGGGTCTTTGTAGATAACACGTTGTCTAATTCTGGGCAGTGTCATTCTGTGGCTACTAAAGCAAATAAAGTTCTGTCTTGCATAAAAAAGGGCATTAACTCAAGGGATGAAAACATAATTATGCCTCTTTATAGGTCCCTGGTGAGGCCTCATCTGGAGTATGGGGGCAGTTTTGGACTCCAGTCCTTAAGAGGGATATAAATGAGCTGGAGAGAGTGCAGAGACGTGCAACTAAATTGGTTAGAGGGATGGAAGACTTAAATTATGAGGGTAGACTGTCAAGATTGCGGTTGTTTTCTCTGGAAAAAAGGCGCTTGCGAGGGGACATGATTACACTTTACAAGTACATTAGAGGACATTATAGACAATTGGCAGGGGACCTTTTTACCCATAAAGTGGATCACCGTACCAGAGGCCACCCCTTTAGACTAGAAGAAAAGAACTTTCATTTGAAGCAACGTAGGGGGTTCTTCACAGTGAGGACAGTGAGGTTGTGGAATGCACTGCCGGGTGATGTTGTTATGGCTGATTCATTAAATGCCTTTAAGAATGGCTTGGATGATTTTTTGGACAGACATAATATCAAAGGCTATTGTGATACTAAGCTCTATAGTTAGTATAGATATGGGTATATAGAATTTAATTAAAAGTAGAGAGGGGTGTATGTATGGATGCTGGTTTTTCATTTGGAGGGGTTGAACTTGATGGACTTTGTCTTTTTTCAACCCAATTTAACTATGTAACTATGTAACTATGTAAGACATATAGTGGCAGATTTACAGACTAACGATGGTGAAGATTTGCTAGTGTTACCGCTTTGAGGGACTTCTTTTTTCTCATTAGCGAAGGAGATAGACAATAGCGGTGATTCACACTCTATCGCCAGGCAAATTTTTGCTCTGGTGAATGGACGTTACTCCAAAAATTCACTAAGATTTATATTTTACTGAACGTTACTTCTTTTGCCAGATTTGCCTTCGCCAGCTAAGACCAGGTGAAGTGCACTGGAGTACATAGATCTTCCTCAATCTTCTGTTACTTACAACATATTTTTAGTGAAAAGGTTTCTAAGTACAAACAACGCTGGTGTCTTTTTCTTTTTTCAGAGTGATAGCCTGCAAAATTCCTTAATTTTCTTTTTTTGGGTAACCGGGTTCCCCCATACATTTTATAACATATGGAACATAAACTATACAGTGGGCTCATGTGTAGGGCAATATATAACTCTATTTCTTTATTAGGGTTCCCTGGACATGTGTAATGTAATGTATTTGCTGCAACATATACGTCCATTCAACTTTAAATTTCCAGCTGTATGCAAATTAGCCTGAGAGAAGACCTCTAACGAAGTTGTGCTAGGCAGAATTGAACGCTAGCGCATCTTTGCTTTGATTTTCTTGTATTGGCGACGTAATGTCAGTGAAAATTCACCAGCGCTTGGTGCCCTGGACACAACTTCGCATTTTAGTAAATTAGGTGAGCAAATTTTCGCCTGGCTTAGTGTTGTGATGGCTGCGAAGCTGTCGATTTTCGCCGCTTAGTAAATTTACCCATTAGACTATATTTGGGACCCTCCATTTGCAACAGGTGTCCGTAGACATTTCTGGCATATTCAATAGCTTCTAATGCATCCCAATTGCCACAGACTTTATCAAACAAGTCAATAATTTTAGGGCTCCGTACATATCTTATTCTCTCCAGTATCTCCCTTTCAGAAGGGCGTATTCTTGATTTCCATTTTTTGCTATTAGACCTCTAGAGAATGGAGTTAACCATTTTTTGTGGCAGGATTTTTAAAATGAGGATTTTGTTCCTTAGCACAAAAAAATGTTTCTATTACCCCCTTCAACATTTCCCAAAACTTCTCCAATTGTTATTTGTGATTTTTAATATCCAGATATAACCCTTTCTATCACATTCAGTTCTGCCAACGGTGATGCTCCTGCAAATAGAAATAAAATTACAAATTATAAAACTTCAGAAAAAAGTGCACAAGAGAAAAAAACAGTGAGTCATGAGGTGAGGTCCAAGGGTTACAATAGTGCTGCATTTTGCTGGTAGACAAGATTATGATTAGATAGCCATATGCTTGCTTAATGGTAACTAGGCAGTGACTAGTGTGAGAAGGCTGAGCAATATGGAATTACTGACAGTTTCATGATGTAGAGGCAAGTAGAAATGGTAACCATTGGGTTATATTCTATTCAAGAGCTGAATAATAAGAATGTTTTGCTGCATTTTAATAGCTGGCATCTACATTCAGTCAAAAGATTGTTACTGATCTCTCAGTTCTGGAGAGACATCAGGAATGACATGAATACTGAGTTGCACGAGTTGCAGTTGAATAACGTGTATAAATGGTTCTTCAGACACAGGTTATTCACCTATTACTACAGTACTACTCACACGGGCTTTGGATGTAGCCTGAGAGAGATGTAGACACAACAGTAAAGTGGAGTAAACTAGTTTGGTCTTTAGTACTAAATATGAGTGTTCTGAGCATAGTTCTAAGGTGGTTAAGGACCAATGGAACATAATTAGTGTGTCTGGGAATTAACAGAAATTGGTCCCTGAACTATCTCTTATTAGCTATAGGCTAACCACTTAAAGCAGTGAATCCCAACCAGTAGCTGTTGAGTAACATGTAGCTTTCCAACCCCTTGGATGTTGCACTCAGGGTCCTGAAAGCAGGTGCTTATTTTTGAATTCAAGGCTCGAAAGCAAGTTTTAATTGTATAAAAACTAAGTATAGTGCCAATTAGAGCCTCTTGTTGGCTGTCAATCTATATCGAGGCTACCAGACAACCCTTAATTGGCACCACAAGGGACTTTTTCATATTTGTGTTGCTCACCAACTCTTTTTACATTTGAATGTGGCTCACAAGTAAAGGGGTTGGGGACCCCTGATTTAAAGCGATACTGACACATTCCTATAAAAGTCATAAGAATATGTCAGTAGCAAGTAGGTGCTGCACCCAGAATAGTTCCCCTCAAAGCTCCCATCAAAGCACCACTGCTAAATGATCTTCTGTGCTTCTGTGATCTTCTGTGCTTTTTCAGTGAAGCTAATCCTTCCATAGTCTAATTACGAATGAAAACAGGACTTCAGCCTATGGAAGCATCACTCCACCCCCAGTCCAGCATCGCTGAAGCAATACAGAAGATCTACAGTATTAGTAGTTTTTAGCAGGTTGGCGGCAAAAAGGTTTGTGGGCTGGGGAGGCTTTGAGAGGAACTATTCTGGGATCAGCATCTACTTGATACTGACAAGTTCCTATGATTTTTTTATAGGAAGGTGTTGGTATCGCTTTAACAAGATCACCTGGTACAAAATGACCCTTTGTGGTGCTATTCTAATAAAACTAGGATTTGGTTGAACAATATTAAATCATGGCCCATCTAGGGTTGGTCCTGCCATTAGGCAATGTGAGAACCTACCCACAGGTGGCATTGAGTGGCCAGTTACCAGGGACGGCAAAAAGCAAACTCTGGTAACTTTAAGAGCCGGATTTCCATTTTTTAACATGGAAATTCAGCTTTGTTAGTGAAGTGAGTGCAATAGCGTTAACTGCACTAGTGTTGCAGCACCCCTGGACCCGATCCAACAATAGCAGCGGCCGCAGCCCCTGAAATGTTACTGCTTCCATCCTTACACTGGTGAAAAAACAATATTCTGCATCATATTACCTGCACTACTATATACTGTATGTTATGTATCTCATTACCTGCTCTTGTAGGTTGTCCTATGTGGGTTGTCCAATGTGAATATGGATGCACATAGGTCTGTGATTACCACTGCCTTTTGGGATGGTAAGACCCCTAAACCCATGACTAATCTTTCTTTAGAAAAGGGACATAGATTTCCAACCTTTCATTCTATTATGATCTAAATATTTACTACAATGTGAGGTTGTGTTGATTAAAGAATAGAATATGCCGTCCCCATTATTAAATGAATATTGTTCTTCTCTGTGTTTCCGTGGATTGATTACATTCTTTACATGATCTAGATTAGAATAAGTGGGCTTTGATTAATCAGACCCTGTTTTTTTTATACATTATATTATTTTATATAAACACTTTGTGTTTTTTATTTATAAAAGCTACTGTTATTTTATATATATATGTGCTCTATATGTTTTTTTTTTTACAGATTCTTTGTCTTCTATGGTGTCTGGTGATTTCTTTTTTTCTGGTGTGGGTGTGACTTTTTCTATCTCTCATGTCCAGGTGAGGTCACATGTTTGGGGGTGAGTCCTTCAGTTCTCTATTTAAGTTAATGTGTTGTATTGTGGGATTTGGTCTTGATAAAGGTCCAACAAGGGGACTGAAACATTGGCTTCTAAACATTTTAAATGATGAATATAATGATTTGTTTCTATTGCTGAGCAGATTTGTTCCCAGTGTTCCTCAGCATTCCTTTATTGATTGTCTATGTTTTGTAACAGATAGCAAGGGATTCTCATAGACTGCTACATGACCTACATGTGCTTGACTTATTTGGACTATTATTATATATCTACAGTATATACAGTATATATACAGTATGGAACATGGAATAATTAATCACTGGCCCAGCCCTTTGATACAGACCTGTTATGGAAGGTAATTGCAGCTGAAGGGCCTGACTGAGCTTGTTAGGTGGGGTTTTCCCATTCCAGGTGATACAGAGCTACACTGCACAGTATCAGTGATTGCACTAACTTTGCTTTTTCTGTTGTTACATTGGAGTTGGGAAAGTCACCAACTGGAGTTAGGCTGCTAAGTGTGTTATGTCGGCATTCTGGTGCAAGAGATGATTTTTACCCAAAAAGAACCTGCAGAGGCCTGTGATTACAGCAAGTTAACGAGAGAAATAATTGCACATCTAGGAGTGACAGCTACAGTTTGGGATCAAAGATTCTACACTTGGGGGCAGATTCAAGAAAGGATGAAGTGGCTAACGCTAGTGAGAAGTCGCCAGCATTGCCATCCAAAGGGAAATTCTCCAATTCACTAACAGGCGTAGACACCAGTTTGCTAGCAAACGGGACCGTCGCTAGCATTTATTCGCAATTTATCGCCAGGCAACTTGTTGCTCTGGCGAACGATTGTTTATCAGCAAATTCATGAAAGTGCGGCTTTTACTGAACGTTACCTTTTACCAGAGTTGTCCTCCCCAACTCAGGCCAGGCAAAGTGCTAAAAAGCAGCGAGATCTTCACTTACATCATATCCGGTCTGACGAAAATGCATTAAAGTTACAAAAACTCTGTTGACTTTTCCTTTTTGTAAGTGGGATTGGCTGCAAAAGTCCTAACAAACTTTTTTAGGGTAACATATTATATAACATTAACATAACATTTTATAACATATGGAACATTCATTTTACAGTGGGCTTGTGTGTAGGGCATTATATTAACTCTCTTGTCTTTATTAAGGTTCCCTGGACATTTGTAAGAAAAAGTGGTAACTTCAAGCATTTGCACCAACATTTATAATAAAGACGTTCATACAACTTTAAATTTCCCGCCATATGTAATTTGACCTAAGCGCAAGATCACAAGCCAATTTTTGGTAGGCACAAATGAACACTAGCGCATCTTCGCTGTGAAATGCTTGAACTGCCGAAGTAACGCTAGGAAAAAGTCGCCAGTGTTTGATGGCCGGGATGAAACTTCGCATATTAGTATTCGTAGCACATGTATTCGTAGCGCATTTGCACCTAGCGAAGTGGTGCGAGGGGATGTACAGTGTGATATGGCACCACATGAAACTCTTTCCATCTGCTGGTAGGAGTCAAGACAAGTAGCGATACTGAACCCCATACTTCTGATAAATAAGGAATTCGCTGACTTAGAAGTTTGTCCCATTCATTTTAATAGTGTTCAGTGTGAGGATCCCACTTTGATGGAACCTAGACATAATATTCAGGTGACAAATGGTTTTATTGTGTTATGGATAAACAAGACGACTCACTTTCCTATCCTTATTTGAAGTGTCTAATGACCTCTTATATTGTGTAGAAAAGAAAAATCCTGACAAAAGTGGGGGCTCAGACAAGCCTTCCCCCTGATCTCTGTGACATCACTGAGCCCAGTTACAAGCAGAGAAGTGATTGATTGGCTGAAACACCCATAGACACCCATAGACTGCAATGTGCATTTCGAAAAAAAATTTCGAGAAGCAAACAGGTCAGATTCACCTAATCACTAGTCTCCAGTACAGGTGTGGCTTTTTCTTAATTTCTTTTTCTTAATTGTATATAAAGTTATACTTGGTTACTACAAACTGTGACTTTTATTTTCCTGGTGGCATTCTGCTGAGTTGTTATTCCTCAGTGCCCACTAGCTGGAGGCACTGCTCTGTAAATCCCAAAATCCCAGTTCCCAGTATCTTTCATGCAAAGAGGCTCAGGTCACCTGATCATCATAGCAACGATGCCAATGTAAGTGAATGTATCAACAAAGGGGCAAATTCCCTAACAGGCTCAAATTCACCAGAGACGGCTTCGCAGCCATCGCAACAACTCTGCAGTCATAAATTCACTAGGACATTTCTAATTCACTGAGATGCAAAGTTGCGTCCAGAGCACCAAACGCTGGCGAATTTTCAATAGCGTTACTTCGGCAATCAAATCGAAGATGCGCTAGTATTGCCTAATTTGCATACGGTGGGAAATGATAAAGTTACATGGACGTATATGTTGCAGCAAATACATTACATTACACAAGTCCAGGGAACCTTAATAAAGACAATGGAGTTGTTATATTGCCCTACACATGAGCCCACTGTAAAATTAATGTTCCATATGTTAGAAAATGTAGGGGGGAACCCGGTTACCCCAAAAAAAATCTATGGATCTATACAGACTATTACTTTGAAAAAAGGAAAAGATACCAGCGTTTTTTGGGACTTAGAAAATGTTTCCACTAAAAATTGAGGAATTCCTATGCACTCCATTGCACCTGGTCTGAGCTGGTAAAGGTAAGTCTGGTGAAAGAGGTAATGTTCAGTAAAATCCACAACTTAGTGAATTTGCGGAGTTATGTCCATTTGCCAGAGTGAAAATTCACATGGCGATAGAGTGTGAATGATCGATAGTGTCTGTCTCTTTCGCTAGCGTAGTTACCCTGCTCCTGTTAGTAAATCGACAAAGTGCCTGAATGATGTCACACTATCAAATCTTTACCAGCATTAGTCACTTCGCCCTTTAGCAAATCTGCCCCAAAGGGTTACACATAGATAAATAACTGGTGGTTCTCCAGACCTTCCATAATACTATGCTAAGGCTGGCACACAAAAAATATTAAGGGGGCATTTAGGGGTGGAAAAGGCAAGGGTACAGGTTTTTTTTTTTAATTTTTATTCGAAATTAACAGGGTCAAGCCTTGAACATACAGAAGTTGTACATTTACAAATAAAACATTATTTTATACAATAGTCAAAACGGTCATATTTATTTGTGCAGAAGGAAAGGATGCATATCAATAAACATAACACACATTACCTGCAGTTAGTCATTGTCGCTATTGTCTTGTCTGCTAAGGGTATGTCCATACTTGAATTGAACCAGGGAAAGAAGGGGGGTCCAGGCTAGAGGGTCTTCGTTACAACTTGCACCCGACTTGCAGATCTACAGATAGTTCAACATTTTATTGTCATGTCAAGGATTGTCTGTCATATCAGGGAGCTGTCACTATAGACATTATTAGCCTAGTGGTCTAGTACTTTCATAGCTTGGCAGGGCTCCACCCTTAGTAAATCTACCTGGTAACACTTCCTTGGTTGGTTTCAATGTAGGTGACCCAGGCTCTTCAGGTCACCCAATGATTCCTTTTCGCTTGGGTTGATTCTGCATGTAAGTTCTCAAATTTACGAATTTCCTCCATTTCTAGTGTTCACTTTCAGGGAATTAGTATCTTTGCTGCATTTAGGGTGTATTGCATTAGGGATTTCTTGTAGGTAGAGATAGAATATGCGTTGTGATGTAGGAGGATAGTTGCCAGATCTTTTGGTATCTGTAATTGTAACTCATTGTTGCAGATGTCGATTACCTTATCCCAAAAGGTTTGTATTCCTGCACAGTCCCACAAAATGTGTAATAGTGTGCCTGTGGAGGAGCCACAATGCCAACAGATGTCCAAAGTGCCTGGGAATATTTTGCTCAATTTAAGAGGTGTATTATACCAACTTGTGATAATTATTCTCTTGAATTCTGCAGCTCCTTTGTCCCATGAAGGATTTCAAAATGATATCCTATATCTTTTGTGCAGTAAAGGTTCTGTTCAATGTTCCAATGACTTAAACTGAGATAGGCTTTCTGTAGGAGTAGCAGTTTGGGAGGAAAGTAACCCATATATTGCTGAAATGTTGAAATGAAGTTGTTTTTACCAGCATCTATTTTCAAAGTTTGTTTATAGTTGGTCTCTTGAATTAGCTCTAATGGTTTGTGATACATAGCTTGAAATCTGTTGGAATTTAAATTGTTCGCTTTGAGGAAGGTTGAAATTTTCCTTTACTTGTTCCCATTTGGGAATTGTAGCATTGGGGTAAATATTGAATATCTGTGAGACCTTCTCTTTATTCCAATTTTGAAAATACACTTTTTGTAATCCAGGAGGGAAGTCTGGGTTATGCGTTAGGGGAGTAAGTAATGAATCTTTCGATTTCAGCTTAAATGAATCTTTCGATTTCAGCTTATGTTTATTTTTGGGGGAGTCCCATATTTGAGTATAAGAAATGAGTGGATGGTCATCTGTAGAAGGGTGGCGATGTTTGGAGGTGAGTGTTTGGAAGATGTACAGTAGTATAGGCAGAACGTTCATTTTCAGCATGTTTACCCTTCCAAACCATGAAAGTGTTTTTGTACACCATGCCTCAATTTCTCTTTTAAGTTCTCTGAATATAGAAAAGTAATTGATCTTTGTCCATTCTTTGTAATTCTTAGTCAGTGATATGCCTAGATAAGTCAGTGTGTCATTGGTCCATTTAAAGGTGAACTTGTCCTTTAATGTCATCTCTAATGTGGGGGGAAGACTTATGTTGAGTGCACTGGATATGTTATAGTTTATTTTTAGATCACTCATTTGGCTATTGTATTTCCTTCATAAGATTCGGTACATTAATGATAGGCTGTGTGAGCATAAATAAGTCATCTGCATATGCACATATTTTGTGTTGTGATTGAGTGAATGTTGGGATTGTGGCAAATAGTGGAGAGAAGGGGTTCTTGCATAATTACATAGAGCAGTGGAGAGAGCGGGCAGCCCTGCCTGGTGCCATTCTATAGGTAAGATCAGGTCCGAGAGAGTTGTTGATTTTTTTTTTTTTTCAGTTTCAAAAAAGCTTTATTGTAAATTATCAGCGATACAAAGCTGTAAATGCATTAACAGTACCATGTTGCATACGTCTGTAACAGTTGAGCAAACATCTACAGTGTCTCATACAAGTTCGCTTATGGTTAGAGTTTGCAAAATGACAAACTTACAAGTACGAGTCAACAGTGTTTCACATCGTAACAGCCAGAAATCAAAATACTTCAAAACAGAAAGAGACATACATAAACGAAACAACTTAAAGTGTAATTAGAAAAGAAGGTGAAGGTGGGGGGGAGAAAAGGAGAGGGGGTGCAGCGGGATGGTATTGGGTCCACAACTCATGAAAGGTAGGTTTTGTAAAGATCAGTTTCCTTAAATAGGAACCATCTTATCCAACTAGTAGAGAATTTCGTGAATTGATCAGGGGTATGGGATGACATTTCCTCGAATCTGCAAATTTCCGTAATTTTGTTGAACCAGTCTTTAATAGTAGGCACATATGTAGTTTTCCAATGTAGTGGTATCAACAGTTTTGCGGCATTAAGCAGTTGAGGCTCTAGACCCAAATTAAAGACCGCCACGGGTACTGTATTATGGAAGAGCAATATTTGTGAAGGATCTGCCGCCACAGTGTCCCCTAGGATTTGCCCAGCCAGTGAGCAGACCTCCGTCCAGAAAGGTCTCAGAAGGTCACAGTTCCAAAAAATATGGTATAAAGTGCCTGTTTCTCTTGTGAGAGTTACTGATTTTGAGTCTGGTTGTTGGGTTGTTGTATAGTGAGGAGATCCATTTCATTAGTTTAGGTCCTACTCCAATATAGTTGAGGCATTGGAACATAAAGTCCCATCTCACTCTGTTGAAAGCCTTTTTGGCATCTGTTGACAAGAGAAAGAGAGGAGTCTGGTCTTTCTTGCTGGAGACAATAAGATTAAGTATTTTGTTAAGATCATCCCTGGCTTCCATACGAGGGAGGAAACCTACTTGGTCAGTATGTATTATGTGGGATAGTCTCGTTTTCATTTGTTTGGCTAAAATATTGGCTTGGAGCTTGATGTTATTATTGATCAGTGAGATGGGTCTATAGCTTGATGGTAAAATGGGATCCTTTACTTTTTTTAGTATCAGGCTATAATAAAATGTAATATATGTGGTTTAATAATTTGAAGAAACCTGACGAAAACCCATCTGGGCCAGGACATTTGCCTGATGGAGAAGTTTTAATTGCCAGGTCAAGCTCTGCTTCTGAAATATCTGTTTCAATATCCATAAGCCAATCCTGGTAACCTTTTGACATCTGGGATGCCTGTAAATAGTTTGTATGCGTCTCATTTGTGATGAAATCTGGGCCTATGTTTTTATTGTGTTTAGTGATCTGATAAAGATTTTTATAGAAGTCTGTCATTATCGTGATGATGTCTTGGGGGGAACTAGATACCTGTCCAGTCGGTGACTTCATTTTGAATATGAGATTTTTATGCTCTCTGGACTTTAGCATTCGTGCTAGCATCTTGCTACATTTGTTTCCATGATCATAGAACATTTTCTTAAAGAGAAAAGAGGCTCTATTTGTTTCATTTTTTATTAAAGATTTGAGTTCTTGTCTTGCTGTTGTGAGGTCTGTGAGGGTTTGAGGCCTCCCATTCTAAAAAAGCATTACTGGCAGTGTTGGTATTATTTTTAAAAAAAATCTTTAGTAGCTTTGATTAACTTTACTGATATATCCTGGTTATTTAAAAGACTGTCATTAAGTTTCCAAGAATAATATCTTTTGGTTGTGGTAGAAGTGGATTCCTTATCTTTATTCTTGTTCAACTGTTTTCACTATAAGTGCTCTGGAATCTGTGTGTTTTTTAGAAAAGATAGCTCTTCATTCAGTTAGTTAAAATAGAATTGAGACCACAGTTCCAGAAGCACTGACTTCTGTCTCTTTGTGGGGTCCCGCAGTTAGTAAAACAATTAGCTAGAAAACATGGGACTTCTCCACCCACCTACCAATTTCCTTTTCCTACCTTTTCTTGGAATCAGAGATATTAATAATTGCACTTTAGTTGATTTACAAGTGAATTGATCACAAACTGTTGGCACTTTATCACCCTTATTGGTGTTTTAGTTGATTTTTAGTAATTTAACAATTAATTAATGTTAAATGAATTGTTTATGGGTTAGAAATTACAAAGCATACACAATATTTAAAAGAAAAAAAATTAAGTCCTAGTTTTATTCTATTTAATGCTATTTAATTAAGGTCAAGCACTACCACTTTGTGGGGCTACTTAACAAGGGGGGAACCAATATATATAGAATCATGGGAATAAATGGTTTAACTGAAATCAAATTATACAGTGATAACATATGACAGATTTAATCAATTTTATATATCTGAAGATAGATCATTCCTTTTTTATTGAGAAGTGGAAATTGTCATATAGATCGGGGCATGGTCAGAACATGTTATTGCTCCTATTTCTGACTTTTTTAGGTTGTCCAAAGAGTTATAAGATAGAAAGATATAGTCAATTCAATTATGTACATTGTGGCTATGAGTGAAGTGTGTTTAGTCTCTTTCCTGTAGGTGGAAAGTTCTCAATGTGTCGATTAGTTGATGTGCATTCAGATTATGTTTGATTTTTTTGATATATTTGTATGAAATGTCCTCCAAGAATCACCGTCCCTTCAGCAAATGCTAAGAGGACATCACAAACCATCTCCATAGTGTCGCTCTGTTCTGTGTTGGGGAGGTAGATTAATGCAAAGGTGTATTTATGGGAGTTTGATTCCCGTTTAAGTAAAGTAAAGTTCCCATTAGGATATAGCGGTAGGTTTTTAGCTATAACAATTGCAGTGCCCCTGACTTTTGTAGATTGGGGAGTGCTATGTATTATCTTAGTAAGTCCTATCAAACCATTTAGGCACGTGATTCTGTTTGTAGTGTTTTTCTTGGACCAGTGCAATCTGGACTTTTTTGGCTTTGACCTCTTGAAGTAAGGCTCTCCTTTGCCATGGTGAATTAAGTACATTTGCATTAATTGTACATATTTTTAAGTTTGAGTTGGTAGAATTTTGTTTAGAGTATTGTTGTGACTTATTGTGTGTGTTCTAAGCCTGGGAGAAGGGGGAAAGGAAGAAAAGGAGGTGTTAAAGGGAATGTACAGGAGTTGTTATGAAGAGAAAGGATTGTATACCTGGGGGGGTATAGGTATTAGGTAGATAGAGAGTCTTTACCACTAGAGAATCCGATATTTTGGATTAAACTCTGATCAGATTGTGGTGTATGGAGTTACCTCCTTCGGGGGGTGGAGATGACTTGGGTTTTGCCTGAGAGTCCTTCTGATCTCTGAACCATCAACCTGATATCATAGGAAAGTTCTTATGTCTGACTCGGGAATGGTTGTCCAGTCATATGAGTCTTCTGTCACTAAACTGTCTGCATTCTAATAGGAATGTATTAAACATAGTAGAAGACCATGAGTAATGAATATATACATTATAACATCAACTTATAAAACCTCTACACAGAGAAAACATATTGTTCAATTGTGAAACTTGAGTTCAAGGGATAGTATTATCTAAGGTGGGGCTTTAAAGGTCCACACTAGTCAGTGTATCCTTATTGTGACAGCATAACCTTATTAAACGTGACCTATGTATGTTGTCCTGTTGAAGACCTCTCAGGTGCCAAAGGTGCCTACTGCTTGCATGTTACATTTGGAAGAGGCATGGCGTCCTTATTCAGTAGGCATCAGTATTATGCCTTATAATATTGAAATAGAAAAATTAACTTATCTTATGCCAAGTGGGCATAGGGGTTCCTATGATGTTAATCATTAAGGAACAGACAGATAACAGACAATCGACAATGGTTGGTTTAAACAGTGTTTAAACAGTGTTTGTAAAATCTCTATCTGCTAAATAAACATCAGATGAGTGACATCTATTTTTCTAAACAAATTATAGCTTGGCACAATTACAGAACCCATATGTGTAACACATATTAAAATAACAATGTCTAGCTTGTTAGCATAGTTTAATGAAACCATGCCAGGGATGGTCAAAATGTTACAGCAAACGTCGATGTCAAAATCCCTTGAGATGGGTATTGCCCATTATTTAACAAGAGAGGAAAGAAAAGAGAAAGTGAAAAAAAAAACAAACAAACAAAAAAACAAACCCCAACATTTAGTCTCAATATGACCTTTAAATGTAACAGTTGTCCCGAATGTAGAGAAGTGGGCATCAGTTACTATTTTGAAGAGCATAAATGATATCTGATGTGATAAATGGGAGAGGTACCTCCTATTGAGCATTGTATAGAAAGAGGGAATATATATAGAGAGAAAATAACGAGAAGTAACTTGCCACTTGGCATCATGTCGAACCCGTAATGAAATCAGTCCTCTGAATCATGGTGGTCTCTTGTTAAGGGGAGTGCTCGGTGGACGCGCTGGGGAGTTGGCGTTCAGTCAGTTCCTCCATTGTCTGGAAGGGGAGAAGTCCTTTTTGGGCCGTGGTGTAGTCAGTTGGTCTGTTGTGAGTGCCTCTGATGGGACCAGAATATAATTTCGCCATTCTGTTAAGTCTGGAATGGGTATATCAAGTTATTGACAGAATTGTGGTGTCTCCACTGGATATCGAAGGGCAAATGTTTTACCACCCTTCTGTGCCACCAAAGCAAAAGAAAAGCCCCATTTATAAGAGATATTGTGGTCTCTCAGAGTTGTGGTTACGGGTTTCAGCAGGTGTCTCTGGGTTTTCGTAGATACAGCCAGATCTTGGTGCAAATTTACAGTGCTATCCTCAAACATGATACCATCAACATTCCTTGCTTTTTGTAGTATCTGGTCTTTAATTTCAAAGTCTAATATAGCTTGATCATGCTTTTGTAGAGTCTTAACATTGACGAGGGTATCTGTGCCTATATGTGTTATGCGCTCCTCTATGTCCTCCAGTGTGTCCCACACATTTGCCAGCTCTTGTTTTAGCGTGGCCATTTCAGTATGTATGGTGTGCTTAAGATCGGAGCCCAGTGAATGTAAATCTGTTTTGTTCGGTATTTGTGCAAGAGAAGTGAGGATTCCCTCTATATTATTGCCTCCCTCTGTGGCTGAGGTAGCATGATTTTCTGGAATCGTGGTTGGCCCATCCGCCATGTTGTCTTCTTCCAATGGTTCTTGCACTTCTTGTGAAGGTGGGAAGAATTGCTTTATACCGGTTGTGGCTTCAGTATCTTTTTGCCTTGTAGTACCGGCCCGGCAGGCTTCTGCAGTTTCCCCATGTCCACTTAAGGGTCAGAAATCGCTTAATTCAGGTCTGTGGTACGGAGCTTCAGGTTAGTGCATCTCACTCCGTCACTATGCCACGCCCCAGGGTACAGGTTTTGAGTAGATTTACTTGCCTGGTGCAGTTCCTTATGCCCTGATTGTCAGTTTACATAACTACATAGTTAAGTTGGGGAAAAAAAACAAAGTCCATCAAGTCCAACACCTCCAAATATAACCCAGTGCACATAAATGCACTCACCGACCTCTCCATACACTATGTATATACCAATATCTGTACAGTATAAATTGTAGATTTTAGTTTCACTACTGCTTTGGATATTATGCTTGTCCAAGAAATCATCCAAGTCGCCCTTAAAGGAATTATTAGGGGAAAAACTAGATAAATAGGCTGTGCAAAATAAAAAATGTTTCTAATAGAATTAGTTAACCAAAAATGTAATGTATAAAGGCTGGAGTGAGTGGATGTGTAACATAATAGCCAGAACACTATTTCCTGCTTTTCAGCTCTCTAACTCTGAGTTAGTCAGTGACTATAAGGAGGGCCACATGGGACATACCAGGGACCTATAAAGAGGCAACATTATGTTTTCATCCCAATACAGAATCTTATTTGCTTTCATAGAAACAGAACAACACTGCCTGGAATTAGACAATGTGTTATCTACAAAAATCCCCAGATGCTTTTCAATTAAGGAAACCCTCAACACACTGCCATTAAGTGCTTAACTCACATTTAATGTACATAAACTTGCATTTATTAACATTGAACCTCAATTACTTTTTTGCTGCCCAGTTTTCCAAACTAGTCAAATCACTTTGCATAGTGGCAGCATATTGCATGTGACTTATAGTTCTACTTAATTTAGTATCATCAGCAAAGATAGAAACAGTACTTTCAATGCCCATCTCCAGGTCATTAATAAACAAGTTGAAAAACAAGGGACCTAGTACAGAGCCCTGCGGTACTCCACTAACAACACTGGTCCAATTAGAACATGTTCCATTTACCACCACTCTTTGTAGTCTATCTTTTAGCCAGTTCTCTATCCAGGTACAAATACTATGTTCCAGGCCAACATTCCTTAATTCAACCATCTTTGTGGCACTGTATCAAATGCTTTACCAAAGTCTAAGTAGATCCTATTCACTGCCATCCCAGAGTCAAGGTCCCTGCTCACCTTCTCATAGAAGGTAGGGATGTAGCGAACTGTTCGCCGGCGAACTAGTTCGCTCGAACTTCGACTGTTCGCGTCCGCCGAATGTTCGCGAACGTCGCGCGACGTTCGCCAATTGGTGTTCGCGTTCGATTCGAAGTAAAATTTCGTTCGACCATTCGACCGTTCGATCGCTAAAATCGAACGATTTCCATTCGTTCGAACGATTATAAGCATTCGATTGAATTAAAATCATTCGATCGAATAGCTTCGATCGTTCGATTCGAACGAAAATCATTCGATCGTACGAATAAAATCCTTCGATCGTTCGATCGAACGATTTTATCGAGCGTTCGAAGTTCGCGAACTGTTCGCGAACTGTTCGCTTTTTTGCCGGTGTTCGCGAACGGCGTTCGCGAACATCAAATCGGCAGTTCGCTACATCACTAATAGAAGGCAATTCATTTAGTCTGGCAAGATATATAATGCATAAAACCATGCTGGAAAACTCATATTATTATTTGCAATAAGTTTCTTATCCCTTAATACTCCATCAAAAATCGTTCTTACCATTGACATCAGACAAACCAGCCTATAGTGTTGAGGCTCAGAACAGGATCTCTTTTTTGAATAATGGCACCACATTAGTAATACACCCAGTGTCCGTTTTCAACTTGCCTCATTTGTGCAGTGCCCTGACTTTACCGGTCTCTCAACACTATGCCAGACCTCAATGAATCCTAAAAAATAAAGTAAAGAGGTTTGGCAATCACAGAGCTAAGCTTGCTAAGTACCCTGGGATGTATAGCCATCTGGCCCTGGACCTTTATTTTTTTACTATTTACATATTTAAAACATTCTTTTGTATTGCTTGCTGCAATATTCTTTGCATGATTTATTGGAATCCTGGTACCTTAAAAGCAGGTATTTTCTTACCCACCTCAACACCAACGCTTCAATTGAACCAAAAAGGTTTTGCTTTGCAACAACGTTCCTTGCTTACAAGTGGAATATACTGACAAGTAGATTTATTAAGCAGAATTTTAAAGACTTCACATTTTTGTTCTGTGTTTAACCCTGTGAAAAGCATTTCCCACTTAATATGATTTAATGTTTAGTTCCTCCCTTATAGAATTGCCTCTACAACAATATCTCCAAGGAGACCATGTTATGATCACTATTCCCTAAATGCCCCTCACCCACACAAATTGTTGGAATCTGCTCTAGTTTTGGGTGCCTGACTATTGACTTGAGATTTATCAGAGCCTGATTTATCAAATAAACCATGTACAAAAGAAACACAAATTAAAACATAAAAATAAAAACAACTAAGATGAGGGGAGAAAGAAAGAGAGAAGAAAATATGCCAGGCAGGAGAGTATAAAGTATGTAACTAACAGTATTTACTATGCTCTTTATACATACTGTACATGGTGACGACTATTCAAACAAGTATACAACCCTTTTGCCAGGATAGCAACACTCAAAAGCAGTCCCAGCCAATCAGGTTTTTGGAGAGGATTTATCTCTTCTCAGACCAAGGAGGGAGTCAAATCAAGCTAGGGTGCACTGTAGAACAAATAGTCCTATTCTCTTTTCCTTGGGAACTCCTGCTGTTCCTGCACCCACACCAGTGTTTCCAGCTATTTGCATCTTTTTGATATGGACTGTACTGTAGCCTCAACGATTGTTTTATGACAGAACTTCTATTGTCCAGACTTGTACTTTCACAGTTGCCATGTGATGGAAAGGTAGATATCTTTAAACCAATTGTCAACCACATTACCCCAGTCAATATCTGGATAATTGAAGTCACCCATAGCAATATGCTTCTATGTGTAAGAGTAACTGGGCTTCATACTCGACACTTATACCAGGTGGTTTATAACATACACCAATGATAATTCTCTTTACCTTTTGCCCAGTCAAAATCTCTACCCAGAGTGATTCTACACCCTCACCAGTGGCAGCTATTGTTATTTCTTTAGCGCATGGCTTTAATTCAGGCTTTACATACAAACACACTCCTCCACCCGCTATTTAATCCCTCTGTCCCTCCTAAAAAGGGTGTAACCATTTAAATTCACAATCCAGTCACATGTTTCATCCCACCAGGTCTCAGTGATATCAATTATATCATAATGTTTAGAGCAATTAATTCCAGGTCTCCCATTTTACCTGACAAACTCTGTGCATTTGCAGCATACAGCGGTTATTGCTTCTTACATCTACATTATGTAATGAGAATTATATGTTAAGTTAGCATTAGCCTATTTGCATTGTAACAGAGGGTCCTCCTTACTAATCCCACTGCCCCATCTACCCTAGCTTCCCCATAATACTCTAACTCACCACCTCGCCTAGTTTAAATACTCCTTTATATTTCTAGTATAGGTACATTTTAAAACAACTGGACTTGCTGAGTAATCAATGAAGACATTTCACTACTCATCCGAGCAGCTTCTTCAGTTCAACTGACTGGTGTGGGAAGTTCTCGGCATATAAACTCTTCCACTAATCCATTTACAATGGCACATTGTAACTCTTCAAAGAGGTGACATCTGAAGAAACTCACAGAGGTGTTGATTCTGTGTAGTTACTGTGATAGGATTATCCAATGTGTCATGTGACTCCTAGATACAGCTGTTACTTGTGAGAGTTGCATGAATGGATGTGTGAAGTGTTCTGAATCTGCCGGGGTACAGATGTTAGAACAGCATTGATTTGCTGATTTACTAATGGGCGCTGGTGTTATTATGCTAGGGAAGGAGATAGACTCTAGCGCAACTTCGCACTCTAACGCCAGGCTTATTTTCACTCTGGCAAAAGAGCGTTGCTACGCAAATTCACAACGTTTTGGTTTTACTGAACGTTACCTCTGTCGCCAGACTTGCCCTCACCACCTCAGACCAGGCGAAGTGCAATAGAGTAGATAGGACTTGGTCCAAAAAGAATCCAAAAAACGCTGGTGTCTTTTCCTTTTTACAGGGTGATAGGCTGAAAAAGATTGTAAATTTTTTTTAGGGTACCCGGCTTCCCTCCTACATTTCCTAACATATGGCACATAAACTATACACTGGGCTCATGTGTAGGGCAATATAACAACTTTATTTTCTTTTATTAAGGTTCCCTGGGCTTGTGTAATGTAATGTATTTTCCTACAACATATACGTCTATTGAAATTTAACTTAACATACCCGCTGTATGCAAATTATCTAACGCTAGTGCAACTTCGCTATGCCTGCTGTAGTAACGCTAGAGCAACTTCACAAGCATTCGGAGCCGGTGATGAAACTTTGCAATTTAGTGAATTTGCGTTGTCTGTGTGAAGTTGCGTCTGGCGAAGTGTGGCGAAGGCGGTGAAGCCATTGCTGGTGAATTTTCACCCGTTAGTGAATTTCCCCTATTTTCTGAATAGTGATGATTAAGGATGAGAAAAAATTTGAAATGTGACTTGGGTTGACATGCTGTCAGTTTCTCAGGTGCAATCCATGTGATTTGTTCTCTGATAAACTTCAGTCACTCTTTACTGCTGCGCTGCAAGTTGGAGTGATATCACCAACCTCCCTTCTCCCACCCAGCAGCCAATCAACAGATCAATAAGAAGGTAACCAGATAACAACTCCCAGACACAAGATAACAGCTGCCTGATAGATATAAGAACAACACTCAATACTAAAAATCCAGGTCCCACTGCGCAGTTACATTGAGTAGAAGAAACAATAGCCTGTCAGAAAGCAGTTCCATAGTGCAGCACTGGCACATTCTGAAAGCACATGACCAGGCAAAATGAGATGGCTGACCACACACCAATATTACAACTAAAAAAAGGCTACACACCAATATAACAACTAAAAAAATAAGGAATTAAATGTTATATGGTAGATTGCATTATTTGTAATGTAAACAGTGTCATTTAGAAATAAAAACTATGATCAGGGAATCTAAGATGATCCCCTATCCAGACTATGGCTCCTTCACTTATGTAAAGCACAGCCTAGGGGAGAGCTATCACTCCTTGTTGAAGCACATGAAGCACAGGTACATGGACTTTTGGCCAGTAACAAGGAGAATAAGGAAATGTAAATGTGGTGTGGGCCCTTTAACAGAGGTTGCTAAAGCTTGCTTGGCAATGAAAAATGTAGCTTTATTTCTTTAAAGCAGAAGGAAAAGTATTACACAGCTCAATTTCAGCATCAGAACAGTTTCTCTAGGTCTTTCCTTGAAGAGAGCCAACATCAGACAGAGAGACTCTTGCTGACTGGGAGCGGCCTTTTATACCCAAGGCTCCCAGAATGCTTTGTGGTTCTGTGACATCATACATCTCACATTAAACAAATGTTAAATTTTAACAATAATTGCAATTTCCACATATACATTTACATATTAGCCTTCATAGATTACAACATAAAAAAGGTAAAAAGAAACTCACATTTAAACAAAGTTTAAATTCCAAGCTGTGAAATGTCTGTGCACAACTGACAACAATCAGGCTCCACCCATGTGTTTCCAAACCCTGTGCAGACTCAGCAACTTGGGAAACTCAGGTAAGTATTTTAAACTTTAAATGTTAAAGTTTGAACTCATATATGAAGGGTATATTTTAGTGGCAAGTTGCTTTTCTAAGAGGAAAAACATGTTTAAATGTTCTAACTTTATAGAGCTGCAAAACAGACTGCTTTCACATGGCTTTTTTAACCCTGTTGTTACCATGTTGAACACAGGAGAAAAAATATGGTTCAAGGCTGAGAATGGTGTAGGACAGACACAAGAAGTAATGAAAGACAGATTAAGAATGAGAGTTTGCGCTGGCCAGCAGAGGTAGAAAAGACAGAGAAGAAAGAAAGTAAGAAAGTACTGTCCTCCACACATATCTCAACAACACAAAAAAGAAAAATTTATTTGAGTGACATAACTCAGTCACAGTAGAGAAGTAAAGTCATAGGGGCTTACTGATCCTAAGAGTCCATACAGAAGCCTAAACAAATCCAAAGTCATGGAAAAAAAGGAGGTGTCAATGGCATCACATTCTGTTGAAATGAAGAAGACTCATCAGAGAGAACTGATGTTCTTACACTAAGGTGGGCATCAGGCAGAGAAACTTAATGCATAAGTGGCTAGCTGCTGGTGGGACAAAAATAGAGTCAGGGCAGAAAATAAAGGCTCTGTTTTGTGTTATGTGCATACACAATGCAGATATATCATCTCATTACAACTATAGTAACTAATTAGGCATCTGGAGCACACTGTCTCTGTTTAACCTGTTCCTTATTTACAGATCAGTTATGGAGCCACAGACCCGGCACTCAGTGATAGAGCCACCTTCCCTTACTTCTTCCGGACACTACAAAGTGATGAAGAGGAAATTATTGCTTTAAGCAAATTATTGAAATTCTTTGGTTGGAACTGGGTTGGAATTATTTATATAGATAATGAGAGTGGAAAAAGAGATTCTCAACTGCTGATCAAATCTCTCTCACAGGAAGGAATTTGCACTGAGTTTGTCATGAAAATCAGATTTAATGTTCTGGCTCCAGCAATTCTTAAGAATAGTATAACCAGGGTAGTTATTATTTGTGGAGATCCCAGCAATAACTATCATCCAGGTTCTTATGACATACCTAAAATACTTAAACAAAAGACCTGTATCTTTTTATCTAAATGGTTAAATCATTATGATTCATTGAAATTGGCCTCATTATTTACTGGCACAGTATTATTCATACAGAATAGATTAGATGATCAAGACGATGCCAAATTCAGAGAATTCTCAGACAGTTTCCATCCATCAAAATACCCACATGATGATTTGCTTCAACATATGTGGCTCTTCCACCATAAATGTTCACCAAAAGCTGATTATAAAACATATCTTTATTATCTTATGGGTGTTTCTTTGAAGTACAATTGCACTGGGAAGGAAAAACTTACAGATATTCCCAGTTATCTCAATTCTTATCACTCTGCCGATGTGATACAAGCAGTGGATATAATGGTTATGGCACTAGAGGATATGCACAACTCCCATATCAAGCAAACACATGGGGAGCACAGATGGAGGGATAATTATAACTACCAGGTAAATTGGTTGGTTTGTTTCACCGCAAAAAAACAATATATTGTGCAAACAAAGTTGGTATTGCAAATTAGCTCCAATTGACTATAAAGGATGTGGCACATTTTTGCCGTTTTAAAAGTTTTTGGTGAAGTGAAACTGGACACATTCACTCATCACTAGGCAGATGTATTTGGCTCTGGGTGAAATGTATAAACATCTATATATAGACTGCACCCTCAACTGACTTTTATGGATTTTTTTGTTTATTTGCATTCAGCAATTTCAACCATCTTTCAATATATGTTCTAATTAACTGTTCTGCAGATTTAATGTCAAAGCATTTAACCATGAATGTGTTATTTTGCAAATTTTCATATTTTTTTCACACATTCACTCATCACTAGAGATAGAACACTCGTCGAAAACTCATCTAGGGGTGAGGGAAGATGGGAATGAGTTCTGGGTTAAGGGATATTAAATGGTAAATCATCAGTTGACTGAAGAGTGTAGATAGGGAATTTACATGAGCTTAGGAGAAAGGAAAAGACAATTTACTATTCAGGCATTGGTTAAAATAATTACATTGAGAATAAATGTTAAATCTTGTGTGAGAAGAGTCGCTTGTAAAACGTGCCCTACTGGGAGTTGTACATAACCTGACTGGATTTAAGGTGATCTATCTTTGGAATCAGGGATTTTAAGGCAGCTCAACAATCTACCAGTTAGATATATTTTGAAGAACGGTTTTTACTGTTGTAAACTCATGTGGCAATGGCAATGCTAACGTTTGTCAAGATTTTGAAGTTTTTGAAAGAACACACTCTCATTTGCTCTCACAAAGTTCACAAATTGTGACAGAAATATTCACACTCTACTTTTACAACTAAGTTGCATTATTTTGTACCTGTGAGAATGCTATTTTGCTTGACTGGTATGGTACTGAGCATTTTATCTGCATGAAGAAATAGTTGTGTTAAACCATTTTATACTATTCACTGTAACTCCTTGTTATGACAACCTTGTAATCCAATATCTCTTTGGCTTGTCACTTTATCCCTCATTCCTGGTAATTAGTCAGATGGTAACCAGCCAACATAATGATTATATTGTATTACAGAGTCTACAGCACACTTTACACACTTTACACACTATAACATTGTGTATCTCTTTGTCTAATTGCTTTAGTTCCTTTGCTTTCTGAATATAAACACATCCTACTAACGGCTTAATAATCTGCACTTTATAGTTACACCGCTACCTGGGAAAAGTTTCATATACAATAGATGGGAGTCATGTATCACCATTTAATGAAAAAGGAGAGTTTGTGAGTCAATATGACATTATTAATCCTTCCTTTGGTCCTGGAGGCAAGTTTTCTTGGCAAACAGTTGGACATTATATACCATGGGCTCCAATGGAGCAAAGATTGATTTTAAACCCAGATAAAATAATATGGAGCACCCCAAACCACAAGGTCAGGAACAGCATCTTGCTTTCCTCAATATATATATATCTACAGGGTGTATGTGCACTGGGGAACTTTATACTTTACTTTATACTTTACTATAACTGTTTTTCACACTAACTTGTGCATGGAATTGATCCACCAATCTGTTGCCTCAGATCCTATTATATAAACTAATGGCACCTGCTATCATTTCACATGTGATCTGATATGTACTCATAGAATATCATAACCATAACAATTTCACATTTATTTATTCAGTTTAATAGTTCAAATGAAACTCTTTCAAGTATTTATTGTTTTTTGACTTCAATGAACCTTTTATAAAGCTGTGACAAATATTAGGCAAGAAATGTGAATCCATTTGCCCTTTGCAAAAGAGAAAGGGAAATAATTCAAATATTTAAAAAAAATTATGAAAACCAATTAAAACGTTAAAAAAAATTAACTTAAAGGTCAACTACCAAATTAATTGAATGACTTCATAGTGCTGGCATGAAATTCAAATATTTAAAGGCACCTCTTCCGGTTTCTTATTGCCCAATTTAGATCTATTGTTAGATATTTCCTGGGTGTGCTTATTGTCTGGTTTCCTGTTCTTGACCCTTGCCTCTCCATGACCACTCCTGATTTGCTGCCTGTAAAGACCTTCACCTGTTATTGACTATTCTGACTTCGCACTGCGTTTTCCAATTGGTTTGACCGGGCCTGTATTCTTGACTACAATTCTGGTTCCTGATCCCTTACTGTGCTGCCTGATTGGTTTCGATCCCTGACCAGTTCTTCAACTACAATTAGCTCCTTTCCTGTTAGTCCAGTCCCATGTTCTGGTTCACTTGTCTGCCCAGAATGCTCGGTTTCCTCAGTTTAACACCTGGCAACATCCAAGTAGTGAAGGACTCCCCCAACATGAAAGGCTATAGGCAGAAGCATGGGCTGCGACTGAAAGCTTGGCTTTTGGTCTGGGTTTGGGATACCGAACATGACAGCTATGAGTTGGTGCCAGAATGTTTTTTTCTCACAATAGACCTTGCCAAACAAAGTTAATTATAAGTACTTTATCTGTTTTTGCTGTTGATACTGATTTGTCGATACATACAAGTTAACCAGTCAAAACCCTACCCACAGGCTTTTGCATTTGGCCAAACTATCAAACCATAATGGGTTTGCTTTGTTATGTCATTTCTTGTTTACATGGGGAATACATTTACTGTACAGGTACATTTGTTAAGCAGAATTTTAAAGACATTTCCATCTCTATTTAACCATGTGAAAAGTCTCTCTCATTTAACCTGTTGCAGAATTGAATGGCTAAAATGTAGTATTTAGTTTCTCCCTTATACAGTTGTCTCAGCAACACAATCTCAATGGTGATCCATTTATTATCACTGTTCCCAAAATCCTCACCCACTTGAACTAGTTATAAATTCTGCAGTATTAGTTATTACTCAATCCAAAGAGCATCTTTCCTAGAAGATTCCCATACTACCTGAGTTGTCATTTAACCTATTAACAAACCTGCTATCTCTTTCTGACTTGGCATCCCCATTACCCCAGGTAATGTCCAGATAATGTACAAACTATACGGAAATGTAACCAGTTTATGCTGTATTTGAATGCATTTAGTGAGTATACCGTTGTGCACGGGCCAAGGTGCACACGCTCCAGACCTTCAGCAAAGGGAACAGACACCAGTTTTTTGTCTACCAGGGACACGTGGAGGCAGATTTATCAAGGGTCGAATTTTGAGGGTTAAAAAACCCTTAAATTTGACCCTCGAAGTAAAATCCTTCGAATAAGAATATCGAATTCAAAGGATTTTAGCGCAAAAGGTTTGATCGAATGATAAGATTATTCGAATCGAACGATTCAAATGATTTTAAGCGATCAATCTAATGGTTTTTATTCGATCATAAAAAGTGCCCAAAACATATATACAATGTCCACATAGGCTAACATTCAATTTGGTAGCTTTTATTTGGTGAAGTATTGCATCAAAGGATTTTTTAAAGAGACAGTACTTTGATTTTCGAATGGTCAAAAAGTCAAATGATTTTTACTTCGAATCATTCAAATCATTCAATTCGATCGAATTAGATCAAATTTGACCAATTCGATGGTCGAAGTACACAAAAAAAACCTAATAAATTAAGATTTTATATACTCTGCAACATTGTACTCCGTGTATATTGCTGTCAGTGTGTACGAAATCATCTGAATCCAGGGGCATGTAACACAAGCTAACACAGGTTATTGCTGGACCTGAAGCGCAGGTGTGGGTGAGTGCTCCCAAGCAACTCTTTCCACAGGTTGGTGATTAATCAATGATCAAATTTGAATTTTTACATAAATTCAAATTTTAAAACTCCTGAATTCAAATTATGCTTTTAAAAACTCAAAACATTGATATTTAATTAGTATACATTTAAAAAAAATAAATAAAAAAACACCCATTGCCACATTGCCTAATTCATGTCAAACTTAATAGGAATGGTCTATAGTAAATTTAAAAAATTTTTATTTTCATATTTTTTTTTTACATTTTTGATAGTACTATAGTTACAGTAAGATCAGTATAAGTTCTGATAGTAATAGTTAGATCAGAAACAACAAAACAGTGACTTACATTAAAGTCTGTCAGTTTACATGATAGAAAAGGATTATTACATAGGAATCCAATGAAAATAAAACATTAAACAAAAATGCATTGAGAAAAATAAAATAAAATCTTCATGAAAAAACCAAACAAACAGAACTTTTACTATGCTAATAGACAGAATTATCATACCATTAATTTATCTAGGAACATCAATCGGTGTGTGGATACAAGTCTTCATCAGAATTATACATAAACCTCTCAATAATAGCTTTATCATCAGGAGACCAAAGTTTCAAAAAAATGATTTCTAAAACCTTTGTAACCATATCTAAAACCTACTGCTTTGTCTATACAGAGAGACCTAAGATGGGCTAGAATAACTTTTAGATCTGGGGAGTTTTCCTGAATCCAAATGTTGAACTCGCCAACCTTCACTCTTAGGGGCCAATTCACCAAGCTCGAGTGAAGGATTCGAAGTAAAAAAACTTCGAATTTCGAAGTGTTTTTTGGGGTACTTCGACCATCGAATGGGCTACTTCGACCTTCGACTATGACTTCGAATCGAAGGATTTGAACTAAAAATCGTTCGACTATTCAACCATTCGATAGTCGAAGTACTGTCTCTTTAAGAGAAAACTTCGACCCCCTAGTTCGCCACCTAAAAGCTACCGAACCCAATGTTAGCCTATGGGGAAGGTCCCCATAGGCTTGGTTATGTTTTTTTGGTCGAAGGATAATCCTTTGATCGTTGGATTAAAATCCTTCGAATCGTTCAATTCGAAGGATTTAATCGTTTGATCGAACGATTATTCCTTCGATCGTTCGATCAAAGTATTTTGCTCAAAATCCTTTGACTTCAATATTCGAAGTCGAAGGATTTTAATTCCCAGTCGAATATCGAGGGTTAATTAACCCTCGATATTCGACCCTTGGTGAATTTGCTCCTTAATGTGTTTTTTTTTTAATTCTTAATAGAGGATAATAAGTGGTGGGAAGTAATGTTAACTTTTAATAAGGGTGATTTTTTGCCAAGTTTTGTAAAGGATGAAGATTGTCAGGAGAGGAACAAAGACAAAAGTAAGTAATATATGATATTCTATTAAAGGCAAGTTCATCTATAATTTCTGAATCCCTTTGCATAGTGCAACAGTAACACTACTTTTTATCTTTGAGGAGGTCTATTCTACATAGGAACCTCCAATGAACCAGTCTATCACATTCATTGATATCAAACTTAAATGTTAAGTCCTCCCAGAGACACTGTCAGCTTAGTGCATCGGTCGGGAGATATATTTTTTCCCAATAAGGAATCAAATACTTTCTCTCTGCTTCTGTGAATAAACATATTTCAAATGGGGACAGTAAGGGTGAGATTTGGTAGTTGCTACCACATAATTTATGAATTAACTTCCAAGTAGCAAAAGTATCAAGCTAAAGAATGGTTTTCTTAATATCAGTAGGAAGGCTGTTCCATTTTCCATGAAGATAAGCAGAGATATGTCCTCCCTTCGCCAAATAGGATTTCAAGGAAAGATTAGTGTTAACCCATCTAGCTGATATCCACTCAATGATGTATCTATGTAAATAAGCTATATTGAAAAACCTGTGAATATTTAGGCCTCCTAAATTTTTTGATTGTCGTAACTTAAGCAAGGGAATTTTAGGTTTTTTCCCCTGCAATAGAACAGAAAGTACTTTATCTAATTTCTAATATCTGAATGCTTCAAAAAAGGGGGAGATTAAGCAAGGGGTATGATAACTTAATTAACATTTTAAAGAAACTTTAACATTTTAAAGAAAGCAGCAAGTACCCATAAGGTTAAGAAGAGAATGTAGCCACTTGTTGCATAAGGATTCAGTAAGTTTGATCAAGGGACACAGATTTAGAGCCTGAAAAGGTCATAAGGAATATACATTTCCAAATATTTAATTAAACACCTTAAACACTAAAACCCTTTGTTTTGGGATACTACAATTAATATTAAGTAATCCAGTTTTGCTTGAATTAGTTACGTATCCACAAAAGGAACTACGTATATGATTGAAAAAAGTAAAACTTTTCCTAATTGAACTGTAAGGATCCTGAACAATCAAGAGCAGATCATCTGCAAATGCCATTGTCTTTAGATATCTACCATTAACCTGTATACAGGAAATAGGTCTGAATGGTTTTAAAAATCTAATCAAAAGGATTCATTTTTTTATGGAAGAGTCGGGGGGGGACAAGGGACAACCTTGTCTTGTTCCTCTATATAAATTAAAAAGATCTGATTGTTCTCCAGCAATTATAATCCTGGCTTTGGGGGAAGAATAAATAAATAACCTCCCTTTAAAACCATAACAATTACAGCAATCAAAGAGGTTGTTCCAGTTGACATTGTCAAATTCTTTCTCAGCATCTAAGATAAGTAAGGAGCATGGAATTGTGTACTTTTTAGAATAATAAATGCCAATAAGGATTTCCCTTATATTCTTAATACCTAACCTCTTTCTAATAAACATATTCTGAAAAGGAGAAATATTGTCAGGAAGGATTTCCGCTAATCTATCAGCTAGAATCTTAGTGAAAATTGTAAGCTCCTGGTTAATTAAAGAATAAAAAGAGGTTAACAAGGGGTATTTCCCTTCCTTGGGGAAATCTTAATGTTTGAGATTATACTTGACTTTAAAGTTTTTCCATGCAAATAAATTTCATTAAAAAGGTTAGTATGAAAGAGAGATATTTTAAGACAAATAGATTTATAATGAGGGAAGGCCATCAGGGTCACTAGCTTTAAGTTGTTTAATTGTTCTCGTCACTTCCTCTGTACTAATAGGGGAGTTCAAGATTTCTAATTTATTATGAGAAGTTTTTGGTAAATTCATTTCAGATAAGAAGACTGATCTCTTGCCTTTGTCATACAAAGGATGAGAATAAATGTTCTGAACATATATTTTAAATATAATTGAGAGCCTTAGGAGCCTTAGGAGAGTGAATAATTCTATTCTTGCTTTCCTTAATCAGTTAAGTAAGAGAAGCGTTTTTCCAATTTTTTTATTGCTCAGATTATGAAGTCTTGCATTTGAAAACTGGTCTCTCAAATCTTTCCTCTCCATTTCTTGAGGATTTCCATACTGTTTTCAAGTCTATAAGTATTATGTAATGTTGGGAAATTCCTAAGTTAACATATGCTTTTTGTTGTTTGTTTAATGAGAAGAACTCCTTATATCTACTTATTAGAAATGCATGTTTAAAAGCTGTGATTTTACCTCTAATAACAAACTTCCAACTATTCCAGAGTAAAAGGGGATATTTTGTTGGATAATATTATCTTTCAAGAAAGAGTCCTAGCTATTTAATATCATATTGACAATATCTGGTTTCTCAGACTGGAAAGGACCAGGGAATATAAGATTTATGAACATAGTTTATTCTAAATTCTACCAAGACATGTGCATGTTAGACTAGCCAATTACCGCTATTTATCTGCTGATCAAGTATTTTTTAAAATGTCTGTTTCTCTTCTGGGAAAGGATAGCTGAGTAGTCTTGAAATAACAGGATTTTCGACTCTACTGTACTTGAAGATTGTTAAATTTTCAGAATAATCTAGAAATTTAGCAATGACAGTACATGGTTTAAAGGAAAACTATACCCCCCAAACAATGTAGGTCTCTATTAAAAGATACTGAGTAAAACAGCTCATGTGTAAAACCCTGCTTCATGTAAATGAACCATTATCATAATAATATACTTTTTTAGTAGTATGTGCCATTGGGTAATCATAAATAGAAAATTGCCATTTTAAAAAATAAGGGCAGCCCCCTGAGATCATAAGATTCACTGTGTACACATACAAACCACATGTAAGGTCACATGAGCCAATTAACAGACAGAGTTCTGCCTTTTGCTTCCTCACTTCTTCCTGTTACAGTTAGTGTTGTAGTATTTCTGGTCAGGTGATCTCTGAGGCAGCACAGATAGAGTCACGAAATGGTGGTTCAAGGCAAGAGATGTAAAAGGGCAATATTTATGTAAATATATATTCCAGTTTGGTAAGATTCTTTAATATGTCATTCAATTTGATATAAACTATCTGTTGCTTAAGTATTCATTTTGGGGGTATAGATTTCCTTTAAGGTTCATATTTTCCCAAGGTGAACCCAACTGATCAATGTGTTTGATTCTTATGTTAGGAAGTTTATCATGGATGTGAATTGTCATCAAGAGTTTTTGTAACCAGTGTCATAAGAACATCTATATTGTAAGATTCTGGGATTCCAATAAATAAAAAGAATGCTTTTTCTGGCTTCGTTTTCCAGGTCATCAACTTTAAGCTGTAAATCCAAAATTTTTTTTCCCATATCTTTCAAACATTTAGAAGTAAAAACAGAATCCTCCTGAACTTCAATTTCTTAATTGAATACTTGAAGCTTCAACTGTAGGATTTACCAACTTTGAAACTTCCTTTGCAATAGATACATAGTCATTACTTGAAAAGCTGAGTTGACTAGTGTTTTTTTGAGTAGGGTTTCTATTTTATGAGTTACCCTCCAAACCTTTACTATGTCTTGCTTTAATTTTTTCTGAGCCTCTGCCATTAATTTTTCTCCATGTTAAATGTCAATGGAAAACAGCAGAGCAAAGTTTCCCTTGACTATCACCTTTCTCACTTCTTTTTGTTTTTTTATTTTTTTTGTCTGTTTATGTTTTTATTTTTTTCCTTTTAATTTTCATTTATTTTTCCCCTTATTATATATATATATATATATATATATATATATATATATATATATATATATATATATTTCTTCTTACAATAACTAGGAGAATCAGAAAGCCTAGATTCAGTTCTGTTGCTGTGGAAACAGCACCACAAAAAACCTTCATTTACTGACATTTATTTATTGACATAAAGAAGGGAAGATTTCCAAAGAAGAGTTCTTTAATGTAAATAAAACTATTCCCAAATTCCTTGAAAAGATATTATAGGTCCATATCGTTGGAGCACAACTCAAATGAACCAGTGTCTACTGTAGCACTGTGAGTGGGGGTAAAATGGCTGCTGCACCTCACTGACTGGTGACATAAAAGACCTCCACACTAATTAACTTTAGTAGCACTGCTCTTCATGTGGAAGGAAATATGCTGCCAAGTCTTGCTAGAGAGTCACGGTCTGAGTCAGCAACCACACCAAGCCACATCAACATGGAACACTGCGTATCACAGACCTGCCCTGTGCCCTACAACCTCTTCACTCCTTTAGCAGTTAGCTGCTAACCAGTTGAAAGCTGAACCGAGTTCAGTTCTTGCTGGGAACTGTGGAGGTCCGGTAAAGTGAGAAAAAGGAGTTTTCCGATTATAATTTGCAGGAGTAAGCTGGCGGTAAGACAGAGCTATACCCTTGGCACCCCTTCCACCTTGGCAACATTACTGGAATTCTCAAAAAAAATCAAACTTACAAAAAATAACATTTTTATAAATAGGACTTTTAAAGTGTCTGTGTCAAGAGCAAAATTAGGCTCAAAAGTCATATTTGGGCTCAGAAGATAAATGTAGTTATTTCACGCAAACATTACTAAAAAAAAGTACAAAGCTCACACTGACCCATAAAAAATGTTTGACTTTTTTTGTATTTAGATATAGTGTGTATAATGTCTTCCAGGACTTGAACTTGCATGAACCCTTCAAGAGTTGGAGTACTTTTTTATTACAAAAAAGTGTCAGTTTTTTCCACTTTAAAAGTCTGACCCCCAAAAAAATATCTCTTTGTCAAATAACCTCTGAAATATAAGCCATGTAATATGTACACGCATGGGACCTATGACATAGTTGAACATTATGTACATACTATAGGGAGTCAGAAACAGTAACCCACAGCATCCGGCTGTAGGAATAACAATAAAAGCAGGCTTTGAAATCAATTTGATCTTCGGTCATGTAATATTAATTTTTTATGTTTCTCCATATAATGAAAATTTTTAATTTCTTTTTAATTTTTTTAGGGATTCATAGTTGTTTATATCATAAATGATGTAGAATTACACAAATATTCTGGAAGATACATGATGTTTACATTGTCCTGAAAAAAAGTATATTTTCTAGGTAAAGTAGCCATTATAAATGTCACTATGAAGAAATAGTAGAAATTAATTGTGTGCCAGTTGGTAACTCAATGTGTGGGGAACTCTGCTGGTAGTAAAAGGGTATGTACTAATGAAATGTATATACTACAAGGTGTAATGTTAGTTGACAAGGAACCTTCTGACGAGCAAGGTCACCCCTGACAATACTAGTGTTCACTGACGACCCTTTTGGGGTCCTGGGCTTTCTGCTACAGAATCAATCAGGGAGCCTAAACACAACAGTGGTACCAGACGTACAGACAAGGATAAGGTGTAGTGCAAAGTCAGGCCAGATAAGGTTCGGGACAGGCAGCAAGGATCAAAGTTGGTAGGCAGGCAGGAGTCAAAACCAGGATTAGCAGTGACAAATAGGATTGAGCAGAATTGAAGTCAAGGCAGGCAGGAGTCTAAAACCAGGATAACCAAACATACAAAGCTTGAGCAGGAACTGAGTAAACAGAAGCCAGCTTGGGCAAGGAAGGAAGGGGGAAAAGCTATTTAAGGTACAAAAGGCTAATGGGAGAAAGGGAAGGCTTGATTGACAAGAAGGGGAACAAATGGACACCAATTATGTATAATTAGCATCAAACAAACGCAAGCACTTTTCCATAATTAACAGTATGTGCATCTGCACCAGACTGTAACACGATGGGCGCGTATTAGCCAGGTGCGCATGTGCAGAAACAGTGTGCACAGATCATGAATTCGCCGGGCCCCAGGTGACGGAAGATCTTGCGGCGGAAGTTTCCCAACCCGAACCCGCAGGTCATCGTGTCTACAGGTGAATATGAACGAGAAACCGGCGGGGCGGGTTACACAAGTTTAGAAATTCAGATGTTTGTTGCTTTATCATTTTTATTGCTGTCCAAATTGATAATGATTTGCAGAATGTTCTGTCTCCTGTTGAGTTTTTACACTTCTCATGTTCATGTTTTGCTCGTCAGTAGTAGTAATCAGTAGTAATCAATTTTGATTCTCTTTTTATACTAAATGTGAAACCATGCAGCCTTGTTGAAAATGAATCTGACCTTCTGCCTTTAACACATGATTTTCTGCGATCCCCTAGTTCTGCCCCTGTTCTAGTGTGCAACAGGGGGGCAGGAAAATCTACTACAATTTCTGTCTACCATATATACTCGAGTATAAGCCGACCCGAGTATAAGCCGAGGTACCTAATTTTACCTACGAAAACTGGGAAAACTTGACTCGAGTATAAGCCTAGAATAAGGACTCGAGTATAAGCCTAGAAGCAACTACAGCCCTGTCTCCCAGCAGCGCACATTCCGCCAAAGCGACCCCCCCAGTGATCAACCGGACTTCTTTGCAAAGTTTATGGTGACAGAGAATTGCCAAACGGATTACTGTGTGCATTGTCCCACTATCCCACTACCATGTGCACAGGGTGCTGTGTGATATTGCCAACACTGTTAATCTTTCATATAACCAACAGAGGATGCTGTGTGATATTTCCACCACTGTTAATCCTTCATATAAGAACAGAAACTTCACTGGCACACAGGATATTTCAAGCAGGAAAAACCTTGCTAGGTATTTATTGCAGCATGCAACGTTTCGGGGTTACCCCCTTTATCAAGCATAACAAACACATATTGCACTAGAAATTTATAGGTGAAATGGGTCACGTGATTCCAAGTGGGTGTGAACCCAAGTAGTGAATAAATTACTAAATTCAAGGGTCAATAAAGTGCAAAAGCTGATAAAAAAGCCACATCCTTGGCAAAAAAGTGTATACATCTTCTTAGGTGAATAAAATGTTCATAAGTGAATAAAATGTCCCATGGTTAAATCTTCTGTCCTAACAAAGTGTCTAAAACATGAAAAATGGAATTATAAAAAGGCATTTTAACCACTAATTATAATATCAAAATACAAACATGTAAAACATACATTGGAAAAAGATAAAAACATTGTATCGATACAAGTAAAGATAAGAAGTAATACTACTAAATCACCACAGGCAGAGATAAGGGAATAATATTATAACTTTTCAGCAAACGTAAGAACAGACTATCTAACCTTATGTGCAGAGAGAAATCTATCCCTGAGTTCATTCCAGGCAAAGCTGTTCATCTAGAATGGAGGGAAAAGGCACAAATAATTACAAAAAGCATGCCATACTATATTCTTCATTAAGACCTTTAGGGTGCCGGGATTCAAGAAACCAAATCCAATAGCATTCCCTCTGTAACAAACATTTCTTTTTATCCAAACCTGGTTTAAAAATTACTTTTTCTAAAATTTGCCATCTCAGCTGGGATACTTGATGACCCTGCATAAAGAAATGTTTTGCCAGTAAGGTCTCAGGTTTCATTCTTTCAGTCCTGACATCAGAATTTTTAAGACTTTTTAAAGAGGTTTGTGGGAGAAGCGGAGCCGGCCGATAATTACGAATATTTGACTTGTGCTCATTAAGTCGCAACTTAATAGGTCGACTTGTCTGACCAATATAGGTCAGTCCGCACGGACACTTTAAACAATAAACCACACAGAGGATTCCTCGAGGTTTGAGAATTTCGCTACAACCTGCCCTTTTTCGGGGCGATGCAGAGTTCCTTACAAAGTGGCGTGGAATACTAAATCGGTGCAGCCTGGATTTGATGACTTTAACAATCCAGCAGCTGAACAATGGACAGAAGGAGCTGCAGCAACAAATCCATGCAGCGTCGGAAGAATACAAGATCAAGTTTGGAGCGACGAGCAACGATACTTTACAGGAATTGGAGAGGAAGATCGAAAAATTGCAACAGGAGTTACTACAAGGCAAACTCCGCAAGTTTCGCAGAGATACACGCGATTACGAAACTGGAGAAGTGTATACATGGAAGGACAACAGACGCGCTTACCGTCAGCGGTTTCAGTCCTCTGCCTCTACATTACGGAAGTCGGAGATACACTCCACAGACTCAGAGGCCTCGTCGCCCGTTTCATCCCAAGGTTCTGCGGTCTCTTTTTTAGAACAGGATCGCCAAGGAGGCCAGGAAGGACAAGGAGGGGCAAGAGGAAGAGGAGCATACAGAAAATCGAGAGCGGGTCGGCCATACCGCAGGTAAATCCTGTTATAAACTTATCCTCATATGAATTACAGCCCAACGAACTTTCCTTACTTGATAAAGGACTGAACTTTGTTCCCACCTTCACTGCACCATCATTCTCGTTTGCCATTGATTTATTCAAATTCGTTAGAATGTTGAAATTGAGGGCTCACTTTTGTAATAGCGAGGGTGGTAAAAGGGAAGAATTCACTGATCGTTTTAAGGGTAAATTGGGCAGTACTAGTTCATTTATGCCCTATGGTAACTTTGCCACCATCGACACATTTGAAGCCATGGTAATGGTAGATGTCAGCAAGCAACAGCGTACAAAAATGAATAATAAGTTTGCTACAAACCAAAATATTTCTAAAATCGAGCGTGATGCTTTAAAAACTTTGCAAGCTAATGCTGACATCTTCATTACAAAGGCCGATAAAGGTGGCGGAACTGTCATTTTGAATAAAATTGAATATGATATGGAGGCACTTAGGCAGTTAAATAACGGCTCACATTATGCACGTTTGGATGGCGATCCGTCCTTTAAGTTTAAAAATGAGTTAAACATCTTCCTTAATGAGGCGGTTCTGGAAGGGGTAATTACAGATGAAATTCACCAATTGCTCACTGAAAAGTATCATAAGACACCATACGTTTACTTTTTGCCTAAGGTGCATAAAAGTCTAGACAGACCGCCTGGAAGGCCGATTGTTTCAAACATTGGATCAATATGGCAGCCCCCCGCTATTTTTATTGATATGTACCTGCAAAATGTTTTGCCAACATTGAAGCCGTGTCTGATTGATACAACTGACTTCCTAACTAGACTCAATAGTGTAATTTTACCATCTGAGAATTTTCTTCTATGTTCGTTGGATGTAAAAGACCTTTTTACATCGATACCTCATATAGAGGGTATCGAGTGTATTCGTGGATATTTATCTGAATCTGATTTACCAACACACAAAGTCAATTTTATCTGCCAGCTTTTGGAGATGGTTCTGACCAAAAATTATTTTGTATATAATGATGATTTCTATCTTCAGCTACAAGGCTGTGCCATGGGTGCCAACATGGCACCTGCCTACGCAAACATCTTCATGGACAACTTTGAAAAAATGTATATTTTTTCAAATGGTGACTATAGTCAGTACATACATCATTATATGCGCTACGTGGATGACACGTTTTTTATTTGGACTGGTTCGGTGGACAATTTTCATGAATTTGTCAATTATCTGAATAATGTACACCAAACAATTAAATTTACATCTGAAGTTAACCCTTTAGAGTTACATTTTTTGGACGTAAATGTCCAGGTGAGTGGTTCTTCGTTTGTTACCACGGTTTATACTAAACCTACAGATCGAAACAATATTCTTAAACCATCAAGTTTCCATCCACCCGGTCTTTTTAAAGGTCTGCCACGTAGCCAATTTATGCGGGTTAAACGTATTACGTCCACTGCCGAGCTATACAATCTTGAGTCAGCTAAGATGGTAGAAAAATTTGACGCGAGGGGGTATGACAGACCAACATTGTTAGCAACACAGAAGGAGGTGGGAGATATACCCAGGGTGACTGCTTTAACGAAAAAACCTCCAACAACAGCTAGTAAAATGCAGAGAATTCCTTTTGTTACTTCTTATGATACCAACTCTTGGTTTTTTCGTAAGGTGATACTTAGGCATTGGAAAGTTTTGAGTACAGACCAGAAGTATGGTCATTTGTTTAAGTCTCCCCCTATTTTCTCTTATAGGAGAGGGAGGAATGTGGGCGAATTGATAAAGCGTAAGCCACCTCCTTCAAAAGGTAGTCGTAATCTGTTTGGTTTGCAGAGCAATGGTACTTTTCCTTGTAGGAATTGTAGCCACTGCAATGCTATTACACCTGGCAGCTTTGTTACGCACCCTCATTTGGGCACTAAGCATGACATTAAGGGATTCTTTACTTGTGACACGAAGGATGTGGTTTATTGTTTAAAGTGTCCGTGCGGACTGACCTATATTGGTCAGACAAGTCGACCTATTAAGTTGCGACTTAATGAGCACAAGTCAAATATTCGTAATTATCGGCCGGCTCCGCTTCTCCCACAAACCTCTTTAAAAAGTCTTAAAAATTCTGATGTCAGGACTGAAAGAATGAAACCTGAGACCTTACTGGCAAAACATTTCTTTATGCAGGGTCATCAAGTATCCCAGCTGAGATGGCAAATTTTAGAAAAAGTAATTTTTAAACCAGGTTTGGATAAAAAGAAATGTTTGTTACAGAGGGAATGCTATTGGATTTGGTTTCTTGAATCCCGGCACCCTAAAGGTCTTAATGAAGAATATAGTATGGCATGCTTTTTGTAATTATTTGTGCCTTTTCCCTCCATTCTAGATGAACAGCTTTGCCTGGAATGAACTCAGGGATAGATTTCTCTCTGCACATAAGGTTAGATAGTCTGTTCTTACGTTTGCTGAAAAGTTATAATATTATTCCCTTATCTCTGCCTGTGGTGATTTAGTAGTATTACTTCTTATCTTTACTTGTATCGATACAATGTTTTTATCTTTTTCCAATGTATGTTTTACATGTTTGTATTTTGATATTATAATTAGTGGTTAAAATGCCTTTTTATAATTCCATTTTTCATGTTTTAGACACTTTGTTAGGACAGAAGATTTAACCATGGGACATTTTATTCACTTATGAACATTTTATTCACCTAAGAAGATGTATACACTTTTTTGCCAAGGATGTGGCTTTTTTATCAGCTTTTGCACTTTATTGACCCTTGAATTTAGTAATTTATTCACTACTTGGGTTCACACCCACTTGGAATCACGTGACCCATTTCACCTATAAATTTCTAGTGCAATATGTGTTTGTTATGCTTGATAAAGGGGGTAACCCCGAAACGTTGCATGCTGCAATAAATACCTAGCAAGGTTTTTCCTGCTTGAAATATCCTGTGTGCCAGTGAAGTTTCTGTTCTAGTATTCCAGGGAGGTGGCCGATTCCTTCTTTTTGCTGTGCACCAGGTGTTCTCTATCTAAATGATTAGGGTGTGCGAGTGCTTCTTGAAATCCTTCATATAACCAACAGAGGGCGCTGTGTGATATTGCAGTCTCTCCCTAAGTGAACTGTTGGTATATGAATGATTAAACGTGACTGCAATCTCAGCTATTGCCCACTGACTTGAGTATAAGCCGAGGTTGACTTTTTCAGTACATTTTGGATGCTGAAAAATTCAGCTTATACTCGAGTATATATGATAAATTCCATTCATTCTGCTTTCCCGAAATTTTCTCTAAAATAAATGACATTACTCCATAATACTGACAGCTTTCTGCATTTGTGTTGCTTTTATTTTAGCTGCCAAGAGCTCATTGCACAGATAATTGTCTACCTGGATTGAGAAAGTCAATATTGCCTGGAACCCTTCTGTGCTGTTATAAATGTGTCCCATGTCCTGAGGGTGAAATCTCCAACAAGACAGGTATAATTGCTTGCTTAATATACATTACTTCTCCAACATAATATGAGGAAATATAATAAATGTCACACAAGCAGGCTGAGTGGGTACAGTGGTGCTACTCTCAAGATGAAGGAAGCATGGATAACAAAAGTTATGTATGGTATCCCCAACCCAGAACAAACCCCAAGGTCCAGGCCTCGGCTCACACTTCCACCTATAACTGTCACCTTTCACTTTAGAAGGAGCCCTTTGCTACTCGGATGCCACCAGGTCTTAAAGTGAGAGGACCGGGGAGAGCGATCTAGGCAGGCAAGGGAACCAAACGTTAGCAGGAGAACTAGGAGTGTGGTCATGGAACAAGTTGGTCAACACCAATCAGGCAGAGCATTACCAAATCAGGGGACAAAAGGGTAGTTGAGGTCACAAGCCAGGTCAAACACACCAGTAAGGAAGTACAGAATTGTGATCCAGGGGAGCAGTCAGAAACAGGCGAGAGTCAGGACAGGGAGCAAACTAAACAAGGTCATGGGCAGGCAAGGTCAAGAATAGATACTGTAAATCACACCTAGAATCAAACACAGGAACTATTGGAAATAGACCTATGTTGGACAGTAAATTATACAGCCCCTTAAAACATTTGAATTTTGTGCCAAGCACAATGATTTCAGATGTAGAGCTCGCAGAAAACCCCAGATTGGCAGATGAAGAAGAAGCATGTGGTGGGAGTCCCAGCACACTAGACCACCAGATATTCTTATGTAAAATTATTAAGTTGTGCTTACCATCCCCCATAGAATCCATTTAAAGCAAATCATTCTAATTTTTAACAATAATTTCTTTTTTTCTGTAATAGTAAACCAGTACATTGTACTTGATGGTAACTAAGCTGTATACATTTATACTGGTGGCAAAACAATCCTGCTGGGTTTATTTAATATTAGATCTTTATCTGAGTCAAAATATGGTGATCCAATTCATGTAAAGATCTATTATCCTGAAAACTCCAGATGCCAAGCATTCTGGAAAATGGATCCTCTACCTATAATATATGCTTAATGAATCAGGATAAAAGCAGTGAAGAACTGGCCAGACAAAGGATAACATATTACAATGAAAATTGCTCTTAACAGAAGTATTTGTTTATTCCTCCCTGTTCTCTGGTTCTGCAGAATTGAGTCCCACTAAAGCAGAAAATAGAAAGGAACAGAGGGGCACTGCTTTCAGTAACAATGATACATACCAAAACAGATAAACGAAATGCAATGAACGTATATTGCAATGTTACGTAATATTACTGTTTAATTTGGCAAATTTGTATTTTTGGGTTAACAGAAACTTCTAGGACTTTGGTCTCATAGTAACATAGTAAGTTAGGTTGAAAAAAACACACATTCATCAAGTACAACATTTGTCTATATACTATATAACCTTCCTAACTGCCAGTTGATCCAGAGGAAGGCAAGAAATCCATTTGAAACCTCTCCAATTTGCCTCAGAGGGGAAAAAATTCCTTCCCGACTCCAAAATGCAATGGGACCAGTCCCTGGATCAATTTGTACTATGAGCTATCTCCCATATCCCTGTATTCCCTCACTTGCTAAACACCATCCAACCCCTTCTTATACCTATCTAATGTATCAGCCTGTACCACTGATTCACTTCCCAGCTCTCCCTGTAACACCCCTTTCCTTGCTCTAATCTCATTGGCTCCCTTCTGTCTGCTGGGAGGAGCTACTGGTGAATAAAGCATCCGACCCTTCCTTGTACCTATCTAATGTATCAGCCTGTACCCCTGATTCACTTCACAGCTCTCCCTGTAACACCCCTTTCCCTCCTCTAATCTCATTGGCTCCCTTCTGTCTGCTGGGAGGAGCTACTGGTGAATAAAGCATCTGACCCTTCTTATACCTATCTAATGTATCAGCCTGTACCCCTGATTCACTTCACAGCTCTCCCTGTAACACCCCTTTCCCTCCTCTAATCTCATTGGCTCCCTCCTGTCTGCTGGGAGGAGCTACTGGTGAATAAAGCATCCGACCCTTCCTTGTACCTATCTAATCTATCAGCCTGTACCACTGATTCACTTCCCAGCTCTCCCTGTAACACCCCTTTCCCTCCTCTAATCTCATTGGCTCCCTCCTGTCTGCTAGGAGGGGCTACTGGTGAATAAAGCATCTGACCCTTCTTATACTTATCTAATGTATCAGCCTGTACCCCTGATTCACTTCCCAGCTCTCCATGTAACACCCCTTTCCCTCCTCTAATCTCATTGGCTCCCTCCTGTCTGCTGGGAGGAGCTACTGGTGAATAAAGCATCTGACCCTTCCTTCTACTTATCTAATGTATCAGCCTGTACCACTGATTCAGGAGATAATTTCACATTGTCACAGCTCTTACTGTAACAAACCCCTTCCCAATATTTAACTGGAACCTCTTTTCTTCTACATGAACAAGTTAAATAAAAGTGGCCCCAATACCGAGCCCTGAGGGACCCTACTAAGAACCTTACTCCAAGTAGAGAATGTCCCATTAACAACCACCCTCTGTACCTGATCCTGTAGCCAGTTTCCTATCCATGTGCAAACGACTTCATTAAGCCCAACAGACCTTAGTTTAGAAAGCAGTCGTTTGTGGGGCACAGTATCAAACACTTGGCAAATCCAAATAGATCACATCTACTGTCCCCCTCCCCACTGTCCAGTGTCTTACTTACCTCATCATAAAAATGTGTCTGACATGACCTATCCTTCATAAAGCTATGCTGATTGCTGCTCATAATGCCATTCACTAGGACAACAGTTTGAATGTGATCCCTTAACAAGCCTTCAAATAATTTGGCCACCACAGATGTCAAACTTACTGGCCTATAATTGCCAGGCTGAGATCATAATCCCTTTTTAAATATTGGAATAATAACAGATTTTCTCCAATCCATAGGCACCATACCAGATGAAAGCTTATCTAAGAAAATGAAGGCTGGTCTAAAACTGAACTAAGCTCTCTTAGAACCAGGGGGTATATGCCATTTGGCCCTGGACCTTGTTTACATTAATTTCACTAAAGCTTTATGAATCAGATCCTGAGTCAGCCACTGACTGAATTGAACTGAACCAACAGTGCAGCCATGAGGTGGGTCTGGGAACTCACATACCTCCCAACTGTCCCTTTTTCCGAGGAACAGTCCCTCTTTTGACAGCTCAACCCGCAGTCCCTCATTTGTACTGGAAAGTCCCTCTTCTCTGCACTGAACAGCCAGAAAAAGAAACAAAGTTTCTCACTTAATTGGCTTTTAGCAGAGACCCCAGAACAGCTAATAGTGCAAATAAGATACTTTGTAACAATTTTGAGACACAAAAACACAGTTTAGATAAGGAGAAATATTTTCAAACTTTCATAACCTGCCAAATTTTGTAAATGAACATGGTAATTAGGGGGTTTGGCCACATAAAGGGGTGTGGTCAAAAAAATTGCTGCGCTATGTGCGGGAAAAAAATTTTTGTCCCTCTTTTTACTTCCAAAATGTTGGGAGGTATGAACTCAGACTCCTCTATTGTATACACTGAAGAAAAGAACTGATTTAGCACATTTACCTTTTCTGTATCTGTTACAACCATACTGGTACCAGTACTTAATGTCCATGTGCAGTGCCCTATACAATTATAGAGCCCGAGGAGGGAAGGGGGAATGTGAGGAGAGCAGAGACATGTAGGAAGTGCTGAATAGAAAGTGAAAGTAATTGACTGCCCCTCCTCTATGACACGGGCATAGAGGTGGGGCAGGTAATATTTGATTGACAGTTTAGATATTTAAACACCTTTATAACAGGTATGGATGTTTTAATGAAAATACATTTTGGGGTTCCATATTTAATTTGCAAAGGACTTTCATTATGCAGCTTTTTATGTGTAGGTGACAGGTCCACTTTAAATACCTTTCTCTTCTTTCCTATTAACTTCTGTACTTCTATATTAAGCCACATAGGGTGATTCTTGGTGCTTCTATATTTACTTCTTAAGGGAATAAATTGAGAACAGTAACAATTTAATATCATGTTAAATGACAACCATTTCTTTTCTGTTTTTTTGGAAAAAATACATATTGCCTGATCGCTGAAGGACAGCCCCTAAAGTATTACAATTAGCTTAGGAATTCTTGTTGCCCCAGTATATATTTGTTTTTTGCACCAGACATTAAATGATATAACATTATGGTCACTATTACCCAGGGGTTCAATGACTTGCACATTTGCTATAAGTTATGGCTCATTAGAGATCACTAGATCCAGAATAGCATTATTTCTGGTTGGCTCCTCAACAACCTGTGCCATAAAATTGTCATGTAACAGTTTATAAACTTGTTCCCATTAACTGATCTGGCAGTATCATTGCTCCAGTTAATATCTGGCTAATTAAAATCCCCCATTATCATTACTTTACCCAAACTAGCAGCCTTTTCTATTTGCATTAGGAGCTGAGCCTCCTCCTCTTCACTTACATTAGGGGGTCTATAGCAACTCCTACAAATAATTCAGTGAAGAACTCCACCCACAAGACTTGTGCCCCCTCATTTTCTAACATACCTCCTCCTTTGTATAAGCTTTTAACTCCTGCCTAAAATACAGACATACCCCTCCTCCTTTTCTATTGCCTCTGTCCCTCCGAAACAAAGTATAGCCGCTGATATTTACTGCCCAGTCATGTGACTCATTCAGCCATGTTTAGGCCACACCAATCACGTCATATTTTCTCTCCAGTGCCAGCACCTCCAGCTCTCCCATTTTACTGTTTGCATTTGCAAACATACTTTTAATACTGGTACTATAATTAAAGGAAAACTATAGCTCTGAACAATTTAGCTCATATGTAAAACCCGGCTTCATGTAAATAAACCATTTTCATAATAACATACTTTTTACTAGTATCTGCCATTGGGTAATCATTAATAGAAAATTACCATTTTAAAAAATAAGGGTCGTCCCATGGGATCCTAGGATTCATGATGCACACAAACAAACCCAAAAAAACATACATTTTAGGTCACATGAGCCAATTAACAGACAGAGTTCTGTCTTTTGCTTCAACACTTCTTCCTATTACAGTTAGAGCTGCAGCAATGGTGGTTCAAGACAAAATATGGAAAAGGACAATTTTTATTTAAGTGGTCCTCCTAGTCCTTAACAATACCCCCAACTAAATGTCTTCCGCCTATTTTCCCTTCCTTTGCCCACTGCCTCATCTAACTTGTCTTCCACATAAACCTCTACTGAACCCCCCATACCTAGTTTAAAATCTCCTATAATCCTCTAGCCATCTTCTTCTTCCCCAAAGCAGCTGCACAATCATCATTGAGGTGCCCCATCCCTAGCAAATAGCCTGTAGTCGACTGAGAAATCAGACCAGTTCTCCAAAAACCCAAACCATCCTCTCTACATCAATCTCTCAGCCACACATCCATCTCCCTAAGCTCCTGCTGTGTTCTTTACATTGCTTGTGGTACAGGTAATATCTCTGAGAAAATTATCTTGGAAGTCCTCATCCTCAACTTTGCATATAGTTTTTTAAACTCATTCTTGATGACTTCACCGTCTCCTCTTATTGTTCACTTGTCATTGGTACCTATGTGTACAAAGACCGCCAGGTCCCCTCCTCTGTCCACTCGTTCCACCACATGCTGAACCCAAGCACCAGGCAAGCAGAAGACAGTTTGGCATGAAGGGTCCTTACGGCAGATTACCCTATCCCTATCCTTTCTTATAATTGAACTCCCTATAAACCTGCCTTTCCTTCTTTGCACTCCTGCCACCACCCGTATTAGAGACACTGCCTCCCTGGGTGCTTTGAGAGTCAGCCTGCTCCATACATGCCAAGTCCTCCCCAGTATCTTCAGCTAAAAGGGTGAATCTGTTGCTTTGGACAAGCTAAGTACCAGTCCCTGTATCCTTCTGTCCCCACTTCCCCTCGTTACTGTTACAAACCTGCCTCCCTCATTAGTCTACACTGTCCCTTCACCACCCCCCACTACACTGACTCTTGCTAGTGGTTGCTCTGTGAACCTCTATTCCTCCCCCATGTTTTAGTCACCCTTAGTCATGTAAGTTCCCCCTGCAGTTCAGATTCCAAGATGAAAACCCAGTGACATCTCTCACATGTAAATACTGCCTGGAACTGTTGCTCCAACACCACATACCTGTGACACTGAGTGATACCAGCAAACCCACTTGCACTCATATTTACACTGGTACTTACAGTCTCCCACGTGCAATTCCTCTGAAATGCCTTTTTAGTTTTACACACCTTAAGGTTTTTAATGCTGCTTTACACTTAATTCACATGCAACACTCACTGTGCAGTCACAGACTTATTGAGGTATAAATAAGATGGTAACTTTATACAATGCCGTATTTCCCTTTTCCCTTTTCTCTGAATTTCTCTGGTTTCTCTGGTTAGTTGTCTTTGAGCAATACATAGTGAGTGCTGTCATTTGAATATGAACATATTGACTCCATTCATTAAAGGTATTTGCATCTGGACCTGATCCCTGCACTTAAGAGTATTTGAGTTGAGCAAAACTGAACCCATTATGGTCTGACTCATGTATAAATGTGCTTATTAATGCAGAGAAAACACTGAGCTGTCTCCCACTTAAAGGTGGAGCTTATTCTAGACGCAACTGAGTTAGTGTTAGATGATCATGTGCACATGTTATTTTAAGAGCAAATGGAAGTAATGAAATTGCCATTTTTCTGCACTGAAGTGAATAAATTCAGTTGTACTGTGCTCAGTTGCACAGAGAGAAAGATTTCCTCAATTAACAACAAAATTCTGCATTGTTGGTTACAAAAAAAGAAAGAATTGCCTACAAAATTGCCCTTTACTGTGCTTGTTTTTTGTAAATGAGCCCCATGGTGTTTATGTTTTACCCTCTTCCAGTAGGCAGTACCAATTCAATAGAGGTCAGTTATTAAGTTATTTCCTTTTGTTTCCTATTTTTACTGGTTTATATGAAAGACTTTTCAGAGGTTAGTGAAGCATTTCATATTTTTTATGATCTGTGAATGACTCCTCATCAAATTTGAAATTGTATATCAATGTGTTAAAATGCATATTTTCTTCAAATTTGATGGCTTTTTCATTATTGTCACCCTCACAGACAGTGAGAACTGCATCAGATGCCCAGACATGGAATGGCCCAATAGGAACAGGACTCTCTGCATTGAAAGAACAGAAACATTTCTCTCATACACAAATGATGTGATGTCTGTGACTTTTTCATCAATCTCAGTTCTCTTCTTTCTTGTAACTGTGCTAATTTTGGGAGTGTTTATTACATACCGGGACACCCCCATAGTGAGAGCCAACAACAGGAGCCTGAGCTTCCTCCTCCTTGTATCCATCAAGCTGAGCTTCCTCAGTGTGTTTCTGTTCCTCGGTCGCCCTGTGGATATAACCTGCATGCTGCGTAACATCACTTTTGGAATCACCTTCTCCATAGCTGTCTCTTCTCTCCTGGCCAAGACTATCATGGTTTGTGTTGCCTTCAAAGCCACCAAGCCAGGGAGCTCATGGAGAAAATGGGTGGGAGTCAAACTGTCCAATTCTGTAGTCTTGTTCTGCTCATCCATTCAAATAATAATCTGCATGACTTGGTTGGCCATTTCTCCTCCCTTTCAGGAACTGGACCTTCATACTTACCCTGGAACCATCATCATTCAGTGCAATGAGGGCTCAGCTATTGGCTTTTACTCAGTTATTGGGTATATGGGGCTTCTGGCAGCTGTTAGTTTTGTTTTAGCATTTTTAGCTCGGAGATTACCAGACAGTTTTAATGAGGCCAAGTACATCACTTTCAGCATGTTGCTCTTCTGCAGTGTTTGGATCACAATGATCCCGGCCTATCTGAGTACCAAAGGCAAAAACACTGTGTGTGTGGAGATATTTGCCATACTCACCTCAAGTGCTGGACTTTTAGCCTGTATATTCCTGCCAAAATGTTATACAATTTTATTTAAACCTGAAATGAACACAAAATCACAGCTACTTGGGAACAAACCTCATTGATATTTTAGATACCATTATTCCATATAATTGTTCCTCTAATGTATTTGTATAAACAAAAAATTGTTGTGTTGGTGTGCATTTGTGAGAGGACAGGGAGGGGATGACTGCTAGGTAGCCACTGATAATATGTTTGTTATTATAATATTAAAATAACATAAAGTACAAACAATGATACTGTATAGAAAAGGTCAGCACATACCTAACTAATCCTATTCCTTATTTGGGAGTGACTTTTTGTCCCAAACAAGAGCTGATTTCCATTAGTACAGCGTATACTTTCTGCACCTGAGAGAGACGTGCCAGGCGGTAAGTTGATTGGTTCCATAGCAAAAAGGCTTCGGTGAACACCAGAATCCGCAGGGGTGCACTGTGCATCCGAATGTACCCGCAGCTTTTATGGTTCCAACTGACGAGTACTTTACGGTTAGCTTGGGCCATTATCATGGAACCTTCCCAGTCTGCTGCTTTCTTGACTCTCAAGGGATACTTCAACGTAATGATGAAGCGTCTGGGACTGCTGGTCTTTTGTCTTCTTCAGTCCACTCTGCATCTCCAAAGATGCCCAAGATTCCATCACCTGTTCATTATGGAGGTAATCCAGATGCATGTCAAGGATTTCTGACTTAATGCAAGATCTAGTTTTATGTGGCACCTGACCAATTTGTGACTAAGAGATATAAAGTTGCTTATATTATTGTCCTTCTTCAGGGGAAGGCCCTTGCTTGGACTTCTCCATTACCGGATAGAGACGATCATCTGGTTCATGACTCCGTGGCCTTGCAACAATGAGGCACTTTTTGCAGCTTTCTGGAGGGGGCTTCATGAGGATCTAAAGGATGATCTGGTTACTAGGGATCTTTCCACTTCTTTGAGGAATTCATAATCTTCATAGTCAAGATAGATTCCCGAATGAGGGAGAAGTCTTCTCTTAACAGCCTTCTGTTTCAACATTTGTGAGATCTGATTTTCCCTCTCTTGTGACTCCTGCACCTCCGGTTCATGATGAACATATGCAGATTGGTGCTACCAGCTTAACACTGGAGGAGAGAAACAGGAGGAGAACGACTGGTCTGTGTATGTATTGTGGTCTCGCTGGACATCTTGTGAGATCCTGTCCTACCTGACCTCAGCATCAGAGAAACGCTCCAGCCTAGGTGTGATGGGGTTGTCTCCCCTAGGCAAGATTTCTGCACTCCCAGTTACCTACAGATCTCGTATGTTCCTCCCTGCTTCCCTCGTTACCTTGTCTGGTACGTTTTCCTGGTAAGTTTTCTGGACTTTTTTTTTCTGGAGGGACAGGAGCGACAGGAAATTTCATTGATAATTCATTTGCCAAGCCCTGTGGTCTAAGTCCTGTACCTCTCAAGATTTCTCTTGCTGCCTGGGCTATGGATGACAGACCGATTTCACCAGGTGTTCTCTCTCTGCTACTGCTCCAGTCCTAATTCATGTTGGCAGTCTTCATGAAGAGGAGGTCTCCTTCCTGTTGATTCAATGCCCCGAGACTTCTATAATTTTGGATTTCCCTTGGCTTAGGCTCCATAACCCGTCGATTTACTAATCAACTGACGAACTTATGGCCTGGAGTTCCTTTTGCCGTTCCAATTGTATGGCTTCTTCTATTCTTCCTGTGGCCGCCTCTTCTTTGCTCCCCGCATCCAGTCCGCTTTTTCCGGTTGTCCGGAATTTATACCTCTGCATCATTCCTATGATTGTCTGATTGATCTGATTCCTGGCTCTATTCCCTCCTATGGACATATCCCTAGGAGGGATAGGAGGGTCCTGTCAGGACTGTGCGGCACGGTCCGTCTGTCCGGCACCTCCATCGGCGCATCCAAGATAGCGGCGCCCATTGAAAACAGACAGGGATGCCGGCATCTTGTTGCCGGCGTGATGACGTCACGTGCATGGCTCAAAATTTGAACTTAAAAGGCCTTCCGGGTCACGGGTTCGATGCTCAAGTATAGGATTTGTTTGTAACATTCCTGGGTGTTTTGTAATTCTTATTGATTGATTATTTGGACTTTGACCCTTGCCTGGACCTTGTTTCTGTTATATTTTTGCCTGCCTTTGAACTCCTGCCTGGACTTGGACTTAGATTTTGCCTGAACCCTTTTGTACCTCGGACTTTTAACCCTAAAGCTTCCTCCTTGGTCCCTACTTCTCCCTGGTGGGAGTCGATAGACCCCCTGACAGGTCCATACCTGAGACTCAAGCCATGAAGGAATATAGTCTGGACAATCTATCATAAAGTCTACGTCTCCAGCCAGAGCTGGTTTCTTTTTATCCAGACCTTTTTTGTTAAACCATGTATCGATTACAGTGTTTTGAATAAAATAATGTTTAATAACGGTTACCCTTTGCCATTGATTCCTGAATTGTTCAATCGATTAAGGGGAGCCAAGGTTTTTACCAAATTATACCTACAAGGGCCATACAACCATATGCGTATTCGTCAGGTGATTAGTGGAAGATGGCCTTCAACACCAGGGATGGTCAGTATGAAAATTTAGTCATGCCTTTTGACTTGTGCCACACCCCGCTGTCTTTCAAGACCTTATCACTGATGTTCTGCATGAGTTCCTGCAGACCTGTGTCATAGACTATTTCTTCACCCTGATCCTGCCTGGCCCTATATTTTGGAAATCGAGGTAGGAGTTGGCCCGTTTTTGTCTCAAAGAGTAGAATTTCAAGGGACTCTTCATCCTTGTGGCTATTTTTCTCATAGATTGTCTCCTGCCAAAAGAAATTATGATGTGGGCCATTAAGCTTGCCTTGGAGGAGTGGTGCCATCTGCTTGAGGGGGCTAAAGAGCCAATTACCATCCTTATGGACCACAAGAACCTTGAATATATTTCTTTGGCCTGGAGGCTCAATCCTCGTCAGGCCTACTGGGCTTTATTTTTTTTCCCAATTTAATTTTTTTATTTCCTATCAGCCTGGTTCAAAAAATACGAAGGCAGATGCCTTATCCAGATGTATAGTGCAGAGAGAGGGTAATCCAATCCCACCCTCCAATATTATCTCCCCTCACTTTGTAGTGGCACCTACTTCTTTATCATTGTCTGATTTGTCCAACTTGGAACATCCTCCTGAATGTCCTTCTAGGAAGATATTTGTACATAAGCCAAGGGTTGGTCAAGTTCTCTAATGGGCTCATTCTTCTAAGGTTTCTGGTCATCTCGGCATAAGTAAGACCCAAGACTTCTTTTTGAGGCATTTTTAGTGGCCTTCTCTCGCCAAGCTCTTTGTCTCGGCATGCACAGTCTGTGAGCAACAGAAGACTCCCCATTTCTTACCATGTGGTCTTCTCCAACCTTTACCCATACATACTCAACCCTGGTTAGATGTGGCTTGAGACTTCATTGTGGATTTGCCAAAGTCTTTGGATATGACTACTATTTTATTAGTAGTAAGCCTGAGTATACATTCTGCACAGTATTCAGAAACATAGCAATCCTTTGAGTAAAACATTGAAATGCAAAAACAGTAGTAGCAACATTGAGCAATAACTGTGTACTACTTAACACCCCAACCTGAACAATACCCCCCACCCCTTCTAGCACCACCGTGTCGGCAGGTAGAACTACACCCATAACATCACAATGTTAACTTTAGATTAGGGGACAGTCAAGTCACGCCGTGAGCAACGGCAGGAAAATTCCGTGACCACCAGCAATAAAGGCCGAGGCCAAAGAGTGAAGAAAAAACAAAAAAAACGGGAACTGTAGTATTCAATGTGCTCCTCTTGATCCGCCGCAGACCCAATGGTCTAAACATAATAGCCCACGATCCACTGGGGGCCCCATTCCGCAGGTTGCGTATATGATAGTGCCTCACATGCCAGGTCGTGCCCAGAACCGTAAGAGTGGCATCTCGGTCCCCCAAAGGGCAGCAATGGGCACAAGTGTAGAGCTCTGGGCATTCCACCACCCCGCTCCCGAGGCCGAACACTCATAGTGTCACAGGAAGTGACCCCCTGGGCAAAAAGAAAAAGCATTGTAATCCACAGTACTTACATGGGCCTGGAGAACCAGTCGAGCAGCCCCACATCCCGACGATGTTGTACTACGCCCGAGCTCCCTGCGCGTCCAGCCAATGGTTCAGCTCTTGAGGCGATGTAAAGAAGTAGGTGCGGCCGTCTGCCTGCACGCGTAATCTAGCAGGGTATAGCATTGCATAGGTGTAGCCCGCTGTTTTCAGACGAGTTTTCCCGCTCTGGAATCCAGCCCTTTGACGCTGCACCTCCATTGAGTAATCCGCGTAGATGGAAATCGTGGCAGCCTGGAATCTCAGGGGGGATTGTACTCGCGCCATGGAGAGTATTTTGTCCCGGTCTCGAGCATTTAGCAGCTTCGCAATCATAGGCCTCGGGGGTGCGCCCGGAGGGGGCTGCCTAGTTGGTATACGGTGTGCCCTCTCAACAGCGAAGGAGGCGGAAAGGTGTTCCGCTCCGAAGGTTTCCCTTAGCCATGTTTCAATAAAGGTTTCCGCTGCCGATCCCTCAGCTTGTTCTGGAAAGCCTATGAACCGTAGATTGCTCCGGCGAAGCCGGTTCTCTAAGTCATCAGACTTCCTATGGCAGTCCTCGATGATTTTCCTCACCGCCTGGTACTGCTCAGGTAATTCTCTACAGGAATCTTCCAGCCTACTTACTCGGGACTCGACCGCCGTCGTTCTTTCCCTCAGTTTTTGCATGTCGTGCTTGATGATCGACAGGTCAATTTTGATCTCATCAGTTTTCGCATTAATAAGCGTGGTACATGCCTCATTCGCCGACCGTATCTCCGACATTATGTCTCTCAATGTCGGCTCTGCCGAGGATTCCTGAGAGTCTGAAATAGAGCCAGTGCTGTCGTCTGGTTGCACAACTGGCGCACTAGGGTGCGAGGCAGGCCCTTTGGCCTTGTGGGCCTTGCCGCCGCCATCTTGTGGAGACTCGCGGGCAAATTTCTCCAAGCGGTTAGCCACTTCCGACGCCCGTTTTTGTGCCCGATTCTGGCCCATTAGTACTCTCTGTGGCAGGGCCTCTTCCGTGAGTTCCTCCAGCTCACCAATGTCACCAGAAAAGTGGGTTCAGCAGGGTTATTAGCTGGGTCTGCAGCGGAGCTCAAGAGCGTGCGTGCTTTCACATCGGTGACCAGACCACGCCCCCACTACTATTTTATTAGTAGTAGACAGATTCTCATTTCATTTCTCTGGAAAAACTTCCATCCGCTGCTGGTTTAGCTCAAATTTTCTTCAAAGGGATCTTTCATTTGCATGGTGTGCCTCTATTGTGTCTGACCATGGGATGCAGTTTGTATCCAGATTTTGACGGGCTTTCTCAAGACATTTGGGCATCAAATTGAACTTATCTTCAGCCTACCGTCCTCAAAGCAATGGTCAGATGGAAAGGACCAATCAGATTTTGGAGCAGTTTTTTGATGTTTCATTTCTCAAAACCAGGACAATTGGGTTGAACTCCTTCCTTTGGCTGAGTTTGCACATAATAACCTTTAACATGATTCCCTGGGAGTCTCTCCATTTTTTGCTGTGTTTGGTTATAACCCTTCTACCCTTCCACCTGAGGTTTTTAAGAAAGAGATACCTGCAACAGATGCAATTGTTTAGACTCCAGAAAATTGTGAGGCAGTTTCAGTATTTGGTTCACTGGAGGGGTTTTGGTCCAGAGGAGAGGTCTTGGCTGAGAGCTGCTGATACTCATGCTCCTTGTTTTGTCAAGAATTTTCACAAGAAGTTTCTTGACAAGTTCTGGGAGCCCACAGAGGTTTCTCCTGAAGGAGTGGTACTGTAAGACGCCCCAGGAGATCCTCTGGTGTTCTTGCCTACTGGTGCATCTCTGCTCATCTGAATGGGCGTAGGTGTCCAGGCACTGATGTCACGGCTGCTGAATGGATGCCAGTGTCACATAACTGGTGTTTGACACTGAGCATCAGGACATTCACGTTTTGATGCCGAGCTTCATGAAATCATCAATTGGAACGGATCTTGAACTTTGGCGCCAAATCTCTTTTAAAAAGTCAAGTCTCCATTTTGAAAGTGGCCAAACTGGCTTCTGTTTACAGTTCCTGCCAAAGCGTTCATTCTGTGTTTGTATTCCTGGTTATTGACTCCTGCCTGTTTATTGACTTTGATTCCTGCCGCCTGCCTTGTTTCTTTCTTCAACTACATTTTTGCCTAATTCTTGCCGGTACCTAGTTTACGAACTTCTACCATTTCATGCACAAACTTCCTGTCGGTTCCGCAGCAGAAAGACCCGGGCCCCAAAAGTGTGTCGGTGAACACCAGAATACGGCAGGGGTGCCCTGTGCATCCGAGTGTACCCATGGCTTTTAAGATTCCAACTGACAAGTACATTACAGTCATCTTTCAGCGCCAAATTTGAAATCTTGGTGCCAAATTCCCTTTAAAAGGGGAATTCTCCATTTTGACAGTGCCCAAGCTGGCTTCAGTTTATTTATCCTGCCAAAGCGTTATTTCTGTTTTTGAATTCCTTTCTACAGGGTAAGGCCCTTGCCTGGGCTTCCCTGTTACTGGATAGAGACAATCTCCTGGTTCATGATTTCTCAGCTTTCCTTTCCACATTTCTCAAAATTTTTGATGTCCCAGGTCGGAAACTGAATGCCTCTGATTGGTTCATGAAAATCAGACAAGGATCCATTTTGGCCCCCAAATATGGCATAAATTTCTGGACTCTGGCTGTAGAAGTGTCTTGGAACAATGAGGGCTTATTGCAGCTTTCTGGAGGGGGCTTAATGAGGATCTAAAGGATGAGCTGGTTACTCTGTATCTAACTACTTCTATTGATGAATCCATCATCCTCATAGTCAAGATAGATTCCAGAATGAGGGAGAAGTGCCTGCAAACCTTTGGTTTCCACATTCGGCAGGTCTGACTTTCCTCCTCCTGTGGCTTCCACATCTCCGGTTTGCGATGAACCTATGCAGATTGGTGCAACACGCTTAACACCAGAGGAGATAACCCATAGGAGAAATGCTGGTCTCTGCACTGACTATTCCTTTGCCAAGTCCTGTGGTCTAAATCCTGTACCTCACGATTCCTCTTTGTGCCAGGCTGTGGATGGCAGACCGATTTCACCAGGCTTTCTGACCTCTGCTACTGCTCCTAATTCATGTTGGCACGCTTCATAAAGAGGAGATCACCTTCTTCCTCATTGAATGTCTTGAAGCTCCCATAATTTCGGGTTATCATTGGCTCCTACTTCATAATCCAACCATTGACTGGTCTTCTGGGGAATTAATGGCTAGGCGTTCCTTTTGTCTGTCCAATTGTATTTTTTCTGCAGATGTTCCACTGACTGCATCGTCTTTGCTCTCAGCTTTCAATTCTCTTCTTCCTGTTGTCTCTAAGGAGTTTTCTGATGTCTTTGTGAAGAACAATTCTGAAGTTTTACCTCCTCAATATACCTATGATTGTCCTGTTGATTTAATCTCCAGGCTTCGTTCCTCCAAGGAGTAGAACATATCCTTTGTACATACCTGAAACCCAAGCCATTAAAGAATACATTCAGGAGAATTTTCAAAGGTTTCATCAGGAAGTCTATGTCCCTAGCCGGAGCTGGTTTCTTTTTTGTCCAGAAAAAACATGACTCTCTTACACCATGCACTGATTATCGAGCCTTGAATAAGATAACAATAAAGAATTGTTACCCTTTACCATTGATTCAAGAACTTTTTGACAGATTGAGAGGGTTTTCACCAAACTACAGATGCAGCCAGAGTGGATTGTATGTCTGGCGTGCTGTAACTAATCAGGATAAATGCGTTGGTTGCATTAAGTGCAGGGAAACATGATGCCCTGACATTTAAAAAGGATCAGAGTTGAAATAAAAATAGGCGCAATTCCATTAATGGACACCATTAACTACCCTCCTTAGCCATCTTCTGCCTACATTCCCCAGGGACAGAAAGTGGCTCAGTTACTGCACCAGAAAATGATGCAGATCTACATCACAATTTTGACTTGGCTCTGTTGATTTTTTGTAAAAACACATTAATTATTCTGAGCACAGCAGTGAGACATTTTTTGTTGTGGATTCATTTTACAATGCTTTAGATATGAGGCATGAGATGTTCAAGCAACAGTAGCATTAATAGCCTAGTGGTCTAGATGCTGGACTTGAGTACAGAAAGTTAAGGTATTGAATCTAGTCAATGCCAGTTTTTTCACTTTTCCTATAAATTATTTTAAACTGCCTATTCAATATAATATGTCATAAATTAAGTTTTGAAGATCTAATTTCGGCCTTAACATTTTAGAATGTATATTGAACTGTATGTAACAGAAAATGTCTCAATAAAATATTATGTTATTTCCAGACCACTGACTTGGTGCGCACATGCGTGAACAGACGCCCGCTGGTGGGCATTCGCAAATGGACGTTGGCACATGCACGACCCAATGCTTGCACACATACGCGAAATGGATGCGCAATTGCGAGCCGATAGTTGAGAGGAGACCGGACTAGGGGTAGTCAGGTGGCAGAGAAGGTACGTGGCTTGGCCCCCCGGCTTTATGCCCTAGGCACGTGCCTACTCTGCCAACACCTAGTTCCAGCCCTGCTTCAAAACTGCTAAAACTAGAGCAATCTATTTAGACCAAGGAGCTTATATACTAGGGTAGTTTTGAGTGAAAAATAATTGCACAATTGTCATGTTAATAACTACTGTAAATACTGCTCAGTGTTGCTGCTTATATATAGTTAGCAGTAACGGAACTAGGTGGGGATGGGCTCTGGTGCGGGCCGTGCAGCCGGGCCCGCCCCCACCCTCATCCGACTCCAGCCGGCTGCAGCGCGTGCGATCTGCCGGGGGGGCCCTGCAGGGGTATGGACCCTGGCCCAGTTGCACCCCCTGCTCCCCCGGTAGTTACGCCCCTTATAGTTAGTAAAAATGTGCCAAACTCAATCACAGGAAGGCACATGTATAAGATGTTTTACGTTTGGACAGGCCCGAATTTGTGGAAAGGCCACAAAGGCCCGGGCCTTGGGCAGTAAAATTTTAGGGGAGACATAGAGTTCCCCTGTTATATGGAACAGGCACGTGGACAACAGGCGCTACGGCCCTGAGGCATTAACTGACGAGTAATACCAAAGCAATAAAAAGGGGGCAGGAATAGAATACATCTCTTTTAATTCAAACTCAATACAGCTTGAATAACTTTTTGACCAAAATCTGCTTTTTTGGCCAGTCTAACATCCAAACTATAATGTTTGACAAAAGTATTAGGATTAGCCCAGGAGCTCCCAGATTAATCTTTGAGTTGGTACAAGTTGACTTTTCTCCAGGTAAAGGTTTGTACTTATTTCCTTGTTGTTCAATTTTATATTGATGTCCAAGAAATTAATCTCACACTCAGAGGTTTCCATTGTAAATGTTACAGTGTGGTGTGATTTGTTTGCTTCATTCACCATTAACTCACATTTTTCAGCAGAACCTACTTAATTGCTTAATATACTGCAGGTATGCTTCTCTAAGGAATAATTTATTTTCTAGTTCGTAAACGAACAGATTGGCGAAAGAAGGAGCTACTGCTGAACCCATTGAGGTCCCTTGTTTCTGCCAGTAAAATGCATCCCCATGCTTAAAGTAATTCTTTCTAAGCACTATTTCAAGACAGTCCAGAATAAAGTAGACATGTGCATTAGGTATGTTTGTTTCAAGTAGCGCCTCCTCTATACACTTAATACCCTCATCTTGGGGGATATAGGTTTAAACGCTCTGGATATCTATACTACAGAGTATAGTGCCAGATTTCACAGTTGTGTTCTGATTGAATTTATTCAATCCTTGTGTTTCTTTAAGACAAGTAGGAATATTAGAAACCAGTTTTTGGAGGTTGTAATCTACATATTTAGACAAGGGTTCAAGTACTGACCTGATGCCTGACATTATGGGTCTTCCTGGAGGCTTCACAAGTGTCTTATGTATTTTCAGTAAAATGTATAACATAGGAATCCTTTAGAAGTCCGTATTGAGGAATTCCTTGGTTGTCTTGTCTATAATGTCTGTGGCATAGTCATCGGAAACCATCAGGTCAATCAATTTTTTAAATTTTTCTGTGGGGTCTGCATCTATGGGGGAGTAGTTGCATGGGGTCTCAAGCTGCCGTTTGATCTCTGAAAGATAGTTAACTTTATCCATAACCACCAACACCCCTCCCTTATCTGATTTTTTGATTACAATATCACTATTGTTTTTAATGGTGGAAAGTGCACTTCTTTCATCTGCAGATAAGTTAGTATGTTTACCCTCTAAATCACACCATACTGTAAAATTTACAATGGAATCCTCTGAGTGTGAGATTAATTTCCTGGACATCAATATAAAATTGAACAACAATGAAATAAGTACAAACCTTTACCGCAAAGTTATGGATAGGAATAATCTCTTACACAGAAAAAGCTTCCACAACCCTCAAACCCTAAAAGCTATCCCTAAAGGGCAGTTTATGCGAGCTAGAAAGATCGCATCTAAGGATGCCGCCTATAACCAAGCAGCAAGAGAATGAACTAAAAGGTTTGTGGATAAAGGATACCCTAAGAGTCAACTTTCTAAAGTAGAGAAGAGGTCCAAAAAAATAGCACGCCAAGATTTACTAAGCCCTAAAAAAAAAACAAGGGACACTGAGAGAATAACCTTTATTAGTAAATATGATAAACGCAGTAAAACCATTGAGAATGTGATTAAAAAGTATTGACCAATACTCCAACATGATCCGAAATTTGGATCAATTTTTTCTAAACCACCGCGTGTTGCATACAAGAGGGGTAGATCCTTACGTGACATACTTTGTTCCACTGCAAGAGATGAAGGTAACATATTTAAAGGTACACCAAAGATAGGCACTTGTCCTTGCATGGGCTGTAATTGCTGTAATTCAATGATGAAAGGAGCCAAGATAAATCACCCTACAACAGTTAAAGAAATAAAATTGATGTCTTATGCTACCTGTACAACTAACTTTGTTGTGTACGTGCTAAAGTGTCCATGCGGGATGTTTTATGTGGGAAAGACTATAAGATCAGTTAACACTAGAATCAAAGAACATAAGAATTATGTTCACTTTAAGGCTAACATAACATAATAGCTAACATATATACGGACTGATGTCTGATGCCAGGCACAACGTCTGCCAACTAAAATGGAAAGTAATGGAAGTCATTCCCAAATCACCAAAAGGGGGCGACAGGAACACTCAGTTGCTCCAAAGAGAAGCACGTTGGATCAGACGGTTAGACAGTATTTACCCTAAGAATGAACGAACAATTAAATCTGCCATGTTTTCTATAAATTGATGAGATTTTACCAACTATGAATTTACTAATTTCAAAATTTCTTTTACAGAAGATTCTGACAGCCAGATAGTCTCTATTAACTGATCTCCTGCCGTGCAAGTAATGGTGAGTCAAAGGTTACAGGAGACTAGATCTAAAAAGTTGGCTCATTATTGGGATTTTGCTCTAATGCTGTGCCTAATACAGTTAAGTGGACACAGAAAAAAATGTGGTTTCTAGGTTACTATAAAGTAACAATGACATTGTGATTATGTATAACAACTAAGTTACTAAAAAAACTATTTGTGCTGTTAAATTAATTAATGTACAGCTAGTAGTGATGGGCGAATTTATTCGCCAGGCGCGAATTCGCGGCGAATTTTGCGCGATTCGCCGTCGGCTAATAAATTCGCGAAACGGCCGCGAAAATTAGTGGAAAAAATTCACCGGCGTCAAAAATTTTTTTTCGAAAAAACGGACGCCAGCGCCAAAAACGGGCGCCGGCGTCAAAAACGGGCGTCAAAAACGAGACGCCGGCGCAGTTTCGCGAATTTTTCGCCGTTTCGTGAATTTCGCGCGAAATTCGCGAATTTTTCAGCGAAGCGAAACTGCACAAATTCGCCCATCACTAATAGCTAGTGATGGGCGAATTTGGGGCGCTTTGCTTCGCCAAAAAATTAGTGAATTTCCTGTGAAATTAGCGAAACGGTGAAAAATTCGAGAAATGGCGCTGGCGTCTCAGTTTTGATGCCGGTGCCCATTTTTTTGACGCCGACGTCCATTTTTTTTTTTGACGCCGGAGAATTTTCGCTGGCGAATTTTCACAGCGGATTCGCAAATTTATTCGCTGGCGGTGAATCGTGGGAAATCATCGTGAATTTGCGCCTGGTGAATAAATTCGCCCATCACTATGTATAGCAACTATGTTACTAAAGAAACTATTTGTGCTGTTGCAAATAATGTTTCATACATAGTTTCACAAGCCAGTGCCCGGATAGGCTTAACGGCAGTTTCCCTCCATGCACAGGTTAGACTACTGGAGTTATGGTCTGACATCAAGTGAAATTTAAAACTTGGACTTTTATGGACATTTGCTCTACACTAAGATGTTTTTTACACAAATCGGATTGTTTGGACTTTTAAAGGACTTCGATGTTTCACCTGCTTTTCCTACCATAATTGATTAATTGGTTAATGAGTACCACAAGGACTCACCCAGAATGCAATCTGTTTAGGTGAAAGGTCACTAAATGCTTAAATGTTCTCCCTTTGTTCTTGCACACTTGATAAAGGGCCTTGCCCGAAACATGCAGACTTAGACTACTGCCGCCGATTTGTCCTGCATTCTAACCCTTTATGGTACATACAGATCATTTGTATGTCTTTGAGATTGCTGGAAGTGGCCACATTATTAATTGTTCAAGGAAGCAAAATAAAGACAAAATAGATTTTCTTTTGTCCTAGACATGAGCCTACCCTAAAATAAATATAGAAATAACATATTTTTAACAGTTATAACTTGTAAACATAATCTCACATTAAAATAAGAAAAAACACCAGCCATCATTTTGTCTTTTTTAATATCTTTTTTGGAATAGAGGATATGATGTCACATAATAATGTTAAGGCTGCAGCTTCATCGTAAACAATTTACCATATAGAACCTGGCAAAGTAGACCATGGTAAAAATGGTAACATGTTGGAAAGTTTATGCTTTGATAAATTTGTAGATTAATGCTCTTTGCCTGAGTGAAAATTCATCTGGCTCAATGGAGCGACGCTTCTATAACACTGAGGTTTTTCGCTAGTGAATTGTTTTCAATCACAATTCACTCTTTAGTAAATGTGCCCCAGAAGTCATTATGTTCCATTACTGAATGGAATATAGTAATACAAAATATATTTAGGGTTTTTTTTCTATCAAATTCCCAAATGTTCTGATTTAAAAAAAAAAAAAAAAAAAGGAACTACCAAACTAAAATGCACAATTTACCCTTATTTGTCAATAAAAAAACACAAAAAATGCAACTTTTTTTGGATTGTTGCACAAAAGCCATGACTTTTTTGGATTGTCATGGGAAAAAATCTAAATTTTTTGAATTTGATGCCCAAAAAGTAATTTTTTTTTTTTTTGCAAATTTGGCAGAAAATGCCTTTGACAAAGCCTGAAAGTAGCGGGTGAAATGCGTGTCAGGCTCAATTTTAGTTAATGGTTAGGCAGGGTGCCAGAATTATACTTAGATAAAGGGGCTTAGCTATAGACACGGATCAGGAGGGATCTCAATGTGAGCGAAGGGGTTGGTGTTTCAAATGGATCTAAGGGGCCGATTCACTAAATTCAAGTGAATTCGAGTGAAGGACGAATTTAAAAAACTTCAAATTTCGAAGTGTTTTTTGGGCTACTTCGACCATCGAATGGGCTACTTCGACCTTCGACTACGACTATCGAACGATTCGAACTGAAAATCGTTCGACTATTCGACCATTCGATAGTCGAAGTACTGTCTCTTTAAAAAAGAATTCGACCCCCTAGTTCGGCAGCTAAAAGCTACCGAACTCAATGTTAGCCTATGGGGAAGGTCCCCATAGACTTGCCTAAGTTTTTTCATCGAAGGATATTCATTCGATCGTTGAATTAAAATCCTTCGAATCGTTCGATTCCAAGGGCTTTAATCGTTCGATCGAATGAATAATCCTTCGATCGATCGAATTTCCTGCGCTAAATCCTTCGAATTCGATATTCAAATTCGAAGGATTTCAATTCCTAGTCGAATATCGAGGGTTAATTAACCCTCGATATTCGACCATTGGTGAATCGGCCCCTAAGTGTCAGTGCTGTTTAGTAATGGAACTAACTGCAGAGTTGTACCTAAGGCACAGTATAGGTTGCTTGAGACCTCGGTGACCTGTAGGTTGTTGCTGTTACATTCCACTAGGGAGTGAATGGGGAACTCTGAAGGTTTCTCAACATACTACCAGATAATATTTTGGATCGCTATATAGCATATGTGAGTAGATATTCAGTTACATAGCAGCTGCACATGGTTGTGACCAACCCATTGCCTCCGGTTATTCCGTCCCCCTGTTCCTAACCCTTATTTTAATTTATTCACACTGGACTTTTCATTTAAAAATATTTATCAAAGTTACATTTAATTAATTGGTCATGTACGAGTTTTCAGATATAACAGACGGGAAGGTGCAATACATGGGTCAGTTCTTTTCTCTACTTGATGTATGATTAATTCACTTGAACTTGCACACCATCTTCTGTTTTTTGTATTTGATGGATGGTGCTCCCTTAGCATTAGGCTGGTGAAGTATAAATTCCAGGGAAAAGTCTGTGTGGCTGCAGCAAGTAATGCTGTTTAATTCTATTCTGGCTTAGGAAAAGCTGGATAGTGGGTCCCTGGAGTGAATGGAAGAGAGCAGGGTGGGCTTCCATTCATTGCTTCAGTAAGGGTTTCAGCTGCCAAGCTAGAGGCAGTTAACTAATGAAGCTACAGGTGAGCCGTACTTAAAAGGAGGTGTGATTTTGCAACCCAGAATACTCAAAGGATACTTTTTCAGGCCACCATAACTACAATTCTGAAACCAGGTAAGGATCCAAATTTAGTAGCAAATGATCATACAATTTCATTGCTTAATTTGGATATTACAATTTATGCAAAGATATTATTAGATATTTAATCCTATTATTAAAGTATTAATTAAAAATTTCCAAGTGGGCTTTGTGGCAAGTAGGGAAGCTCCAGGCAATACTAGAAAACTAATTAACATAGCACTTCATGATAATATATATATATAAATGTCCCTATTTGTTACTTTAATTACTTCACAAAACTTTGAAATTCGAATTCAAAAAGACCAACCAAAATTAAGTCAAAGGTGTTTTTGGGTTGAATAGGTCTGTTTTTGATCAAATATGTCCATATTCAGCTGAATTTGGATTGTATAAAATTTAAGGAATAGCGCATTCAATCAAATTCAATTCAAAGTTTTTCCCCCAAAAAAAGTCCTCCTATTGACTCAAAATAGGTTCTAGAAGGTCCCCCATAGGCTAAAACAGCAAATCAGCAGGTTTTAGATGGTTGAAGTCACATTTTTAAAGAGACAGTACATGATAAATTTTCGATATTCAAATTTTCAAATATTTTGCAAATTCAAATAACAGTTCTTCCCATCACAGTTATTGGTTTCTTCAAAAAGTATGAATGAACAAATGCAATTTTCTATGCTGAAATCCACCTGTGTAACAGTTCTTCTCTTTGTAACAACTTCTCCACAGCTCAGACAGCATGCAGGAACTACATAACCCACAATGTATTGCACTGGGATGTTCTTTTCCTTATTAAAATCATGTGTGCAGGGAATTGTGGGGTTTGGAGGATGCAGGCTGAGGACAAAGTAACAGTAGTCAGACAGCTCAACAAAGTAGACAGATCAGCTAGAGAGCAAGGGGCTAGGTTTAGGGAACTGTTCCAAACAATTAAAAATCATGATTCTTGCAAACTCTGCAGATTTTTTTAATTCATGTACTGTATATTGCAAAGTTGCTTGAAATTCTGTTTACTGTTCAAAAAGCTTAAGTTATATTTGTGTTGAGTTCCCCTTTAAATAAAAATGGCTAATTTCAGTAACAAAGCCAGTAATGTGCTGGTTAATCTAAATCTAAATATTGGAATAGGAAATCTTATCTGATTAAAATTCAAGATAAACACGGTTCCCTAACATTATAAGTCAATATTTATAGCGAGTGCTATAACTTGTAAACATAATCCCACATTTAAATAAGAAAAAACACCAGCCATCATTTTGTCTTTTTTAATGACTTTTTTGGAATAGAGGATATGATGTCACTGACATAATAATGTTGAGGCTGCAGCTTCATCATAATAATTTACCATATAGAACATGTGTTGGAAAGTTTATACTTTGATAAATTTGCAGATTAGTGAAAATTCATCTGGTTTAACAGACCAAAACTTCTGAAAGCTGAGGTTTTTCATTAGTGAATTTTTTTGCCTTTTAGTAAATTGGCAAATTTGCAATGACTTTTCAATCACAATTCACTCTTTAGTAAATGTGCCCCCTATGTTCCATTACTGAATGGAATATAGTTATATATATATATATATATAATATATTTAGGGGGTTATTTTTCAAATTCCCAAATTTTTTGATTTTTTTTTTAAAAAAAAAGTCCTACCAAACTAGAATCCACGATTTACCCTTATTTATCAATAAAACAAAGTGCAAAAAAATTTGGATTGTTAAAAATGTAACTTTTTTGGATTTTCGCACAAAAACCATGACTTGTTTGGATTGTCATGGGAAAAATCTACATTTTTCGGATTTGATGTCCAAAAAGTCAATTTTTTTTGCAGAATTGGCAGAAAAGCCTGAAATGTTTGAATTATTCTACAAGCAGCTCTGACACTTGGATACATTTCGGGTTTTGTCAAATGCCTTTGACCAAACCTTATATTAGCGGGTGAAATTTGGATTTTATAGTAAAAAATTTGGATTTTATAGTAAAAAATTTGGATTGTATAGTAAAAAACTGAATTGATTATGAGTTTTTAGCATGTGGACTAATAAATAACCCCCTTAATAGTTTAGCATTTTTGGAGAAATTTCAGGTTTCCCTGACTTTATTTTGAACAATTAGAAAACAGTTTTTGTAGATGAAGTCATCTTTACCATCAATAATCTGAAAAGGAAAATAGCAGATGGTCCAGATGGATTCCCTATAAACACTTGAAACCAAAAATCTCCCTGTTCTTTATAATTTATTTATTTACATTTTATTACTGGGTAAATCATTACCTACACCCTCATTGTCAAACTTGATAATTCTTAAGGAAGATAAAGACCCATCTTTCCCCTCATCCTATAGGCAAATCCCATTGTTAAATCAAGACATTAAAATACTTTCAAAAATCCTAGCTGATAGACTTGCCTTGATTTTACCTTCAGTTATTTTGTAAGAGGGTGATTGGGTGTTGTGTGTTAAATGCATGTGAATTGTGTAAAATGGAAAGTTGTAAATGATAAATGATTGAAAATGTTTTAAAAGTAAAAATGTAATTTTCATGTTGTCAAACAAATGGTGTGGGGAAGGGTTTCATGTGCTTAAGTGCTGATAGGCACATGGATAGGCTTAGGAATGGCACATGTAGAGGAAGTGTTACAGCAGTGGCTGTAACTGAAAGGGTATTTAAAGGGGAAATGCACTTAGGGTGAGGTTCTTGTACACACATCTTCTGGAATAGACAGTGACAGGGAAATAAATGCAAGTACTAGGTGCTTCAGATAGATAGATGTTAATTAGTATGGGTAGCCAAGACCCCAACAAGGAGAAAGAGGCTTAGGAGCAGGGATGTTGCGGACTGTTCGCCGGCGAACTTGTTCGCGCGAACATCGACTGTTCACACTCGCCGAATGTTCGCGACGTTCGCCATTTTGGGTTCGCCTTACCTGTCGCTTTTTTTTGACCTCTCACCCCAGACCAGCAGATACATGGCAGCCAATCAGGAAGCTCTCCCTCCTGGACCACCCCCACACCCCCTGGACCACTCCCCTTCCATATATAAACTGAAGCCCTGCAGCGTTTTTTCATTCTGCCTGTGTGTGCTTGCAAGAGCTAGTGTAGGGAGAGAGCTGTTACTGATTTCACTGATTTCTTTGAGGGACAGTTGATAGTAAGTTTGCTGGCTAGTAATCTACTTGATACTGCTCTGTATTGGAGGGAGAGAACTCTGCAGGGATTTGAGGGACATTTTAGGTTAGGTAGCTTTGCTGGCTAGTAATCTGCCTTCTACTGCAGTGCTCTGTATGTAGCTGCTGTGGGCACTGATCTCTTCTGATCTCATCTGCTGACTGCTGTAATAACCCAATAGTCCTTGTAAGGACTGCTTTTATTTTCTTTTTTGTTGTTTTACTTTGCTACTATAACAGCCCAGTGCTATTAGTCTAACTGTGTTGGGGAGTGGGACTGGTGTGCTACTGTGCTGCTCCTAGTAGTTCAGCTTCAGCAGCAGCAACCCGAGAATTTTTTTTTTTAATATACATATATTTTTTTTTTTATTTTACTTGTTGCTGTTCTTCATAGTAGTGCACCAATAGTAGTGCACTTGCAGGCATTATTTGCCCAGTGTGTTCTTCAAACAACTGCCATCTAGCTGTGTGAGCTTGTTCACATTCTGTCTAAATATCAATAATAATACCGTCTCCAGAACCACCACCTGAGTGACGTTTTTCAGGCAGCAATAATATATTCTGTATCCACTGCTGTAGTAGTGTATACGTTGACCTTGTAGGCATTGTTTGCCCAGTGTGTTCTTCAAACAACTGCCATCTAGCTGTGTGAGCTTGTTCACATTCTGTCTAAATATCAATAATAATACCGTCTCCAGAACCACCACCTGAGTGACGTTTTTCAGGCAGCAATAATATATTCCGTATCCACTGCTGTAGTAGTGTATACGTTGACCTTGTAGGCATTGTTTGCCAAGTGTGTTCTTCATTTTCAAACAACTGCCATCTAGCTGTGTGAGCTTATTCACATTCTGTCTAAATATCAATAATAATACCATCTCCAGAAACACCACCCGAGTGACGTTTTTCAGGCAGCAATAATATATTCCGTATCCACTGCTGTAGTAGTGTATACGTTGACCTTGTAGGCATTGTTTGCCCAGTGTGTTCTTCAAACAACTGCCATCTAGCTGTGTGAGCTTGTTCACATTCTGTCTAAATATCAATAATAATACCGTCTCCAGAACCACCACCTGAGTGACGTTTTTCAAGCAGCAATAATATATTCCGTATCCACTGCTGTAGTAGTGTATACGTTGACCTTGTAGGCATTGTTTGCCCAGTGTGTTCTTCATTTTCAAACAACTGCCACCTAGCTGTGTGAGCTTGTTCACATTCTGTCTAAATATCAATAATAATACAGTCTCCAGAAACACCACCGAGTGACGTTTTTCAGGCAGCAATAGTGTATTCCGTATCCACTGCTGTAGTAGTGTATACGTTGACCTTGTAGGCATTGTTTGCCCAGTGTGTTCTTCAAACAACTGCCACCTAGCTGTGTGAGCTTGTTCACATTCTGTCTAAATATCAATAATAATACCGTCTCCAGAACCACCACCTGAGTGACGTTTTTTAAGCAGCAATAATATATTCCGTATCCACTGCTGTAGTAGTGTATACGTTGACCTTGTAGGCATTGTTTGCCCAGTGTGTTCTTCAAACAACTGCCATCTAGCTGTGTGAGCTTGTTCACATTCTGTCTAAATATCAATAATAATACAGTCTCCAGAATCACCACCCAAGTGACGTTTTTCAAGCAGCAATAATATATTCCGTATCCACTGCTGTAGTAGTGTATACGTTGACCTTGCAGGCATTGTTTCAATTTGTTTGCCCAGTGTGTTCTTCATTTTCAAACAACTGCCACCTAGCTGTGTGAGCTTTTTCACATTCTGTCTAAATATCAATAATAATACCGTCTCCAGAACCACCACCTGAGTGACGTTTTTCAAGCAGCAATAATATATTCCATATCCACTGCTGTAGTAGTGTATACGTTGACCTTGCAGGCATTGTTTCAATTTGTTTGCCCAGTGTGTTCTTCATTTTCAAACAACTGCCACCTAGCTGTGTGAGCTTGTTCACATTCTGTCTAAATATCAATAATAATACTGTCTCCAGAAACACCACCTGAGTTGTTGTTGTTTTAAAAATAATGCCAGGCAAAGGCAGGCCGCCACGCAGAGGCACTAGGGGCCGTGCTGCTATGCTATCCTGTGGCCCTAGGAAATTGCCCAGTTGTAAAAAGGCAATGACCCTGAACTCCCAAAATGCTGAAGAGGTAGTTGACTGGCTTACACAGCACACCCCATCCTCTATCGTTTCTAACTTTACCACAACATCCTCATCCTCCACTGCTATGGCCACCCCACGTAACACTTCCTCCACCACCGGCGCCCCTTCTTCACTGGAGTCAGAGGAGTTATTTTCACATGAGTTTCTTGAACTGAGTGATGCGCAACCGTTATTGGCAGAAGAAGATGAAGGAGATGAGGACGTTACACCAGATTTAATTCTGGCAGAGAACACAACAGAGATGGAAATAATGAGTGATGAGGAGGTCCCCGCTGCTGCTTCCTTCTGTGAGCTGTCAGAAGAAATTGATGCATCTGAGGAGAATGAGGATGAGGCGATTGATGTTTTGTGGGTGCCCAGTAGAAGAGAGCAAGAGGAGGGTAGTTCAGATGGAGAGACGGAGAGTCAGAGAGGCAGGAGGAGAATAAGACTTAGAAGAAGCAGGGAGGATAGCTCGCAGGGAACAGTAGGGCAACAACATGTATCGGCACCTGTGGTCAGCCGGCCAACGCACCCGCCATTGCCGCCAATGCCGCCAACTTCTACTGTTACTGCCAGATTGCCAGCTTCAAAAAGGTCAGCAGTGTGGGATTTTTTTAATGTGTGTGCCTCTGACAAAAGCGTTGTAATTTGCAATGAGTGCAGTCAGAAACTGAGTCTTGGGAAGCCCAACAGCCACATAGGTACAACTTCTATGCGAAGGCACATGAACGGCAAGCACAAAGCACTTTGGGAGCAACACCTCAAAGGCAACAGGCAAACTAAAAGCCACCCTCCTTCTGGTCCAGCATCTTACTGCTCTACCTCTGCTGTCCTTGACCCGTCTGAACCACCTTGACCACCAGTTCCCATTCCCAGTCATCTGCCCCCAGCCAAGTTTCTGTGAGGGCCATGTTTGAGCGTAAGAAGCCAATGTCTGCGAGTCACCCCCTTGCCCGGCGTCTGACAGCTGGCTTGTCTGCACTCTTAGCCCGCCAGCTTTTACCATACCAGCTGGTGGACTCTGAGGCCTTCCGCAAATTTGTAGCAATTGGGACACCGCAGTGGAAGGTACCCAGCCGCAATTTTTTTTCAAAAAAGGGAATACCACACCTCTACCACCATGTGCAGAGCCAAGTCACCGCATCTATGTCACTTAGTGTTGGGCCAAAGGTCCATATGACTACTGACGCATGGTCCTCCAAGCAAGGTCAGGGCAGGTATGTCACCTACACTGCCCACTGGGTGATCTTGTTAATGGCTGGGAAGCAGGGAATGTGTGGCTCAACAACAACAGTGGAGTTGGTGTCACCGCCACGGATTGCACACGGTTCTGCCACCACCTCTACTCCTCCTTCGCTCTCTACCTCGTCTTCTTCCTCTTCTTCCTCCTCTGCTGCTGGGTCCTCCTCCTCCACACCTGTGCTCCCCCAGCTCCCCCTAGGCTATTCGACGTGCCAGGTACGCCGTTGTCATGCTGTCTTGGGGATGACGTGCCTGGAAAGCAGAAACCATACCGGATCTGTACTCCTGTCATCTCTGCAGTCACAGGCCGATCGGTGGCTGACCCCACACCAACTGAAGATCGGAAAAGTGGTGTGTGACAACGGAAGCAATCTGCTGGCAGCACTGAGACTGGGCAATTTAACACATGTGCCCTGCATGGCACATGTTCTGAATTTAATAGTCCAACGTTTTGTCTCAAAGTACCCAGGATTCCAGGACGTTCTCAGGCAGTCCAGGAAGGTGTCGGCCCATTTCAGACGGTCCTACACAGCCATGGCACGCCTTGCTGACATTCAGCAGCGGTACAACATGCCAGTCAGGCGTTTGATTTGCGACAGCCAGACTCGCTGGAATTCAACGCTCCTCATGTTGGAACGTCTGCTGCAACAACAAAGAGCCGTCAACGAATACCTGTTTGAACTGGGTGGTAGGACTGGATCTGCAGAGCTGGGGATTTTTTCCCCCATTACTGGGTGCTTATGCACGATGCCTGCAGGCTCATGTGCCCTTTTGAAGAGGTTACAAATATGGTCAGTCGCACCGAAGGCACCATCAGCGACCTAATACCCTTTGCTTTCTTCCTGGAGCGGCCCTTGCGACGAGTGACAGATTTATTTGGCATATTTTTTCTGGGCTCTGTGCTTCAGTGGCTGTGACAAAAAAAAAGAATATTTTCAGCATTTATATGGCATATTGTTTCTGGCCTCTGTGCTTCAGTGGCTGCGACAAAAAACAAATGAATATTTTCAACATTTATATGGCATATGTTTTCTGGCCTCTGTGCTTCAGTGGCTGTGACAAAAAAATGAATATTTTCAGCATTTATATGGCATATTTTTTCTGGCCTCTGTGCTTCAGTGGCTGTGACAAAAAAAATGAATATTTTCAGCATTTATATGGCATATTGTTTCTGGCCTCTGTGCTTCAGTGGCTGCGACAAAAAAGAAATTAATATTTTCAGCATTTATATGGCATATGTTTTCTGGCCTCTGTGCTTCAGTGGCTGCGACAAAAAACAAATGAATATTTTCAACATTTATATGGCATATGTTTTCTGGCCTCTGTGCTTCAGTGGCTGTGACAAAAAAAAATGAATATTTTCAGCATTTATATGCCATATTTTTTCTGGCCTCTGTGCTTCAGTGGCTGCGACAAAAAAAATTTATATTGTTAGCATTTATATGGCATATTTTTTCTGGCCTCTGTGCTGCAGTGGCTGCGACAAAAAAAAATTAATATTTTCAGCATTTATATGGCATATTTTTTCTGGCCTCTGTGCTTCAGTGGCTGTGACCAAAAAAATTTATATTGTTAGCATTTATATGGCATATATTTTCTGGCCTCTGTGCTTCAGTGGCTGCGACAAAATTTTTTTATATTGTTAGCATTTATATGGCATATTTTTTCTGGCCTCTGTGCTTCAGTGGCTGCGACAAAAAAAACATAATTTTTTAGGAAAGTACACATGCCTAATTTTTCAGGGTTCTGCAACAGTGGCAAAATCGCATCTTTTATGGTCATCGCAGGTGATCAATAAAGTAGACCAAAACTGGGCCCACACTGCAGAATCGGTGTTTTTTGGTTCGCTTCACTGTACATTGAATTACCTCTGCCTGACCATGCACGTGCGCACAAGCACGGTGACTGCTAAACACACCACTACAGAAATATTGCCACCAACAGGATGACCATCCTGGAGGTATCAAGCTCAACTAGTAATTAACAACTATTATTTGCTCACTTGACGGTATCATTCATTAAAGCTCTTTGCGTTTTTTTGCGTTGCAGTAAGTGCCGCGTTTCGTCTTTGCATGTGAACAGGCTGTAACCTTTACACGACTTGATTGGCATGTAGACGCCGGACGTTTTAAAGCATTTTATTACACAGGTTTAGAAATGTAGTGTGATTTCTGCCCTTTACAGCACAAAACGCAGCGCTGTGTCAACAATGTATTTTTCAGATACATTTTTGCCCTTGATCCCCCTCTGGCATGCCACTGTCCAGGTCGTTGCACCCTTTAAACAACTTTAAAATAATTTTTCTGGCCAGAAATGTCTTTTTTAGCTTTTAAAATTCGCCTTCCCATTGAAGTCTATGGGGTTTGCGACGTTCGCGAACCGTTCGCATTTTTGACGCAAGTTCGCGAATATGTTCGCAAACTTTTTTTCTGACGTTCGCTACATCCCTACTTAGGAGCCAAGGCTTTGCCAGTTAGGGAAGCAGTGATAGTTAGGAAGGGCATGGAAATTCCTGTTTGGAGTAGGCCAGAGGGGCATAGGTCATATTTCAGACTGGTAGGACTGAAAGGTGTCACAGAAAATTCCTACCCGGAGAAGGACCGGGGACGTAGCGTATACATCAGGCTGTCAGGTCCAGGAGGTGGTGAGTAACCCTGGAAAGGGATTTCCTGGAAAAAGGTTGTAACACTAATCTGTGCCATCCACACCACACAGCTAGTGAGCAGAGCATGATTACATTTGGACTCACACTTCAGGATCAGGGCCTTCATTAAGTGGAAGCATTCCCTCTAAGGTGTAGTGCAACTACAACACTCAGGCTACTGTGCACACAAAACATACAAATGATTGGGTGGCAGGAGGTTCTTATGATGCTAACAAGAAAGTGTTTATTAGTCCGGACAATATCCCCAGGTTTACTCAAGATTACAAATGAAGTGTTTGCACATGACACACAGTCACATCAGGTAATAGGCATTCAGCTGAGGAAGGACATCCATTAGGCATTTGCAGATTCAGGACGCCAGTGCCATCCAGTACAATGTTCAGGAAGCCAATCACTAACCTAACACCCTCCTCACTGAGGTCCCTGACTGGAGGCAACACACAGAGTCTCTGGGAAGCTACTCCCTTACTGCAAATCCTTCTTGGAGCTTCAGCTGCTCTTTCTCTTTACACTATCTACCTTTCTCTCCTAGAGAGCATATTACTAGTCAGCCCTACTATAGCTAAACCTCATTCATGGGGTTTCCTGGTCCCCAACGTCTCTCAAAAACACTTGGCTTATCTTGGCCTTGCTACACCCAGGTTTCCCTGGGCACACCCAGCTGGATCAGCACCCAGCAGCCTAAGAGGAAGAGGCCACTCCTTACACACACTATAGTGCAGTGTGGCAGGAAGTTGTCATTACACCTCTTGACCAATAACACAGAGCTTAAACTCAAATGGATACATAGGCTTTTGCCTAGTAACTAAAGAAAAAGGTAGAGTAGAAAAAGCCATATCAACAGATTAACCCCTATGGGCCCCTACACGGTTTTGGGTAAAACATCTGAACAATTGAAAGTGTTGACTTAGTAGGAAAAGGAGATTTGGAATGTTACTGTGGTGTGAATGACTGTATGCCTTGGAGATGGTGGTTTGAATCGACTAGTGTAAGGGAAGTCAATACACAGTCTATCCTTGTAAGAATGGTGGTAACCGTGGCTACATTGGTGTATTAACTCCTTCCTACCCTTATAATTTCACCTGGCCAAAATGACTTTTTGAAAAAAAGAATGGGTATTAAGAACATTAGATATTTGTTAAAGATAATTTCTCCTGCCAATCCCTTGTACTATTGTCAGATTGCTAAAAAAGCAGTTAACAATGTGACATGGAATCACCTCTTTAACTGCTTAGAATCATTTGGTATTATAGGCTGCTTTAACAATTTTATAAAATATTTATACTCCTCAAATGAATCCCAAATTCTAATAGCAGGTGTGAAATCTCTCCAATTTAAAATGTTTAAAGAAACTAGACAGGGATGCTCTTTATCTCCCCTTCTTTTTGATATCTCTCTAGAATTTTCAAGGTATCAGGATCAACAATGTCCATATGTCTCTAGCATTTGGTGATGATTTACTTTTGATCATTCAAAATTCCAATAACTCCTTATAAGAAATGTTTAAATTACTTCATGTTTTGATTCATTTTCAGGTTACAAAATAAATGCCCAGAAAGATGAAATTATGAGCATTAATGCTTCTATAACTGGTACCCTTACAAAGAAATTGAAACTTAATTCAGATATTCAGGGCTAATTATCCCAAAAGAAATAAGGACAATCTAAATATTACCCCAACTGTTAATCAAATAGTGTTCCTTTGTCATAAGTGAAATAATACTCATTTGAATTCAAAGGGGAAGATAACATTCTTTTAAATGATTCTACCCTGTAACAAACTTGTTACTCCTAATTAAGCATTCTGATATCACAAGATTGGATTTTGCAATGTCCCTATAATATGGGTTGCTTAAAGTTCCCCAATTTTATGATTTTTTATCTAGCTGTGATCACTAGGTACCTCACAGAATGGGTCTTTGGTTGCGACAAATTCATAAGTCCTAAACTAGATATTTTCCCTGCATCTCATTCTTATACACTGTTTATTTTACATTCCAAATAGAAAGACGTACCCTCTGAATGTAAGACTAATCCCTTATATCAAGATTCAATTTCCCTGGTTTTAATCATGCAATGACTCCCTTTATGGGAGGAGGTGGCTTGATAAAAGACCAATGGTGGTCTGAAACATTGCCGATTGTTTGAGTTAGAGCCCATGTCTCAATAAAGGCGTTTTAAAGAAAAGAAACCTGTGAATGGTGCTGTCTATGATGCATAATTTGTTGACTCCCTTTATGCCAATTTAGCTTTTATAGAAAAATGCAAAACCAGGTTACATTTAATTTTTTCCTTTTATTGATTTTAACCCATTCTTATGAAAAATGTAATTTATCTTTCCAATGGTAATCTACTTTCTTTGGCAAACTTAAAAATGAATCTGGGCTTGAAAATAAGTGACCATTTTCTGTATATTATTATTAAAAGTAGTTTTTTTGCTCTCCAAAAACATTGGCTGGTTGAGGAGATGGCTAGATTGGGTTACGGTATGGAATCTTTCAACATTGATTATTTATCCTAGAGGTTATGGTGTTCTCCTTTAAAACAAAACCAGCCCTCAAATTGTCAAATTATCTCCTTTGTGAAATCACTTCTAACTAATTATCTCATTTTATTCTCATGTTTAGAAGTTTCTTTTCAGAAGATTGGAGAGTCCTACATTTTAGGTTGTCCATTAGGGTTATGGGAAACTTTTTCATTACCTTTGGAATTGCCCCTGAGTCCATAAGGTCTGGCAAAGATTGGAAGACATTATTTGTTCAAAACTGAATGTATGCTTTGTTATGTTTTCAACCTTCGCTTTATTAAATTTGGTACTATTGGTTTGGCATAGTAAATTTAATCTCAAAATGATTGAGATTAATGAACAAATCACCTTCTTCATGGCAGCTACTAAAAATAGTTTATTCCTATTTTGGCTGTTGGAAGCTACTCCTTCTATAAAAGATATTGGGGTCATTTATAAAGTTTGTGCAGTGCATATTTATTTGCAAATGGTTGTATTGCTCATGTTTTTTCCTGATGTGTTATATTTGTGCATTGTTAATCTGCCACTTGTAAACTAGTCACATAATATTGATTATCAGTTCTCACTGTGGTCTTATAACTTGTACATTTTACAATCCCCATATAAACTGCTCTCCAAATAAACTTTGTAAGTCAGGTTATCTCTGTATTCATGTTCAGTTTTGCTCTGCTCTCACTCTCTGTCACAGCTGGGTGATCAGTTTGGTGTTTGATCAATTAACATCCGTTGTGATCACCCAGATCTGTGTGCAGCAGTTCCCAGCTTTTACTCTCCCTATTTATTAAGATCTCTTTAGGGGAGAGCATTTGGTGGGTTGATACATTTACAAGTGATCTGGAAGAGTTTAACAAGGAGAGCTACACGGAGAGACAACAAAGAGGGCTCCATTACTACAATAAATGGGCTGATTTCAATCTTAGAAGACATTGATTGTGAGCTACCCACCCGCTGCACTCAAACTCCATTGAGGACATAACACCACAATGTACCTGCTAGTAACAGCAAAGGCAAAGCTAATCACATTATTAATGTTTGCATACTTCCTTTAAACCTTCCATTGTCTGACAGTATTCTATGTACATATCTTCTTCCCTGCTCCCATCCACATACTCCAGCTCTTATAAAACATCTGACTGGAGAGTGGTCTGACCAACTGGCCACCCTAATACAGCTTTTTTGGATCTGTTGCAAAAGATGTTTATCTGATAATATTAAATCTATTCTAGAATTTGAAGGATGCCATGATCTCCATAAGTCATAATCTTTTAGAATTTTAGAAAAAACGGAGAGATTTATTGCAGTTCTAAATGTATTACCCTGGGGAATTGGGTGTTTATCAAAGTGTGGATCTGGTGCTATATTAAAGTCTCCCATTGTCAAACTTTTATTTTCCAGAAACCTTTTAGTTTTTTTTAAAACTTTACTAATAAATCTCCCCTGTTGAGAATTAGGAGCATAGAGATTCACAATAATATATTTTTCTGAATTTAATTCACAGTTTACTATTACAGTATATATCTGCCTTTACTGTCTGTAATTACCTCTATTATTTTCAGTAGAAGTGTATTTTTAAATAAGATTGTTATGTCATTCTTCTTAATAGGGGCATTTGAATATATTATTTCCTTGTAGAACTTGGAGTACAATTTAGGATATGTATTTCCCGCTAGATGTGTTTCTTGGATACCCAGAATGTTGATGTTAGAATCCTTTACCCAATTTAGCTGTAATTTCCTTTTATGAGGACTATTAAGCCCTTTAACATTCAAGGAGGCAAAATTAATATTCATATTATTTACGTTAATTAAGTTTTATATACTCTTATTATCGTTGTTCTACTCATAAATAACCTATTGTGACTTCCTTTAACATATAATGACAATAGAGTCATAGTTAATATTATTGAAACAGTAATCAATATAAAAAGAGTTAAAAAAAAAAGCTTGTAATGTTTTATAATAGAATAGCACTAGTCACTTCCTATTATTCTTAATTGCAGCACTATCCAGCCTTCTGAGGGGGTAGCCACCAAAAGAAAAAAAACAAAATAATGGAAAATAAATAGATGACCATAGTAGAGATCCCCTCTATACTATATAGACAGGAGGAACTTTTTTTTTAATTTTTTTTATAAAACTACAACATGTATATCTGTTAAATAACAAACTATTTTCCCCAAAATAATAACTTATTCTGTAACACAGGGATTTTAAAGTGTCAAAATAGATACTTAGGCAGGTGTTTTATCACTAGTAAATGTTCATTTTCAATGCACAAAAAAAGTAAAAATATATTAACTTACTTTTTAATTATGAACCAATTGTAGTCCAATCCGGAGGTCTTTTTTGTGGGCTTTTTTGTGTTGCTGCATCCAATCCTTCTGTTAGTACATTCCAGTCCCGTACATCCAATCCTTCTCCAATCCAATCCTTCTGTTAGTACATTCCAATCCCGTAAAGCACTTGCAGCTTCTTCTGGTTTTGAAAATATAAGATGTGCGCCATTTCTGTGCACTTTCAAACACACAGGGAATTCCCAGCGATAGTTTATATCTTGTTTGCGTAAAGCTTGTTATTTTCACAAATTCCTGTCTTGAGGCCAACGTATGAGTGGACACATCAGCAAACATTTGTATATTAGCGTATTGCTCCGTAATTTTAAAACCTATCCTGAAGGTTTGCATAATCATGTTCTTGGTGTTATAAAATTGGATTTTGGCCAGAGTGTCTCTAGGCTTATCCACTGATGTTTGGGTTTAGGGATTCTGTGGATTCTATCCACCTTTCTCTCAATATCAGTTGTGGGAGTAATGTTTGAATCAAATTCTGGAAGTAAAGTTGCAGCTGATCCTGCTTAATTTCCTCGGGGATGCCCCTGATCCTGATGTTGTTCTGGAACGGTCTTCCACGTCCGCCAATTTAGTTTTAAACCCATTAATTTGTTCTGCTTTGAGGGCAATAATATCAAAGTGGGCATTAATAGAGACATGGTTCTCATCTGTTTTAGTTTCTAACCTGTTCACTCTATTACCAATCTCTACTATGCCTGCAGACATTTGATGTAAAGCATCAGTTATATCTGTTTGTATAGAGATTTTAAGTTCAACAAGGGACATCGCATGGTCTTTTCATTTATAGTCTTTTCAGATAAGGAGGTAGATGCACACTCACCCCACACCTGGTGATTAAGTTCAGGGTCTCCTCTGTCCATCGCCAGGCTGCTTTGTTTCTCTGAGTGTGGTGATTCCTCACGCTCCGGTGCAATCTGCCATCTTGAATTTTGGCCACTTGCTTTGTTCTTGCCATGAACGGGTCCAGATCCGGGTGAGTCACCTTTTTGTTAAGCTTGAGAGGCATCTTAGACAAGTATTGATCCTGGGAGGCCAGGGGGGCCTGCTCCGAAGCCGTGTTCGGTGTTAGGGATGGGCGAATTTTTTCGCCTCGTTTTGCCGAAAAAATGACGCCCATAGACTTGTATGGAGACGTGCGTCAAAAAAAAAGATGCGTGACAAAATAATTTTGCCGCGCAACAAATTTTTTTTGACGGCCATAGACTTTAATGGGTGTCTGCGACATTTCGCCGGCGGCGAATTTTTGGCGAAACGAAACGGGTCAAATTCACCCATCCCTGTTCGGTGTTCATTTGCTAAACGGTTGTTTAGGTTAGAGCCGGCGTGGTCTGGATCTCTACGATGGTACTCTGTGAAACATGACCGTCCAGTCCTACGTCATAACCACTCCCCCTGCGTCGTCTTTTTAATTACTTTTTTGGAATAGAGGATATGATGTCACTGACAAAATAATGTTGAGGATATAGCTGTATCATAACAATTTACTAGGAAGAACCTGGCGAAGTAGACCATGGTAAAAAGGGCAATGTATTGGAAAGGTTATACTTTGATAAATTTGCAGATTAACACGTTTGCCTGAGCAAAAATTCATCTGGCTAAATGAAGCAAAACTTTTCGAATACTTCTCAAATTTTTTTTTGATAGTAAATTGTCTTTTAGTAAATTTGTGAATTTGCAGTGAATTTTCTTCTACAAATCACAATTCACTCCTTAGTAAATAAGCCCCCAAGAAGCATTATATTCCATTCCTGAATGAAAAATAGCAATAGAAAACATATGTAGTGGGTTATTTAGCAAATTCCCAAATTTTCTGATTTTTTTAAATAAAAAATTCCAACCAAACTAGAATCCACCATTCACCCGTATTGATCAATTAAAAAAAACGCAACTTTTTTTTGTGGGGAAAAAGAAATTGAATTTTTTTTGTGGATTTGACTCCCCGAAAAATCAAATTTGTTTGCAAAATCAGTGGAAAATCCTAATATGATTGGATTATCATACAAAACCCAATGCAGACAATAATATCTTCATATTGCGATTGACTTATACAGTACTTTGACAGGTTGAAGATGGAGAATTTTCGGATTCTCACTTTTTTTCAGTCTTGTGATCATGAATTTATAAAAAAAAATGTTGGGCTTCTTTCACCTAAAAATTTTAATTTTATAGTAAACAATTTTTTGTTTCTAGCATTTGGACTTTAATAAATAACCCCCTTAATAGTTTAGCATTTTTGGAGAAATTTCAGGTTTTTTCTTCTGAACAATCAGAAAACTTTAATAAAAAAACAGTTTTTGTAGATGAAATCTATACCATCAAATCAAATCCCACATTGAATGTACTGTACCTCTGCAGTAGATATGGAAGTCCAGTGGGCGCTGAAGTGCAACTCTCAAAAACTCCTAAAAACAATTGGAGTATGAGTGTATTTATGTGTAATGGTACACACAGTGGTGTGGTGAAAGTTGTAGTTCAGTATTGCTAAACAGATATTTCTATATAAAATAAAGTGAGGGTCTCAAGCCCCTAATGAAGTATATGCCCTTACCTAGCCTGTGTCCTGCAGCCTGGGGTCAATCCAAGTAGTGGTCCTGTTATTATGTTCCCGTAAGAAAGGCCAGCCAGTGTGTGGGTCCAACTTCATCTCTCAACCAAGTGGAAGGGGGGTCGTTGTTATTGGGCATGATTGAGACTTGAGTAGTGTTCATGCTGCTCTGGGACACGGGGCTATAGGCCATACTCACAACTCTCTCTACTACTACTTGTAGTTAGTGACACCAGGGAAAATGGTGGAAATGTCTGGGGAGGATTGTGGGATCTCTGAGAGTGACAGGGGATACTCAGCATAGTGCAAGGGAGGGGTGGGACTAGATCCAAGGAGGGAGGGGCAAAAAGAGAGTGATAACAGTAGCCATACCTGTTAGCTAATGTGGAGGAAATAGGTGGGTGGCGCGGTCTACGAGAAATAAACCACTGGGATGGCAGAGCATAATGCTGAATAAAGAAGGAGATCCTGGTAAGGGGGTGAAGCCGTGTGGGGGATGGGAGGAGTTTGGTGATTTGAAGGAACTGCTGCTGCTGCGGCTGGAGAGTTCTCGGGAGAGCTGGAGACTGCTGGACATTTCCCTAACTCATGTTCTATTATAGATAGAGCCAGGGAGGTGTCAGATAGTGGCCAGTGCGAGCCTTGTACATAGCAGCTGAATGGCCAGTATATAGAGGAGGGGGTACATGTGGGCTCACTGCTCGGGGCACAGGGGTAGCATTTGGGAATTTTCGTAACAAGATAGAGTCGTGCCGATCTGCTCCTCTCTTAAGCCCAGCACAGCCCCTGATTACTGTCTACCAAGAACATTACCGCAATCTACTGGTAGACCGTGATCGACGTCCTGGGCACCCTGCTCTAGAATAATTTATTAGAGCCCTAGATAATTTGGAGACCTTTCAAGGTATCAGGATCAATAATGTTGATATAAAATCTTTAGCATTTGGTAATGATTTATGTCTGATAATTCAAAATTCCAATAACTCCTTAGGAGAAATGTTTAAATTACTTAATGATTTTGGTTTATTTCCAGGTTACAAAATTGAAACTAAATTCTCCAGCATCACAAGATGCTTGGGGCTAATTATCCCAAAAGAATTAATGAACCTTTATAATCTAAATATTGCCCCAAATGTTAATAAAATAGAGTTTTTCTTTGTCTTAATTGGAATAATACTTTGAATTTAAAGGGGAAGACAGCAGTCTTTAAAATGATGATTTTGAAGTTATTCTACCCTCTAACCAACTTAAACATTCTGATACCACAAGATTGGATTCAGCATTAAGTTCCTTTATATGGGGTGGTGAGAAGCCTAAAATTGCTCTGTCTAAGTTGCACTGTCCCTATAATATAAATTGTCTTAAAGTTCACCAATTTTATGATTTTTAATCTATCTGACATCACTAGATATCTAACAGAATGGGTCTTTGGTGGTGTAAAGTAGAAATTTTCCCTGCATCTCATTCTCATTCACTGTTTATTTTATACTCCAAATGGAAAGACGTACCTACTGAATGTAATCCTTTTATGCCAATTTAGCTTTTATAGAAAAATGCAAAACCAGGTTATTATTCTTTTTTTTCCTTTTATTGATTTTAACCCTTTCTAATAAAAAATATAATTGATCTTTCCAATGGTAATGGGCAAGCTTAAAAATTAATCTGGGCTTGAAAATAAGCGACCATTTTCTGAATATTATTATTATTATTATTATTATTATTATTATTATTAAAAGTAATTTCCTTTGATTTCCAACAAGTGTTTTTTGTTCTCCAAAAAGTCTCCAACATTGGTTGGCTGAGGAGATGGCTAGATTGGGTGATGGTATGGAATTTTTCAACATTGATTATTTATCCTGGAGGTTATGGTGTTCTCCTTTAAAACAAAACCAGTCCTCAAATGGTCAAATTATCTCCTTTGTGAAATCACTTCTTCCTAATTAACTCATTGTATTCTCAGGTTTAGAAAAGTTTATTTTCAGAAGATTGGAGAGTTAGGTTGATCCATTAGGGTTATGGGAATCTTTTTTGTAAACAAATGAATGTTAACCTTTTTCAATACCTTTGGAATTGCCCCTAAATCCATAAGGTCTGGCAAAGATTGGAAGAAATTATTTGTTCAAAACTGAATGTATGCTTTGCTATGTTTCCAACCGTCGCTTTTTATTAAGTTGGGTACCGTTGGTTGGGCATAGTAAAAGAAATCTCAAAATGATTGTTAATCCAATCTCCTTCTTCATGGCAGCTACTAAAAACATGTTTATTCCTATTTTGACTGTTGGAAGCTACTCCTTCTATAAAAGATATTGTAACACAGTTAAATCTTTAATGTTGGCAAGATACAATAAGGACCAAAACAACTAAATCCCACTTAAATCAAATCTTTATCAACAATTGGGCTTTTTTTTTTTTTGATTCCACTCCAGTTTCCCAAAGGTATTGGTTGATCCAAAGATGTATTGTTTTTATTGATTTATTCTTAAGATTCAGCTTTATCTGTATTTGTCAGAGAAGAATTAATTTGATGGTTCCATATTTCCATAGCAGCAAAAATAACTGTAACTTTTTCTGAAGAACCAAAGATCCCCCAGGTGTCTGTGTCTATATTCAGGATACTGTGCAAATCCTCTCTCTGTTCTCTATAAAATGAGGGTTGGATTAGCCAGTTCCCTTACTCTCTTCAATGCAATCAGCCAATTCCTGGATCCCATGTTTCTCTCAATTCTACTGACTGCTGCTGCTGCTGGGAAAAGTTCTGACCTTGTGACTTGTATTTGAGTATAGGTTTCTTTATGTTTGTACAATGTTGAGGGACACAGCTGCATCTAAATATCTGAAAGCTCTGATCTATCTGATAGTCCTCCCTATGGCCCCCTGCAGATCTGGGGATCAGACCAACAATCCTGCCTGTCAGCTGAAGGTGTTGATTAGAACATCTGAGCAACATGAATATATACAGGAAGGAGACATCATGATTGGAGGAGTATTGACAGTTGGTGTCAGAGGTTCCTATGTTGACAAGAAAGTAGTGAACTGTGATAAGTAAGTGTCATTTCATACAAACTCTATGAAACAGAGAAGGGATAACTGAGAAACACAGTATCACATTGGTTTTATCTGGGGCAGTTACAGACTTGTATTTCCCTCTTGTATTACACAGAGGAAACAATTTATTCTTTCATTTTTATAGCTCTGACATGGTTACACTGTGCTGCACAGAGATTGCCCATGACTTTAGTTCAGTTGTTCTTATTACTCAGGGATATACAGTATAACAGCGAGATGTGTGTATTGCATATATCATGTCCCATACCACGGAGCTGCAGTACATACAAATTCCAAATTCCATATGGAAGCAGAATATGTTGGATACTGCATGTACTGGAAATAAAATCAACCACAAGGAAGAATGTCTGACCTTGAAAAGACCCTGCAAAATCTATGTGTAGCTAAGACCATGGGCTCCATATCACCTCCAATGGAAGTGTCCTGGCCTTAGCAGAGCATGGTGGGTGGCTTGGCAACCAGACATAACTCCTAGCAAGGGATTTCATATTTACACTGCCCAGGTGACTTTGAGAACATGGGGTTGCCCTGCTTTGGGAATTACTCTATGTAATAACTCTATTTCCCCCAAAAAGGCAACCTTTGTATGCAGAGAATTCATACTGACATTTCTCAAAAGGTGTAAATTTTTCTTTTAAAATTATTTTTGACCACTCCCTCCATACCCAGTTCAATACTTGAGATAATATTGGGTCTGTAGATGTCATGCCGGCAATATCTGATGCCTGTAGAGGGGGACTAGGTAAAGAATCTAGCATGAGGACCTCAGACAAGGCCTGTACTTGAAAATCAGGAGTGTTTACAGGTAAACAGCTTAAAGCATCTGCATTAGGTATTTATTTTTCTTGGGTGTTACTGCAAAACCATAGTCATAAGCATTCAGCAATAAACACCATCTCAGCATTTGTGGAGAAAGTATCTGTGCAGTAGGCCCATTATTCTTTAACAGTCCCAATAATGGCTTGTGTCAGTAATAATAGCAAAACTTTTGCAATGCAAGTACTCATGACATTTTTTATACCTGCCAAAATGGCTAAAGCTTTCTTATCAATCTGAGAATAATTCATCTCTGTGCTACCCATGGTCCATGAATAGAATGCAATGAGATCCTTATGACCGCCACTTACAGTATGACTTAAAGCAGCCCCTATCCCATAAGGAGAAGCACCACATGTAAGGTTAGGAGGTTTATGCAAATCATAATGTACTTACACACTGTCTGATGATAAGAGTCTCTTGGTGATTCAGCCACAGTAACTTTGTCTTTCAAGAAGGAATGGTAGAAATTTAATGGGCCAAGAAATGTTTGCAGCTCCTGTTTATTTTTGGGTCCTGGAGCTTCATGAATGGCTTTTACTTTTGCATCTGTTGGAAATATGCCATTTGCATCAACTTTGTATCCCTGGAACTAAACATTTGGTACCCCCAAACACATTTTTATTTCTTAAGTTTTAACCCAGCATCTGCAAATTGTTGTAATACTACTCTTACCCTTTCAGTTAATGATTCCATAGAGTCTGCTTCAATGAAGACATAATCAAAATATGGCACCACCCCTGGCAGATATGTCCAAAAAGCTTTAGTCCCAAGATCCACGTGTGCTCACAATCCTTTTCCAGCCAACACTTGTATCCCCTCAAGCCTGAATCACAGTATGTAGAAAAAGAGCCAGCACTAAAGGCACGGGAACAGACAGACAGATATATAGGGTAATATTGCTTTAAATAAGGCACCACTTTTTGTGGCCAACTACACAACATATGTGTCAATCCCTTTCAATCTCACCACCATCACCATAGGCAATATAAAGAAATAAGCTTTTTTAACTTCCCTTATATAAACTTTTTAGGTAAGTACTCACAAACAAAGTTTTACAACTTGCATATATAATTCTCATAATGTAATGTAGCCCTCCTTCTGATATGAACTGTAGGATAATATGCAGCAGCAATAGTGTAAAATTCCTTTTTTATTTGTTAAAAACAAGTATTAAAATGCACTCACATGGCATTCACAGATAAAAATCATATCTATGCCACGTCCTATTGAAACTGCCCCTTGTAGAATGTCCGCACAGTATTTGAATCCAGAACACTCAGTTAGATGTAGAACCACCTTTCAGGGTTCCTCCCTCATGCTCACTAATGGGGGGCCCTCCAGTGTTGTCACCAGCCTTATGCATTTCATCTGTGACTTTCTCAGAGGCTTGATTGTCCTGCGCATACTCCCCTTAAAAAGCTTCTTTCCTGGCCATCCTCCGTCAGCATGAAAATACATGAATGGGTTAATCTCCTGCTGCTTCCCAGCCTGGACAGAAGAACATGTTAATTTCTTTAGCCATAAAGTCCATCCCCCTTCTGACTCAATCAGTCTTTTTTCTTCTGTCCCAGTCTGGATAGCAGAGGAGATTGTTCCCTCTGTGTGAATTCTTTATTTTTATTTGGTTTCTGCAGTACTTCATACATGAAGAGATTACCGGGCACAGTTCTAGGGGGATCTCCTCTCTGCCCGTAGCCCCTGTCCTGTATGGCAATGGCATTGCTTGGAGGGGGACCCTGTGCGGCCAGGGTATGTTCGCCGATTTTCGGCTCCCATTGCGTACTGCACTTCCGGGTTTTGGTGCGCGTGATGACGTCATCGCAACCTTTTTCAAAAGTTCATCCTGCCGATTCCTCGCTGTCCTTGTTGCTGACTGACGGGTTATGCGATGGATTTGGCTGCCTCTAAGAGAGCCGCTCCTAAAGCCAATACGTGAGTACAGAAGATATTTTTTTTTTCTGCACCTTCTGTCGAAAAGAATCCCCACACTAACAGCTATGCCTATCCTTATTTCTCTAGTGCCTCTGCTCCTTTGGAAGAGCCAAGTAAGAAGAGCAGGCATGATTCTGAGAGACACTGCAAGACTTGTGGCAATACTGCCATTAAAGATAAAAGAGTTATCAAAAGATCATTAGTATTTAATTTTTTAAAGAAACACCCACATGATATCATTATACTTCAAGAAACTCATATAAGAGCTCCAGTTAAACTAGGAGGGTTAAATCTTCCTAACTTTAGAGCTTTTAATTTATCAGCCCTCACTAGATACTGTATTGAGTGGATCTCTCAAGGCAATAAATTTACCAACCCTGACATCGAGATCTTTCAAGAACCCTTCTTTGATATTTTATCTGTTTTACATAGCACATGGGGAAATGTTCCTTGTGACTTTAAAAGGAATCCTCTTTATCGTGATTCTATTTTTGTGTGGAAACATTTATTCTCTCAACATGGGTATAGTTATACAGAAACCCCTTTCATGCCAGCAAAGCTCTTACTTAAACCCTCAGATTATCAAAAGTCTGATTCCTTTCTCATTTCTAATAATTTTCTAATTTACTAGTCTTAGTTAAAGACTTATTTGATCCACATAAGAAAACTTTATTGTCTTGGTCAAAACTCAAAAATGAGTACAAGCTTAATGAATCTGATAGATATTATTACTTAGCTTGTCAATGCGGTCTTTCTCTACTGCATGATAAAAACTATTTGATTTTAGCTGACCACAAGCAGATGATTTGGCAGAATTTTTGGAACTCCCCTGTTTGATTCCAATTAACTCTTTATCTAAAAAATTTTGGAATATTTATGGTACAGACTCACATCCATTATCTAAATCGTCCATTAAATGGACTGAGTTTTTACAATGTCAAGTGTCTCCCTCAGATTTGGTGAAATCTATTAATACTTATAATAAATTAATTTTGGCAGAGAGTTGGAGAATACAACACTTTAAGCTTATTCATTTATTATATGGGAAAATGTTTGCTAAAAGTACCTCTAATAGTCCTATATCATTTTGTCCTAAATGTGACGAGACTAATGTGTCAATTTTTCATTATTTATGGTCCTGTCCAAAAATTAACCTTTTTTGGAGGGAAGTTACTAATTTTTTGAATTCTAGACTGAAGATAAAAATTAAACTATCTCCGTGTATTGCTTTACTGCATCTAGATATTAATATGCTTTCTGCAAATCCTAAGTCAAATATTATCTCCCATGAGAGTAAATTATTGACTTCCTTTTTTCTAGCTGCTTCTAGGAAAGCTTTATTTAATTTCTGGTTACAAAAGGAACCCCCCTCATTATCGGACATCATCTCTTATATGAATCAGCTTACAGGCAAGAAGCCTTAATAACTAAAACTAAAGGAAGTATTTCCAAAGATTCTTTTAGGCTGGTTTGGTCTCCTTATTTTGAAATCTGTAACTCCAATACTGGCGATCAAATAATGCGCTTTCTTCAATAGTTAGATGACCTATCTGACACTCCAGATGATAAATGGGCTTTTTCTTTTTTTTTATTACTTGTCCATCCACTGGCTTAGTTAATTTTTAGTTCATTTTTTGTTATTTTTCATGAATGATATAGTTTTGATACTATCATGCCATTGTCTCCTTTGCAACATATTTTCTTCATCTGCATAACATTTCTTGTCATTTTGATTTCATTTGTTTAATATGAAAATCAAATAAAATATTTTAAACACAAGAAACTCATATGACAAATGACAAAATTCTGGTAGATTTGTTTATATACATGCCAAAATAGAGAATACTGAGTTACTAATAATAGGGGTGTATTTGCCCCCTCCATTTACGCTGGAGTTATTGGCAGAATATTTTGCCCCATTATCTAAATTTCCTAATCTCCCGGTAATCTGTATGGGGGATTTTAACTGTGTCTTAGACGCTAACATGGATAAACTTTCTACTACTTCAATGTCAGGTTCACAGTTTTCCCAGCGGTTTCAACAATTCTTAGCAGCACTTGGACTGGTAGATGTCTGGAAGGCCAAACACCCAACCACAAAACAATACACCTGTTACTCAGCTACACATAGCTCAATGTCCCGAATCGATCTGGCTTTAGTATCGTCTGATATACTTCAACATACACAACAAGTGCGAATCCTACCCCGGGGGATATCTGATCACTCCCCCCTCTCTTTGGCTGTATCTATACTTTCCCAGTCCAATAAACCATGGAGAATGCAGCCTTATTGGCTTAAACTCCCAGAAGTGACCACGGGATTACCTCAAGCACTAGAGTAATATTGGTCATATAACGAACATACGGCTTCTGCCTCCAGTGAGTGGGATGCAATGAAAGCTTACTTTAGGGGGTTGGTTAAGTCCAGAGTGAGTACCTGGGAAAAAAAGGTAGAAAAAATGTCTACTCTAGAAACAAATCTAGCTGATGCTGAATCACAATACACATAACACCCCACCAATGAGAATAAGGATAATTGGTTACTTAAAACACAGGAATATCAGGAGTGTTTGCGGCAGCAAGCATATAAAAGTATGCGATACTCCAAGCATAAAATTGTACAGTTTGGGGACAAAACTGGGCACCTTTTGACATTAATGTGCAGGGAGATCACACCGTTTACAGCAATTTTGAGTATATGTAATCGGGATGGTGTGCAGGTGACGGATATCCAAGAAATTAATGATACATGCCAAACATATTTCACGGATGCTTACTAGTGATGGGCGAATTTATTCGCCAGGCGCGAATTCGCGGCGAATTTGCGCGATTCGCCGTCGGCGAATAAATTCGCGAAAAAAAATCGCCGGCGTCAAAAAATTTTTTTCGAAAAAACGGACGCCGGCGCCAAAAACGGGCGCCGGCGTCGGAAAGACGGGCGCCGGCATCAAAAACGGGCACCGGCGTCAAAAACGAGACGCCGGCGCCGTTTCGCGAATTTTTCGCCGTTTCGCGAATTTCGCGCGAAATTCGCGAATTTTTCGGCGAAGCGAAACTGCACAAATTCGCCCATCACTAATGCTTACGCGTCCAAAGTAACATACTTGGAAATAGAACTCCAAACATACTTAGACGGTGTGTGCTTCCCCACCTTACCAATTGCAGATAAGACCTTCTAGACAATAACAATAATAACTGCAATAACTGAGCAAGAAATTGAGGATGTGATAGGTACATTTCCTTCTGGCAAAGCACCGGGCACTGATGGGCTCCCCATAGAGGTATATAAACAGTATAAAGAAACTATGATCACTAGACTGAAAGGCTGTTATGATCATGCTTTATCTATCAAAACTCTACCACAATCCATGACGGAGGCCCTTATAGCACTAATACCTAAAAAAGGAAAGGATCCCAAACAATGTGAATCTTATCATCCAATATCTCTGCTAAATTGTGATATAAAAATATTGGCAAAAATGATGGCCTTAAGACTGAATAAGGTTATTCTTAAATTAATACATGGGGACAAGACAGGGTTCATGCCGGGTAGGGCAACCACAATAAATATCCGAAGGCTTTACACAAATTTACAAATGCCTCACACAAATGCAGGAAAAAGAGTTATCTTTTCATTAGACGCTGCAAAAGCGTTTGATTCGATTGAATGGAAATTTTTGTGGGAGACTCTCATTAGGTTTGGCTTTGGGAAGCAGTTTATATCCTGGGTACAATAGTTATTGCATGTCATCAACACCTATGGCAAATTCTCTGGTTTGCTGATTAACTGGGGTAAGTCCCACATATTCCCATTGGATGCCTCAGCCCCTCGTTACCAAATGCTCACTCAACCCTTACAATGGGTAGAAAGCTTTCAGTATTTAGGCATTTGCTTTGAGAAAAAACTCACTACCTAAAAGATAACCTAGAACCGGTGCTTTCCAGAATTAGTAGTCAAATGAAGGCATGGAAATCTCTTCCTCTGTCGCCACCGGGCAGAGTAGCTATTTGTAAAATGATTTTCCTCCCTCAACTTTTGTACATATTCACAAACTCCCCAATTTATGTACCCAAGAAGGTGTTTACCCGCTTAGACTCTGAGACCAAAGCATTAATTTGGTGCCGGAAAGCGCAGTAGGCTGGCGTACGCTGTGCTGCACCTCCCAGTTATGGAGGGTGGTTTAGCTCTTCCTGAGTGGAGGTCATATTATCTGGCCTCACAATTGCAACATTTTTTGCCATGGATTAGGGGGGGATCAAACAGATGCTTCCTATAAAATATTACGCACTTGCTGGGGTAACGAGGCAGTACCTCTACTGATTTTTCTCGAAGCAGTAGAAAATTTTGCCCTCCTGCTCCCAATAATTAAAACGCTCCTCAAAATATGGCAGGTATCACATGCACTTATACGGTTCCAGGGGATTTCACCCAATACCACTTTGTGGGAAAATAGTCTTTCCCATCTGAAAAATGGCGCATTACAGGAATACTTGCATCCGTAAGGTATCCAAATAATAGATGATCTGTTTATTGAGGGAGTATTTAAATCCTTTGCCCAAATACAGGCTGATTATGAGGTTACACCTAACGCATGGTTGCAGTACTATCAGCTTAAACATGCTATCAAGGCACAATGGCTAATATCACATGTTAGAATTGTTAAATCACTGGTTGAAAATATATTGGACTACCTGGTTAATATATGTCAAACTCATCCTCTGGCATGGATTTATTCCATCATACTTAAAAATAAGAAGCACATGGTCAGTAGTACCAGGAGTAAATGGGAGAGTACCATTCCTGATTTGGAAGATGAGGATTGAGTGGAGCGTTGGAATCCCCTAGCTTAGTATCATTTAATGTCAGGAGTAGATTCTCACAAATACGTATCTTGCATCAGGCATTCATTACCCATACTCGCCTATATAAAGCGAAATTAAGACCAGATAACTGATGTCCAAAATGTCAACTGCCTGGTGCAGATTTTTTTTCATTTGATGTGGACTTGCTCTAATATAGCACCGTTCTGGGTATATATTTGTGAAATTCTCACCAAAGTTACTACGCTGCAGGTTAGTGCCACACCTAAACTATGCTTACTGGGGATTGTATCACATCTTACCAAGTCTCATTATATGCTTGTCTTGATAAGGGAAGCAATATTTCTTGTCTGAAAATATATTGTTCTGAAATGGCTTGCAGGGGAACCCCCTACTATAGTAATGTGGAAGAATCTGATACAGGAACAGCTCACGATAGCTCAACTAGTTTACATACAGAGGGAAAACCCGGGCAAATTTGAACTTGTATGGCAACCCTGGTTGGAATTGGTGCATAAGAACTGTAACGCCTAAACTGGCTAACATGTAGGGGCAAATTCATCAAGGGTCAAATATCGAGGATTAATTAACCCTCGATATTCGACTGGGAATTAAAATCCTTCGACTTCGAATATCGAAGTCGAAGGATTTTTGCGCAAATAGTTCGATCGAACGAGTGAAGGAATAATCGTTTGATCTAATCGAAAGATTCGAAGGATTTTAATTCAACGATCCAAGGATTATCCTTCAACCAAAAAAACTTAGCCAAGCCTATGGAGACCTTCCCCATAGGCTAACATTGGCTTTGGTAGCTTTTAGGTGGCGAACTAGGGGGTCAAAGTTTTTTCTTAAAGAGACAGTACTTTGATTATCGAATAGTCGAATAGTTGAACGATTTTTAGTTTGAATCCTTCGATTCAAAGTCGTAGTCGAAGGTCGAAGTAGCCCATTCGATGGTCAAAGTAGCCAAAAAACACTTCGAATCCTTCACTCGAGCTTGGTGAATGGGCCCCATAACATGTCCTTAAAACCTACAACTGATTGAAATAGTAGTATTGTGATTTCTGTGCTTGTCAGACTGCTGGAAGGAAAACAAATGCTTATTGATATTACCCAGAAATGCTTGATATGTACTTTTATTTTATTTTTATTTCTGTATTTGACATGTTTGTTGAAAACAATAAAAATGTTTTTTAAAGAAAAATAGAGAAAAGAGTTTGTCAAAACTGCTTCGATGAATATCTTTCTAGGGAGATAGAGGAACCCTCTCAAGACCCCTATACCCTCCACTTCCTCGGGTCTTCCGGATCAGCAGTCTTTAATACTGTGGATTAAAAGTGCAGTCTCCCAGACTCTTAAAGAGACAGTAATCTCTACTTCAGATCTATCTCTGATAAATAAGGATTCTTCTGTGCAAGAGATCTCATCTAGTGATACATCTGATGAAGAAGATGCTGATTTCTAACTTCCCTCCTTTTTTCTAAGAGAAAGAAGACAGTTTCTCCTGTCCATAAGGAGGTTCAATATCTGATCCGTGTTGAATGGGAAAACATTTCTAAGAGAGTCCCGGTTGAGAAAAGGATTCAAAAGTTGTATCCCTGTTCAGATGATATTCAGGAAATTTGTAGTACACCTCCTTCTGTGGATGCTCTGATATCGAGATTGTCTAGGAAGACTGGATGATATCTCTGCCCTAAAGCACCTTATGGACCGAAGTATGGAATGTTACATGTCGGCGGGTGCAGCCTGTAAGCCATCAGTGGCTTTGGTGTCAGTAACTAAAGCTCTCTCTTTGTGGTCGGAGAATCTGGACCAAGCTGTGAAGGATTTGGTGCCCAGAGAAAAGATCTTAGAAGGTATTCAGGATTTTAGATTAGCATCTAATTTTTACCTTCAAGCCTCTTTAGATTTAGTGTTAGTGCCTTTGGCGTTGCAGCCCGTAGAGCCCTTTGGGTGAGATCCTGGTTTGCTGACACAGCTTCTAAGAATTCACTTTGCAAGATGCCTTATGAGGGGAAAAGATTGTTTGTGAAAGCCCTAGATGACATCATTTCTAAATCCTCAGGTGGAAAGAGCACATTTTTGCCTCAGACTAGACGCTTTCGAGATAATTCTAGAAAACAGCCAGAGGGTCTAGAGGATTCCGACTTGGAAGAGATGTCAGAACCCCATCCTAGCGATCAAATCAGGCTGCTTTCAAATCCAGAGTTAAGACTCCAAAATCGCCTAAGCCCTCTCCAAAAGCTCAATGACGGTCTCTTCGTCCATCCTCCTGTTGGGGCAAGCCTACTCGCATTTCAAGAGGTATGGGCCCAAGAAATTTTGGATTCCTGGGTAGTCGATACTATACAAAGAGGCTACCATTTAGATTTTTTTTTTCTACCATAGATCATTTTGTTTCTACCACTATACCCAAAGAGCCTCAAGAAGGCAAGCTCTTTTTCATTATGTCCAACAACTGTTATTAAAAGGGCAATTTCAGTAGTCCATCTTCAAGAGGATACAAAAGGGTTCTATTCTCCTCTTTTCCTAGTCGCCAAAGCTTCTGGAGATCTACGTCCAATATTGGATCTTCGAGAAATAAACAGATTTCTAAAGTATCAGACATTCAAGATGGAAACCTTATCGACAATTCATCATTCATCCAGGAGATTGGCTTGCGTCTTTAGACTTAAAAGATGCTTATCTACATAATGCCCATTGCTCAAGAACACCAGAAGTATCTACACTTCTGTTTGCAAAATCAACATTACCAGTTTCGCTGTCTCCCATTTGGACTCGCAACTTCACCAAGAACCATTACAAAGGTGATTGTTGTGATAATAGCGAAGTTGAGGCAAAACAACATAGAGATTTACCACTAACTGGACGACTTGTTACTAGTAGCCAGAGATCTGAATACTCTATTATCCAACCTGCAGAAAACTAGAGAGTTTTTGGAGAAGTTTGGTTGGATCGTAAATCTAGCGAAGAGCCAGATGATTCCGGTTCAGAGAATGGTGTATCTCGGGGCTCAGATAGACACACTTTTAGGAATAATTTCTCTTCCATTGCAAAATATTCAACATGTTGTTCTACAGGTGTCAGTTCCTGGAAAGGTCTTGCACTTCAGCAAGGAAATTCATGAGACTGTTAGGTCTCCTAACCTCAATTATTGGCCTAGTCAAGTGGGCGAAGTGAGAATGAGTGCACAGATTTACCCCGTTTCACGGCGCAGAGCGAAGGAATCACAGGAGACGATATTGCTCAAATGTCTTGCGGCTTTATTTGGCACATCGAGTGAGTTTCTAGCAGTGGGTTGGTGTGGAAAAACCTACGCGTTTCGTGCCCTCTTCCCAGGCACTTCGTCAGGGTATAATGTGAGTCACGTGTTCAGGGCTTTAAATAGGCTAATTATTAAGTGTCAATCAATATCATTGAATACTCCATATAAAATTTAAACTGTGAATTAATGTTACAATTGTTCATAAAACGTGATAAAACATGATAAAACATGGTGCAATATTATATACATACTTTTTAAATAATCTTGTAAAAATAATTTAATTAAAAGGTGATTATGAACGTTATGACCTTGCATATAGTGATTTCAAAAAGTGATTGTGACACTCCTTAGTTAGAATACATCTGTTCTTAATCCTTTCACTACGTGCATCGAACGGTTAATTCAATAGGGTTCATTAATTTCGCTCCCGCGAGAGCTGCGACTGAAGGTAGAGACGCTGCACAAGGAGGGTGAGCTCCGATTTAATACCTAAACCTGTTTTTTGTTGCTTATTCAGAAGTGAGAATGAGACCTGTCCAATTGTCTTTTCTTAGGCAATGGAATCCAATTGTTCAGAATTGGTCCCAGACAATTCGGATCACCCATTAGTGCAAGAAGCACCTCACTTGGTGGAGGATTCCAAGCAGTCTCAGGAAGGGATTTCCTCTGGAGGAGCCACCATGGATGGAAGTATTAATGGATGCCTCTGGGTCAGGCTGGGGAGCTCACCTTCTAGATATCTTTACACAAGCAGTTTGGCAGAAAGATCTGTCCAGAGTCTCTTCCAACATATTGGAGCTAAGAACTGTCCTTCAAGCTTTGGTATCCTTTAAGGAAACTCTCCTAGGATCCCTTGTGAAAATCAGGACAGACAATGCTTCGGCTGTAGCATACATCAGAGGACAAGGTGGGACAAGGAGCAAATCTCTACTCAGAGAGACAACACCGATTATGGAGTGGGCTCAGATCCAACTTCAGGACTTGACAGCCCAGCATATTCCTGGAGTTCAAAACTCGAAAGTAGACTACTTGAGTCGTCACCACTTACCGAAGGGAGAGTGGAAGTTAAATCAAGAGATTTTTGCTTGGATAACATCTCTTTGGGGTTGTCCGGAGGTAGATCTGATGGCGACAGACCGGAATGCCAAGCTGCAGATTTTCTTCTCCAGAGCCCCCTGTCCAGGAGCTGCAGCTACATCCTCAGACAGATGTTAATAGCGGGACCCTTGTTAATTCCTCAAACCAGAGACCTTCTTCTCCAGGGCAGTTGGAAACATCCCAATCCATCCAGTCTCAAGCTGATGGCCTGGAGGTTGAGAGGAAAATCCTAAAAGAAGTATGCTGTTTGGATTCAGTTATAGAGACCCTGATTAAAGATAGGAAGAGCAACACCAATTCCAAATATCATAAGGTCTGGGAAACCTTTTCTATCTGGGCTTCAGGTAGACAGTTTAACACTTTTACACCATCTGTTGTGGACATCTTGAAGTTCCTCCAGCAAGGACTTCAAAAGGGTTTAAATCTCAGCACTTTGAAGGGTCACGCTGCTTTATCTGCAGTCTTAGGAGTAAGATATGCCAAAGATCCACTGCTGGAAAGATTCTTCCAAGGTATACTTAGAATTTGACCTCCAACCAAGCCTGTCTCTCCAACCTGGGATCTTCCACTAGTGTTGGAAGTCCTATCTAATAAACCTTTTGAACCTCTGGAACAAGCACCTCTGTGGTTACTTACATTAAAAACCTTTTTTCTAGCAAGAAGGATCTCTGAGCTTCAAGCCCTTTCTGTGGATCCTCCTTTTACCATCTTTCATGAAAAGAAGGTGATTCTTAGGCCAATTCTAAGTTTCCTTCCTAAGGAAGGACTAAATTTCATATCAATTTAGGTGGTAACTAAATTTCATATCAATGAGCCCATTGTCCTACCAGCTTTTAAGACCTCCTATATATTCTCAAGAGAAAGATTCATCACTGGGTGTCAAAATATGCTTAGAGGTTTACATCAAGAGAACGGAAAGCATCAGGAAATCAAAGATGTTGTTTATCATTCCAGCTGGAAAGTGAAAAGGGGAGCAAGCCTCTAAATCTATGTTAAGTTCCTGGATAGTCAAGGCCATAGCAACAGCATACAAGGAGCAGGGTAGGGCTTTGCCTAGAGGAGTTAAAGCACATTCTACACGTGGCATGGCCACATCTTGGGCAGCAGAGGCAGGAATTTTGTCTGAAGAAATCTGCAGGGCAGCGACTTGGGTCACTCCCAACACGTTTATAAGGCATTAAAGATAAGATGTCATGTCTTCATCTCAAGCCCAGTTCAGGCAATCGATTCTTTGTTCTACATATAAAAGAAATTAATCATTGTCTCCCTCCCTTTATTTGATTGTTTGGGTATGACCCATTCGTGTATTTTCATGCTGACGGAGGATGGCCAGAAAAGGAGAAAATTAGTTCATACTTAGCGAAATTTTCTTTTCCTGGCCATACTCCCCGTCAGCATGCCCACCCTTTTTTTTGTTTGCTTTATAAAGAGACTGATTGAGTCTGAAGGGGGTTGGGCTTTATGGCTAAGGAAATTAACATGTTCTTCTGTCCAGGCTTGGAAACAGCAGGAGATTAAACCATTCGTGTATTTTTATGCTGCTGAAAAGAAAATTTCGGTAAGTATGAACTAATTTTCTCCTTTCCTTATATTACCTATGGTGATGGTGAGATTTAAAGGGATTGATGCATATGTGGTGGAGTTAATCAATCATTTGAGCACAAAAAGTAGTGCCTTATTTAAAGCAATATTACCCTATATATCGTTTGTCTGTTCCCGTGCCTTTAGTGCTGGCTAGGGATGGGCAGATTTTCTGCCTTGTTTCACCACAAAAATTACGCCCATAGACTTGTATGGCGTTGTGTGTAAAAAAAAAAGATGCACATCAAAAATATTTTGCAGTGCGACAAAAACATTTTGACGCCCATAGGCGCAAATTCACTAAGCGCCGAAGCGCCGAACACTAGCGTTAATTCGCTAGTGTTTGCCATTTTTCGCTACTGCGCAAATTCACTAACGAACACTGGCATAATTTCGCTAGTGTTACTTCACACCCTTACCCTAGACGAATTTTCGCTAGCGACGTAACTACGCAAATTCACTAACTTGCGCAGTGTACTGAACGCTACCTTTTACGCTAGACTTCCTTCGCCACCTCAGCGCAATAGAGTAGATAGGGATTGTTTAAAAAAAAGTCCCAAAAAATGCTGGCGTGTTTTCTACATGATGGGTGATAGGCTGAAAAAGATCGAAATTTTTTTTGGGGCTCCACTCCTTTCCCCCTACATTTCCTGACTCATGGCAACTTACCTAGACAGTGGGCACATGTGTAGGGCAAAATAAAATTTTTATTTGCTGATTTGAAGGTTTTCTAGGCATTTGAAGTGGTGATACGTGTTCCTCCATTGAAATTTGAATTTCGCGCCGTATGCAAATGAACCATCGCGAATTAATGCTAGCGCAACTTTGCTGCCTTACGCTTCCCCTGTGCGCAACTTTGGATTTTAGTGAATTTGCGGAGCGCTGGCAAAAATACGCCTGGCGAAGTGTGGCGAATTGTGGCGAAGTGCGGCGAAGTTGCACCTGGCGCAAATTCGCATCTTAGTGAATTTGCCCCATAGACTTTAATGGGCGTCGGCAACATTTCGCCGGCGGCAAATTTTTGGTGAAACTAAACAGGTAAAATTCACCCATCGCTATCGCTGGCTCTTTTTCTAGATACTGTGATTCAGGCTTGAAGTGATACAAGTGTGAGCCGGATAAGGATTGTGAGCACAATTTGATCTTGGGACTAATACTATTTGGACATATATGATTTTTATTCTGGAGACTCTAGTCAGTTGGTAATATGTTCACGCAAACAGAGAGATATGACATTAAGAATATTTTTAAAGGGGAAGATATCCTGGTTGATGATATTAGTAATTTGAAAAACTTTAAAATGTTTGATCGTTTTAATGAATTAGAATATATTATGTTTAAGGAATTAAGAGCATGGTGGGATAGACTGACCCTGAATAAATATATAGAAGATAACATTTCACCAAAGGGGCTAAGGATGATAAAATAACCCACATTTGGTAAAAATGACCCTGAATTTGTCACAATGGAATTGATTTTAGAAAATTGTAGTTGAAAATTGATACAACTGATCGTAAGACAGAGAACAAAGGAGCTGGATGGTTACAATAGAGATATCAATACAATACAAGAATAAATGAAACCATTCATAGAACTAGATGAATATACAAGACCAGAACAAATTCAAATAGAAAGGTTGGAGCAATTAGAAAAAAATACAGTAGAAACTAAACAACACAAGTTTAAAAGAGATATTGGGGACTGCCGGATGGGACACATTAGAAAGTGGGAAAAAAATTATGCACCCAAGAATAAGGTACAAAATACTACACAACTGGTAAGGGAAATTGGTATAGATTTAAATTATAAGAAGGGTCACTATAATAAAAACACCAAATCTTACTATATATGTAAAAATAATGAGCACATATAATAAGTAAAAAGAGGGGTACCTTTTTTAGGGGTCAGACACAAAGTAACACAGAAGAAAAAGATAAAGAGGAGGGGAAAACACATTACCACAGAGCTATATGGATGGATACAAAATGGGGGGATATCACAACTGGAATAACCCAATACAAATTAGTTCACCGAAAGAAAAATACACCATGAAAGAAATGAGAGAGAGAAAACAAATATATATATAAATAAAGACAAAACCTAGAGGGAAGAAGATGAGAAAAAGGTACTAACCAAAGTATTAACCTAAAATGGCAGTGTGTTGGGAGTTTCCTTATATGAGAAGGATCTTGGGGTCTTTGTAGATAACACGTTGTCTAATTCTGGGCAGTGTCATTCTGTGGCTACTAAAGCAAATAAAGTTCTTGTATAAAAAAGGGCATTAACTCAAGGGATGAAACATAATTGTGTCTCTTTATATGTCCCTGGTGAGGCCTCATCTGGAGTATGGGGGCAGTTTTGGACTCCAGTCCTTAAGAGGGATATAAATGAGCTGGAGAGAGTGCAGAGACTAAGTGCAACTAAACTGGTTAGAGGGAGGGAAGAGTTAAATTATGAGGGTAGACTGTCAAGGTTGGGGTTGTTTTCTCTGGAAAAAAGGCGCTTGTGAGGGGACATGATTAGACTTTACAAGTACATTAGAGGACATTATAGACAAATAGCAGGGGACCTTTTTACCCATAAAGAGAATCACGTACCAGAGGCCTCCCCTTTAGACTAGAGGAAAAGAACTTTCACTTGAAGCAACGTAGGGGGTTCTTCATAGTCAGGACAGTGAGGTTGTGGAATGCACTGCCGGGTGATGTTGTGATGGCTGATTCAGTTAATGCTTTTAAGAATGGCTTGGATGTTTTTTTGGACAGACATAATATCAAAGGCTATTCTGATACTAAGCTCTATAGTTAGTATAGGTATGGGTATATAGAATTTAATTAAAAGTAGGGATGGGTGTATGTATGGATGCTGGGTTTTCATTTGGAGGGGTTGAACTTGATGGACTTTGTCTTTTTTCAACATATAACTATGTAACTAACGATGTAACCTTTGCTCCTATGAATAAACCTAACAAGTTTGAGGCATATCAAGATGTAGAAAACAGAAACTGACACAATTTACATACATACGGATCTAAAAAGTGAATCAGAATTTATTCCATCCATAGAGAAGGGAAATCACATACAGTTATATGAGGAAACAGGAAAAAGAGATCTCAAACGGTTACAACAAAGGTGGGAAAATAAACAAAAAAAAAAATCAAATTCAACTAGAAAAGAAAAAGAAGCTTAAGCAGGACTAACAAAAGATGAACAAATAGTATTCAGGCCAGTAGATAAGGGAGGAGGAATAGTTTTGATAGATAAAATGGGAAGTTTATATGTATGCCAAGACCTTCTAGGAGACACACATTCATATAAGATCTTAAGATATGACCCCACATAAACTTTAAATCTAACATTTACAAAATTGATCCATAATGATAAAGATAAAGGTATTCTAAATGAAAATTAAGATACATGCATTAAAATAAAAACCCTATTATCCCTGTCTTCTATTGCCTATCAAAAATACATACAGAAAAAGTTAACGGGTAGGCCCATCATTTCGGCCTTGAGTCAATCACAAGTAATTTATCACAGTACGTAGATAGAATATTACAGAAATATTTTCTAATACTTCCCACTTATCTAAAAAAACTCCCAGTTGATAAAAAATATTTTTAACTAAAGGTAATAAAATGGACAAGAGTTCATCATAGGGACTTTAGATGTAAAATCTTTGTACACATCTATAAGGCCCAACCAGGGCATACAATCAACTGCACATTTATAAAAATTTATAAAATACATGAAAAAAATATTTTAAACCTGTACATTCAAATGATTATGTTATGCCATAAAGGAATCACCATCCCCAGTGGGTTCAAAATATACCCCTATTGGAAATGTGTAGGGTAAAACGGAATTGCTCAGAGCCTGAAAATATAAAAGACCAATTACGGTTCATGAGCAATAGATTTAAACAAAGAGGATAAAATAGGGAACTAATTGACTATACTGTTGATGTGGTTCAGAAAATATCAAGAACAGACTATTGAAGGAGAAGCCAAAACTGTTAGATGAGGAAAATGAAATAGTGTTTTCGACTACACACAATCAACTAACAAAACAGATATGGGGCATTATAGAGAAACACTGGAACATTTTAAAAGAAGGAAGTTCAAATCTCCCTCCCCCCAACCAAAAATAGTCTTTAAAAAACCCAGGAATTTTAAACAAGTTTTAACTAAAAATAATGTATTAACTAATAATATTAAAGCAAAAAAGATAGATGGATCAGGGGCAGAATTCTTTCCATGCATTACATGTATAGCCTGTTAATATGGTAGAATTTATGTCAAACACAACAAAAGAAGTACATAAAATCAGACAATGTATAAAGTGTACTATGCAAAACGTTATTTATTGTTTGGAATGGGAGGGACATGGTGAATAAAATGCCACAGGTTGAAAGTAAATGGATATATATTATGGGATCATCTGCACCAAATGTTTTATAGAAATACATTTGAGAGCATTTTTATAAATGTTTTATGTATACACAGTGGATTTGTTAATTATTTAAGGTGCTGCATTACATGTACTTCAATGTTGATTTTATTATCTATTTATTGCATCATGACCATTTTGTAAATTTTTGTAATTTATTGTAATTTATTATAATGTATTGTACTTTGTTACGGAGGTCTACCTAGGAAATATGTATAATATCTAGAGTGGTGTTTAATCCTGGTATAACAGTGTGATAAGAATTATATATACAAGTTGAAACATTTTGTTTGTGAGTACCCACCAAAAAGATTTGTACAAGGAAAGTGAAAAAAGCTTCATTATTTACTTTGGCTCTGGTGGTGGTGAGATTGAAAGGGATTGACACATATGTGGTGGAGTTGATCAATCCTTTGAGCACAAAAAGTGGTGCATTATTTAAAGCAATAGTATTACTCCTGCCAGGCTGGAATCCATCAATTTCTGGAACACACCTGGTGCCATCCAAACTCCAAATTGCAACTGAGCAGCTTTAAATGCTCCTTTGTGTGGGACAATTGTTTGTGTCTGCATCTTCCACTGGCAACTGCTGCTATGTTTGTGATAAGTCAAGTTTAGCAAATAACTTTCCTTTTGCCAAAGTGCTGAGAATCTGATTGACAGCAGGAATTTGATTTGGATGTTCCTGTAATGCCTTGTTGATTGTGCATGTATAGTCTGCACATATCCTCACGTCTCCATTTGGCTTTAGTACAGGCATTATTGGGGTGCCCCAAGTTGGGTGGGTTACTGGAATTAGCACTATTTGTTGTGTCAATTATCGATTTCGTCATCTATTTTTGGATGGAGAGCAAATGGTACAGGTCATGGCTTTATGCATATTGGGATAATTTTTGGATCCAGTAGGAATGATATTGGTGAGCCCTAAAGTTTGCTAAGACCTCCTTTAAAAACATTGCTAAAGTCTTTGATGACAAGAGTCTGTTGTTGTGTAATTTACTCCAGTTAATTGAATTCCTAGGGGCTCAAACCAGTCTACCCCTAATAAGTTTGCTATGTGTCCTTCAGTAATAATGAGGTGTAGTTTTCCTCTGTCTTTTCCATAGTGGAAGCATTCACTCACTACATCCATATGCTTTTTATTGTAATTAACAAGTCTAATTTCACATGGTAAAATAGATGGGCAATTAGTGGGCTATAAATAATGACTGTAAAGATTCCACTGAAATTAAAGGGATACTGTCATGGAAAAACATGTTTTTTACAAAATGTATCAGTTAATAGTGCTACTACAGCAGAATCCTGCATTGAAATCCGTTTTTCAAAACAAGAAATGGATTTTTTTATATCTAATTTTAAAATTTGCTATGGGGCTAGACATTGTGACATTTCCCAGCTGCCCTCAGGTCATGTGACTTGTGCTCTGATAAACTTCAGTCACACTTTACTGCTGCACTGCAAGTTGGAGTGATGTCATTACCCCTCCCTCCTACAAGCTGCTGTAATGTAAATAGAGCCTTGTCTGCTGAGCCTGTCAATTGAACAATAGGCAGGAATCAAGATAAGCTCCCACTGACACCACTTCAGGACTGAAATAAGATAGTCCTGTGATCACTGCCCCCACTTACGTTTAAAAAAATAAATATATATATACACACACACACAATTCATTTTGGGTACTAGAAAAAATATTTTATATAGATAGTTTATTATATTTGTTTACACAAAAATTAATGGCAGAAACACAGGAGTACACTCCCAGGACTGATGACAGGGAATAGAAAAAAGGATAAAATAAGGACATACTTGAAAACCAGGAAAACTTAGGAGGAAGTCTAGGAAGGGTTAAAATAGCTCAGGAGAAAGGAGGCAGTAAGTAGTTAATGAAAAAAGAAGTATTGCAGGCAGGAAAGGAGCGCAGTGTGTGTGAGGTGGATAAGCAGAGGGAACTCACAGCTCCTTTACCTCATCTAGTAACCAGTAAAACTAACTAGGAAGGCAGCAAGGAGAGAAAGTTCCCCCTCCAAAGGAAAGCAGAGAACAAACTTACAGAAGGGGAGGAGCTTTGATAGTGTCTGTGGGAGGAGGGGCTGCTAGTGCAGCTGTAGAGCAGGACGTAGGAAAGTGAAAGTAATTGCTTCCCTGCAAACCATGTGACCTCTCTCCTCCAAACATCACACACATGGGCAGAGAGGGGAGGGGCTAGATTCTCATGTTGCAGTGTGGCTTTTCATTACAGAGTGGCTGCCTCCAAGCACACAGGTAATGCTGCGCCTGCTGTTAGAGCAGCACAGGATGAATGTGTAATGAGCAGAAATGGAAGCCCCCATGATAAAATACAAACTAAACTTATGCATGGATTTGTGGATTAACACTTTATTTGCCAGACAGTGTTTATGTATGTGGGTTTTTTATAAAAATGCAAAAAAAAAAAAAGTTTAAAATGACGACAGATTCCCTTTAAGGAATATACACAGCCTATATCTACCTCCATTTTACCTCCATCTACTAGTATTACATCAGTGAATTTCGTTTTGTGCATTGGCTCATTTTCAACACTAATTATCATTTCACAGATATAAATATCTGTTTCTGCTTCCTTCTCAGTAGTGTCATTTTGGGTTTTTACTATATGTGTTGCATCCCCAGATGGAGTTGCTCTGGCTTGCCTGTGTCTCTGTAAGTGATCAACTTGCTGCAGACTCTCTGTATGTGGCCATGGCACTTGCATTAGTGACACACGGCAGTTTGCAGCAGAAACTTTGTGCGACAAAAAAGTTGCATGACAAAATAAAAACACTGCAACAAAAAAAATGGCCATTTATTTAATGCATTTGGAGCGAAAACAATTGTTGCGTGTCAAAAAAATAAACAAACTTTACTTAGAGCAAAACATGGCTGAACTTCCAACAAGTTGGAAGGAAGGAACATATAGAGAGGCAGATGCTAGGGGAACAATTACCAGCAGAACAGAATGACAGTTTAAGTTTAAGATGTAAAAGTGCCATCTACTGAGCTTTCATTTAAGGGGTTATTTACTAAACCTCAAATTTATCTGGTTGGACTTTTTGGGGCAAAAACTGGAATTTTTCTTGGAAAACAAAATAGAGTTTTTCGAGATTTATTATACCCTGATGCTGCAAAAAGCCTGAATCCAAAAATCTCCTGTCTCAGACCTGTCGAGGTCCTGTATAAGTCAATGTGAAATGCACCAATCTCAATTTAAAGATATCATGGTTTGCTCTGAGTTAAGCCCAAAAACCTAAAAAATAAATTCAGGGTTTTCGGGCAAAAGAAAAATCTAGAGATTCAAGGACAAAGTCTGAAAAAATGTGAAGATTCAGGTTTTTTCTCGATTTTATTGTTTTTTTTCCTTTACCAATTAATTTGAGTTTTTTTTATTAATAAAAAAGGTCAAATTGGCCATGGGAGTTTGGTTGTAGTTTTTTTAAATGGGGTTTAGTAAATAAGCCCCTAAGAGTTTCCTATGAAATGTCAGCTTTTTTAACAAATGATCACTCACTAAGCCTGCTCAAGTCCTGCCCTACATTCCCATCACATTTGTACTGTGTATTTGGCCCTTTACACAGAAGTTATAAATCATGCTGCCCTATAACATAGAATTGCTGCTGGAATTGAAAGGGCAGATTCCTTTCATGAGAACCGGAAGGGGTTCATTTATGAAGCTTCAATTTTTTCTAATCTAGTTTTTAAGGAAGAAAAACTTGAATTTTTAGAGGTTCAAAAACACTGTAATTTTTAGAGATCTATTATGCTCCAATGTTTCTAAAAATCTTTATCTGAGAATACTCCAGTTAAAACCTGTCAAAGTCATGTAAAACTCAGTGGCAGATGTCCCTTTACAATTTGAAAATGTTTCTTGCCTTCTTGATGTTTGTTTGATAATCCAAAAAAGTTGTGTTTTTGGTCTTCAAATCAAAAGGTGCATGATTGACACATCATTTTGTCACAACTTTTCCCCACACTGACTTTTCTATCAGATTTTTTCATGAATTAAATGCATTAGTGTTTGGGAGTTAGGTCGAATTGGTTTTGATATAATAAAGGGAGAATAAAGGAGTTTTAGTAATTAGTCTTCAAAAAGTCTAGTTGCCTTTTACTTATTTCTAGTAGATACTGTATATCATGACCTGGATAAATGAGAAACCTCCTAAACAATGGTATCATGACTTTCATTGAGGCAGGTGTTAATCTGCCATGATTAAAGTGTGAAGTGTTTGAAAACATTGGGGTAAGGTTGTTAAAGCAGCACCTCCTTTCAAACCATCTGTCTTCTCTATACAAAATGCGCACATTGCTATCCTTAAAGGAGAGTCCCTTTTCCATGAGATGTAAATAGAGTTCTGAGTCTTGTCCTGAGGAGCCTTTCTTTGTTGGGCCATTCTCTTAAAGAGTGGTCATTTTGTCTTCTCAATGTATAAATCCAAGCACATATCACTACACTAGACAGTGTAGAACACATTACTCTTCATGTGTTTTGGTGGTAGATCTTTAGGGTGCAGCAAATTCTGTCTCAGGGTGTTTCTGGGTTTGAAATACACAGGAATGTGAGGTATCTAGGAAATTCCAATATTCCAGCCACACATGGGATGATTATGTTGTCAAACCTGCTATGTTCCTCCATTCTATCTTTGGTTTCGGCTTTTTTACTTGGCTATCATTTTATTTTGATAAAGGCTCAGATTGGGTATCCACCAGTTTTCAGAGCTCTTTGCAGATGATTGTATTCTTCCTCTACTTCCTCTATCACTTTTGCCACAGTTTCAGCCCAATGATGTAAAGTCCTTCTAACCCCCATTGTATGTTCCAGGGTGATGGGAATCAAACAGCAGATAATGGTTAGTGTGGATGGGTTTCTTGTATACATTAAAATCCAGTTCCCCCTGGTTCTGATATTTATTGTTTACTGAAAATGCACAGCAAGTCCAAGGTCTGTTGATTTATGAATTAAAGGCTGTACTCTACTCTTTGCTTCTGTGGCAACATGGAAATATCTGGATCTAAACATATGTAAAAGCCAACAATTGCACAATCCATTTGACACCAGAAATCATATTTGAATCCCTCCACTGTATGTTAAAAAATAACCAATTCTAGCTTTTTAATAGATCTTCATTGTTTATTTTTTATTGTTACTAATTAGGTGCCTTCTTCTTCTGACTCTTTCCATCTTTCAAATGGGGGTCACTGACCCCAGTGCCAAAATACTATTACTTTGTAAGCCTAAATTTGTATTGTTATTATGCTTTATTAGTTCAGATTATTTATTATTCAGATCCTTTTAATTGGTATTTTATATTGATATAAATTGCAACACGTTTAACTTTTTTTTTTTTGCGTTAGTAGCCACGGAATGGAACTGCCAAGACTTAGAAAACGTATAAAAAAAATCCCAAGAAGCTTTTCAGTTAAGGATGCCACTAACATATTACTATTTAGTGTATTTATGTTGTTTCTATCAAAGTGCTTAAATTTGCATTTATCAACACTGCAAAGTGGCAGCTTCCTCCATGACACATTTGCACAATTTGCACAATCATCAGCAAACCAGAACTTTCTATGCCCTCCTGCAGATCATTAATAAAAAGTTAATAATTCTGTAGCCAAGCACAAATATTCCTTAATTTAACCATTAACCTTTTGTGTGGAACTGTATCAAATGCTTTAGCATAAGTCATATGTATATGACATTCACTGCCTTCCCAGAGGGAAAATTAAAGGAAATGAAATTAGTACTGTGATTTTCAGATTAGATTTATTACCCCATGTCAGAGGAGTGGCAACCATAGAGCTAAGCCCATTAAGTACCCTGGAATGATTAAGATCCACTCCTAGAACTTTGTTTACCTTTACATGATTTTCCTCCTGAGTGACCCATCTATCAATAGAGAATACATTAAAATTGTTATGGGCATATTTATCAAGAATTGAATTTTGAAGTAAAAAAATTTCAAAATTCGACCATCGAATTTGAGTACTTCGATAGTCAAAGTATTTTTTTGATTGTAGTTTGAAGTAAAATATTACAATTAAACGATTTAATCCTTGTAATCGAATGATTCCAAGAATTTTACAAAAAACAAGTTTGACATCTCAAAACTTGCCCAAAAGGGGGAGGTCCCTAAAGGCTAAACAGCAATTGCGCAGGTTTAAGGTGGTAAAGTGTCAAAGTTTTTTAAAAAAAGTACTTTGATATTCGAGTGGTCGAATATTCAAAGTTTTTTCAATTTGAATCGAAGTTGAATTTGGCCTATTCAATGGTCAAAGTACCCAACAATTACTTGAAATTTTAAGTTTTTTACTTCGAAAATTCACTTATAGCCTTGATGAATCTGCCCCTAGGAGACACATATTGACTATGGCATGAGAACTTTAAGATGTTTGCATTTGGGGGTGTAACGGGCCCGAAGGCACAGTAGTAGTAAGGACCAAAGAGGAGACCAACCAGGTTCAAGGTACAAGAGGTTTATCCGGAAGAATAGTCAGGGTACAGGCAATGTCGGTACAGGCAGCAATCAAACGGAGTCGGGAAAACAGGCAGGAATCGGTACACAGAGAAATCAGATAATATATATAACACACCCAGGAACACAAGGGAATGGAACCTATAATTGGGCAAGGACACAAAGGAAAATGGGGTTTAAATAGTCCAGCCTTTGGCGCCGAAACTTGACGCGCTGACGTCATGACGTTGACGCACATTTCTGACGCCGGCGTCCATCCTGATGCCGGCATCCAATCCGAGGGTGACTCGTTTTTGACGCAGTCAAACCAAGGTCAGCAGGAACAGCATGGTGGAGCAGAGGGACGTCATCCAAGTCGCCATCTTGGACGCCAGGTAAGTCGGATTCCATTACAGGGGGAATTTTTCTGTTCATGTTATTTGCACATATATTATTTGCTAGAATGATTTTCAGATTGAATGATTTTATTTCCCCAGACCTAGTGCTCAGAAATACAGATATCTTGTGGATTTTGCCTTCCGTGTAAAGGAAATGAATGAGAATCCAGACCGGTTACCCAACATAACTCTGGGATATCATATACAAGACTCTTGTGGAGACAAACGAAAAGCTCTGATGAGTCTTTTGCAGATATTATCTGGTACCAGGAGAATAGTTCCTAATTACTCATGCAGGAGAAAAGGGAGGCTAGCTGGCTTTATTGGGGATTTACTCTCAGAGACAACAGTATCCATTGCACATATTCTGACTGCACTTGGTTATTCTCAGGTGAGTCAGTTAAGCATTTTTTAAAATTCAGAATATTTATGATTAACCCTTTCCTTGTCAGCTGATTTGTCCTAAATGTGAAGATCTATTGTCAATCAGTGTTTAGGCATTCTCTCATTACATTTACTAATTTTTCTACAAAAAAAACCTACATGAAATAAGGCAAATTATATATTTTTTTCTGTAATGTATTGGGCTTGAACACTAAAAAAAACTGTAATTTTTTTGGTGACATAAACATTTTGAGTCAAATATTTAACAAAAAATATGTGAAATAATGACTAAAGTAGTTTTGTTTTGTGTTTTTTTCAAAGAAGAATTAAATTTACTGACAAAGAGTTTACTGTTTGTAAAAGCCCTGATTCCACTGAATCCAACAATACCAGATATGTATTGGTATCCCACTTTTCTTTGTTCAGAATATACCCCAATAATAAAACTGCATTTTGTACATTTATACATTGAAACAAAACAGATAAGGGCATCTCTAGGTTAATGTGGCATAACTAATGATGGAAGTGAAATACCCACATAAATTAGGTATTTTTTATAATCTACCTCGAGGATTTTAGCTGTGGTGTCATTTTGCTCTAATATAGATCAGCATAAAACTGTAACCATATTTTTGGGGACTTTTTTTTTTTTTTTGAAATACCATCACAGTCACAAAGTCAGAAGTGAATTTGAGAAAATATGAAAAAAAACAAGTACCGCATCTTTGGGTATAGCTAAAGACGTGGCCTTCAAACAACCGAAAAACAGGCAATACATCTTAGCAGCACCATCCTTGTTTTAATACATGCAGAACTGTTGACACAATTCTCCATAGATTGTAGTTTGGCCTGAAATAAAGAAAAAAGTTGCAAAGTTAGATTTCTCCTCAAAATTACCATAAAAAATGAAGATAAAAAAACCTGCTAATCTGCAACTTCTCCCAAATAAAATGATACCCCACATGTATGGGTGTAGCCTCCAAACTCCCCTAAACAGGTGTGTGCCGCCCATTGGGCTTATATAGATCTTTATATATACTATTGATAGCCAAGTTATGTAATCTATACATTAGATAGGTATAAGGAGGGGTTGGATGATGTTTAGCAAGTAAGGGAATACAGGGATATGGAAGATAGCTCATAGTACAAGTTGATCCAGGGACTGGTCCCATTGCATCTTGGAGTCAGGAAGGATTTTTTTTTCCCCTCTGAGGCAAATTGGAGAGGCTTCAGATGGGTTTTTTGTCTTCCTCTGGATCAACTGGCAGTTAGGCAGGTTAAAATAGAGTTAAAAGGTTGTACTTGATGGGCGTGTGTCTTTTTTCAACCTAACTTACTATGTTACTATGTATTTTCTGTTTAGTTACTTCATTCAGAGCCAAGTCCTGTAGCTTTAACTTGCTAGATTTCACCCAACTCATGTCACTGGTTCAAGTGAGTCAGGTGATCACAGTATGGGCAGCCATTATTTCCCTTCAGAGTGGCAGCCATTTCTACCTTGTTCAGCCTAGGGTGTGAAGATATTCTGTTTTTACCTCAAGGATTCGTCTTTGGATTACAATTTCTTGCATAAATTCTACAATAATGGTTAAGGAATTAAAGCTCATCTAAGGCTGTGTTCTTGTGAGTAGGTTACTGTCAAATGTTCAATCCAATTTCTACCACAACTTACTGGAGGCAGAATAAGGGGCAATATATAAGGGCCAGTGATGGGCGAATTTCTCCCTTTTATCGTCACCAAAAAATTAGCGAATTTCCTGTGAAATGTGTGAACTGGCAAAAGATTAGCAAAAAAAATTTGTCAAACGTGAAAACTTGCATCAATTTCGATGCTGGCGTTAAAGTCAATTTTGACGCTGGTGAATTTTTGCCAATGGTGCAACGTAGAAATTTGCCAGTAATTTGCACCAGGCAAGTTAATTGCTTATCACTAACAAGGACAATTTTAGCTGGAAAGTTGGGGGCTGCACACAGGGAGAATGGGAAACTAGGCAGTTGGTAGTCGCAGTCACAGGCCTGGGTCAAACACACCAGTAGCGCTGTACAGAATTGTGATTGAAGAGAGTAGTCAAAAACAGGACAGACAACAAGCTAGACAAAAGTCAGGGACAGGTGTCAGGGGTAGGTGTTACAAACTGGAGGCTATTTCACATTAACTATGGCCTTTTTTGACTGGTCATTTCCATTCCATTATATAAATATTTTTTTTTATTGCATCCCAACATGGACACCACAAAGATCCAATCACAATAATTTTACCCTCCAATTTGAATTCCCTATTTGCCAATTGATTATTAAAGGTTGTGCTTGTTTAGGACAAACCCTCCCTAGTGGTCCCAGGAAAGTATTCCTTTTAAATGGAAAACATCTCTGCCTGTTCTAGTTTTTTACCTACAGTTCAACTTCTCCTGAAAGACATCATCAGTGTTTGACAAAAAATGTAAAAATTGGATAAGCATCTTTTAGTTAGTGAAAAGCCCCACTTTCAGAAAGATACCGGCCTACAATGAACACATGTTGTCCATCACTTCTCCTGCTTCTGGAGGAAACAGCTTCGGAAGCTAAAACAACAATCTTTTGGCAATTAGCAGTTATAGTGAATTGTATATTCTTATGTTTCCAACTCATTGCATAATTGAAGAAGGACAAGCATACCAAGTGCCTCTGCCATAGGAAGAACATTCTGACTTGCTCCACAACCTCTTGTGAAAGGTCACAAGAACCACTGGAACTGTTTATTGTCCATATACATATAATATATACTGTATATAATTAAAAGTCTTTCTTGTTGCAAAATTGAAAAGTTGAGTTTATTAGGTCAGTTAAACAGGCAATGTTTTAAGCTTAATCTTTCTTAAGCCTGACTCAATAACACAAAACATTATCTAAAAGGAGAACTTGAGGTGAGATCCTACAAGTCTCAGCCATTTATAGATGACAATGTATCTAATCTTATCAGAGATGACACAGACTATATAACTTTCTGTGTGTTCTTGTGGTTACAGCTGTGCAAACAGCAAAGGACATATAGGGGATAACTAGTCATGTCAGGCCACTGTGGTTTTGTTAAATGGCTTATTTACTTTGCAGCCTTATGTTGTCTTTATAGGGGACACCAGAGGATTTCATGTGTCTCTTTATTCATAACTTATCTGTACGTCTGTCAGTAAGTGTCTCTATAAAGAGGAGAATAACCAATAAGCTCCATAGAACTTTTAATAGATCAAGTGCATGTTAGACCTATATTGTTACATTTACCTAATTAATGTACAATTAATACTAAAAAGAATACTAATCCAAATAACCCAACTGATCACTGATCACACAGAGACTACATTTATCACTGTTAAAAAAACAAAATTGTGAAAAATATGAAAATGTGAAGAATTTAAGTTCTATAAAAACTGACATTGCATTTGTTTATAAATACAAAAGTCTAACAAAAGGGCTTGAAACAGGGAACAGGTTAAGGAGCTGGGATGTGAGCAGGAGGCTGAGGTTAAATACAAAAACAGCAGAGTTAAGGTTATTATGCACCTGATTATTTTGGTAAATCCTGAGACAATTGGGTCCCCAGAGGGATCTGACCTCTTTTTCATGCTTAGTATCAAGGTGGGCATCAGACATAAAAAAACTGTATAGGTGGCTAGCTGCTTAAAGCCAGGCCAGAAAATAAAGGCTCTGTGTTGTGTGAACTGTGAGTTAATATTTATCATTTATATGTGCTTAAACATTACATTTGTAATGTCTCATTTCATGTATATTAAAGAATTATCCTTGACCAACCTTTCACTGGGCTTAAGAGGGCTTGTTTTTGGTCACCTCAAAATAGATGCAGTTGTTGCTCAAATTGATAACATTCATTAAAATATCTGTAACTTCAGGGTTTCCATAGTGGGCTTGTAAAAAATATATCTTGTTTTATTGCTGTAAATAGTTGGCATTGTGGTAGTTCAGGCAGCAGGTGGCACCAACCCTAAGGTTAGTCTGTAGGGGAACTCCCCGGCAGGAACCTATATAAGGCAGTGCCATGCGAGTCACTTCTACTTTGGCCTAAGATCATCAAGCAGGCAGGACTGAAGACTGTTGTGGCCAGACCAGGTGGAAGACTGTTCCTTCAGGACTCTAGGAGTGAGAGAAAGAGAGTCTAGTGAGTAAAGATAGTCTGTTGTCTTGACAAGGAGCAAGTTTTTGGGTAGAGTTCCTTTGAGATTGTGCGCCAGATAGGAAGAGAGCATGTAGGACTATGTTAGTGGTAGCCTAGTGGGACCATTGGGAGAGGAGGCCCCTTTGAAGTGACTAAGAAATATAGAGAATCTTTCGAGAAGTCTTTTTTGGGTAACTATTTTCCTTGAGTCGATAACCGGAGCTCCAGTCTGTAACCTGACTCACTGCAATAAAGTGTGCCTTGGTTCATCACAACCTTGTGAAGATAGCAATAAAAGAAGGGGGGAGAAGACACGCTCTGCTTTTCAATTAGTAAAATTAGCAGCACCTCTAATTACTGGACACTCTAGTCCTTGTATAGGTTTAAAAAGCAAAATAAGGTTTTGGGTGCGCTTGTGAGGCAGGGATTTTTTCTTTACAAGGGTTTTGTGTGATCAGTGCTTCAAATATACGTAGATGAAGTCCTGTACTTGCTTCTAGATATATTTGCAATACTGAAGGTCAGGAGGGTTTAGACTCCATAAAATGGCATGGGCTGGGCCTGTTCTGATTCTAGTAAAACTATGTGCTGCCTCTTCCTATTTCTCTTATGGTGAGACTGCAGGCAATGCTCCTTCTCAGCTGTATATATCTAGAAGCAAGTACAGGACTTCCTCTACATATATCTGAAGCACTGATCACACGAAACCCTTGTAAAGAAAAATCCCTGCCTTACAAGCGCACCCAAAACCTTATTTTGCTTTTTAAACCTTGTGAAGATGTCTGCTTTTTACAGTAAAGGCCTTCCTACTGCCTCTTACAGTATTAGGTGCCCACCAGCCACACACTACAAAAAACAACATACTTGCACCTAAAATATTACACTCATGGCATTTTGATGCTGAGCACCGACAATGGTGAAATTTCCTGCAGAACTGCATCCAGTTTGTCATAACACACAATGTGCAATTGCATGTGTTATAGATATCCAAGTGTGTCATATGCTCCTTACCCTCATACCCCCAATTACGCTGGAATTATTGGTAAAAACATTGAAAATTGCATCCAGAATTGCACCCAGACTCATAAAAGAGGAATAAGGTGAGTTATAGAGTCTGTCCCTGTTTAACCTGTTCCTTATTTACAGATCAGTTATGGAGCCACAGACCCATCACTCAGTGATAGAGCCACCTTCCCTTATTTCTTCCGGACACTACAAAGTGATGAAGAGGAAATTATTGCTTTAAGCAAATTACTGAAATTCTTTGACTGGAACTGGGTTGGAATTATTTATGTGAATAATGACAGTGGAGAAAGAGATTCTCAACTGCTGATCAAATATCTTTCAATGGAAGGAATCTGTACTGAGTTTGTCAAGAAACTCAGTTTGACTGTGGAGGTTAAGAAATTTATAATGAAAACCATAACCAGGGTAGTTATTATCTGTGGAGATCCCAATTTTGAATATCATATGCATGCATATAATTTACCCGACATAATTAAACAAAAGACCTGTATCTTTTTATCTAAATGGTTAAATCATCATGCGTCCTTGAACTTGGCCTCATTACTTAATGGCACAGTATTATTCATACAGAATAGATTAGATGATCAATACGATGCCAAATTCAGAGAATTCTCAGACAGTTTCCATCCATCAAAATACCCAAATGATAATTTGCTTCAAAATATGTGGCTCTCCCATCATGAATGTTGGATAAAAGATGATGACAGAAAAAAGGATTCTTTTTTTTGGGAGGGTGTGTGGAGCATTTGCACTGGGAAGGAAAAACTTACAGATATTCCCAGTTATCTCAATTCTTATCACTCTGCCAATGTGATACAAGCAGTGGATATAATGGTTATGGCACTAGAGGATATGCACAACTCCCATATCAAGCAAACACATGGGGAGCACAGATGGAGGGATAATTATAACTACCAGGTAAATTGATTGGTTTGTAGGTGCATGTTACTGAAAATTCTCTGTGTTTGTGCAAAAAAGTTGCAAAAAACACTGATGTCAATGGGCGTCAAACAGTGTGATCAATTTTCAAGCCATGTGTCACGATCGGCACCCAAAAGTCCAGAACCGATGCTAGGCTCCCTGGTCTCGGCTCTTGCTTCTGCCTTTAACAGCCGCCTTTCACCTTGGGAGGAGCCCATGGCTAATCGGATGCCTCCAGGTCTTATGAAGAGAGGAGCCCAACTAAGGTTTCTGGACCAGCAGAGGGGAATGATTGTTATGCAAAAGTCTTTTGGGCAGAAGGTCAAAGACAGAAAGTGTAGTCAAAATCAGGCCAGGTCGGGGCAGGCAGAAAACAAGCGAGGGGAGTCAAACAAGCAGGGGTCAAAGCCGGGAGATCAATCAAGAATGGTCAGGACAGGCACGGAATACTGAAATCAGAATAGTTGAATACCAGGCAGAGGTCAGGATCACAGCAATCAGGAAAGTCAGGCAGGCAGGGGTTAAAACACAAATTGGAATATAAGAATAGCACCCAGGAACTCATTAAGAATAACCAAATAACGGGCAATGAAAAAATACAAAATACAAAATGTCCCTTCAAGTACCTTTAAATTTCAAGCCATTGTGTGCTGGCATCATCACGCCACCGTGAATGCACCTATAAATAAAGAAGATGCGCGCCACAAGTTACCGGCACACAAGAAGAAGAGGAGCGGCATGGCGGGCGTCCCCACCGCATCACTAGACCACCAGAGTGAGTTATTACACCATGCAACAGACAAGTTTTTTATATTCCTTATAGTCAATGGGCGTTTTTTTCTCTGCAAAACAAGGTGAAATACTTTGCTCATCCCCATCACTTACTGTATGTAAAGACTACAAAGTCACAAAGTGTTTTACCTTCTAAAACATTATATCAGAGCTACAGGGGGACCCTTTCTGTTTAGAGTCTCTCTGCACATAGCTATAGATTATAAATCACTTACCATATACAATAAGAGTATAGTAGGAAGGCTATACATTTACTTTATGAAGTATAAATTAACATTTTCAGCATATTTTTATGTAGTCCCTAAATAGAGATAAACCTGTTTTTGTCCACAATAGTATGTATTTGATTTTCCTGCATCCAATGATATACTGTTCCTAAATGTTGATATTTTTTGTATTCTATAACAGGATTAAAAAGAAATATCAACATACATGAACAGTGTGGGGCAGATTTACTAAAGGGTGAAGTGACTAACACTGGTCACAATTTGCCAGCAATAAAATTCAGTGAACTGAGCAATAATACAATAATCTATAACATGAAAATTACCAAAAGAGTATCTCCACAGCCACACAGGCACATTAATCAAAAAACTATATACAAAAGGGATTTATGATCTTTGAACCCGCTGGGTAATGATCAAATATTTGGATCAATATGTATATAAATAAAAAGGCAATGTCTATTAACCACCGTGCCAATAAATCACAGTACATGTAAAAACACTTAAAAACGAAACTATTATGTAAAAGAATATTTATTATATATATTATTATATATATTAATTATATCACTCTATAAACCTTCATTACCATAATACGAATGTTTACATGTACTATGATGCAGTGATTGAATGAAAGATCATAAGGTCAGTAGTGATGGGCGAATTTATTCGCCATGTGCGAATTTGGATGCCAGCGTCAAAAACGAGACGCCGGCGCAGTTTCGTGAATTTTTTCGCAGTTTTGCAAATTTCTCGCGAAATTCGCAAAACTGGGTCACGCCAGCGTCTCATTTTTGATGGCGAAGCGAAACGGCGCAAATTCGCCCATCACTAAAGGTCAGCAATAATAATGTCAGAATCCCAAAGTATGTGTCTGTAAATCCAAACTGCAGGTAGAATCCAAGGCTGATGGGTTATACAGATAACCTATGAATTACAAAGTCCTGAGAGTTCCTGGATATATTAACTCCCTGTAGTTATCTGGTTTCCTAACAGAGAGAAAGTCCGCTATACCGAGTTGGAATAGACAGGATTTGTGAGGCTACTGTAAAGTACTTGTAAAGATAACACTGGATTTTGGAGGTAATTAGTGGAGAAAAGACAATAACCACAGCAAGCTGTATTGATTAAGCAGTTAGTCTGCCATGTGTTAATTAGTGGACACGGCAGCTGCTGTTAATTGTATCCGAATATCAAAATATAACATGAGTTGTATCCCTCTATGAATGAGCCAAGTTTAACAACATATATGTGGCATCTTCTTGAGATTTAATTTACATGATACTTAGCTGCATCACCGTTCCACCTAAGACTCCACTTAAGACTCCACTTAAGACTCACCTAAGACTCCACTTAAGACACTGGAAGGTACAAAAGAGTACACTCCTCAAGTCCTCAGTGCGTGTCAATGTGGATAAATTAATAATCTTTAGATCATTCGAGTTATTGTGTGTGTCTAGCAATTGTGAGTTTGTTTGTGAAGTGCCCCTAAAAAATTGGTGTCCCCCAATGTGGTCGCCCCATTGCCAAAGCGAAACAAAAATGGAGCCTTGCTGGTGTCTTCCCCCCTATGTGTGACCAAAGTGACTATTTTTTGTATCCCTGTGTTCTTTTACATAACAGCATTATTTAGTTTTTAAGTGTTTTTATATGTCCTGTGATTTATTGGCACGGTGGTTAATAGACATTGCCTCTTTATTTATATACATATTGATCCAAATATTTGATCATTACCCAGTGGGTTCAAAGAGCATAAATCCCTTTTGTATATAGTAATTTGGCAGCATTGCCACTTTCAGGCACTTAGACAATTTACTAATGGGTGGAGGCATAACTTTGCTAGCGAAAGAGACAGACGCTGTCGCTCATTTGCACACTATCGCCAGGCTCTGGTGAATGGACGTAACTACCCAAATTCACTAAGATGCGGATTTTACTGAATGTTACCTCTTTCGCCAGACTTGCCTTCACCAGATCAGACCAGGGGAAGTGCATTGATCTGCCTCAATCTTCTGTTAGTTACATCATATTTTTAGTGGAAAACGTTTCTAAGTCCCAAAAAGCGCTGGCATCTTTTCCTTTTTTCAGAGTGATAGCCTGCATAAGTTCTTAATTTTTTTGGGGGTAACTGTGTTCCGCCATACTTCTAATATATGGAACATAAACTATACACTGGACTCATGTGTAGGACATTATAACAACTCTATTTTCTTTATTGTGGTTCCCTAAATTTCCTGCTGTATGCAAATTAGCTTGAGCAAAGACCTCTAATGAAGTTTCGCTAGGCATAATTGAATGCTAGTACATCTTTGCTTTGATTGCTGAAGTAACGCTAACAAAAATTCACAAGCGTTCGGAGTCCTGGATGCAATTTTGCATTTTTGTAAATTAGAATTGTCTGAGTGAATTATAGTGATGGGTGCGAAACCGTAACTGGCGAATTTTCACAGGTTAATAAATGTCCCTCTAAATCTTTGGATGCAGGGACTTCCAGAGGAAAAAGCATCATCCAGTTGTTGTGGAGCTCTAAAACTACATACAGATAGAGTTTATTATCGTTGTTCTGTGGTTCTTCCCATAATGCCTTTTGCAAGAGCTAGTGGGTGCACAGGGTTTGTACCAATTCTCTTTGTGGGATGGAAGCTGATGTCAACATTGCCATATTGTGAGTTTGTCAGACTAACCAGAAGTGGGAACCACTGGAGTTGAGGAGGAGAAGCCTTACAGCCCTCCATGAGTATACCCTCAAATAGTCAGTATATTCCACTTGTAAGCAAGGAGCATTGTTGCAAAGCAAAACCTTTTTGGTTCAATAGAAACGTTGGTGTTGAGGTGGGTAAGAAAAGACCTGCTTTTAAGGCTTTCAAGTTAGCTGGGACAGCCGAATCATTTCTAAGGTACAAGGAGGCCAATAAAAGAAGCTATAAGGCAAGCTAAAATTGATATAGAAAAGCATATTGCAGCAAGCAGTAAAAAAAATCCAAAATCATTTTTTAAATATGTTAATAGTGAAAAAATGAAGCAGGAAGGGGTGGGACCCTTACTATCAGAGGGGGGGTCAGCTGGTTGATGGAAACAAAATAAAAGCGCAGATTCTGAACTCATATGTTTCATCTGTCTACACAAATGAGGAACCAGTAAGTGAAGGTTTCCTTCTTAATAGTCCCAATTCTAGTAATACAACTAATGATGCATGGTTCACACATGAGGAAATTCAAAAGAGATTAGAACATGTTAAGATTAACAAAGGTCCAGTGCCAGATGGTATTCATCCCAGGGTACTTAGCGAGCTTAGCTCTGTGATTGCCAAACCTCTTTATTTAATTTTTCAGGATTCATTGAGATCTGGCATAGTGCCGAGAGACTGGTGAATTGCTAATGTGGTGCCTCTATTCAAAAAAGGATCCCGTTCTCAGCCTCAAAACTATAGGCCAGTTAGTCTGACGTCCGTGGTAGGAAAGCTTTTTGAAAGGTTAATAAAGGATAAGATACTGGACTTCATAGCAAATCATAATACTATGAGTTTGTGCCAGCATGGTTTTATGCGTAATAGATCTTCCCAGACTAACTTAATTTCTTTTTATGAGAAGGTAAGTAGAGACCTTGATTCTGGGATGGCAGTGGATGTGATTTACTTAGACTTTGCTAAAGCATTTGATACAGTGTCACACAGAAGGTTACTGGTTAAATGAAGGAATGTTGGCCTGGAACATAGTATTTGTACCTGGATAGAGAACTGGCTAAAAGATAGACTACAAAGAGTGGTGGTAAATGGAACATTTTCTAATTGGACCAGTGTTGTTAGTGGAGTACCGCAGGGCTCTGTACTAGGTCCCTTGCTTTTCAACTTGTTTATTTATGACCTGGAGGTGGCCATTGAAATTACTGTTTCTATTTTTGCAGATGAAACTAAATTGTGCAGAACTATAGGTTCCATGCAGGATGCTGCCACTTTGCACAGTGATTTGTCTAAGTTGGGAAAGTGGGCAGCAAACTGGAAAATGAGGTTCAATGTTGATAAATGCAGGTTATGCACTTTGGCAAAAATAATATAAATGCAAGTTCTACACTAAATGGCAGTGTGTTGGGAGTTTCCTTAAATGAGAAGGATCTTGGGGTCTTTGTAGATAACACGTTGTCTAATTCTGGGCAGTGTCATTCTGTGGCTACTAAAGCAAATAAAGTTCTGTCTTGCATGTAAAAGGGCATTAACTCAAGGGATGAAACATAATTATGTCTCTTTATAGGTCCCTGGTGAGGCCTCATCTGGAGTATGGGGGCAGTTTTGGACTCCAGTCCTTAAGAGGAATATAAATGAGCTGGAGAGAGTGCAGAGACGTGCAACTAAATTGGTTAGAGGGACGGAAGACTTAAATTATGAGGGGAGACCGACAAGGTTGGGGTTGTTTTCTCTGGAAAAAAGGCGCTTGCGAGGGGACATGATTAGACTTTACAAGTACATTAGAGGACATTATAGACAAATAGCAGGGGACCTTTTTACCCATAAAGAGAATCACGTACCAGATCCCCTTCAGACTAGAGGAAAAGAAGTTTCATTTAAAGGAACAGAGTAGGGGGTTCATCACAGTGAGGACAGTGAGGTTGGGGAATGCACTGCCGGGTGATGATTCAGTTAATGACTATAAGAGGGACTTGGATGATTTCTTGGACAGACATAATACAAAGGCTATTGTGATACTAAACTCTACAGTTAGTATAGATATGGGTATATATCATTTATGTGACAGTAGGGAGTAGGGATGTCGCGGACTGTTCGCCGGCGAACTTGTTCGCGCGAACATCGGCTGTTCGCGTCCGCCGCAAGTTCGCGAACGTCGCGCGACGTTCGCCAATAGGCGTTCGCGTCAAAATCGTTCGACCATTCGACCATTCGAGCGCTAAAATCGAAGGATTTTCGTTCGAATCCAACGATCGAAGCATTGGATCGAATGAAATCATTCGATCCAATGGCTTCGATCGTTCGACTCGAACGAAAATCGTTCGATCGAACGATTACAATCCTTCGATCGTTCGAATCGAACGATTTTCGGATGATCGAAGTTCACGAACAGTTCGCGAACTGTTCGCAAATTTTGCCGGTGTTCGCGAACGGCGTTCGCGAACACATCGGCGGCGGTTCGCTACATCCCTAGTAGGGAGGGGTGTGTGTATGGGGCTGGGTTTTATTTGGAGGCGCTGGACTTGATGGACTTTGTCTTTTTTCAACCCAATTTAACGATGTAACTAACTATGTAACTAGTGAATGTGAGGTATGGGAGCCTGCAAAGTCTTTAAGGACATGATACGTAGAACACTTCAAGTAAATGGTTGCGTTGCTGTAAATGAATGCAATGAAATGCAGGGTTAGAGGTTGTCATGGCAGCAAGCAGAGAAATGAGGTCAGAGGAAGGCAAAGTTCATTGAGCACCTTAGTGTTAAGATAGGTCTGTGACCAATAGGTAATCTTGTGGCATGGACAGGCAGGCATGAGGGTCAGCAACGGTAGTTGGAGGGTAAAGCCACATACCAGAGCAAAGAATGGTCAGCAGACAGGCAGCAGAGTACCAGGGTTCAATCCAGAGAGTAGTCAGACAGGCAGAGTCGGCAGCAGTGACTCACAGTCCAAGTGAGGTACCAAGGGTTAATTGGAGAGAGTCGTCAAATAGTAGTTAATACCAGATTCAATGAATAGCAGGTTAGCCCGGAAACAATGTCTAAGCACTGACAGGAATGCTGAGCCGGGTTAAATAGGGCTTCCTGCCTGTCTCACCACTCTGGGCCATCTGTTCTCATTGCGACGGCATCACAACGCACGTGTTGTGACATCACTGGGTATTGTCTGTGGACTGCAATGTGAAAAAATCCAGTAGCACTCTGGTAGTGTTGCAAAAATCGTCAGTGATTTATTAGCCCATATACAGACACACAAAGGGCCTTTGTGTGTCTGTATATGGGCTAATAAATCACTGAAGAATTTTGCAACACTACCAGAGTGTCAAGGCTGCTGGGAGCATGAAGAGACGCGTCTGCTCCCGGCGGCGAAGAATCCAAAATGGCGGCGCCCAGTCGGCCCACGTGGATGCTGGGATGCCAGCGCCGCAACACCGACGCATGCATAAAACACGCATGCGCAAACACGCCAGTGACGTCGCTATGGCGCCAAATTCAGCTATAAAAGGGCGCCCAGGACGCCAGAAGGGCTCCCAAGAATATGTTCTGCTACCCTGAACCTGGGTTCCTGTATTCCTGTATTCCTGACTCCTGATTCCTGAATCCTAATTCCTGATCCTGCCTTGGTTTTGACCCCCTGCCTGGACTCTTGTTATTTGATCCTGATCTGCCTACCATTGAACTCTTGCCTGGACTTTGACCTTGTATCTGGCTTAACCCATTGGATACCGTGACCTTGCACCCTCAAGAGGGCTTCCTCCTTGATCCTGACTACCTCCCTGACACAGAGTGCTACTGGATTTTTTCACTGGATGTAAAAATTGACCCAGCTTGCAGGGAAGGGTCTTCTGGTTTAGCACCTGGACTTGCACAGATGAATACAAGACAGTAGAGCACTCCTAACTATTGCTATTGTGGATTACAATGCGGCAGTACTGGAAGCAAAATTATTTTTAGGAGCCTTGACAGACCCCCAACCAGAAGAAATTAGACTCCAAAGAAGTAATATTAGAATTGAAATTGTTTTTAGGAGCCTTGACAGACAGTCCCTTGACAGACCCAAGTAGCAGTATGAAGATAGAGTTAAAATTAGATTTAGAAGATGTAGGCAGACTCCAACCAGAAAAAATTAACCAGAAAATGTTGCATTATTGGAAGCATCACAGTTTTTTGGAGCTTTGGCAGACCCCAACCAGAAGAAATTAGACAACCTTATGGCAGTAGTAGCATTCACATAGAATTAAAATTAGAATTAGAAGAGGTAGACCCAAACAAGAAAAAATTAGACAACTATGCTGGCACCTACTGTAATTTGATGAATCTGCTATTAAATTGAGTATCCCTAAAATCCATTCTAAATTTTTTTGGTGGCACGTTTCATATAATGCCACTTTCAATACAAGTATAATACAACACAACCCTAGCATTGAAGAGATTGTTAATTTATTATTTGTATGATGACTGAAGCAGCAGGAATTTTGGCAGCAGTCGTTTCAGAGACCTCATTTGTGTACTTGCAGACATCTTACTTAAAGGCAGGACTTTGGGTGTGACTACATTTGCCAACCATGCCTCCTTATTTCAAATGTCTTCTGTTTGAGGCCTGCTTCATTTAATTCTTCTGGTGCTAAAGTTCATTCCAATACTTCTACTACTGCTGCTGTTGCTAGTTGTTGCTACTGCCTCATTATTTGGCAAATGTCTTTGATGTTTGAGGCCTGCCTCATTTAATTCTTCTGGTTCTAATAAAGTTCATTCCAATTATTCCAATTAGAACCAGAAGAATTAAATGAGGCAGGCCTCAAACAGAAGACATTTGCCCACTGAGGGGCAATATTTGAAGAAGTACTTTTAGAAGCCATGGTAGGCCTCAACCAGAACAATTAGTTGACTAAGCAGCAATATTTGAAGAAACATTCTTAGAAGCCATGGTAGGCCGCACCACAAAAAATTTGCAGACAATGCAGCAGAACAGCAGTAGGAGCATTGATAGGCCCCCACCACAAAAATGTTTTACTGACAATGCAGCAGTAGTACTAGGGGTAGCAGGCTGCAGTAGCAGCAGCAGGATCAGACATATCAGTCAGATGGGGAATAGGCAAAACTATGGAAGAAGAGTCTATGAGAGAAGAGTATAGGCAACAATGGAGAGAGGAGGGTACAGCTATGAGGAGGAGGAGAGGAGGCCAGTCTCGAATGTCTGCAATGGGCTTATCCATGCCTCATTCATTTTGATGAATGTCAGCATATCCATGCTGCCAGTCGATAGCCGTGTCCGCTTTTCAGTGACCACCCCAGCTGTGGCACTGAAGACAGGCTCTGAAAGGCCACTGGCAGTTGAGGAAAGCCACCTCCAGTTCTGGCCACTGGTTGAGCCTCAACACCCATGGATGGGATCATCATCAGGGCGAATGGCGTCCTGCATGCTGACTGTAGTCAGCCACCATATCATCCAGCTACTGCTGGTGGTGGCTTTGGGTGCTGACTGTGCCTGCTGCTGCCCATTAAGGCTAGAAAAACCTCTTCCATACACCCATGAGATCTCCGCTGCTGCTGCTGCTGCTAGGCCCCCATCTCTGCTGGTTGTGTGGAGTAGTGGAGGCCTGAGAAGTGTCAGACTTGGGGAAGGCCTCTGCTGGTTTTGAGCACAGAGCCCTCCTCAATTGACCCACCCTCCTCTCTCTCTGGCTGGGTACAAGGAACTCCCCCACCTTTCCCTTGTACTGTGGGTCAAGCAAAGTGGCCACCCAGTAATCATCCCAGTTTTTGATAATACAGACCCGGGGATCACTCTGGAGGCAAGTCTACATATGGGCAGCCATGTAAAAGAGGTGCCCCCAAACAACCTCTTCTTGACTGCCCTCCAGATGCAGCCGGTCATCTGGCTTGACCTGCCCCAGCTCTGTACCCTCCCAGCCTTGGACTATAGCTGGGGTGGTTAGGTGGAGTGTGCCCTGCTCCCCATGCTGTGCAGACACCCAGTCATACTCTCCCTCATCCTCCTCGTCTGACTCCCAGCCCCTTCTGCCTGCCTATGGGGCCTACTCTCCTCCTCCTCAGGCACATCACCCTCCTCTAGCAAGCCATACAATGTGCACTTGAGGAGGAACAACAGGGGTATCACATCGTTAAGACACTCAATGTCCCTACTAACAAAGCATATGGCCTGCTCAAAGGGGGCAAGTACTCGGCAAAGCTGCCTCATCTGCTGCCACTGCTCAGCACTGAAGTACCTTAAATCTGCCCCCTGAATACCCCCAACCCATCGCTGCTCTACAAGGTGCTCCACCATGTGCAGGGTGGAATCCCAGTGCATCGGCAGGTCACAGATAAGCCAGTGGGGTGGCAGATGATGTCACTGTATCCATGCCAAAAATGCACTGGTAGTGGGGACCTGCAAAAATGGCTGCATACCCTACGTACCTTCTCGAGCATGTCACACAACCCTTGGTAGCTCTTGAGGAAGTGCTGCACCCCAAGGTTGAGGAAATGTGCAAAGCAAGGCACGTGGGTCAGATGGCCTAGGTGGATGGCGGCCAGCAGGTTGCGACCATTGTCACAAACAATGTTACCTGCTTAGAGCTGGCAGGGAGTGAACCACCGCTGCACCTGAGTCTGGAAGGTGGCCATGAGCTCAGGTGCATTATGACTTCTCTTGCCCAGGGAAAGGAGTTGCAGCACAGCCTGACAGCGCTTGTGTGGTGCTGAAGCATAACTGCGGGGACCAGTGGCATAACTACTTGCCAGCGGGCCCTGATTCCGGATGGGCACCCAGGACCCCGTCAGGCCCTACCCCCTATGAATTGTGCTATTGGCATGCATGCTGCAAAATCTCCCCTGCCCAGCCTCCCACAACAACTGTTATCATGGCTCCTGTGGGCCCCAAGGGGGTGTGGACCCAGGTACAATTGCACCCTTTGCACCCTGGTAGTTACGCCAATGGCGGGGATACTTCAGGGGTAGCTCATCCATAGCAGATGCTCAGGTACTTTGGTGCTGCTCCCATGTCATCCTGTGATGATGTTTCATATGGGAACTTAAAGCCGACATTCCCATATGTGACCCTGTCTGCCCCCTTCTAACTTTCTGCCAGCAGTGCTGGCACACTGCTACCACCTGGCACGTGAAAATGCCCACCACCTCACCTATTGTGGAGGGCTTGGGATGGTCCCCACCTGTATGCCTAGAGGCTCTTGACCCTGGTGCAGTGCTACCCTATTGCCTGCCCCCCAGCAGAGATTGGTGGGGTTTTCTGCCTCTGTAAGGCCGGCTCATCATCCTCATCAACAACACACATCCCCCCCCCACTGAACTGCTGCTGTTATCCTCCTGAGCCTTGTCCAAGGGTCTGTCCCTGTCATCATCCTCCCCCAGACCAGACCCTGCATCATATATGTCATCAACACCCACATCCAGCATGTTAGTGTCTGACCCCACACCAGCAACCTGCTGCCCTGCCATTAGGGGACCCTGCCCAATATCCCCTACTGAGGCTGTGCAATGACCTCCTCCTCCTCATCAGACATGAATGTACCCCCCATTCCTACCTGATCATCATGAAAAAAATCCTGGGTGTCTAGGCCAAAGTCCACCTCAGGATCAAATATTAAGAGGGATGGGGTGTCATCCACCACTGAGCTGGTAGGTAACACCACCTCCTGCCACTCACTGGTGCTCGCTGCAGATGAGGTCAGCCAATCTACTACTGCCACTGCCTGATGCGAGCGTATGGGTCATGAAGCAGTGGCAAGAAAATCTGGCACAGTCCTACATGTGCCAATTGCCCCACTGTGACCCAGAGCCACCTTCTACTGTGGTGCTTGTTGCTGCTGTGATGGCAGCTGTTGCTATATTACAGTGCCCAGAGTAATTATGGCACGTGGGCTGGGCTGTTGTGGGGTTTGATGCCCATGGCCATCACCATGGCCTCTTCCTCTCCTTCTCCCTAGCCCACCCTTCCTCCCACCACCACCCAGGCCTCCCACCCTTCCTCCCACTCTCATGACCCATCATACTGGGCACACCTACATTAAAAAATAAATAAATAAGGGGGGGTTTAGATAGTTGGGGGAAGGAAAGGAGAAAAAAAATAAAACCCTCAACTAAATCCCCTCATCAGAAGTGTGTAGCCACAAGGAGTACCCACACAAGCACAGACAAAGACAAAGACAATTAGCCCTAAAAATGGCTATTAAGTGGTGAGCAGGCAAGCAGAAAACTGAAATCCACAACCTCCACTTACACTGACTCAGAAAAAAATCTAACTCCACTAACTGCTCTAGCTAATAAAACACAGATTCTCTCTATCTCCAAAAACGCCTATCAATGGCCACCTCTGCACCTCCTTATATAGACAGTGGGAGGGCTCACATCTAATTGGCTGCTGTGGCTGATGTTCCGTTTGTCGCACGTTGTTTTTTATGACACACGTGCGCCTTAGGCGGCAAGATTCTGTGCTGCAAATATCACTAAGGGAAATGTATTCACCCATCACTATAATTCAGTATATCGCCCTATTCTGACAACTTTTTAATAAAAAATCTTTTTGGCTTTTTCACTTGTTTCCCTCATTCCTGGTAATCAGTTTGTAATCAGATGATCATTATGATTCTATTGTATTACAGCGGTGCCTACAGTTCACTTTATACCTATAACATTGATTTCATGTGTAGTCAGTTTATCTTTGTCTAATTACTGTTGTCTCTTTGCTTTCTGAATATAAACACACATCCTACTAACGGCTTAATAATCTGTATAGTTACACCGCTACCTGGGAAAAGTTTCATATACAATAGATGGGAGTCATGTATCATCATTTAATGAAAAAGGAGAGTTTGTGAGTCAATATGACATTATTAATCCTTTCTTTGGTCCTGGAGGCAAGTTTTCTTGGCAAACAGTTGGACATTATGTACCATGGGCTCCAATGGAGCAAAGATTAATATTAAACCCATATAAAATAGTATGGGACACCCCAAAACATAAGGTAAGAAATGACTTCTTGCTTTCCTCAATATATACAGTGTGTATGTGTACATGGGCTCATATTATTTTTTGATTTTTCTATTTAATTGGTTTTTACAATAAGGGGCAGATTTACTAATGTTCGAGTGAATTTTCGAACTTAAAAAAGTTTGAATTTCAAAGTAATTTTTTAGGGTACTTCGACCATCGAATAGTCTACTACGACTTTGATTCAAATTAAAATCGTTCTACTTCGACCATCGAAGTACTTTCTCTTTAAAAAACTTTGACTTCAATACTTCACCATCTTAAACCTGCCAAATTGCATGTTAGCCTATGGGGACCTTCTACAACCTATTGGCAACATTTTCCTAAGTCTTTAGAAATCGAAGGAAAATCATATGATTGTATGATAAAATAGGATAGGATAAAGTAGGATGTTAAAAATACTACGAATTTGACTATTGTAGGATTCAATTCGATGGTCAAATTTTTTTCTACTTCAAAATTCGACCCTTGCTAAATCTGTCCCTTAACTTGTGCATGGAATGTATCCACCTATCTGTTGCCTCAGATCCTATTACAGGTATGGGCCCTATTATCCAGAATGCTCGTGACCTGGCAATTTCTGGATAATGGATCTTTCCATAATTAGGATTTTCATACCTTAAGTCTACAAGAACATCATATCAACATTAAATAAACCCAATAGGCTTGTTTTGCCGCCAATAAGGATTAATTATATCTTAGTTGGGATCAAGTACAATCTACTGTTGTATTATTACAGAGAAAAAGGAAATCATCTTAAAAAACTGAATTATTTGGATAAAATGGTCTGTGGGAGACTGGCTTTCCATATTTTGGAGCTTTCTGGATAATGGTTTCCAGATAAAGGATTTCATACCTGTATTATATAAAGTAATGGCACCTGCTATCATTTCACATGGGATCTGCTATGTAGTAATAGAATGCCCAACTGAAACTCTAATAACATATTTCATCTGATATATGAAATGCTTTATACTGGTTATGCAGTGAATTTTCCAATTTCATGTCTTTAACAGAACCCTAACCCTTAACATATCATGTTATTTATTCAACTAAGTAGTTCAAATGAAACGCTTTCAAGTATCAAAAGCTGATTACCATCAATAAACATTTTACACAGTTGTGACAAATAGTATGGAAGAAATTGGAGAGGGAGAATTTAATAAACACTTTGAAGAGAGGAAATTGGTGGATGTATAAATTATGCAGAGTAACCCACTTAGGGCTAAATAAAGATTATAAATAATGCAATTTTATAGGATTATTTTCTTATATTCTATTAATACATTTTAATAAGATTTTAATAATTTTTAATGTTAACTTATAATAAACTATAACTATCTGCTTATTTAACAGTTTTTGAGAGATATTGCCTTATTTTTAATATATTTATTTTTTAAAAAGGATACATTTATTACAACTAAGAAGGTTTTTAAATATAGGACTACAGGATAAATAAAAAACATTGGACTTTGTGAATAAATAATAAAGTTAAGTGAATAGCAAGTGGGACAATATGGGCCCCCGGAGCTACAATAAAGAGACAATATAAGTGTAGGGGGTGTTTGACTGGGCGAGGAAATACAGAGAATGAATAGTGTGTGGGCGAGTGTAGGTGCCAACAGTTGGGTGGAGATAGCATAGAATTGGCTGCATACCCCTCCCTCTCTGTCCTGGAGCTATTTAATAATGGGGTTAAGGCTTTTCCCAGGTTTTTAGATCTGGCAGCAGAGGGATCACATCACCCATCTACCCCCTTTAAGATTAGCATTTCTAGGCCTGTTACATAGACATTGAGCACTTTGTGTGGGGGAATTTTAATTTGATGTTGCAATAGTTTGAAATGCTTGAAGGTGTTGGTAACCCCATGATGTGGAGTAAGGAGGAATGGTAGCTCTTTGGGCACATTGTCCCTGGATCCGTAAAAGTTACAAGTTGTCCTATTCTGACCTGCCAACTTTTACAAGTAGTTGGGTGGGTGGCTGGCACAGTAGGCAGTTGCAGTAATAGTTTCACGTTTCATGCATTCCTGTTGGTTATCTGTTCATCTGTGTATTAAATGAAGAAACATTTGTTATATTGTGTAACATGTCAGGGAATAAAAGGAGCTGCAGCCTTTAGATTCCATACGTTATGTTGTCAGTGTTTATTTTGACTGGTATTGGTGTAAAATGGGATGAGCTTGATGCTGCACCAGTCAAAAGTTAACTGATTTGAATCAAAACTTCCCAAAGAGAAACTGTGTGATATAATATACAGATAGTTACTTAGCCTACTTAGTTAATTAGTATAAATAAGTAACTTATTTATACTAGCTTAGCAAAAAAAATTGCTCATTGCTTTTACATAGTTTAACGGGTTCAAAAATGACCCATTGAGTCCATCAAGTTCAACCCCTCGAAATGAAAACCCAGCCCCATAAACACACCCCTCCCTACTGTCACATAAATGATATATACCTATATCTATACTAACTATAGAGTTTAGTATCACAATAGCCTTTGTATTATGTCTGTCCAAGAAATCCTCCAAGTCCCTCTTATAGTCATTAACTGAATCATCACCCAGCAGTGCATTCCCCAACCTCACTGTCCTCACTGTGATGAACCCCCTACTCTGTTCCTTTAAATGAAACTTCTTTTTCTCAAGTCTGAAGGGGAGGCCTCTGGTACGTGATTCTCTTTATGGGTAAAAAGGTCCCCTGCTATTTGTCTATAATGTCCTCTAATGTACTTGTAAAGTCTAATCATGTCCCCTCACAAGCGCCTTTTTTCCACAGAAAACAACCCCAAACTTGTCAGTCTCCCCTCATAATTTAACTCTTCCCTCCCTCTAACCAGTTTAGTTGCACTTAGTCTCTGCACTCTCTCCAGCTCATTTATATCCCTCTTAAGGACTGGAGTCCAAAACTGCCCCCATACTCCAGATGAGGCCTCACCAGGGACCTATAAAGAGACACAATTATGTTTTCATCCCTTGAGTTAATGCCCTTTTTTATACAAGAACTTTATTTGCTTTAGTAGCCACAGAATGACACTGCCCAGAATTAGACAACTTGTTATCTACAAAGACCCCAAGATCCTTCTCATTTAAGGAAACTCCCAACACACTGCCATTTAGTGTAGAACTTGCATTTATATTATCTTTGCCAAGTGCATAACCTGCATTTATCAACATTGAACCTCATTTTCCAGTTTGCTGCCCAGTTTCCCAACTTAGACAAATCACTGTGCAAAGTGGCAGCATCCTGCATGGAACCTATAGTTCTGCACAATTTAGTCTCATCTGCAAAAATAGATTTACCATAACTCTCTCTACCCAGAGTGATTCTACACCCTCACCAGTGGCAGCTATTGTTATTTCTTTAGCGCATGGCTTTAATTCAGGCTTTACATACACACTCCTCCACCCGCTATTAAATCCCTCTGTCCCTCCTAAAAAGGGTGTAACCATTTAAATTCATAATTCAGTCACATGTTTCATCCCACCAGGTCTCAGTGATACCAATTATATCATAATGTTTAGAGCAATTAATTCTAGGTCTCCCATTTTACCTGACAAACTCTGTGCATTTGCAGCATACAGCGGAGGTTACTACTTTTACTTTTGAAATTTGCATTACTTAGTGGAGAATTATATTTTAAATTATATCTAGTATAGGTCAATCTAAAAACAACTGGACTTGCTGAGTAATCAATGAAGACATTTCACTACTCATCCGAGCAGCTTCTTCAGTACAACTGACTGGTGTGGGAAGTTCTCGTCATATAAATTCTTCCACTAATCCAATCACAATGGCACATTGTAACTCTTCAAAGAGGTGACATCTGAAGAAACTCACAGAGGTGTGATTCTGTGTAGTTGTGATAGGATTATCCAATGTGACAATGCAACTCCTAGATACAGGTGTTACTTGTGAGAGTTGCATGAATGGATGTGTGAAGTGTTCTGAATCCGCCGGGGTACAGATGTTAGAACAGCATTGTATGTAGCAGACAGGTGGTGTCGAAGGCCCCCGCCTCTGTTCAGAGATGGTCTCTCCACCTTGACATGAATCGCCTCTTTCATGCCTCGTTCAAACCAGCGGTCTTCTTTATCCAAGATTTGGACCTTGCTGTCTTCAAAGGAGTGTCCCTTGTCTTTTAAGTGTAGAAAGACAGCTGAGTTTTGCCCTGTAGAGTTCTCCCTCCTGTGCTGAGCCATTCGCTTGGAGAGCAGTTGTTTTGTCTCCCCGATGTATAGATCTGTGCACTCCTCGCTACACTGGACTCCGTATACCACATTTCTTTGTTTTTCTTTTGGTGTTTGATCCTTTGGGTGTACCAGTTTTTGTCTCAGTGTGTTGCTAGGTTTGAAAAACACAGGGACATGGTGTTTGTTGAAAATCCTCCTGAGTTTCTCTGACACTCCAGCTACATATGGGATGACTATGTTTTGCCTACTGTGTGTCTCCGGGCGGTTATTTCTATTGGTGTTCCTGTTGGGCTTGGTTGCTGTTGTTTTGACAAAGGCCCAGTCTGGGTAGCCACACGCTTTCAAAGCTCCTCTGAGATGTTTTTGCTCTTTGTCTTTGGACTCTGTATCAGTTGCCACACTTTCCGCCTGGTGGTCCAGGGTTCGAATGACACCCAGTTTGTGTTCCAGTGGATGGTGGGAATCAAACAACAGATATTGATCCGTATGAGTGGGTTTCCTGTATACTTCCATCTTCAAGTTACCCCCCTCTTGGATACATATCAAACAGTCCAAAAAAAGCAAGTTTGTTCTCATGGACATCTTCCCTTGTGAACTTGATGTTATTGTCCACTGAGTTAATGTGTTCTGTGAAGGCCGCCACTTCATTGGATCTGATTTTAACCCAAGTATCATCCACATACCTGAACCAGTGAGTTGGTGTAGTTCCCTGGAAAGTAAGTAAGGCCCTCCTTTCCACTTCCTCCATGTACAAGTTTGCTACAATGGGAGAGACTGGAGAACCCATTGCACAGCCATGTTTCTGTCTATAAAAAAGGTTCTTGTACTTGAAGTATGTGGTGTTAAGGCACAAATCTAGCAACAAACAAACTTGGTTGGGACTGAGCTTCGTTCTGCTGCTGAGGGTGTTATCATGTTGCAGTGGATTTCTTACAGTCTCAATTGCCTCTGTAGTAGGTATACATGTGAACAAAGAAGTGACATCATATGATACCCCCCCGGCAGATTCAGAACACTTCACAGATCCATTCATGTAACTCTCACAAGTAACACCTGTATCTAGGAGTTGCATGACACATTGGATAATCCTATCACAACTACACAGAATCAACACCTCTGTGAGTTTCTTCAGATGTCACCTCTTTGAAGAGTTACAATGTGCCATTGTAAATGGATTAGTGGAAGAGTTTATATGCCGAGAACTTCCCACACAAGTCAGTTGAACTGAAGAAGCTGCTCGGATGAGTAGTGAAACGTCTTCATTGATTACTCAGCAAGTCCAGTTGTTTTTAGATTGACCTATACTAGATATACTATGACCTGGATGAATGAAAATCTTCATAGTCATATATGTTAAGTTAGTATTAGTCTGTTTTCCTTGTAACAGAGGGACCTCCTTAGCTGGTAAACTGTATGCCCCCTCACTCCTCCCCCATGACCCCTTACTAATCTCACTGCCCCTTCTACCCTAGCTTCCCCATAATTCTTTATCTCACCCACCCCCCCTTGCCTAGTTTAAACACTCCTCCAACCTCTTTGCCATTCTTTCCCCTAGTACCGTGGACCCCCTTCCATTGAGGTGCAAACTGTCATGACTGTATAGGTTGTACCCCAAGGAAAAATCAGCCCGTTGCTCTAGGAACCCAAACCCTTCCTTCCTACACCAAGACTTGAGCCACACATTTAGCTCCCTAAGCTCACGCTGTTTTCCTAAACTTGCATGTGGCACGGGCAAAATATCTGAAAAAATTACATTGGAAGACCTTCCCTTAATCTTAGAGCCTAGATCCCTGAACTCACTCTTTAAGGTCTTCCATCTCGCATTTATTTTGTCATTAGTACTGATATGTACTAAGACAGCTGGGTCATGCCCAGCCCCACCCAATAATTTGTCTACCCGATCAACGACATGCTGAACCCTGGCACCAGGAAGACCACAAACTGTTTGGTTGTAGTGAACCGGACAACAAATTACCCTATCCACTTTCCTAATAATTGAATCCCCTACAACTACAATCTGCTTAGGCCTGACTCTACTTTCCTCCCCACCACTACTAGAGAAACTGCTCCCCACCCTTTGACCTTTCAACAACTGCAAAAACCTACATGTAATTTAATCAAGGAATTACATTGCACAGTTCCTTAGAAACAACATGCAACAGAGAGGAGCTGTAATATTGTGGATTTAGAGTTGACTGGTCACAGCCAAGGGCACAATGTACATTTGGGGGGAAGACAAACCAAGGAAAACTGACAAGCTCCCATACTCTTTCTACCCCTGGTAACCAAACATCAGACTTCTATCCCCTCTACATCTCAGCACAGAACATATGAGGATATATAACTCCTAAGGATGCCATCACAAATAGTACAAAAGTTGAATTCCTTATTTTCAGATCAGTTATGGAGCTACAGACCCATCACCTGGTGACAGGAGGACCTTCCCGTACTTTTTTCGGACAGTACGAACTGATGAAACCAATTATTTTGCCTTGGGTAAGTTATTAAGATATTTTGGCTGGACCTGGGTTGGACTTATTATTACATGTGATGATATCAGTGGAATGAGAGAAGATGAAACCCTGAGGAAATATCTCTCCAGGGAAGACATTTGTGTTGGGTTCACAGTAAAGATCAATAGGGATCTATCAGACCAGGTCCATCTGAGTCAGGACAGCAAGATCATTCAGAACTCTACTACTGGTGTCATTATCATTGGCGGAACCGTTTCTCTGATTTTTGTAAAAAAACGTGTGGATTTGACAATTGCGCTAACTAATAAGACTTTAATCCTTTCCTCTGTGTGGGGAATAAATCATTATGTTTTAATTTTTACTAAAGAAACATTTAATGGCAGCTTGTCAATTCGCTCAAATTACCCATATAATCTCATTAGTCGAGGGGATATGGCGTATTTGGCCAATTTAAACCAATTCAAATATCTTAACGACACATTGCTGGAAGACCTTTGGTTAATGTATTTTAGTTATTTGACACAAAACCAAGCCAAGAATGACTATTACAGCAGAGTCTTACATATACATAACTGCACCGGGGCAGAACGTTTTACAAACCTTGGCTATTTCCAGTACTTTACCTTCTCCCCCCCATTTGCACCTCGCTGTCGATATAATGTCCCGTGCGATTTATAAGATGGAAGCCTCACTCAGTGAGAAACTCCCAAAGAAACAAAGATTTGGCTACAGTTATAGGAACCAGGTACTAATTCTAGAATATTTTTTATATTTTCAAAAACAAAATTAAATAAATGAAATAAAATGTACTTAGATAAGGGAAAACATAAAATCCAGAGAATCAAAGTGTTTTGTGAAAAGAAACTGATTGATTTATAGTCACATACAGGTGGAGGCCCATTTATCAACATTATCATTTTAGTGGTTATAAAGGTTTTCTTAAAAATATCATAAAATGTAATATTAAAAGCACAAATGAAAAACACACGCAATCATCCGCCTCTTAAAGGCGCAGGCACGCTGGCGCATTTGCGCCAGCACGTTTTTGACGCCCGTTGTCGCGAAATTTGAACCTATATAAGGTCCTTTCTGTCTCCCAGCCAGTGCCCTTGATAGAACTTGTTTCTTGTGGTTTCCTGAGCCTAGTGCATCTGATCTGAATCTTTTCTGTCTGATAACCTGTGTTTGACCCTGCCTGTATCCTGACTACTCTGAACTCTGTATCCTGACCTTAGCCTGCCTACGACAACTCTCCTGCTTAACCCCTTGATTGACAACCCGGTTTGACCCTTGCCTGCCTGACGATTCTGATATCTGCCTGCCTCGACCCAGCCTGTCTGACCATTCTTCTCCCTAATCCTTTTGTACCGTGACCATCGGCCCAAAAGACTTTGCTAACAGCCGTGCCTCTTCGCCAGCCAGAACATCTCGCCTTGCACCCCTCGTAAAGTCCAGGTGGCACCCAAGTAAGCTGAGGGCTCCTCCCGAAGCCCAACGGTGGTCACACTACTGGTGAAGCCAAGCCGAGACCAGGGTGCTTGGCATTTGTTCTGGTATCGGGTGCCGGCCGTGACATTATCACGGGCCATGGAGGACAAAAGTCACGATGCTGCTGCTCCTCCTTCTTCTGCTCTTCCAATTACCACCAAAGCGCTTCTTACCACCTTGCTACAGTGCTTGGATCTCCTACAGGTATATCTAGTATAGGTCAATCTAAAAACCACTGGACTTGCTGAGTAATCAATGAAGACGTTTCACTACTCATCCGAACAGCTTCTTCAGTTCAACTGACTGGTGTGGGAAGTTCTCGGCATATAAACTCCTCCACTAATCCATTTATAATGGCACATTGTAACTCTTCAAAGAGGTGATATCTGAAGAAACTCACAGAGGTGTTGAATCTGTGTAGTTGTGATAGGATTATTCAATGTGTCATGCAACTCCTAGATACAGGTGTTACTTGTGAGAGTTGCATGAATGGATGTGTGAAGTGTTCTGAATCCGCCGGGGTACAGATGTTAGAACAGCATTGTATGTAGCAGACAGGTGGTGTCGAAGGCCCCCACCTCTGTTCAGAGATGGTCTCTCCACCTTGACATGAATCGCCTCTTTCATGCCTCGTTCAAACCAGCGGTCTTCTTTATCCAAGATTTGGACCTCGCTGTCTTCAAAGGAGTGTCCCTTGTCTTTTAAGTGTAGAAAGACAGCTGAGTTTTGCCCTGTAGAGTTCTCCCTCCTGTGCTGAGCCATTCGCTTGGAGAGCAGTTGTTTTGTCTCCCCGATGTATAGATCTGTGCACTCCTCACTACACTGGACTCTGTATACCACATTGCTTTGTTTTTCTTTTGGTGTTTGATCCTTTGGGTGTACCAGTTTTTGTCTCAGTGTGTTGCTAGGTTTGAAAAACACAGGGACATGGTGTTTGTTGAAAATCCTCCTGAGTTTCTCTGACACTCCAGCTACATATGGGATGACTATGTTTTGCCTACTGTGTGTCTCCGGGCGGTTATTTCTATTGGTGTTCCTGTTGGGCTTGGTTGCTGTTGTTTTGACAAAGGCCCAGTCTGGGTAGCCACACGCTTTCAAAGCTCCTCTGAGATGTTTTTGCTCTTTGTCTTTGGACTCTGTATCAGTTACCACACATTCCGCCCGGAATCCACATACCTGAACCAGTGAGTCTGTGTAGTTCCCTGGAAAGTAAGTAAGTCCCTCCTTTCCACTTCCTCTGTGTACAAGTTTGCTACAATGGGAGAGACTGGAGAACCCATTGTACAGCCATGTTTCTGTCTATAAAAAAGGTTCTTGTACTTGAAGTATGTGGTGTTAAGGCACAAATCTAGCAACAAACAAACTTGGTTGGGACTGAGCTTCGTTCTGCTGCTGAGGGTGTTATCATGTTGCAGTCGATTTCTTACAGTCTCAATCACCTCTGTAGTAGGTATACATGTGAACAAAGCAGTGACATCATATGATACCATTGTTTCTTCTGCCTCTAGTGTAATGTTGTGAATCTTGGTTACAAACTCTTTGGCATTCTGGATATGATGCACTGTATTGCCTACCAACGGGGCTAAGATGTTAGCCAAGAATTTTGCAATGCTGTATGTCACTGAATTTATGCTGCTGACAATGGGTATTAGTGGGGCTCATTCCTTGTGTATCTTGGGGAGTCCGTATAAGCGTGGTGTGGCTCAACACCATGTGACTCAACACCTCTGTGAGTATCTTCAGATGTCACCTCTTTGAAGAGTTACAATGTGCCATTGTAAATGGATTAGTGGAAGAGTTTATATGCCGAGAACTTCCCACACCAGTCAGTTGAACTGAAGAAGCTGCTCGGATGAGTAGTGAAACGTCTTCATTGATTACTCAGCAAGTCCAGTTGTTTTTAGATTGACCTATACTAGATATACTATGACCTGGATGAATGAAAATCTTCATAGTCAATCTCCTACAGGGTTTTGCAGCAGCTGCCTGTTCCTGTTCCTCCTGTGGGTTCATCTGCTATGTGGGGTAATACTGTCATAAACCCAAAATTGTGTTCCCCAAAAAGTTTAGTGGGGAACGCACCAAATTTTTTGTGTTTAAGGAGGCATGCAAACTGTAGCTTGGTTTCTTCCCTCACTCATTTTCTTCTGGAGAAAGTAAGGTTTGTTATGACCCTGCTTTTGGGCGACCCCCAAATTTGGGCCCTAAGGCTGCCTATTTCTGACCCTGCACGCTATTCCCTTGAGTCATTTTTTAACAGCATGGCAATTCTTTATGATGACCCGGATCGCGCATCTTCTGGCGATTCAGCAATTTGTAAGTTGCGCCAGGGGAGAAGGGATGCGGAGGTGTATTGCACCGAGTTCCGCCGGTAGGCAGTAGAAACTGGGTGGAACGATATGGCTCTACGGAGTCAGTTCCGTTTGGGGTTAGCTGATCCTGTCAAGGACAGTCTTGTTAATTACTCCCTATCTTCCAACCTGGATGACCTTATGTCTCTCGCCATCCAGGTAGATAGGAGAAGGGGTGAGAGGGGTATTTCTACTTATTCTGGGGTTACTAATGTCAAGTCTAATATGGTAACCAATGTTAAGTTTTCAAACCCCTCTGTGCCTCTGCCTCAGGAGGAACCTATACAGTTAGGCATTTTTCATCTAACTCCAGAGGAAAAGGCACGCAGGCGTTCCCAAGGTTTATGTTTTTATTGTGGGGAAAAGGGTCATTTCTTGAACCTATGTCCAAGGAGGAAAGGGGGCCTCCCTAACCTAAATGGAGAAGGGGAACTCCATTTGAGCAAAGGAGTTTCCTCTCCCCAATCTGCCAAGTTTTGCTACCAGTTAAACTAACTTGGCCTATGGGCTCTGTCAAACTGTCCGCATTTGTGGACTCAGGGGCGGAGGGTAATTTTCTGGATACTGCTTTTGCAGCTAAATTCTGTATCCCTGTAGTTCCTCTAAGTGCCCCCATGAGAATAATGGCAGTGGACAGAAGACCCTTAGGGTCAGGGGTAATCTCTAAGGAGACGGTAACTCTTTCCATGTGTGTTAATAATTTGCATTGTGAGGAGATAGCTTTTTACCTCATAGAGGGTGCTTCCTCTCCTCTTATTTTGGGGTTACCGTGGCTCCAGAGGCATAACCGTCTGATTGACTGGGTCTCAAGGGAGGTGGTTCAATGGGGTACAATGTGTGGTGGGGTATGTTTTCCCTCTGTAGTTGCAACTACATCACTTGAAGGGTTACCTGCTGCATATGCAGAATTCGCTGATGTCTTCTCTAAAAAGGCAGCAGAAACCTTACCCCCCACACCGGCAGTATGACTGCCCAATAGATCTGGTCCCTGGGTCAACTCCTCCTCATGCTAGAACCTATCCTCTTTCATTGCCCGAAGCCCAGGCAATGAAAGAGTATATAAAGGAGAACCTAGAAAGGGGTTTCATCAGACCTTCTAGTTCCCCTGTGAGGGCGGGCTTCTTTTTCGTTGGGAAAAAAGATGGTGGTTTTCGCCCCTGTATTGATTATAGGGGGCTCAATAAGATTACCATAACTTGATTCAAATCAGGGAATGGGATGAGTGGAAGACTGCATTTAACACCAGGGATGGCCACTACAAGTATCTTGTTATGCCTTTTGTTCTTTGTAACGCCCCCGCAGTGTTCCAGGAGTTTGTCAATGACATCTTCAGGGACCTGCTGGGGATCTTCATAGTGGTCTACCTAGATGATATTCTTATTCAAAATCATGTTTGTGAAGTCTTACAAAGGCTAAGGGGGAATAATCTTTATGCAAAACTAGAGAAATGTACTTTTGGGGTTTCTTCTGTTCAGTTTTTGGGGTTTAACATTTCCAGCAAGGGTCTAGAAATGGATCCAGGCAAGATGAGAGCAGTCCTGGATTGGACCCAACCCCTTTTGTTACGTGCAACCCAAAGATTTCTTGGTTTTGCTAATTATTATCGGCATTTTATCAAAATTTTTTCCCTCATTGTGGCACCCATCACTAATCTGACTAAAAAGGGTGCTGACCCCAGCATGTGGCCCCCTGAGGCCATTCAAGCATTTGAATTCCTCAAAAAGAAATTCAGTTCAGCCCCCATTCTCAGACACCCCGATACTGCACTACCTTTTGTTGTTGAGGTTGATGCCTCTGAGGTAGGAGCTGGGGCAGTCCTTTCTCAAAGGCACCCGACTACCAACAAATTACATCCCTGTGCCTTTTTCTCCAGGAAATTCTTACCTGCTGAGGTGAATTACTATATAGGTAACAGGGAGTTGTTGGCAGTTAAGTGGGCCTTTGAGGAATGGCGGCATCTCCTAGAGGGTGCTAAACATCTGGTGACGGTCTATACTGACCACAAAAATCTTTTATATATAGAGTCTGCTAAACGCCTTAATCCGAGGCAGGCTAGGTAGGCTCTATTTTTCACAAGGTTTAATTTTTCTTTGACTTTCAGGCCTGGGACTAAAAACACCAAGGCGGATGCACTCTCTAGGAGTTTTGAATCCATTTCTTCTGACTCTAGTGAGTGTACTCCCATTATTCCCAGAGAATGATCATAGCAACCCTTGAATCTGACCTTTCTTCTTTGTTGCTCCCTCTTCAAACATCTACTCCTACAGATACCCCTTTGGGGAGATGGTTTGTACCATAGGAGTTAAGGGAGCAAGTATTAAGGGAGGTTCATGATTCTAAAATGGCAGGACATCCAGGTATTGCTAAAACAGTATCCCTGTTATCCCGTCATGTTTGGTGGCCATCATTCAGGGTTTGCTGATTTCCTTACCAATTCCAGAAAGACCTTGGACCACCCATCTTTCAATGGACTTTATTGTTGATTTGCCTCCTTCACAGGGAAAAACTGTGATCTGGGTGGTGGTGGATAGGTTTAGCAAGATGAGCCATTTTGTACCCCTTCCACACCTACCTTCTGCTAAATTCTTGGCTGATCTGTTTGTTACTCACATCTCTAAGATCCATGGTTTTCCTGAAAATTTTGTTTCTGATAGGGAGGTTCAGTTTGTCTCTAAGTTTTGGCGTGCTTTCTGTTCTTTGGTTGGGGTTGAATTATCATTTTCCTCTGCCTATCACCCCCAAACCAATGGTCAAACTGAAAGGATAAACCAGTCCCTTGAGCAATACCTCAGGTGTTATGTGTCAGACAACCAATCCACATGAGCTGAACTGTTACCCTGGGCTGAATTTGCATACAATAATGCTACCCATTCCTCCTCTGGAGAGTCCCCTTTCTTCGTGGTTAATGGGTTGCACCCCAAGGCATTCTCATTTTCCGGTACTAGCTCCCTGGTTCCCTCTGCTAATTCTTGTGTTGAACGTTTTTCTAGGGTTTGGTCGCAGGTTCACGACTCTCTGTCCGCAGCTGCCTCTGCTCAAAAAAAAAGCTGCTGACAGATCATGTAGAGAGGCACCCCAGTATAAAGAGGGAGACTCAGTGTGGCTTTCTACCAAAAATATTAAACTAAAGGTTCGCTCTCTCAAACTGGGGCCTAGGTTCATTGGTCCATACCCTATTTCTGAAATTATCAACCCATCTTGTGTTCGTCTTAAGTTGCCTGTTAATTTTAAGATTTCTGACTCATTTCACGTTTCTTTGTTAAAACCTGCTAACAATGTCCGTTTTGTTTCTGTTCCTCCCCCAGTGTTAGTTGAAGGTCAGCCTGAATATGAGATCCAGGAGTTTCTAGATTCCCGCCTTGTGCGTGGTAAGTTACAGTATCTTACCAGGTGGAAGGTTGATGACATCAGGACTGATCGCCTCAGGAATCAGTTCCATCAAAAATTTCCTGGGAAGCCTGGTGGTCCAGTGGCCCCCCTAGAGAGGGGGGTAATGTAACAGTACTTGTGCAGCGGGGTCGTCCACCGTGTCATCGGCAGGGACGCACGCCGCATGGTCCACGATTCGGCACTGATGCCGGCGCCATCTTGGATTCTAGGGCGCGTGCGGCGCGCCTCTTAAAGGCGCAGCCACGCTGGCGCATTTGTTCCAGCATGTTTTTGACGCCCGTTTGGTGCAAAATTTGAACCTATATAAGGCCCATTCTGTCTCCCAGCCAGTGCCCATGATAGAACTTGTTTCTTGTGGTTTCCTGAGCTGGTTTCCTGAGCCTTGTGCATCTGATCTGAATCTTGTCTGTCTGATAACCTGTGTTTGGCCCTGCCTGTATCCTGACTACTCTGAACTCTGTATCCTGACCTTAGCCTGCCTACGACAACTCTCCTGCTTAACCCCTTGATTGACAACCCGGTTTGACCCTTGCCTGCCTGATGATTCTGATATCTGCCTGCCTCGACCCAGCCTGTCTGACCATTCTTCTGCCTAATCCTTTTGTACCGTGACCTTCGGCCCAAAAGACTTTGCTAACAGCCGTGCCCCTTCGCCAGCCAGAACATCTTGCCTTGCACCCCTCGTAAAGTCCATGTGGCACCCAAGTAAGCTGAGGGCTCCTCCCGAAGCCCAACGGTGGTCACACTACTGGTGAAGCCGAGCCGAGACCAGGGTGCTTGGCATTTGTTCTGTTATCGGGTGCCGGCCGTGACACTGCCCCCATACTCCAGATGAGGCCTCACCAGGGACCTATAAGGAGACACAATTATGTTTTCATCCCTTGAGTTAATGCCCTTTTTTATACAAGACAGAACTTTATTTGCTTTAGTAGCCACAGAATGAAAACTTGTTATCTACAAAAACCCCTAGATCCTTCTCATTTTACGGAAACTCCTAACACACTGCCATTTAGTGTATAACTTGCATTTATATTATTTTTGCCAAAGTGCATAACCTGCATTTATCAACATTGAACCTCATTTTCCAGTTTGCTGCCCAGTTTTCCAGTTTAGACAAATCACTGTGCAAAGTGGCAGCATCCTGCATGGAACCTATAGTTCTGCACAATTTAGTCTCATCTGCACAAATAGAAATAGTACTTTCAATGGCCACCTCCAGGTCATTAATAAACAAGTTGAAAAGCAAGGGACCTAGTACAGAGCCCTGCGGTACTCCACTAACAACACTGGTCCAATTCTTTGTAGTCTATCTTTTAGCCAGTTCTCTATCCAGGTACAAATACTATGTTCCAGGCCAACATTCCTTCATTTAACCAGTAACCTTCTGTGTGGCACTGTATCAAATGCTTTAGCAAAATCTAAGTAAATCACATCCACTGCCATCCCAGAATCGAAGTCTCTACTTACCTTCTCATAAAAAGAAATTAAGTTAGTCTGGCAAGATCTATTACGCATAAAACCATGCTGGCAGACACTAAAGTATTATGATTTGCTATAAAGTCCAGTATCTTATCCTTTATTAACCCTTCAAAAAGCTTTCCTACTACTGACGTCAGACTAACTGGCCTATAGTTTTGAGGCTGAGAACAGGATCCCTTTTTGAATAGAGGCACCACATTAGCAATTCACCAGCCTCTTGACACTACACCAGATCTCAATGAATCCTGAATAATTAAGTAAAGAGGTTAGGCAATCACAGAGCTAAGCTCCATAAGTACCCTGGGATGAATACCATCTGGCCCGGACCTTTGTTTAACTTAACATGTTCTAGTCTCTTTTGAATTTCCTCGTGTGTGAACCATGCATCATTAGTTGCACTACCAGAACTGGGACCAACAAGAAGGAAACTTTCATAAACTGGTTCCTCATTTGTGTAGACAGATGAAAACATGGGTTCAGAATCTGCACTTTTTGTTTGTTTTCATCAACCAGCTGACTCCCCCCTCTGATATTAAATTATTATAAATTATTAATAATAAATTATTATTCGGCTTTAATTATTATTAATAATAAATTATTATTAACTTGAAAGCCTTAAAAGCAGGTCTTTTCTTACCCACCTCAACACCAACACTTCTATTGAACCAAAAAGGTTTTGCTTTGCAACGACGTTCCTTGCTTACAAGTGGAATATACTGACAAGTAGATTTATTAAGCAGCATTTTAAAAACTTCCCATTTTTGTTCTGTGTTTAACCCTGCGAAAAGCATTTCCCACTTAATATGTTGCAGAGATGCCCTTATACTGTCACAGTTTGCACGTCTGAAATGTAGAGTTTTAGTTGGTCCCTTATAGAATTGCTTCTGCAGCAGAATCTCAAAGGAGACCATGTTATGATCACTATTCCCTAAATGCCCCTCACCCACACAAATGTTAGAGATGAGTTCAGTATTGTTAGTTATTACAAGGTCCAAAAGAGAGTTATTCCTAGTAGGTTCTTGAACGAGCTGGAATAAAAAGTTGTCATTCAGCATATTTACAAACCTACTAGCTTTTTGTGTCTTAGCAACCCCATTACCCCAGTCAATGTCTGTATAATTGAAGTCACCCATAGCAACAACGTGACCCAGCTGTGAAGCCGCTTGTATCTGCAAGAGTAGCTGGGCTTCATACTCGACACTTATACCAGGTGGTTTATAACATACACCAATGATAATTCTCTTTGTTACCTTTTGCCCAGTCAAAATCTCTACCCAGAGTGATTCTACACCCTCACCAGTGGCAGCTATTGTTATTTCTTTAGTGTCTGACTTTAATTCAGGCTTTACATACAAACACACTCCTCCACCCGCTATTTAATCCCTCTGTCCCTCCTAAAAAGGGTGTAACCAATTCTTTACCTCACCCCCCTTGTCTAGTTTAAACACTCCTCCAACCTCTTAGGCATTCGTTCCCCTAGCACCGTGGGTACCAATATTTACTAGCCCCACCCAATAATTTGTCTACTGATCTACCACATGCTGAACCCTGGCACCAGGTAGACAGCAAACTGTTTGGATGTAGCGACCTGGATGACAGATTCCCCTATCCACTTTCCTAATAATTGAGTCCCCTACAACCACAATGTGCTTAGGCCTGACTCTACTTTCCTCCCCACCACTACTAGAGAAACTGGTCTCCCGGCTGTTAGAGAGATCAGCCCCATCTAGAATTGCCAATTCAGAGTTCATACTCCCATCTATGGATGGGCGAATTTGACACGTTTCGTTTTGCCCAAAATTTGCTCAGAGGTAAGCAGTTTGGATCCCTTGTTCCAAATCTACATACATATGAGTCAGACCTTCAATCTTTTTAGCACTCATTATCCCAGTTACAGATCAAAACAGGAATAAAAAAAATAGGGTTTAGAGTAAACTTTTGACCTAGTTTGAACCTCCTTTAGTTGGAAACTTCTGTGTTTGTAACTCCACTTAAAGAACAAACACTTACAAGCAGCTAAACACTAGAGCAAGATCCACTGGAGTCTCTGGGCTTCTATTTATACAGTCTGTTCAGGTTCAACTAATCAATCTCCAACCCCTCAAACTGGGGGGAAAAATAACTGCAAAGTAAATCAGGTTGTGACAAAATTGCTTGTAAGTACAATAGCACCAACACTTTACTATGTAGCACCCAAGACAGAAAAAACTATACAAATGAATAACCACAGTATTTAAATATAAAATATTACTATAAAATAACAGTTAACAAATACTTATCATTTTAAGTTGATTTGTTTGATTTTAGTTGTTTTTTTACAGTCTGCAGCCTGTTAGTAAGTATGATTGTGAGTATATTGGTTATTTGATTTTATAATAACAGTTTGTCAGTTTTACAGGAGACATTCATTTGAAGTCCACAGTGAACAGAGTGGAATTTTTTATTTCATTAAAGCAGGGAGTTGCAAGTCAACCAAAGTTTTTTGTTCCAATTTGTGAAACAGTTAAAGTTAGAGTAGAAGCTCTACAAGAGTTCTATGGGTGGAAAAACACTTTTAATTCTAAACTATCACATGTACAGGGAGTGTTGCGTATTTTGAAACATGAGAAAAGACGATGCCTTTCCTATAAACCGAAATATATTCCAGGAGTAAAGTGCCTCCACCTTCTGTGCAAATTGCCTACTTACAAACCACTGCTGTGGTATTATGAATATAACGAGAAGCCCTTTCTGATCCCTCCTTCAGGGTTCGCCGCTCCTTCCAGGTTCCAAGCCAGGAATAAAACCAATAATAGGGTAATACCGTTTTTATTAAGAACTAGTTAAAATCAATGAAAAAATTTTACACTCACATTTACCCTCACGGGTTTTGCGCATTCAGTCCAATAAAAAGTTTGTATGGGGTCCCAGGGGGTAGTCCTGTCTGCTCGCTCCAGACTCCCTCGTGGTGCCTTGCTTTTGGGCTGTTGTGTGCCCCAAACTGTGCCTAGGCCTGTTACAGGAAAGGCATCGTCTTTTCTCACCCTTATCGCTAACCTATCCCTCCATTAATAGTCACCTGAAGGGAAAAGGGGAGAATACATCTATTAACATCTATTATATGCACAGGGTGATATCCCATATTATAAACGTATTACGCTATGCTTGTTTTTAATTTCTGTTGCCACAGGCGCTGATCTCTTCTTATACATATCCCTTTGGGAATATATATACGCTTGATTTGGACTTGTATACAGTTGAGACTGTGAAGGGGTCGGCAAGAAATAATCTAAGAGACTGACATTTTTTAACTGATTGCATTTATAAGCAATATATTGTTTTTATTTATTTTGAAACATAATGTGTACAGTTCATGTAGGGATCCATTGGGTTTACTTCCCCTAGTGTGGCCAGCAGGGAGTTGAATATGGAAGGGGGAATGAGTCCTTTTTCTCCAGTGAAGTGTGCCCTGGCAGTTCCAGATTTTGCCAATGAAGGTGCCATGTGCTCTGCCTCTTTTCTATTTAACTCCAGGAGGGAGTGGATCCTGCAGCGGCTCCTACAAACTAGGCCCTTAGTTATTGGAGGGCTCAAGGGTGGACTGGTCAGCTAGAGAGCCTGGTAGCCCTGCCCGAAGATGAAAGATGTCCTGGGAGACGAAAGGAGAGGTATTTATGGCAGGTAGCACTACCTGGGGACATTTTAAGATCTCTTGGGGGAAGGGACTAAACTGTGACTGCCTTTGTCCACCTAGAGTGGAGTGTGGGACAGTGAGTACTGGTTAAGACTGTGCCAGAGTTGGACTTACCACACAGGTTCCCCAATGCAGGGATTATATTGTTATTATTACAGATTTCTAAATAAAGTTAATTTGTTTACTGCACTTGTGTGTTTTATTGGTTCCTAGTGAAATTCCCCTGAGGTGTAATTCCTCAGTGTCCACTAGGTGGAGGCACTGCATTAAAAATTCCCAACATTTTTCATATAGTGAAGGGGATTCAGGCCCTGTATTGTGAAAATTAATTGTTTTTGTCATGTCTCCAGCATACACTTTTCCCATATTTGGGATTTCCCTATTCTCTTGCTGTGGGCTCCCTCCTATGAACACTTTCTGTAAGTGCACAAGGTCACTTATTCTCCACCCCATAGTGCTTACAGCAGTATTCTGAACTGATTAGGCAACTGTACTGCCACCATGTGACCTAATGCAATGCCTTGTGGGAGCCAGGACTCCATTTTACACCATCCATGCTGCTGAAAAGACACAGTTTGCATCTCTCTTATGATAGAATCGCTGGTAAGCTAAATAGTTGCACCAAGCACCTTTACAACTGCCAGCACCCCCCAGAGACATCATACCTCCCAACTGTCCCTTTTTTGGAGGGACAGTCCCTCTTTTGACAGCTCAACCCACAGTCCCTCATTTGTACTGGAAAGTCCCTCTTTTCTCTGCACTGAACAGCCAGAAAAAGAAACAAAGTTTCTCACTTAATTGGCTTTTAGCAGAGAGCCCAGAACAGTTAACAGGTGCAAATAAGATACTTTGTAACAATTTTGAGACACAAAAACACAGTTTAGATAAGGAGAAATATTTTCAAACTTTCGTAACCTGCCAAATTTTGTAAAACAAACATGGTAATTAGGGGGTATGGCCACAGAAAGTGGTGTGGTCAAAACATTGCTGCGCTACATGCAGAACAATTTTTTTGTCCCTCTTTTTACTTCCAAAATGTTGGGAGGTATAAGACATTGCTGCATAGACATTTCATGCCAGCTAACATTTTTGATGTTGCATGTATATGCATATATGTTAATTTGCATGTTTGATAGCTCATTGCAAGCTTACTTATTATATTTTTGTTATTTTATTACAGTTTCACATCTTATTCCACTTGCCTATCCAGTAAAATTTACAGACTCCAAGCTCAGTCTCTTTATTGGATTGTGGGAAGGTTTAGCTGCATGTCAAACTACACACTGCCCCAGGATAATACGTAGCGAGGACAGAACAGTGAAACAGCACTACCTCAAAGGTGGGATTGAACTGTATCTCACTGCCTGTGCAGTAAAACAGCAGCTACCACACAAGTAATCAGATAGCACAGATAACATCACATTATAGCGATCCAGATATGGCCACGGCTATTAACTCATTGCAGCGCAAAGAAGCCACTACAGCTAAAACAGGCAAAGGCTTATCCAGCGTCGCATAATGTCACAGAAGAAGTCATCTTCATTAGTGACTAGGTCCCAAGTTTCAGGCTCTTCGCATCGCTCATCTGTCACCAATGCAGCCGCCATTGCCCGCGTAAAGACAAAAGCCACAAAGGCCCGTGCCGCCTTCGCAGAGAGGGAAATGGAGGTAAAAGTAAAGAGTGCACTCTTAGAAGCAGAAAGGAAAGCAGAGAGTACACACTTGGGAGCAGAAAGTAAAGCAGAGAGTGCACGCTTAGAAGCAGAGAGGGAAGCAGAGAGTGCACGCTTAGAAGCAGAGAGTGCATGCTTAGAAGCATCCCTAGAAAAATTGGGCATAGAGAAAGAAGCTGCAGCAACCTTAGCGGAAGCAGAGGCTCTAGAGATGATTGTGTAACCTGACAGTGAAAGACACAGCAAAGTACCTGATCTGGAGATTGAACCCCAAGATCCACTATAATGCACTAAAGAGTACATCTACCAGCACTCCAAACAGGATACAGATTCTGTTTCAGCACAACAACCAGACCAACATGCTGCTCCAGGGCCAGACCAAGGACGTCATACACCTCCAAAGGCCAGCAGCAAGTCACAAAGGCACCAAAGAGACTACGCTGAAAAAAGTGATCCTGCCTACAACAACCACTTCAACCAGGTACCCAAGCCTAGGGTTAACCCTGCACCTACCTCCTCAGCTGTGTCACAATGGTATGTCACAGTCCAGCCTAAAAGAGAGCCTCCAGACAGGTATGACTATACAACACCTTCTCACTATTACACTCATCAACCCTCTTATCCTGGTAGTAACCAGGTCACAATGGACTTTGCCAAGTTCTTTGCACAGCATGAGCTAGTCACAAAAGGTAAAGTTTAATGACCGCCCAGAGAGCTTCAGAGCCTGGTGATCCTCCTTTTGGAACACAATCAGAGACTTAGACCGTTCATACAGTGAGGAAATCAACCTCCTTATCAAATATCTAGGAACTGAGTCTGCAGACCATGCCAAAAGGATCAAAGTCATTAACATAAATCACCCAGAGACTTGTCTCAGAATGATCTGGCACAGACTTAATGAATGCTATGGCTCAGCAGAGGTTGTAGAAAACACACTCTTTAAGAGAATTGATGACTTCCCTAAAATAACCATTAAAAGTTACCAAAAACTTAGGGAATTAAGTGACTTATTAATGGAACTACAAGTAGCCAAAACTGAAGGAGACTTACCGGGACTTGCATTCTTAGACACAGCCAAAGGTGTTAACCCCATAGTACAAAAATTGCCCTATAACTTACAAGAGCGGTGGAGGGCACACGGGTCAAAATTCAAAGAAGTGCACAATGTTCCATTTCCTCCTTTCACTGTATTCATGGACTTTGTATACCAACAAGCTAAGATGAGAAATTACCCTAGCTTTGATTTCACTTTGCCACATACCACCCCTTCAGTACTTAATACTCGTAAAGCAGCAGTAACAGTACACAAAACTAATGCTTCCTCTTTAGATTCCTTTCACAGATCTGCAAAACCTTCTCATGAGGAGACAAGGACTAAAGACCCTGGTAAGCAGTGTCCTTTACACCAGAAACCTCAACCCCTTCTGAAATGCAGAGCCTTCAGAGAGAAGTCCATAGAGGACTGCAAAGCTTTCCTAAAGGAAAACAACATCTGCTACAGGTGCTGCTCATCAACATCTCATCTTGCCAAGGACTGTAAGGTCAGTGTAAAATGCATAGAATGTGACAGCACGCATCACAACACAGCTTTACACCCTGGGCCAGCCCCATGGACTGTACCTTACACCAAGAGTTCCAGCAATCATGGCGGGGAGGAATATAGCAGTGTCACAAACACACAAGAAATCACTTCCCAATGCACAGAAATCTGCAATGGTGCCGTAGGAGGCAGATCCTGCTCCAAAATGTGGCTGGTCAGAGTATACCCGACAGGCCAAACAGATAAAAGCATTAAGCTCTATGCAATCCTGGATGACCAGAGCAACAGATCTTTAGCCTGTCCAGCCTTCTTTGATGCATTTAAAATCAAGGGCCCAAACAATCCTTACTCTCTAAAGACATGCTCAGGAGTTGTCGAGACAGGAAGAAGGGCATCTGGATATCAAGTAGAGTCCATAGACGGAAAGTTATGCCTACCCTTACCAACTATAATTGAATGCATCCAGATCCCAGATAATAGATCTGAAATCCCTACACCAGACATAGCTAAGCATCATGTACACTTGAAACGTATAATGCACTTAATCCCCGAACTTGACCCCAAGGCTCAGATAATGCTTCTCCTTGGAGGAGATATGCTACGGGTCCACAAAGCAAGAGACCAGATAAATGGCCCTCACAATGCACCTTATGCCCAGAAGCTAGACCTCGGATGGGTCTTAATAGGAGGCGCTAGCCTTGGAAGTGTACACAAACCAGCCTGCATAAACAGCATGCTCACAAATACATTAGAAAATGGGCATCCCTGCATTTTTCCACCATGCCACAACCAGTTCCTAATAAAGGAAAAACCTTACAGCACCCGCATGGGACACACACCCCTCCACCTTTCTGATGATAGTTTCACCCATGCCAGTGATCAAGGATCATTTAGGATGCACTGTGTTCCAGAGAACAAGAGAGGACAACCAATTAGCAATGTCTATTGAAGATAAACTCTTTTTAAAAATAATGGAACAAGAACTAGTTAAAAACAATTCAAACAGTTGGGTCGCCCCCCTACCCTTTAGGCCTCAGAGACAACGCCTACCTAATAACAGAGAGGAAGCCCTTAGACGTTTCTCTTCTCTCAAATGCAACTGTCAAAGAAAACCAGAGATAATAGAGCACTTTTCTTTCATGGAAAAAATATTTGAGAATAACCATGCAGAGATAGCACCCACCCTCAAAGACTGGTACCTACCAATATTTGGGGTGTATCACCGAAAGAAACCAGGACAGATTAGAGTGGTCTTTGATTCCAGTGCCAAATTCAAAGGTGTTTCCCTAAATAATGTTCTCCTCACAGGCCCTGACCTCAATAACAAACTTTTGGGAGTTCTCTTTAGTTTCCGCAAAGACTCTAATGCCTTTATTGCTGACATTAAACAAATGTTCCATTGTTTTCTTGTCTGAGAGAAAGACAGAAATTACCTGAGATTCCTTTGGTTCAGAGATAATGATCCTTCTAAAGACATCGCAGAGTACCGCATGAGGGTGCACATCTTCGGCAAAAGTCCTTCACCCGCAGTCGCAATTTACGGGCTCAGGCGCTCTGCTCAGGAATGTGAGGTAAGGTACGGGTCAGATGTTGCACAATTGGTAGAAACAGACTTCTATGTGGACGACTGCTTAAAGTCCTCAACCTCAAGTGAAGCCGCAGTCAGCCTTCTCAAAAGAGCACAAGAAGCACTTGCCTGCTCCAACCTCAGGCTCCACAAAGTGGCTTCTATAACAAAGCAGTGATGGAAGCCTTCCCTTCCCAAGACCATTCAAATGATCTAAGAGACTTAGACTTGGGAGCTGATTCCTTACCTGTGCAATGGAGCCTCGGGGTTCTGTGGGACTTAAAGTCTGATACCTTTGCCTTCCAAGTAAACAGAGAAGAAAAACCCTTTACTCGTAGAGGTGTTCTGTCCACAATAAATAGCCTGTATGATCCCCTAGGATTCGCTGCTCCTGTTACCATACCAGGTAAAGCACTTTTAAGAGATTTAACCCTGGAATCATCTGATTGGGACACCCCACTGACTCCTGACAAAGGTAATTCGTGGGGAGAATGGAGAAGTTCCCTAAAGGCTCTCCACAACCTTTTTGTTATACGTCCATATGCCCCGGTAACTTCTACAGAGGTACAAAGCCAAAGACTTTGTGTGTTCTCTGATGCTTCGGTTAAGGCCATAGCTGCTGTAGCATACCTTAAAACTGTGGATATCTATGGACAATGTCACATTGGGTTTGTTATGGGCAGGGCAAAACTGGCGCCAATCCCAGAACACACTATAGCCATACTAGAACTCTGTGCTGCTGTTCTAGCTGTATATCTATCAGAGCTCATTACAATAAAGACAGGCATAGAACTCAAAGAAACTGTATTCTACAGACAGCAAGGTAGTACTAGGCTACATCTATAATGAAACCAGAAGGTTTTTTGTTTTTGTCAGCAACAGGGTGCTCAGAATCAGACGATCAACACATCCATGACAATGGAACTATGTACCCACGGACTGCAACCCTGCAGATCATGCAACCAGAGCTGTTGTCGCAAGTCAGCTTAAAGACACATCTTGGCTCACAGGACCAACATTCTTGTACAACACAGAGCAAACTAATCCTGAAAGTGAGACATTTGAACTAATAAATGCCAACTCAGATGGTGAAATTCGTCCACAAGTGTCTACATGTCATACAACGACCACTGATAACCAACTTAAGTCCAGCAGATTTAACAGATTCTCAACTTGGAAATCACTCATCTGAGCTGTCACTTGCTTAACCCACATAGCGCACTCCTTCAAACATACTTCATCTACAAATGTAAGTCCCTGCAAAAGATGGCATCACTGCCAGAAGGTCTACACAGTGGCAGAACTTCAGAAAGCAAAATATGTCATCATCCGCACTGTACAACAAGATACCTATTCCAAAGAGATTGACTGTATCATAGGAAACAATCCTGTTCCCAAAGATAGCACTTTAAGGAAGCTTGACCCATTCCTTGTCCAAACTAGCCCATTGAGAGTAGAAGGCCATCTTGCGAACACCTTCTGGGACAGATGGAGAAAGCAATACATCTCCACTTTGCAGCCACTTTGCAAATGGCAATCTACCAAGCCCAACCTCAAACCTAGCAATGTTGTTCTGTTGAAAGGCTGTCAGTCACAGAGGAGTGTATGGTCCTTGGGTCTTGTCAGCAAAACATTTCCAAGTGAGGATGGAAGAGTCCGAAAAGGTTGAGGTCAAAACCCCCAAACAAGGAGAAACAAAATTGTTCTTCAGACCAGTTTCTGAACTGACTTTACTTATCTCCTGAGGAATAAAGTGGTGACATCTATAGATGCCAGATGGGGAGTGTCATGTCTCCAGCATACGCTTTTACCATATTTGGGATTTCCCTATTCTCTTGCTGTGGGCTCCCTCCTATGAACATTTTCTGTAAGTGCACAAGGTCACTTATTCTTCACCCCATATTGCTTACAGCAGTATTCTGAACTGATTAGGCTACTGTACTGCCACCATGTGACCTAATGCAATGCCTTGTGGGAGCCAGGACTCCATTTTACACCATCCATGCTGCTGAAAAGACACAGTTTGCATCTCTCTTATGATAGTATCACTGGTAAGCTAAATAGTTACACCAAGCACCTTTACAACTGCCAGCACCCCCCAGAGACATTGCTGCATAGACATTTCATGCCAGCTAACATTTTTGATGTTATATGTATATGCATATATGTTAATTTGCATTGTTCATTGCAAGTTCATTGCAAGCTTACTTATTTGGTTCTGTTATTTTATTAAAGTTTCACATCTTATTCCACTTGCCTATCCAGTAAAATCTACAGACTTCAGTTCTCCGTCTCTTTATTGGAGTGTGGGAAGGTTTAGCTGCATGTCAAACTACACACTGCCCCAGGGTAATACGTAGGGAGGACAGAACAGTTTTATTTGAGAGTGTACATCCTATACTACACAAGGTGTCACAATAGGGCTATGTACATTTTTGTTAAAAGGGGGTTGTGTAATGAGTAAATGCACCAAGTACCTTGTATTTATATGAATTTTGGCACAAACTATTACATGATAGCCCAATTGATGTGATTCATTTGTATTTTATATGAATTGTAACACATGTAGTGATTGGCGGATTTGTCCCACTTCGCTTTGCCGGCAACAATTTGATGTGCATTGAAGTCAATGGGCATGTGTTTAATTGTCGCCGGTAAAATTCACCCATCACTAAACACAAGTGAGGGCACAATAGTACATTCATGTAGTTTTTTAAATTTATTTTAAGCACATTTAGTTTGCAAAGAATGAATTTCAAATAATATCATTGTTTAATTTTTTTTCAAATACTACAATATAAATTATTGTTTCTGTCCCCCACCATCTTTCCATATTTTCTTACATATTTTCCTGTTTTATTTTTTGGTGTTCTCTTTTTCTTCTTTTCTTTTACCATTTTTTTCTTCTCTTTTTATCTCTTTCTTTTTGTGGGTGTTTCAATATATTTTCTTTTGTATGTACCTGACAAGACCCAGCCTGGGAATCTAACCAGAAGAGAGTGATCCAATCCTACAAATCATCTAATTGCTTAAGCATTGTTTGGAGTGGGTATCAGTTACACAAATTGTTTAACCCTTTCCCTGCCAGCCAATTTGTCCTAAATGCGAACATCTACTGCCAAGCAGTTTCTAGATATTTTCTACTCTTTCCCTTTAAGAGCCTTTCCTGGGAGGGTCTTTTAGTTTACCCAGGAAAACAATTTTGTTTTTAAAAATATGCTAGAATTTTGGTGTAATGCCACTTCTGTAAAGAAATATAGGCTTCTAAGTGTCTAATAAAATGAAAAAAAAAAATGTTTCACATAGTAAAATCACATATATTAGAAACATCATTTATTTTATGTACGAGAACACGGCCGATTTGGAAAGGTCTATGTCTCCTGAACGTGCCAATGTGCCAATACCAAATATATATATATATATATATATATATATATATATATATATATATATATATATATATATAGTTTTATGGAGATTTCTCACTTGTATAGATCAAAATCTACAAGCAGTACACTAGCAAATTTCCAAATATTTTCCCCGCCACCAAAGTTGTGGCGTAATTCAGTCGCAGAGTGTGCGCATAAATATTTGCATTTTTGACATATTTAAAAAGCTCTTGTAGACATTTGCATTCTGAAAATTCTTCCGCAATTCTGTTCACACCAAACTTATTCAGCTTTATAAATATAACCAGGGCAGGGCAAATATATTCACTTTGTGCACCAATCTGCCTTGTGCGAAGTTTATAAATGAGCCCCACTGAGTTTCTAAAGTGTTCTGTCTCCTGTTTGATCTTCACACTTGTTCATGTTCATTATGACTGACTCTGTGTTGCTGTTCATCCTCTTTCTTCAACACTTAAGTTTCAATTTAGGTTTATTTTGGTCATCGGTGTGTTGGTTTGTTTTTCATACAATATCTTTGTGCGCCGAAAAGTCTTTGCCAACACCACAATGTGTCACAGCCATAAAGATTCACAGACAATTTGCCCTTTAGTAAATTTGCCCCTTAGAGTCTATAGGTTTTTTTCTCTGTGAAACACAGTGAGATATTTTGCTCATCCCTATTAAAGAACTAGGGTTGCCACCTTTCCTACAGACTAACTCTGGGTGGGGAGGCAGGGCTGTGACATAGCAGGAGGTGGGGCCATGACATTGCAGGGGTAGATGTAATGTAGAGGGGCAGGGCTATAACGTGGTGTGAGGCGACTGGCCGATCACCACTTCAATCTCAAGGAATCCAGCACCGGTTTTCCTAATTTGGACAACTGGGCAGGCAGTTTTGACCCGGACAGTCCTTCAAAGACAGGTGTCAACCCTAAAAAAAACCCACAGTACAGACACCCTAAAATGATCACAGCTTTCTGTAATTTCTGTTACTTCTATTTTTCTACTTCTATTTTAGGTGCCAAGAGCTCAGTGCACAGAAAATTGTGTCCCCGGCTTCAGGAAGTCAATATTGCCTGGATCCCTTCTGTGTTGTTATAAATGTGTCCCATGTCCTGAGGGTGAAATCTCCAACAAACCTGGTATAACTGCTTGCTTAATATACATTACTTCTCCTTGTGTAAGAACATTTAGTAGACTATGGAGAGATACAATGAATGTGACAATTTATCAGAGCAGTAGTCATACTATCAAGATGTAAGAAGCTATTTTTTGACCATAAGAAAGTGTGGGATAGTATTCAAGTGTCACAACTTTGTGACCATTTTACTTTGCACTAGTGGACATATATGACTTCCATTAGTTCTCCCAGATTCATTCAACCTCCATTATAATTATCTTGCCAATACCTACTTTAATAGCTCGTACTGTTACTGACCCATTGCTCATCACATTGTGGGGCATGTTTACTAACATTGGAGATAAATATCTGGAGAGATTTCTGGAGATGTTGCCCATAGCAACCAATCAGATCTTTGCTTTTGTTTTCTAACTTGGCTGTGGCTGTTTAAATCTAATTGCTGATTGGTTGCCATGGGCAACATCTCCAAAAATCTCTCCAGATATTTATCTCCAATGTTAGTAAACATGCCCCTGTTTGTCCATTTACATCTGAATAATATGTTTGAAGGTTCAACTGTTGCATCATCAAATTTTGCAATAGTCCTTGGTATAAGACTGTTTACATACTGTAGATGTGGGATCTGTTATCCAAAATGCTTGGGACCAGTGGATGTCTCAAAAGTGGCCCTTATCTTATTTGGAGAATGTTGTGTATGATTATATCAATTCATACTGATGGAAAAACAATCCTATTCAGTTTAATTAATAACAACGTTATTTTAGCAGACTTAAAGGAGAAGGAAAGCTCCAAGACAGTTTATTGCCAATAGAATAGCCACAATAGTGCAAGCTAGAACGCTATATTTATTCTGCAGAATGCTTTACCATACCTGAGTAAACAGCTCTAGACACTGTCTCTGTTTGTTTAGGATAGAAGCTGCCATATATGCTTGGTGTGACATCACTTCCTGCCTGAGTCTCTCCCTGCTTACTAACAGCTCTGAGCTCAGATTACAGTAGGAATGGGAGGAGGGAGGGGGAGAGGAGCAAACTGAGCATGCTCAAGGCCGTGCCCTGGAGGTTTAAGCTGAAAACAGGAAGTCTGATACAGAAGCCCATGTGTACACAATAAAAGCAAAGAAATGTGGTGTTTCTTTTGACAGAGGACTCAGAGTAGAATTACTTTGAGGGTTTACTGGTGTATTTATATAGACCTTTCTGATAAAGCTTACTTAATTTTAGCCTTTCCTTCTCCTTTAAGTTATCGAGATCCAATTTGCATAAACACCCCTTATCCTGAAGATCCCCAAGATTATGAATAGTGGATCCTTTCATCATATTGTAATATATTCTTAATGAATTAGGATAAAGTCAGTGTAGGACTGGCCAGACAAGGGATAACATATTACAATGAAAATTGCTCTTAACAGAAGTATTTGTTTATTCCTCCCTGTTCTCTGGTTCTGCAGAATTCAGTTCCACCAAAGCAGAGAATAGAAAGGATCAGAGGGGCACTGCTTTCAGTAACAATTATAAATAGAAATACAAAAACAGCTGCAATTAATATTTATTGCAAAGTTACATAGAATCACAGTTTCATTTGGCAAATTAGTATTTTTGTATTGATATCAACTGTATTTGATTAGTGATGGGCGAATTTACTTGCCAGGCACGAATTTGTGGCAAATTTGCCTGTCACGCTGCTGGCGTCAAAGTTTTTTCAATGCTAGCGACGGTTCCGACGCCGACACCTATTTAGACGGCGGTGACAATAAATGGACGCCCATGGACTTTAAGGGGCAACGGTGTCAACCTTGAAACCGGTGCACATTTTGATACCGGAAAATTGTCGCTGGTGTCAAAATTGCTGTTTTTAAATTTTTCACCAGTTTCAGAGGAAATTGGTGATGAAGCAAAACAGGACAAATTTGCCCATCACTATATTGATCTGTATTTGAACATTTGTTCGTATTTCACCTTGGCTTGGCCACATGAAGGTTTATTTAAGACCGTAAATTAAATTTAAAAAATAAGGGCAGTTTCCCTACCTTAAAGGTGGGCCTAATTTGTGAATTCCCACTGTGGGCTGTATCTTTTCTACTAGATTATATTAATGACTATTCATAGTTACTTCATAGTTTTATAATATGTGGATGACTCCTCTTTGAACTTGAATATCAGGTGTTAAAGTGCATCATTTATTTTTGAGTCTGATTGTTTTTTTCATTATTTTCACCCTACAAGACAGTGAGAACTGCATCAGGTGCGAAGACATGGAATGGTCCAATAAGAAAAGGACTATCTGCATTGCAAGAACAGAAGTATTTCTTTCATACACAAATGATGTGATTTCTGTGATGTTTTCATTAATCTCAGTTCTATTCTTTTTTCTAAGTCTTCTGATTTCAGGAGTTTTTATATCATACCGGGACACCCCCATTGTGAGAGCCAACAACAGGAGTCTGAGCTTCCTCCTCCTTGTCTCCATCAAGCTGAGCTTCCTCAGTGTGTTTCTGTTCCTCGGTCGCCCTGTGGATATAACCTGCATGCTGTGTAACATCACTTTTGGAATCACCTTCTCCATAGCTGTCTCTTCTCTCCTGGCCAAGACTATCATGGTTTACATTGCTTTCAAAGCCACCAAGCCAGGGAGCTTGTGGAGAAAATGGGTGGGAGTCAAACTGTCCAATTCTGTAGTCTTGTTCTGCTCATCCATTCAAATAATAATCTGCATGACTTGGTTGGCCATTTCTCCTCCCTTTCAGGAACTGGACCTTCACACTTACCCTGGAACCATCATCATTCAGTGCAATGAGGGCTCAGCTATTGGCTTTTACTCAGTTATTGGGTATATGGGGCTTCTGGCAGCTGTTAGTTTTGTTTTAGCATTTTTAGCTCGGACATTACCGGACAGTTTTAATGAGGCCAAGTACATCACTTTCAGCATGTTGCTCTTCTGCAGTGTTTGGATCACAATGATCCCGGCCTATCTGAGCACCAAAGGCAAAAACACTGTGTGTGTGGAGATATTTGCCATACTCACCTCAAGTGCTGGACTTTTATTCTGTATATTTCTGCCCAAATGTTACACAATTTTCTTTAAAATTGAAATGAACACAAAATCACAACTATTTAGGAACAAACCATATTGATTAAGATAAATCACAATACAGCTTGTGTTGTATTTTTTCTATATTAATATTTTTAGGGATGCACCGAATTCACTTTTTTGTTTTCGACCGAACCCCCGAATCCTTAGTGAAAGATTCGGCTGAATACCGAACAGAATCCGAACCCTAATTTGCATATGTAAAAAAAATGACTACCATGTTATGTGACGAAAAGTCACATGATTTTAAGGATTCGGATTTGTTTCGGCCAGGTACAAGAATTCGTCCAAATCCTGCTGAAAATGGCCGAATCCTGGCCGAATACCGAACCAAATCCTGGATTCGGTGCATCCCTAAATATTTTAAACCTTTTTAAAGGCAACAAATCATCGAGAGCTTTGTTCTATTTTACATGATGTTTAGTCCAAATACACTGCACAGAGTCATCTTCCCCTCTTTTTTCTCCATTTTTCTCCATTTTTCTCAATTTTACTTTTTTGCAAGACAGTTCACTCTCCTAAGCTTTACCTTTTGAGCATTTCCTTCTCTCAAAGTATTAGTTTTTGCTTTTGCCTTAAACTTATTTTATTTGATTTTAAGAGTAATTGGGTAAAAAAAAGAGTAACTTGTTGGAATCCAATATTTGTTGCTTTGCTGATACATATAGTAGGTTATATATATATATCTTCCAAGTATAAGAAAAACATGAAAAACAACATAAGAAAATTTAAAGCAGATGGAGTCTGGTTCCACACCCTTGGTACAGTCTCAAAATTTGCTTTCTCAGAATCAGTCAATAGAGAGGAATACTCCTCAATTGCATCTGAAATGGTGAGATTATTAAATCAAGTTATTTAGCAATCCATTGGCAAAACTATAGAAAAATTAAACTGTAGATTAATAAAATCATAAAAAAACCATAATAAAACCAGTTGGGCAGTCATGATAAAAAAAAAACTTAAGTAGACTTGAGTCTACTGTTTCAACTATTCATTAAGAGTCATTCAATGAACATGAGAACATTTAATTTTGGGAAAATTGTACACAAGAATTTTTTTTTAAAGTAGATGACATAGAAAACCAATCCAGATGTAATAACCTTTAAAAGTGTAGACATCCCTGAAACCTAAAAGATGGACTCTTTAGTCAAGAAGTAAGTATCCCAATAATTGGGTATTTCTCTGGAATCTAATCCAATGAAAGTTGAAAGACTTCACAGACTTGGTCCACTTAAAGCCTCTCTTCAAACTAGACCAAGAGCTGTCATCGCCAAATTCCTTGACTATGCTTATAAAAGTACTCTATTCCAAGCACACAAAAGATCCAAAAATCTGGCATTAGAGGGGAAAAAATAAAAACATTTCAGGATTATTCATTATACCTATCCCAAAAGAAATAAAAGTAAAAGTGGAAAAGAGGAAAGAATTTTTAAAAGCATGTCAGTCCTTAATGTCTCTGGGTATTTATATTTTGCAAAGGAAAGTCAAATGGATGTGTAACACATACTGATTTCCAAACCTAAAAGAAATGAGTACAGATAAAAGGAATTGTGTGCGCTTCCCGTAATAAAAGTTTTACCAGCCCATTGCGTCCCTCCTTCATTCCAAAGATTACTCTGCAGAGATTAGCCTCTCAGCCATGGACAACAAACAACATCCTCCCACTCCAAATGAAGCAGCACAGCGTTGATCCACTTCAGAAAAAAACAGGCAAGAGAGAGAGAAGACCAAGTTTGCACACTATCTGAATGCGAACGCTAAAACCCTGCTTGGTTATTACTTTCAGGATACACTCTACATCACTCGTATATTATTTGTAGTGCGGCTTACAATCTTTCGGACTGCCTCTCGTTCCACCGACTCCCACACGCTTGTCTGCTCTCAGGATATTCAATCGCAGCTGCAAGAGTTCACTCGATGCAGGTGATGAATCCTCAGCGTCGTGGATGATGGGGAAATCATTTCAGGCAAGACAAGGAGGAGGCTTGATGATAAGGTTCAAAATGTATTACATTATTTGTTTTACACTCATAGGACAAGCTCCTGGCCTAACGCGTTTAGTGAACTTTCACTTCATCAGAGGCTGAATTCTGTCTCGCTCAAGTGTTCCAAATATTCCCCTCCTCATTCCCTTGTCATATTTCATTGGCTAACACATTAGAGGAGTTCACCAGATAAATAAATGAATTAATACATTTCAGGAGTTCATTATATACATATAAATTATCTAAAAAATATATTGATAGGATTAATCACATGAGTGAATAGATGAATGAATACAAAAAAATTAAAGGTTAAAAAGCAAGTACAATAAATATCATTAAAAACTGATACAGGTTATAAAGTTAAATGAAATAGTTAATATCTAATTCTATATTTAATCCATATAACTGCAGGGTTTTAGTGATATTATCCACCTTGTTTCTTCCTGGGAGATTATTCGACTACAATTTCCCCCTCTCCAATTACTTATTCAATGTGAGATCCGTATAGCTCTCAGACTGCTCGGATCGTTATTATGATACCTAGAGAAATGTTCAGACACACTATGAATTTTTAAACTCTTTTTTATATTCCTTATATATTCTCCTATACGCACTTTAAGTTTTCTAGTGGTCCTACCCACATATTGCTTGTTACAGGGGCATTCCAATAAATAAACTGCATTGGATGTGTTACATGTTATTAACTGATTTATTTTATATTCCTTATTGGTTTGGTTTGATCTGAAATTGTCCATGAGAGATCCCATCAGATGGCTCAAGTTAATACACTCCAAAGAGCCTCCTCAATCCCAAGCCCAAAAACAAAGATCGAGATCTAGGTCACTTATGTCCTCTAAAGTCATTTCTCTATCATTTTTAAGCAAACATGATATGATTTTTGAATCTTAACTTTTATTTGTTTTCCTGTGTTTGCTAATGGTTCTCTTTCTCCTGATTGTTTCTCTTAATAAGAGGGTAAATTGACCTCTATTTCCAGGAAAAAAAGTTTTTGACTATTTCCATATTTGGTTATGTACTCTGATTTGTGGTCTTTTTCATTAGCTCTTGTTATATTTCTAGTGTATTTAAACGTGTTGTCACATGATCTTACATGATGTTTATTTCAGGTTTGTAAAAGTGTTGTTTCACTGATTGGATTTTTGCTATGACATTTCTTTTTGTGGTTCTATAAGATTGCTCAACGTTATACTTGCTTACTTTATTTAAAGGGCAGCAGATTAGATTATATTTTGGTTTTGAATTATATAATTAATAAAACCATTGAGTGTTCTTACCATTCTTCTATTATTGCCCAGATTGTTACTTTTAAGGGTTTAATGGAATTCGGTTTCATGGTCTTTTCTGTTAATATCAGTGGACCAACCGCGTTTTTTAAAAATGCTTTTAGAAAGATGGGACCTGTTTTCTTTCCTTCAACACCATGACCTTTCTCTTCTTTGGGAAGCGTGAAAATCTGTGAAACATGGTGGAATATCATCTTAAAAATTTAATCTCATAAAATTAATGATAACATGAAGAAATTGGATTAATTAAAATTAAGATTAACAGGGCTCCCTCAGTAATAATCTGAAAGTTAGTCAATATTTTTGAGATTGCTATGGCACATTTATATAGATCCAAATTTTCACCATACTTTGAGCAACTACTGTATCTCAGATGTTACTTTGTAGCGAATATGCGTATTTATGAAAATGTGAAAATTCATCTGGGCAAATGAACGCTGGCATATTTTCCATATCCAAAATTCTGCAGTGCGAAGGTTTCTATTCAAAATTTCTCTAGCATTACTTTCTTACTTCTATTGTCCTAGTTATGAGCCTACCCTAAAATAAATATGTAAATAACAAATATTTACCAGTTACAACTTGTAAACATAATTCCACATTAATATAATAAAAAACAGTAGCCTGCATTGTCTTTTTTGTTTCTTTTTTATATTTTTATTCAATATTTTGCACTTAAATTAATAAGCTTAATTACATATAACCATTTTTTATACAATATAAACAATAAAGAAAAAAATAATAAAAAAGATATATATATATATATCTATATATATATATTGTAGGCCAGCTTGCAGCCAAACCCAAAAAAGAGAGAGAGGAAAAAAAAGTTATAGCAAATAATCTCTTCCTATGGTTTTCTATTTATTTGTTTATGTGTAGATTTACATTAATACGACTCTAGTTATTTTATAATAAAAGCATTCCATAACACCCATTTTTCCTGTGTTTATGTAATGTATTTTTATTTCTAGCTTTGAAATATATAGAAGGTAAATAGAAGGTATTTGTGGCAGTAAATGTGAGGTAAAAATCTTGGATAGTAATGTAATTATAAAAATATCTGGAACGGTCCAATTCCTAAGACGGACGAATGGCTAGTGTCAGAGGGTTGATATTTGTCACCCCCACCCTCTATGATGCCATAATGCTATAGGGCCCAAGGCAGGATGGACTATATAAGGGCTAATGGTCTACTGTGGACAATGGTCAATCATATAGCTAATACTAGGCCATACAAACAAAAGATCATCACTCTGTTACTTAAATTCCAGAGTGTCAGCATAACGCCAGTCTGTCTGTTGGGGCCCCTTACTGCTGAAGTGCGGCTCAGATTACTGGAAATACCACAATGGCCTTGGTTAGCCGATAGCTTATTGCGAGGCTGTGGACCGTTGGAGCTAGGCACAGTATGTTACAACATTCCTTTGATAACATGTAAGACTAAGTAAATCATTTAGACATTAATTGTACAAGGAGGAGACAGACTATGTATGGTATTTCCGTGAAACCCTTGTCATAATTATTGTAAAAGCCTTCTGATAGCTATATAATGCCTGGAGCAAGAAGTGGGTCTTTGGTAAGTCCTTGGCTGACATTCTGTGTGTTACTCCAACAGCTTACCCAGACAAAACTGTTATGTTGTATTATGTAAGAATAAATTGCCTGACTATTACTAAAGGTTTTCCTTTACTGAGTTTTGTCTTACACGAGGTCAAAATGGTACTACTAAAAATACCATCATAAGTCAAAAACTTGAGTCCAATATAAGCATAATTTTGGGCAGGACCACCAGATATGGCAAATCGTGCCTCTTTGTTCACAATTCCGCCAGCATTTCTCAGAAGTTGTTAATGGAAATATCTTATGGAGTTTAGCTGGCACATAATACCATTGATACATTAATTTAACTGATGATTCCAATAATCTTATCAATTTGGTAGATCTTAGAATAAATCTGAAAGCATTATTCATGTTTTATAAATCAAATTCCATACCTAAATCCTGTTGCTATTTTACCACATGGGAGTCTAAAGAATCTTGGGCTATATCATTTAAAGTGGAATAATATTGGAAAATCTTTGTTGCAGCTTGTTTTAAAAAAAATATCTTCTATTGTTGGGTAGATGGATTTTTAATTTTACAAGACTTAGTTGTTCTAATATAACTTGCAAATTGTAAATATAATAAGTAAGATTTATTTGAAATATCCCATTTTAATTGAAGTTCTTCAAATGCTAATTTTTTATTCGCTACTATATCTTCTAGATAATAGATGCCCACTGTAAACCATGGTTGTGGGTTAAAATTTTGAATAATACCCATAAAGGCTACTAATGGAAAATTAGGATAGAAGCCACTTTTTTTTAAATCTGCATGCATAATGTTGTCCCACACTTGCAATGATGCTTGGGTAGTTGAGAGTAATACATGTAAGGTTAGCTGTAGTTTAGGTGGCATTCAAAGTATCTCCTTTAACTGAGAGGGAAATAGAAGTAGTTCTTTCCTCTTGGCTGACCCATTGGGGTTGGTTAACTGTATTAGAAATCCTTTGTATAAAATGTAAATGAACTGATTTATATTTTTTTAAAATCTGGGAGACCAAGTCCTCCTCGGTTTTGAAGTATTCCAAACAAATTTCAATATTACTTTACGTAAAAACACAAAAAACTTGTTTGGAAGGTCTATGGGAATAGTCTGAAACAAATAAAGTATCTTTGGAAGCAACTTAGTTTTTATGAACGCCATTCTTCCCATACAGGTTAAATAAGTCCCAGTTCTCCAGCAATTGATGGAAATTTACATCATACATAGATTTAACTGAGGTCCCAATTTTTATACCTAGATAAGAAATATATGACCTCTGCCAAGCAAATCTGAAAGAGGATTTTAGCTCAGACAGCATATTTTGAGGAATCCATATTGGTAATGCCTCTGATTTAGATTAATTTACTTTATAATAAGAAATACTGGAGAAATTCTAGAGTGTTTGTGTTATTGCCGGTAAAGAGATAGAAGGTTTAGAAAGAGATCAAATCACATCATCTGCAAATAATGATATCTTGGATGTTATAGATCCAATAGTATAACCATAGATTAGGTGGTTTCTTCCTATTGTTTCTGCTAAAGGTTCCACAAGAAGGACAAAAATCAGCAGAGACAGAGGACAGCCCTGATGCGTACCATTTGTCAGTGCAAAAAAAGCTGAAGCCTGACCATTAACAACTGTCCTAGTTACTGGGACTTTATATAGAGACATTATATTGTCCAGAATAGGTCCCCTAAAACCAAATTTCTCTAGTGTTTGTTTTTTTGGTACAACCAGGGAACCGTATCAAAAGCCTTTACGGCATCCAATGCTAATAATATACTTGTTGTTTTATTTTGGTTAGCATGTAAAGTAAAAATAACGATTTTCCTAGTATTATCAGGAACTTGTCAAGAATGAATAAATCCTACTTGGTCATTAGAAATAAGATATTTCAATAGAGGATTTAAACAATTAGCTAGAATTTTAGCATAAAGCTTTAGATCTGAATTTCATAGAGATATGGGATGCTCTTTGGAATAGTTATGATATTAGCTTGGAATAGGAGATAGGCTTGACCGTAACAAATTAAATAAATTAGCTAGTCCTGGAGATAATGGCATTGCTAATATTTTATAAAATTCATTTGAAAACCTGTCTGGGCCTGTACCTTTGTTAAGTTTTTTTAAGTTTAAGCCCTTTGGTTATTAGCACCACTTCTTCTACCACAATTGGGTTGTTTAAGGTTCTTAAATGTTCTTCTTTTAACACTGGCAATGAGATATTAGCCAAAAATGACTCAATATTAGGTGAATCAGATTGTATTGTATCCTTATCTTCATGTAGATAGAGCTTGCCATAAAATTTTGCAAACTCCTGAGCTATATGTTTTGGATTTGTAAGAACAGCACTTTCAGGAGTTTTTATATTCAGAATTCTCTGTTTGAAAAGTATGAGGGAACACTATGAACATTTAAGAAAATAGCTTTTTTGGATCTGTTGCAAAAGATGTTTATCTGTTAATATTAAATCTATTCTAGAATGTGAAGGATGCCATGATCTCCATACATCATATAAGTCATAATCTTTTAGTATTTTAGAAAAAACTTTGGAGAGATTTATTGCAGTTCTAAATGTATTACCCTGGGGAATTGGGTGTTTATCAAAGTGTGGATCTGGTGCTATATTAAAGTCTCCCATTGTCAAACTTTTATGTTCAGGAAACCTTTTAGTTTTTTTCAAAAATGTATTAATACATCTCCCCTGTTGAGAATTAGGAACATAGAGATTCACTATAATATATTTTTCTGAATTTAATTCACAGTTTACTATTATATATCTGCCTTTACTGTCTGTAATTACCTCTATTATTTTCAGTAGAAGTGTATTTTTAATATTTGCATTTGAATATATTATTTCCTTGTAAAACTCGGAGTACAATTTAGGATATGTATTTCCCGCTAGATGTGTTTCTTGGATACCCAGAATGTTGATGTTGGAATCCTTTACCAATTTGGCAGTAATTTCCTTTTATGCGGACTATTAAGCCCTTTAAAATTCAATTAAGTTTTATATACTCTTATTATAATTGTTCTACTCTTAACTAATAACTTGTCTTCCTTTAACGTATAATGACAATTGAGTCTTAGTAAATGAAAAGACATAATTAATATTATTGAAACAGTAACCAATATAAAAAGAGAGAAAAAAGAGAAACATTTCAACAGCCAAAAGAAAAAAATTAAATAAGATAAATAGATGACCATAGTAGAGATGCCCTCTATACTATATAAACAGGAGGAACGTTTTTTTATTTTACATGTATGTCTGTTAAATAACAAATAGTGATGGGCAAAACTGCGACGGCATCTAGTTTTTGATGCCGGCGGCCAGTTTTTTTGACGCCGGCTGCTGTTTTTCGGGTGAATTCTCGCGGGCGTTTCACAAATTTATTCGCTGGCGGCTAATAACACAAATTCACTGCAAATTCACTGCAAATTCGGGCCTGGCGTATAAATTCACCCTTCACTAATAACAAACTATTTTCCCCAAAATAATAACTTATTCTGTAACAGAGAGATTTGAAAGTGTCAAAATTGATACTTAGGCAGGTGTTTAAAGGACCAGTAACATAAAAAAAATTAAAAAAAAAATTTGTTAGTACACATCAAAACAAAAACACCAACACAAATTATACTTTAAAATCACAAAGCTTTTATTAAGAAATAACTTACAGAAACTGCACTTCCTGTCCTGTACAGAAACGGCGAAAAGGCGACCATCCATCCAGCTGGGCTTGATTTCTCCTCCTGGCTACTCTGCTGACAGCGTGTGAAGGAGCAACTATTCACTGACAGGCATCGCCTCTCCTCGGCTCTCCTCTCCTTCACTGTGCATGGCTTCCCTCCTCCTCGCTACTCCCCCCAGCCAGATCCCCTGAACAGAATGATGAATGATCGGCCCGCTTGTCACTTCACAGCCGCACAGTACCTTTATTGCTGCGTATTAACGGTGCGCAGGGGGAAGAGGAGACCGGGTTAGCAAATTGCTAAAGGGATTACAGAGAAAGCTGCTCAGTCTATGGCCTTTACATTTTTATCCTGACCCCTTGTGCCTCTGGCTTGTGGTGAGCTGAAATTTAGGAAATACTCTCTCTCACGCTCTGTGCATTGCAGCAGGGATGGAAAGGGTGGTTGAAGCACAATTAGGAAAAGAAAGGGATGTGGCACCTCAGGACTTTTCCCCCTGTGCACCGTTAATACGCAGCAATAAAGGTAATTGTAATTTTAAAACCTATCCTGAAGGTTTGCATAATCATGTTCTTGGTGTTATAAAATTGGATTTTGGCCAGAGTGTCTCTAGGCTTATCCACTGATGTTTGGGTTTAGGGATTCTGTGGATTCTATCCACCTTTCTCTCAATATCAGATAAATGTGGGAGTAATGTTTGAATCAAATTCTGGAAGTAAAGTTGCAGCTGATCCTGCTTAATTTCCTCGGGGATGCCCCTGATCCTGATGTTGTTCTGGGACGATCTTCCATGTCCGCCAATTTAGTTTTTAACCCTTTAATTTGTTCTGCTTGGAGGGCAATAATATCAAAGTGGGCATTAATAGAGACACGGTTCTCATCTGTTTTAGTTTCTAACCTGTTCACTCTATTACCAATCTCTACTATCCCTGCAGACATTTGACGTAAAGCATCAGTTATATCTGTTTGTATAGAGATTTTAAGTTCAGCAAGGGACATCGCATGGTCTTTTCAGTTATAGTCTTTTCAGATAAGGAGGTGGATGCACACTCACCCCACACCTGGATACTAAATTCAGGGTCTCCTCTGTCCTTCACCAGGCTGCTTTGTTTATCTTAGTGTGGTGATTCCTCACGCTCCGGGCGCAAGGTGTTCCTTTGCTAAACGGTTGTTTAGGTTAGAGTCACCGTGGTCTGGATCTCTATGATGGTGCTCTGTGAAACACGATTGTCCAGTACTATGTCATAACCACTCCCCCGTGTTGTCTTTTTAATTACTTTTTTGGAATAGAGGATATGATGTCACTGACAAAATAATGTTGAGGATATAGCTGTATAATAACAATTTACTAGGAAGAACCTGGCGAAGTAGACAATGGTTAAAAGGGCAATGTATTGGAAAGGTTATACTTTGATAAATTTGCAGATTAACTCATGTTTGCCTATGCAAAAATTCATCTGGCAAAACTTCTCGAATACTGAGATTTTTTTGCTACTAAATTGTCTTTGCCTTTTAGTAAATTTGTGAATTTGCAGTGAATTTTCTTCTACAAATTACAATTCACTCTTTAGTTAATAAGTCCCCAAGAAGCATTATGTTCCATCCCTGAATGGAATATAGTAATATAAAATATATTTAGGGGGTTATTTAACAAATTCCCAAATTTTCTGATTTTTTTAAATAAAAAATTCCAACCGAACTAGAGTCCATGATTTACCCTTATTTATCAATAAAAAACCCCATATAAAAACGCAACTTTTTTTTTTCGTGGGGAAAAAGAAATTTAATTTTTTTTTTGGATTTGACTTTTTGAAAAATCAAATTTGTTTGCAAAATCTGTGAAAAATCCTAATATGTTTGGATTATCATACAAAACCCAGTGCAGTCAATAATATCTTCAAATTGCCATTGACTTCTACAGTACTTCGACAGGTTGAAGATGGAGAATTTTCGGATTCTCACTTTCTTCAGCCTTGTGATAATAAATCTCAAAAATGTTTGGTTTCTTTCAACTAAAAATTAGAATTTCATAGTAAACAAAACTAGATTTTTTTGTTTCTAGCAATTGGACCCCATTAATAGTTTAGCATTTTTGGAGAAATTTCAGGTTCTTTCTTCTGAACAATCAGAAAACGTTAATAAAAAAACAGTTTTTGTAGATGAAATCTTTACCATCAACAATCTGAAAAGGAAAAAAGCAGATGTCCAGACAGACTTTCCCCAATTTTCTACAAATTCTTGATATAAAAAAATCTGCCCCTTCTTTATCATTTTTTTATTTACATTTATTTTCCTGGGTAAATCATTACCTACAAGTTCATTGTCAAACTTGATTATTCCTAAGGTAGATAAAGACCCATCTTTCCCCTCATCTTATAGGACTATCCCGTTAGTAAATCAAGACATTAAAATACTTTCAAAAATCCTAGCTGATAGACTTGCCTTGATTTTACCTTTAGTTATTTCACCTTTTTGAAAAAAAGATTGGGTATTAAAAACATGAAATCTTTGTTAAAGATAATTTGTTTTGCTAAAACCTTGTATTATTCTCAGATTGCCGAGAAAGCAATTGACAATGTGACAAGGGATCACCTTTACCTGCTTAGAATCATTTGGTAGTAGAGGCCCCTTTAACAATTTTATAAAATATTTATACTCCTCATATGAATCCCAAATTCTAATAGCAGGTGTGAAATCTCTCCCATTTAACATTTTAAAGGAACTATACAGGGATGCTCTTTATTCCCACTTATTTTTAATATCATTTATTCAAGCCCTAGATAATTTGGAGACTTTTCAAGGGATCAGGATCAATAATGTCCATATAAAATCTTTAGCATTTGGTAATGATTTACGTCTGATAATTCAAAATTCCAATAACTCCTTAGGATAAATGCTTCAATTATTTAATGATTTTGGTTTATTTCCAGGTTACAAAATTTAAACTAAATTCTCCAGCATCACAATTTAGATACTTATCCCAAAAGAGTTAAGGAACCTTTATAATCTAAATATTGCCCTGAATGTTAATAAAATAGAGTTTTTCTTTGTCATAAGTGGAATAATACTTTGAATTTAAAGGGGAAGACAGCAGTCTTTAAAATGATGACCCTGAAGTTATTCTACCCTCTAACCAACTTAAACATTCTGATACCACAGGATTGGATTCAGCATTAAGTTCCTTTATATGGGGTGGTGAGAAGCCTAAAATTGATCTGTCTAAGTTGCACTGTCCCTATAGTTTAAATTGGCTTAGGGGCAGATTTATCAAGGGTCGATTTTCGAAGTGTAAAATACTTCGAAATTTGACCATCAAATTAAAATACTTAGAATTCGAATATCGGAGTCAAAGTATTTTTCACCGATATAGGCCATCAAACGATCAAAATAAAATCATTAGATTGTTCGATTAAATCGTTCGCATCAAATGATTCGAAAGATTTTAGCGTACGATCGAACGATTTTACTTCGATATGTAAAGACTTAGAAAATGGTTGTAGAAGGTCCCCATAGGCTAACATAGCACTTCGGCAAGTTTAATTTGGCGAAGTATTGAAGTCAAAGTATTTTTAAAGAGACAGTACTTAGATTATCAAATGGTCGATTATTCAAACGATTTTTATTTTGAATCAAAGTCGAAGTCAATTCGAAGTCATAGTATCCTATTCGATTGTCGAAGTATCCAAAAAATTACTTCGAATTTCAAATTTTTTTACTTCGAAAATTCCCTCGTATTCACTTCGACCCTTGATAAATCTGCCCCTTAAAGTTCCCAAATTTTATGATTTTTAATCTAGCTGTGATCACTAGATATCTAACAGAATGGGTCTTTGGTGGTGAAAAATTCATAAATCCTAAAGTAGAAATTTTCCCTGCATCTCATTCTCATACACTGTTTATTTTATACTCCAAATGGAAAGACGTTCCTTCTGAATGTAAGACCAATCCCTTATTTCGAGATTCAATTTTTACCTGACAATTGCTATTTTTAAGTCATGGTTTTAATCATGTGATGTCTCCTTTTATGCCAATTTAGCTTTTATAGAAAAATGCAAAACCACTTTATATTTCTTTTTTCATTTTATTGATTTTAACCCTTTCTTATCAAAGATTTAATTGATCTTTCCAATGGTAATCTCATTTCTTGTGTAAGGTTAAAAATGAATCTGGGCTTGAAAATAAGCAATCATTTTCTGTATATTATTATTAAAAGTTGTTTCCTTTGATTTCCAACAAGTGTTTTTTTGCTCTCCAAAAACATTGGTTGGCTGAGGAGATCAAAAGATATATGTCCCAAGGCTTCTTTATAGTAAAATAGTGCCTATGTAGGGTATTAGTATAGTTTCCTTTACATTATACATTGTAATCTCCAGTTTCATTGTAGTATCATAACATCTAACATTCTGATCTGACTCATATGCTCTCTTGCTCTTACTTTCAATTTCCTACTTGTGCACCTCACATATTGTTTATGACACTTCAAACATGTGATCAGGTAGATCACAAATGTAGTGTTACAGTTGATATATCCTTTGATATCAAACTCTTTGCCTGTCACTGTTGATTTAAATTTCTTTGACACTTTCATCATCTTTTGATATAATGTATGCATTGTGACTGCCTTTGGAACTGGGGCATGTCCCTTTGGCTTGGTTAGAGATTCACAGAAATCAGCCATAGGGACTCCCGACCAGAAAATAATTTGTGGCCGAGGAGATGGCTAGATTGGGTGATGGTATGGAATCTTTCAACATTGATTATTTATCCTGGAGGTTATGGTGTTCTCCTTTAAAACAAAACTAGCCCTCAAATGGTCAAATTATCTCCTTTGTGAAATCACTTCTTCCCAATTAACTCATTTTATTCTCAGGTTTAGAAAAGTTTCTTTTCAGAAGATTGGAGAGTCTAACATTTTAGGTTGATCCATTAGGGTTATGGGAATCTTTTTTGTAAACAAATGAATGTTAACCTTTTTCAATACCTTTGGAATTGCCCCTGAGTCCATAATGTCTGGCAACGATTGGAAGAAATTATTTGTTCAAAACTGAATGTATGCTTTGCTATGTTTCCAACCTTGGCTTTATTAAGTTGGGTACCGTTGGTTGGGCATTGTAAATGAAATCCCAAAATGATTGTTAATCTAATCTCCTTCTTCATGGCAGCTACTAAAAAAATGTTTATTCCTATTTTGGCTGTTGGAAGCTACTCCTTCTATAAAAGATATTGTAACACAGTTAAATATTTTCTTTCAAAACTTTTTTTATTATGCATCAATATTGACAAACCATTTAAATTTTTATTTATAAAATGCATTCGTTCTCCTATGCAGAGGAGAATTATTACATTGTATGAAAACATATCACATAAAGCTACATTGCCACATTGACATGTAAATAAACATAATGTAATATTCATATCAATAAACAAATGAACTTGTTTAACAACTTGTAATTTCAGTTATTACTTTGTATACGTCTCCGTGTATATTTTGTCACATAATAATAAATGTCTCCCTACATTTAGTCATTTTGTCCCAGGGTTCCAAACTTGTTATATTTAAGGGCTCTCCCATCATTCACAATTAACAGATACATCCATCACTAGCTTGTATACCTAATTCAAGGGGTCCAGATTTTCATATAAATACTGTATTTATCTGAAATAATACTTAACAGTCGTTCATTCACCATAATCCAGTTCATTTTGGTACGGAACATGGATATGGGAAGTGAACGCTTTCTCCAGGAAGAGACTATAGTTTGTTTTGCTGCAATGAAAATGAATTGAATCAGTTTACGTAAATATTTATCAGATACTGGAATTGTTTTATTAAGAAGTACCTGGATAGGATCTTTCCGAAGTCTAATCCCTGTAATTGAGGTTATTAAAGTAAATATTCTGGACCAAAGTCTCGTAGCTTCCCTACATGCCCGCCAGGTTACATAGTTACATAGTTACATAGTTAAATTTGGTTGAAAAAAGACAAAGTCCATCAAGTTCAACCCCTCCAAATGAAAACCCAGCATCCATACATACACCCCTCTACTATTAATTAAATTCTTTATACCCATACTAACTATAGAGCTTAGTATCACAATAGCCTTTGATATTATGTCTGTCCAAAAAATCATCCAAGCCATTCTTAAAGGCATTAACTGAATCAGCATCACAACATCACCCGGCAGTGCATTCCCCAACCTCACTGTCCTGACTGTGAAGAACCCCCTATGTTGCTTCAAATGAAAGTTCTTTTCTTCTAGTCTAAACGGGTGGCCTCTGGTACGTGATCCACTTTATGGGTAAAAAGGTCCCCTGCCATTTGTCTATAATGTCCTCTAATGTACTTGTAAAGTGTAATCATGTCCCCTCGCAAGCGCCTTTTTTCCAGAGAAAACAACCCCAACCTTGTCAGTCTACCCTCATAATTTAAGTCTTCCGTCCCTCTAACCAATTTAGTTGCACGTCTCTGCACTCTCTCCAGCTCATTTATATCCCTCTTAAGGACTGGAGTCCAAAACTGCACTGCATACTCCAGATGAGGCCTTACCAGGGACCTATAAAGAGGCATAATTATGTTTCATCCCTTGAGTTAGTGCCCTTTTTTATGCAAGACAGAACTTTATTTGCTTTAGTAGCCACAGAATGACACTGCCCAGAATTAGACAACGTGTTATCTACAAAGACCCCTAGATCCTTCTCATTTAAGGAAACTCCCAACACACTGCCATTTAGTGTATAACTTGCATTTATATTATTTTTGCCAAAGTGCATAACCTGCATTTATCAACATTGAACCTCATTTTCCAGTTTGCTCCCCAGTTTTCCAGTTTAGACAAATCACTGTGCAAAGTGGCAGCATCCTGCATGGAACCTATAGTTCTGCACAATTTAGTATCATCTGCACAAATAGAAACAGTACTTTCAATGGCCACCTCCAGGTCATTAATAAACAAGTTGAAAAGCAAGGGACCTAGTACAGAGCCCTGCGGTACTCCACTAACAACACTGGTCCAATTAGAAAATGTTCCATTTACCACCACTCTTTGTAGTCTATCTTTTAGCCAGTTCTCTATCCAGGTACAAATACTATGTTCCAGGTCAACATTCCTTCATTTAACCAGTAACCTTCTGTGTGACACTGTATCAAATGCTTTAGCAAAGTCTAAGTAAATCACATCCACTGCCATTCCAGAATCGAGGTCTCTACTTACATTCTCATAAAAAGAAATTAAGTTAGTCTGGCAAGATCTATTATGCATAAAACCATGCTGGCACAAACTCATAGTATTATGCAACATTGTCCCTCTATTTCCACAATTCCTGGAGCAGAGGGGGCTACAGTTTGAATAATATGTATTCAATTTGGTAGGGACCAAATACCATCTACTTACTACTTTATATAAAGTTTCCTTTGCTAAAATGTTAATAGAACTCTTATGTTGGCAAGATACAATAAGGACCAAAACAACTAAATCCCACTTAAAGCAAATCTTTATCAACAATTGGGCTTTTCTTGACCATTTTGATTCCACTCCATTTTCCCAAAGGTATTGGTTGATCCAAAGATTAATTGTTCTTCTTAAGATTCTGCTTTATCTGTATTTGTCAGAGAAGAATTAATTTAATGGTTCCATATTTCCATAGCAGCAAAAATAACTGTAACTTTTTCTGAAGAACCAAAGATCCCCAGGTGTCTGTGTCTATATTCAGGATACTGTGCAAATCCTCTCTCTGTTCTCTATAAAATGAGGGTTGGATTAGCCAGTTCCCTTACTCTTTTCTATGCAATCAGCCAATTCCTGGATCTCATGTTTCTCTCAATTCTACTGACTGCTGCTGCTGCTGGGAAAAGTTCTGACCTTGTGACTTGTATTTGGGTATAAGTTTCTGTATGTGGGCACAATGTTGAGAGACACAGCTGCATCTAAATATCTGAAAGCTCTGATCTATCTGATAGTCCTTCCTATGGCACCCTGCAGATCTGGGGATCAGACCAACAATCCTGCCTGTCAGCTGAAGGTGTTGATTAGAACATCTGAGCAATATGAATATATACAGGAAGGAGACATCATGATTGGAGGAGTATTGACAGTTGGTGTCAGAGGTACCTATGTTGACAAGAAAGTAGTGGACTGTGATAAGTAAGTGTCATTTCATACAAACTCTATGAAACAGAGAATTGGTTTTATCTGGGGCAGTTACAGACTTGTATTTCCCTCTTGTATTACACAGAGGAAACAATTTATTCTTTCATTTTTATAGCTTTGACATGGTTACACTGTGCTGCACAGAGATTGCCCATGACTTTAGTTCTGTTGTTCTTATTACTCAGGGATATACAGTATAAAAGTGAGATGTGTGTGTATTGCATATATCATGTCCCATACCACGGAGCTGCAGTACATACTAATTCCAAATTCCATATGTAAGCAGAATATGTTGGATACTGCATGTACTGGAAATGAAATCAACCACAAGGAAGAATGTCTGACCTTGAAAAGGCCCTGCAAAATCTATGTGTATCTAAGACCATGGGCTCCACGTCACCTCCAATGGAAGTGTCCTGGCCTTAGCAGAGCATGGTGGGTGGCTTGGCAACCAGACATAACTCCTAGCAAGGGATTTCATATTTACACTGCCCAGGTGACTTTGAGAACATGGGTTTGCCCTGCTTTGGGAATTACTCTATGTAATAACTCTATTTCCACACAAAAGGCAACCTTTGTATGCAGAGAATTCATACTGACATTTCTCAAAAGGTGTAAACTCTTCTTTTAACTTATTTTTGACCACTCCCTCCATACCCAGTTCAATACTTGAGATAATACTGGGTCTGTAGATGTCATGTCAGCAATATCTGATGCCAGTAGAGGGGGTCTAGGTAAAGACTCTAGCATGAGGACCTCAGACAAGGCCCATATTTGAAAATCAGGAGTGTTTACAGGTAAACTGCTTAAAGCTTTTTTTGCATTACGTATTTTTTTTCCTGGGTGTTACTGCAAACCATAGTCATAACATTCAGCAATAAACACCATCTCGGACTTTGTGGAGAAAGTATCTGTGCAGTAGGCTCATTATTCTTTAACTGTCCCAATAATGGTTTGTGTCAGTAATAATAGCAAAACTTTTGCAATGCAAGTACTCGTGACATTTTTTATACCTGCCACAATGGCTAAAGCTTTCTTATCAATCTGAGAATAATTTATCTCTGTGCTACCCATGGTCCATGAATAGAATGGAATGAGATCCTTATGACCGCCACTTACAGTATGACTTAAAGCAGCCCCTATCCCATAAGGAGAAGCACCACATGTAAGGTTAGGAGGTTTATGCAAATCATAATGTACTTACACACTGTCTGATGATAAGAGTCTCTTGGTGATTCAGCCACAGTAACTTTGTCTTTCAAGAAGGAATGGTAGAAATTTAATGGGCCAAGAAATGTTTGCAGCTCCTGTTTATTTTTAGAACCTGGAGCTTCATGAATGGCTTTTACTTTTGCATCTGTTGGAAATATGCCATTTGCATCAACTTATGTTTCAATCCCTTTCAATCTCACCACCATCACCATAGGCAATGTAAAGAAATAAGCTTTTTTAACTTCCCTTATATAAACTTTTTAGGTAAGTACTCACAAACAAAATTCTGCAACTTGCATATATAATTCTCATAATGTAATGTAGCCCTCCTTCTGATACGAACTGTAGGATAATATGCAGCAGCAATAGTGTAAAATTCCTTTTTTATTTGTTAAAAACAAATATTAAAATGCACATGGCATTCACAGATAAAAATCATATCTATGCCACGTCCTATTGAAACTGCCCCTTGTAGAATGTCCGCACAGTATTTGAATCCAGAACACTCAGTTAGATGTAGAACCACCTTTCAGCGTTCCTCCCTCATGCTAACTAAAGGTGAAGATATCCTGGTTGATGATATTAGTAATTTGAAAAACATGTTTGATTGTTTTAATGAATTAGAATATATTATGTTTAAGGAATTAAGAGCATGGTGGGATAGACTGACCCTGAATAAATATATAGAAGATAACATTTCACCAAAGGGGCCAAGGCTGATAAAATAACCCACATTTGGTAAAAATTACCCTGAATTTACGTCAGAATGGAATTGATTTATATTGGCAGTTTGCAGCAGAAACTTTGTGCGACAAAAAAGTTGCATGACAAAATAAAAACACTGCAACAAAAAAATGGCCATTTATTTAATGCATTTGGAGCGAAAACAATTGTTGCGTGTCAAAAAAAATAACAAACTTTACTTAGTATAAAACATGGCTGAGCTGCAAACAAGTTGGAAGGAAGGAACATATAGAGAGGCAGATGCTAGGGGAACAATTACCAGCAGAACAGAATGACACTTATCAGTTTAAGATGTAAAATTGCCATCTACTGAGCTTTCATTTAAGGGGTTATTTACTAAACCTCAAATTTATCTGGTTGGACTTTTTGGGGAAAAACTGGATTTTTTCTTGGAAAACAAAATAGAGTTTTTCGAGATTTATTATACCCTGATGCTGCAAAAAGCCTGAATCCAAAAAGTCTCATGTCTCAGACCTGTCGAGGTCCTGTATAGTCAATGGGAGATGCACCAATCTCAATTTCAAATGAAACCTAAAAAAATTCAGGGTTTTCGGGCAAAAAAAAATCTAGAGATTCAGGGAGAAAGTCTGAAAAAATATGAAGATTCAGGTTTTTGCTCGGTTTTATTGGGTTTTTGTCCTTTACCAATTAATTTGAGTTTTTTTTATTAATAAACAAGGTCAAAATGGCCATTGGAGTTTGGTCGTAGTTGTTTTTTAAAATAGAGTTTAGTAAATAAGCCCCTAAGAGTTTCCCATGAAATGTCAGCTTTTTTAACAAATGATCACTCACTAAGCCTGCTCAAGTCCTGCCCTACATTCCCATCACATTTGTACTGTGTATTTGGCCCTTTACACAGAAGTTATAAATCATGCTGCCCTATAACATAGAATTGCTGCTGGAATTGAAAGGGCAGATTCCTTTCATGAGAACCGGAAGGGGTTCATTTATGAAGCTTCAATTTTTTCTGATCTAGTTTTTAAGGGAGAAAAACTTGAATTTTTAGAGGTTCAAAAACACTGTAATTTTTAGAGATGTATTATGCTCCAAAGTTTCTAAAAATCTTTATCTGAGAATACTTCAGCTAAAACCTGTCAAAGTCATGTAAAACTCAGTGGCAGATGTCCCTTTACAATTTGAAAATGTTTCTTGCCTTCATGATGTTCAAGGTTAAATGATGGTTTTTGTTTGATAATCCAAAAAAGTTGTGTTTTTGGTCTTAAAATCAAAAGTTGCATGATTGACATCATTTTGTCACAACTTTTTCCCACACTGACTTTTTGATCAGATTTTTTCATGAATTAAATGCATTAGTGGTTGGGAGTTAGGTCGAATTGGTTTTGATATAAAAATGATAGAATAAAGGAGTTTTAGTAAATAGCCTTCAAAAAGTCTAGTTGCCTTTGACTTATTTCTAGTAGATACTGTATTTCATGACCTGGATAAATGAGAATCTTCCTAAACAATGGTATCATGATTTTCATTGAGGCAGGTGTTAATCTGCCATGATTAAAGTGTGAAGTGTTTGAAAACATTGGGGTAAGGTTGTCAAAGCAGTGCCTCCTTTCAAACCATCTGTCTTCTCTATACAAAATGCGCACATTGCTATCCTTAAAGGAGAGTCCCTTTTCCATGAGATGTAGATAGAGTTCTGAGTCTTGTCCTGAGGAGCCTTTCTATGTTTCTACGTTCTCTTAAAGAGTGGTCATTTTGTCTTCTCAATGTATAGATCCAAGAACTTATCACTACACTAGACAGTGTAGGACACATTACTCTTCATGTGTTTTGGTGGTAGATCTTTAGGGTGCAGCAAATTCTGTCTCAGGGTGTTTCTGGGTTTGAAATACACAGGAATGTGAGGTATCTAGGAAATTCCAATATTCCAGCCACACATGGGATGATTATGTTGCCAAACCTGCTATGTTCCTGCATTCTATTTTTGGTTTGGGCTTTTTTGCTTGGCTATCATTTTATTTTGATAAAGGCTCAGATTGGGTATCCACCAGTTTTCAGAGCTCTTTGCAGATGATTGTATTCTTCCTCCACTTCCTCTATCACTTTTGTGATGTAAAGTCCTTCTAACCCCCTTTTATGTTCCAGGGTGATGGGAATCAAACAGCAGATAATGGTTAGTGTGGATGGGTTTCTTGTATACATTAAAATCCAGTTCCCCCTGGTTCTGATATTTATTGTTTACTGAAAATGGACAGCAAGCCCAAGGTCTGTTGTTTTATGAATTAAAGGCTGTACTCTACTCTTTGCTTCTGTGGCAACATGGAAATATCTGGACCTAAACATATGCAAAAGCCAACAATTGTACAATCCATTTGACACCAGAAATCATATTTGAATCCCTCCACAGTATGTTAAAAAATAACCAATTCTACCTTTTAATAGATCTTCATTGTTTATTTTTTATCGTTACTAATTAGGTGCCTTCTTCTTCTGACTCTTTCCATCTTTCAAATGGGGGTCACTGACCCCAGTGCCAAAATACTATTACTTTGTAAGCCTAAATTTGTATTGTTATAATTATGCTTTATTAGTTCAGATTATTTATTATTCAGATCCTTTGTAATTCATATACATACATATGTATAGCATTTTATATGGTATTTTATATTGATATAAATTGCAACACGTTTAACTTTTTTTTTTGCGTTAGTAGCCATGGAATGAAACTGCCGAGACTTAGAGAACTTAGAGGGGAAATTCACAAAAGTGTCGGGAACGAAAAAATGTCTTTAAAATGTCGATGAAAAGATATACAACATTTTAGAAAATTGTCAGACTTATGAGACATTCAGAGATGGTAACATCTGCCTTTGTGAATTTGCCGTTCATACGACATTTTACAAATTTGTCGACCACCACTTCTGGGTTAATGTTTTTTTACCGACACTTTTGTGAATTCCCCCCTTAGAGAACTTATAAAAATAATCCTGAGAAGCTTTTCAGTTGAGGATGCCACTAACATATTACTATTTAGTGTATTTATGTTGTTTCTATCAAAGTGCTTCAATTTGCATTTATCAACACTGCAAAGTGGCAGCTTCCTCCATGACACATTTGCACAATTTGCACAATCATCAGCAAACCAGTACTTTCTATGCCCTCCTGCAGATCATTAATAAAAAGTTAATAATTCTGTAGCCAAGTACAAATATTCCTTAATTTAACCATTAACCTTTTGTGTGGAACTGTATCACATGCTTTAGCATAAGTCATATGTATATGACATTCACTGCCTTCCCAGAGGGAAAATTAAAGGAAATTAAATTAGTACTGTGATTTTCAGATTAGACATATTACCCCATGTCAGAGGAGTGGCAACCATAGAGTTAAGCCCATTAAGTACCCTGGAATGATTAAGATCCACTCCTAGAACCTTTACATTATTTTCCTCCTGAGTGACCCATCTATCAATATAGAATACATTTAAATAGTAAGGGGCATATTTATCAAGGATCGAATTTCAAAGTAAAAAAACTTCGAAATTCAACCATCGAATTTGAGTACTTCGATAGTCTAAGTATGTTTTTTGATCGTAGTTCGAAGTAAAATCGTACGATCAACCGATTTAATCCTCCGAATCGAACGATTCAAAGAATTTTACAAAAAACTACTTAAACATCTCAAAACTTGCCCAAAAGCCTAGGATAGGTTCTAGGACGTCCCCCATAGGCTAAACAGCAATTCAGCAGATTCAAAGTGGCGAATATTCAAAGTTTTTTCAATTCAAAGTCAAAGTCGAAGTTGGCCTATTCGATGATCAAAGTACCCAAAAATTACTTCGAAATTTGAAGTTTTTTTACTTCGAAAATTCACTTAGACCCTTGATAAATCTGCCCCTAGCAGACACATATTGACTATGGCATGAGAACTGTAAGATGTTTGCCTTTGGGGGAATTTATCTGTTCATGTTATTTGCACATATATTATTTGCTAGAATGATTTTCAGATTGAATGATTTTATTTCCACAGACCTAGTGCTCAGAAATACAGATATCTTGTGGATTTTGCCTTCCGTGTAAAGGAAATGAATGAGAATCCAGACCAGTTACCCAACATAACTCTGGGATATCATATACAAGACTCTTGTGGAGACAAACGAAGAGCTCTGATGAGTCTTTTGCAGATATTATCTGGTACCAGGAGAATAGTTCCTAATTACTCGTGCAGGAGAAAAGGGAGGCTAGCTGGCTTTATTGGGGATTTACTCTCAGAGACAACAATATCCATTGCACATATTCTGAGTGTACTTGGTTATTCTCAGGTGAGTCAGTTAAGCATTTTTTAAAATTCTGAATATTTATGATTAACCCTTTCCTTGTCAGCTGATTTGTCCTAAATGTAAAGATCTATTGTCAATCAGTGTTTAGTAGTGATGGTCGAATTTGCGCAGTTTTGGCGAAAATTTTGCGAAATTCGCGAAACGGCGAAAAATTTGCGAAACAGTGCCGTTTTTGACACTGGCGCCCGTTTTGGACGCAAATTTATTCGCTGGCAAATTCGTGCCTGGCAAATAAATTCGCCCATCACTAGTGTTTAGGCATTCTCTCGTTATATTTACTAATTTTTTTTACAAGAAAACCTACATGAAATAAGGCAAATTATATATTTTATTCTGTAATGTATTGGGCTTGAACACTGAAAAAAAATGCTGTAATTTTTCTGGTGACATAACAAACATTTTGAGTCAAATATTTAACAAAAAATATGTGAAATAATGACTAAAGTAGTTTTGTTTTGTGTTTTTTTCAAAGAAGAATTAAATTTACTGACAAAAGTTTACTGTTTGTAAAAGCCCTGATTCTGCTGAATCCAACAATACCAGATATGTATTGGTATCCCACTTTTTTTTGTTCAGAATATACCCCAATAATAAAACAGCATTTTGTACATTTATACATTGAAACAAAACAGATAAGGGCATCTCTAGGTTAATGTGGCAATAACTAATGATGGAAGTGAAATACCCACATAAATTAGGTATTTTTTATAAACTGCCTCGAGGATTTTAGCTGTGGTGTCATTTTTGCTCTAATATAGATCAGCATAAAACTGTAACCATATTTTTGGGGATTTTTTTTTTTTGAAACACCATAACTGTCAGAAAGTCAGAAGTGAATTTGAGAAAATATGAAAAAAAAAGTACTGCATGTTTGGTTATAGCTAAAGACGTGGCCTTCAAACAACCCAAAAACAGAGGCAATACATCTTAGCAGCGTCATCATTGCTTTAATACATGCAGAACTGTTGACACAATTCTCCATAGATTGCAGTTTGGCCTGAAATAAAGAAAATCGTTGCAAAGTTAGATTTCTCCTCAAAATTACCATCAAAAATGAAGAAGAAGAAAAAAAAAACTGCTAATCTGCAACTTCTCCCAAATAAAATGATACCCCACATGTATGGGTGTAGCCTCCAAACTCCCCTAAACAGGTGTGTGCCGCCCATTGGGCTTATATAGCTCTTTATATATATATACTATTGATAGCCAAGTTATGTAATCTATACATTAGATAGGTATAAGGAGGGGTTGGATGGTGTTTAGCAAGTGAGGGAATACAGGGATATGGGAAATAGCTCATAGTACAAGTTGATCCAGGGACTGGTCCCATTGCATCTTGGAGTCAGGAAGGAATTTTTCCCCTCTGAGGCAAATTGGAGAGGCTTCAGATGGGTTTTTTGCCTTCCTCTGGATCAACTGGCAGTTAGGCAGGTTAAAAATAGAGTTACAAGGTTGTACTTGATGGGCGTGTGTCTTTTTTCAACCTAACTTACTATGTTACTATGTTACTATGTATTTTCTGTTTAGTTACTTCATTCAGAGCCAAGTCCTGTAGCTTTAACTTGCTAGATTTCACCCAACTCATGTCACTGGTTCAAGTGAATCAGGTGATCACAGTGTGGGTAGCCATTATTTTCCTTCAGAGTGGCAGCCATTTCTACCTTGTTCAACCTAGGGTGTGAAGATATTCTGTTTTTACCTCAAGGATTCATCTTTGGATTTTAATTGCTTGCATAAATTCTACAATAAAGGAATTAAAGCTCATCTAAGGCTGTGTTCTTGTGAGTAAGTTACTGTCAAATATTCAATCCAATTTCTACCACGACTTACTGGAGGCAGAATAAGGGGCAATATATAAGGGCCAGTGATGGGTGAATTTCTCCCTTTTATCTTCGCCAAAAAATTTGCGACTTTCCTGTGAAATGCGTGAACTGGCGAAAGATTAGCAAAAAAAATTGTGAAATGCGAAAACTGACGCCTGTGTCAATTTTGGACGTGTGTCCGAAAAGTCAATTGCGTCAATTTTGATGCCGGCGTTAAAGTCAATTTTGACGCTGGTGAATTTTTGCCAATGGTGCAATGTAGAAATTTGCCACTAATTTGCGCCAGGCAAGTTAATTGCTTATCACTAACAAGGACAATTTTAGCTGGAAAGTTTGGGGCTGCACACAGGGAGAATGGGAAACTAGGCAGTTGGTAGTCGCGGTCACAGGCCTGGGTCAAACACACCAGTAGCGCTGTACAGAATTGTGATTGAAGAGAGTAGTCAAAAACAAGACAGACAACAAGCTAGACAAAAGTCAGGGACAGGTGTCAGGGGTAGGGGTTACGAACTGGGGGCTATTTCACATTAACTATGGCCTTTTTTGACTGGTCATTTCAGTATATAAATATAATTTTTTTTATTGCCTCCCAACATGGACAGCACAAAGATCCAATCACAATAATTGTACTCTCTGATTTGAATTCCCTATTTGTCAATGGATTATTAAAAGTTGTGCTTGTTTAGGACAAACCCTCCCTAGTGGTCCCAGGAAAGTATTCCTTTTAAATGGAAAACATCTCTGCCTGTATTAGTTTTTTACCTACAGTTCAACTTCTCCTGAAAGATATCATCAGTGTTTGACAAAAAATGTAAAAATTGGATAAGCATCTTTTAGTTAGTGAAAAGCCCCACTTTCAGAAAGATACCGGCCTACAATGAACACATGTTGTCCATCACTTCTCCTGCTTCTGGAGGAAACAGCTTCGGAAGCTAAAACAACAATCTTTTGGCAATTAGCAATCATAGTGAATTGTATATCCTTATGTTCCTAACTCATTGCATAATTGAAGAAGGGCAAGCATACCAAGTCCCTCTGCCATAGGAAGAACATTCTGACTTGCTCCACAATCTCTTGTGAAAGGTCACAAGAACCACTGGAACTGTTTATTATTAGCAGCACCTCTAATTACTGGACACACTGGTCCTTGTATAGGTTTAAAAAGCAAAATAAGGTTTTGGGTGCGCTTGTGAGGCAGGGATTTTTTCTTTACAAGGGTTTCGTGTGATTAGTGCTTCAAATATACGTAGATGAAGTCCTGTACTTGCTTCTAGATATATTTGCAATACTGAAGGTCAGGAGGGTTTAGACTCCATAAAATGGCATGGGCTGGGCCTGTTCTGATTCTAGTAAAACTATGCGCTGCTTCTTCCTATTTATCCTATGGTGAGACTGCAGGCAATGCTCCTTCTCAGCTGTATTTATCTAGAAGCAAGTACAGGACTTCCTCTACATATATTTGAAGCACTGATCACACGAAACCCTTGTAAAGAAAAAAATCCCTGCCTCACAAGCGCACCTAAAACCTTATTTTGCTTTTTAAACCTTGTGAAGATGTCTGCTTTTTACAGTAAAGGCCTTCCTACTGCCTCTTACAGTATTAGGTGCCCACCAGCCACACACTACAAAAAACAACATACTTGCACCTAAAATATTACACTCATGGCATTTTGATGCTGAGAACCGACAATGGTGAAATTTCCTGCAGAACTGCATCCAGTTTGTCATAACACACAATGTGCAATTGCATGTGTTATAGATATCCAAGTGTGTCATATGCTCCTTACCCTCATACCCCCAATTACGCTGGAATTATTAGTAAAAACATTGAAAATTGCATCCAGAATTGCACCCAGACTCATAAAAGAGGAATAAGGTGAGTTATAGAGTCTGTCCCTGTTTAACCTGTTCCTTATTTACAGATCAGTTATGGAGCCACAGACCCATCACTCAGTGATAGAGCCACCTTCCCTTATTTCTTCCGGACACTACAAAGCGATGAAGAGGAAATTATTGCTTTAAGCAAATTACTGAAATTCTTTGACTGGAACTGGGTTGGAATTATTTATGTGAATAATGACAGTGGAGAAAGAGATTCTCAACTGCTGATCAAATATCTTTCAATGGAAGGAATCTGTACTGAGTTTGTCAAGAAACTCACTTTGACTGTGGAGGTTAAGAGATTTATTACGAAAACCATAACCAGGGTAGTTATTATCTGTGGAGATCCCAATTTTGAATATCATATGTATGCATACAATTTACCCGACATAATAAAACAAAATACCTGTATCTTTTTATCTAAATGGTTAAATCATCATGCGTCATTGAACTTGGCCTCATTACTTAATGGCACAGTATTATTCATACAGAATAGATTAGATGATCAATACGATGCCAAATTCAGAGAATTCTCAGACAGTTTCCATCCATCAAAATACCCACAGGATGATTTGCTTCAACATATGTGGCTCTTCCATCATGAATGTTGGATAAAAGATGATGACAGAAAAAAGGATTATTTTTTTTGGGAGGGTGTGTGGAGCATTTGCACTGGGAAGGAAAAACTTACAGATATTCCCAGTTATCTCAATTCTTATCACTCTGCCAATGTGATACAAGCAGTGGATATAATGGCTATGGCACTAGAGGATATGCACAACTCCCATATCAAGCAAACACACGGGGAGCACAGATGGAGGAATAATTATTACTCCCAGGTAAATTGATTGGTTTGTAGGTGCATGTTACTGAAAATTCTCTGTGTTTGTGCAAAAAAGTTGCAAAAAACACTGATGTCAATGGGCGTCAAACAGTGTGATAATTTTTCAAGCCATGTGTCACGATCGGAATCCAAAAGTCCAGAACCAATGCTAGGCTCCCTGGTCTCGGCTCTTGCTTCTGCCTTTAACAGCCGCCTTTCACCTTGGGAGGAGCCCATGGCTAATCGGATGCCTCCAGGTCTTATAAAGAGAGGAGCCCAACTAAGGGTTCTGGACCAGCAGAGGGGAATGATTGTTATGCAAAAGTCTTTTGGGCAGAAGGTCAAAGACAGAAAGTGTAGTCAAAATCAGGCCAGGTTGGGGCAGGCAGAAAACAAGCGAGGGGAGTCAAACAAGCAGGGGTCAAAGCCGGGAGATCAATCAAGAATGGTCAGGACAGGCACGGAATACTGAAATCAGAATAGTCGAATACCAGGCAGAGGTCAGGATCACAGCAATCAGGAAAGTCAGGCAGGCAGGGGTTAAAACACAAATTGGAATATAAGAATAGCACCCAGGAACTCATTAAGAATAACCAAATAACGGGCAATGAAAAAATACAAAATACAAAATGTCCCTTTAAGTACCTTTAAATTTCAAGCCATTGTGTGCTGGCATCATCACGCCACCGTGAATGCACCTATAAATAAAGAAGATGCGCGCCACAAGTTACCGGCACACAAGAAGAAGAGGAGCGGCATGGCGGGCGTCCCCGCCGCATCACTAGACCACCAGGGTGAGTTATTACACCATGCAACATTTTTATTTAACTGCCAGACAAGTTTTTTATATTCCTTATAGTCAATGGGCGTTTTTTTTCTCTGCAAAACAAGGTGAAATACTTTGCTCATCCCCATCACTTACTGTATGTAAAGACTACAAAGTCACAAAGTGTGAAAACATTATATCAGAGCTACAGGGGGACCCTTTCTGTTTAGAGTCTCTCTGCACATAGCTATAGATTATAAATCACTTACCATATACAATAAGAGTATAGTAGGAAGGCTATACATTTACTCTATGAAGTATAAATTAACATTTTCAGCATAATATTTTTATGTAGTCCCTAAATAGAGATAAACCTGTTTTTGTCTATAGTCCACAATAGTATGTATTTGATTTTCCTGCATCCAATGATATACTGTTCCTAAATGTTGATTTATTTATTTATTGTATTCTATAACAGGATTAAAAAGAAATATCAACATACATGAACAGTGTGGGGCAGATTTACTAAAGGGTGAAGTGACTAACACTGGCCACAATTTGCCAGTAATAAAATTCAGTGAACTGAGCAATAATACAATAATCTATAATCTGAAAATTACCAAAAGAGTATCTCCACAGCCACACAGGCACATTAATCAAAAAACTATATACAAAAGGGATTTATGATCTTTGAATCCGCTGGGTAATGATCAAATATTTGGATCAATATGTATATAAATAAAAAGGCAATGTCTATTAACCACCGTGCCAATAAATCACAGTACATATAAAAACACTTAAAAACTAAACTGTTATGTAAAAGAAGGGGCCCCTCCTATATTAATTATATCACTCTATAAACCTTCATTACCATAATATGAATGTTTACATGTACTATGATGCAGTGATTGAAAGATCATAAGGTCAGTAGTGATGGGCAAATTTATTCGGCAGGCGCGAATTTGGACGCCAGCGTCAAAAACGAGACACCGATTTCCCACGAAATTCGCAAAACGGCGAAGAATTCGCAAAACTGCGCCAGCATCTCCTTTTTGACGGTGAAGCGAAATGGCGCAAATTCGCCCATCACTAAAGGTCAGCAATAATAATGTCAGAATCCCAAAGTATGTGTCTGTAAATCCAAACTGCAGGTAGAATCCAAGGCTGCTGGGTTATACAGATAACCTATGAATTACAAAGTCCTGAGAGTTCCTGGATATATTAACTCCCTGTAGTTATCTGGTTTCCTAACAGAGAGAAAGTCCGCTATACCGAGTTGGAATAGACAGGATTTGTGAGGCTACTGTAAAGTACTTGTAAAGATAACACTGGATTTTGGAGGTAATTAGTGGAGAAAAGACAATAACCACAGCATGCTGTATTGATTAAGCAGTTAGTCTGCCATGTGTTAATTAGTGGACGCGGCAGCTGTTGTTCATTGTATCCGAATATCAAAATATAACATGAGTTGTATCCCTCTATGAATGAGCCAAGTTTAACAACAATATATGTGGCATCTTCTTGAGATTTAATTTACATGATACTTAGCTGCATCACCGTTCCACTTAAGACTCCACTTAAGACTACACTTAAGACTCACCTAAGGCTCCACTTAAGATACTGGAAGGTACAAAAGAGTACACTCCTCAAGTCCTCAGTGCGTGTCAATGTGGATAAATTAATAATCTTTAGATCATTCGAGTTATTGTGTGTGTCTAGCAATTGTGAGTTTGTTTGTGAAGTGCCCCTAAAAAATTGGTGTCCCCCAATGTGGTCGCACCATTGCCAAAGCGAAACAAAAATGGAGCCTTGCTGGTCTCTTCCCCCCTATGTGTGACCAAAGTGACTATTTTTTGTATCCCTGTGTTCTTTTATATAACAGCATTATTTTGTTTTTAAGTGTTTTTCTATGTCCTGTGATTTATTGGCACGGTGGTTAATAGACATTGCCTTTTTATTTATATACATATTGATCCAAATATTTGATCATTACCCAGCGGGTTCAAAGAGCATAAATCCCTTTTGTATATAGTAATTTGGCAGCATTGCCACTTTCAGGCACTTAGACAATTTACTAATGGGTGGAGGCATAACTTTGCTAGCGAAAGAGACAGACGCTGGCGCTCATTTGCACACAATCGCCAGGCTCTGGTGAATGGACGTAACTACCCAAATTCACTAAGATGCGGATTTTACTGAATGTTACCTCTTTTGCCAGACTTGCCTTCACCAGATCAGACCAGGGGAAGTGCATTGATCTGCCTCAATCTTCTGTTAGTTACATCATATTTTTAGTGGAAAATGTTTCTAAGACCCAAAAAGCACTGGCATCTTTTCCTTTTTTCAGAGTGATAGCCTGCATAAGTTCTTAATTCTTTTTTGGGGTAACTGGGTTCCCCCATACTTCTAACATATGGAACATAAACTATACACTGGACTCATGTGTAGGACATTATAACAACTCTATTTTCTTTATTGTGGTTCCCTAAATTTCCTGCTGTATGCAAATTAGTTTGAGCAAAGACCTCTAACGAAGTTTCGCTAGGCATAATTGAATGCTAGTGCATCTTTGCTTTGATTGCCAAAGTAACGCTAGCAAAAATTCACAAGCGTTTGGAGTCCTGGATGCAACTTTGCATATTTGTAAATTAGAATTGTCTGAGTGAATTGTAGTGATGGGTGCGAATATCCCTCTAAATCTTTGGATGCAGGAACTTCCAGAGGAAAAAGCATCATCCAGTTGTTGTGGAGCTCTAAAACTACATACAGAGTTTATTATCGTTGTTCTGTGGTTCTTCCCAAAATGCCTTTTGCAAGAGCTAGTGGGTGCACAGGGTTTGTACCAATTCTCTTTGTGGGATTGAAGCTGATGTCAACATTGCCATATTTTGAGTTTGTCAGACTAATTAGAAGTGGGAACCACTGGAGTTGAGAAGCTTTACAGCCCTCCATGAGTATACCCTCAAATAGTCAGTATATTCCACTTCTAAGCAAGGAACATTGTTGCAAAGCAACACCTTTTTGGTTCAATAGAAATGTTGGTGTTGAGGTGGGTAAGAAAAGACCTGCTTTTAAGGCTTTCAAGTTAGCTGGGACAGCCAAATCATTTCTAAGGTGCAAGGAGGTCAATAAAAGAAGCTATAAGGCAAGCTAAAATTGATATAGAAAAGGATATTGCAGCAAGCAGTAAAACAAATCCCAAATCATTTTTTATATATGTTAATAGTGAAAAAATGAAGCAGGAAGGGGTGGGTCCCTTACTATCAGAGGGGTTTCAGCTGGTTGATGAAAACATAATAAAAGCGCAGATTCTGAACTCATATTTTTCATCTGTCTACACAAATGAGGAACCAGTAAGTGAAGGTTTCCTTCTTAATAGTCCCAATTCTAGTAATACAACTAATGATGCATGGTTCACACATGAGGAAATTCAAAAGAGACTAGAACATGTTAAGATTAACAAAGGTCCGGGGCCAGATGGTATTCTTCCCAGGGTAATTATCGAGTTTAGCTCTGTGATTTCCAAACCTCTTAATTTTTTAGGATTCATTGAGGTCTGGCATAGTGCCGAGAGACTGGTGAATTGCTAATATGGTGCCTCTATTCAAAAAAGGGTCCCGTTTTTAGCCTCAAAACTATAGGCCAGTTAGTCTGACGTCCGTGGTAGGAAAGCTTTTTGAATGGTTAATAAAGGATAAGATACTGGACTTCATAGCAAATCATAATACTATGAGTTTGTGTCAGCATGGTTTTATGCGTAATAGATCTTCCCAGACTAACTTAATTTCATTTTAAGAGAAGGGAAGTCAAGACCTTGATTCTGGGATGGCAGAGGATGTGATTTACTTAGACTTTGCTAAAGCATTTGATACTGTGCCACACAAAAGGTTACTGGTTAAATGAAGGAATGTTGGCCTGGAACATAGTATTTGTACCTGGATAGAGAACTGGCTAAAAGATAGACTACAAAGAGTGGTGGTAAATGGAACATTTTCTAATTGGACCAGTGTTGTTAGTGGAGTACCGCAGGGCTCTGTACTAGGTCCCTTGCTTTTCAACTTGTTTATTAATGACCTGGAGGTGGCCATTGAAAGTACTGTTTCTATTTTTGCAGATGATACTAAATTGTGCAGAACTATAGGTTCCATGCAGGATGCTGCCACTTTGCACAGTGATTTGTCTAAACTGGAAAACTGGGCAGCAAACTGGAAAATGAGCTTCAATGTTGATAAATGCAGGTTATGCACGTTGGCAAAAATAATATAAATGCAAGTTATACACTAAATGGCAGTGTGTTGGGAGTTTCCTTAAATGAGAAGGATCTTGTTTTTTTTTTTTAGAAAACGAATTGTCTAATTCTGGGCAGTGTCATTCTGTGGCTACTAAAGCAAATAAAGTTCTTGTATAAAAAAGGGCATTAACTCAAGGGATGAAACATAATTGTGTCTCTTTATAGGTCTCTGGTGAGGCCTCATCTGGAGTATGGGGGCAGTTTTGGACTCCAGTCCTTAAGAGGGATATAAATGAGCTGGAGAGAGTGCAGAGACTAAGTGCAACTAAACTGGTTAGAGGGAGGGAAGAGTTAAATTATGAGGGGAGACTGACAAGGTTGGGGTTGTTTTCTCTGGGGGAAAAAAGGCGCTTGTGAGGGGACATGATTAGACTTTACAAGTACATTAGAGGACATTATAGACAAATAGCAGGGGACCTTTTTACCCATAAAGAGAATCACGTACCAGAGGCCTCCCCTTCAGACTAGAGGAAAAGAAGTTTCATTTAAAGGAACAGAGTAGGGGGTTCATCACAGTGAGGACAGTGAGGTTGGGGAATGCACTGCCGGGTGATGATTCAGTTAATGACTATAAGAGGGACTTGGATGATTTCTTGGACAGACATAATACAAAGGCTATTGTGATACTAAACTCTATAGTTAGTATAGATATGGGTATATAGAATTTATGTGACAGTAGGGAGGGGTGTGTGAATGGGGCTGGGTTTTCATTTGGAGGGGTTGGACTTGATGGACTTTGTCTTTTTTCAACCCAATTTAACAATGTAACTAACTATGTAACTATGTAACTAGTGAATGTGAGGTATGGGAGCCTGCAAAATCTTTAAGGACATGATACGTAGAACACTTAAAGTAAATGGTTGTGTTGCCGTAAATGAATGCAATGAAATGCAGGGTTAGAGGTTGTCATGGCAGCAAGCAGAGAAATGAGGTCAGAGGAAGGCAAAGTTCATTGAGCACCTTAGTGTTAAGATAGGTCTGTGACCAATAGGTAATCTTGTGGCATGGACAGGCAGGCATGAGGGTCAGCAACGGTAGTTGGAGGGTAAAGCCACATACCAGAGCAAAGAATGGTCAGCAGACAGGCAGCAGAGTACCAGGGTTCAATCCAGAGAGTAGTCAGACAGGCAGAGTCGGCAGCAGTGACTCACAGTCCAAGTGAGGTACCAAGGGTTAATTGGAGAGAGTAATCAAATAGTAGTCAATACCAGATTCAATGAATAGCAGATTAGCCAGGAAACAATGTCTAAGCACTGACAGGAATGCTGAGCCGGGTTAAATAGGGCTTCCTGCCTGTGTCACCACTCTGGGCCATCTGTTCTCATTGCGACGGCATCACAACGCACGTGTTGTGACATCACTGGGTATTGTCTGTAGTGATGGGCGAATTTATTCGCCAGACGCAAATTTGCGGCGAATTTGCGCGATTCGCCGTCAGCGAATAAATTCGCGAAACGCCCGCGAAAATTCACGGAAAAAAAATTCGCCGGCGTCAAAATTTTTTCCGAAAAAACGGACGCCGGCGCCAAAAACGGGCGCGGGCATCAAAAACGAGACGCCGGCGCCGTTTCGCGAATTTTTTCGCCGTTTCGCCCATCACTAATTGTCTGTGGACTGCAATGTGAAAAAATCCAGTAGCACTCTGGTAGTGTTGCAAAAATTGTCATTGATTTATTAGCCCATATAAATGTGTCTGTATATGGGCTAATAAATCACTGAAGAATTTTGCAACACTACCAGAGTGCGACTGGATTTTTTCATTGGATGTAAAAATTGACCCAGCTTGCAGGGAAGGGTCTTCTGGTTTAGCACCTGGACCTGCACAGGTGAATACAAGAGGGTAGAGCACTCCTAACTATTGCTATTGTGGACTACAATGTGGCAGTACTGGAAGCAAAATTATTTTTAGGAGCCTTGACAGACCCCCAACCAGAAGAAATTAGACTCCAAAGAAGTAATATTAGATTTGAAATTGTTTTTAGGAGCCTTGACAGACAGACCCTTGACAGACCCAAATAGTAGTATGAACATTGAGCATTGAAGAGATTGTTAATTTATTATTTGTATGATGACTAAGGCAGCAGGAATTTTGGCAGCAGTTGTTTCAGAGACCTCATTTGTGTACTTGCAGACATCTTACTTAAAGGCAGGACTTTGGGTGTGACTACATTTGCAACCGTGCGTCATTATTTCAAATGTCTTCTGTTTGAGGCCTGCTTCATTTAATTCTTCTGGTTCTAAAGTTCATTCCAATACTTCTACTACTGCTGCTGTTGCTAGTTGTTGCTACTGCCTCATTATTTGGCAAATGTCTTCTGTTTGAGGCCTGCCTCATTTAATTCTTCTGGTTCTAATTAAGTTCATTCCAATTATTCCAATTAGAACCAGAAGAATTAAATGAGGCAAGCCTCAAATAGAAGACCTTTGCCCACTAATATTTGAAGAAGTACCTTTAGAAGCCATGGTAGGCCTCAACCAGAACAATTAGTTGACTAAGCAGCAATTGTTGAAGAAACATTCTTAGAAGCCATGGTAGGCCTCACCATAAAAAAAATTGCAGACAATGCAGCAGAACAGCAGTAGGAGCATTGATAGGCCCCCACCACAAATGTTTTTTACTGATAATGCAGCAGTAGTACTAGGGGTAGCAGGCTGCAGTAGCAGCAGCAGGATCAGACATATCAGTCAGATGGGAAATAGTCAAAACTATGGAAGAGGAGTCTATGAGAGAAGAGTATAGGCAGCAATGGAGAGAGGATCGTACAGCTATGATCGTACACAAGGAGTACACACACAAGCACAGACAAAGACAAAAACAGTTAGCCCTAAAAAGGGCTATTGGGTGGTGAGCAGGCAAGTAAAAGAGGGAAAAGAGTAAACTGAAATCCACAACCTCCACTTACACTGACTCAGAAAAAAAAAATAACTCCACTAACTGCTCTAGTTTATAAAACACAGATTCTCTCTATCTCCAAAAACACCTATCAATGGCCACCTCTGCACCTCCTTATATAGACAGTGGGAGGGCTCACATCTAATTGGCTGCTGTGGCTGATGTTCCGGTGGCAAGATTCTGTGCCGCAAATATCACTAAGGCAAATTTATTCGCCCATCACTATTATTCAGTATATCGCCCTATTCTGACAACTTTTTAATAAAATATCTCTTTGGCTTTTTCACTTGTTTCCCTCATTCCTGGTAATCAGTTTGTAATCAGATGATCATTATGATTCTATTGTATTACAGCAGTGCCTACAATTCACTTTATACACTATAACTTTATCTTTGTTTAATTACTGTTGTCCTTTTGCTTTCTGAATATAAACACACATCCTACTAACGGCTTAATAATCTGCACTTTATAGTTACACCGCTACCTGGGAAAAGTTTCATATACAATAGATGGGAGTCATGTATCATCATTTAATGAAAAAGGAGAGTTTGTGAGTCAATATGACATTATTAATCCTTTCTTTGGTCCTGGAGGCAAGTTTTCTTGGCAAACAGTTGGACATTATGTACCATGGGCTCCAATGGAGCAAAGATTAATATTAAACCCAGATAAAATAGTATGGAACACCCCAAAACATAAGGTAAGAAATGACTTCTTGCTTTCCTCAATATATACAGTGTGTATGTGGGCTCATATTATTTTTAGATTTTTCTATTTAATTGGTTTTTACACTAAGGTTCAGATTTACTAAGGTTCGAGTGAATTTTCGAAGTTAAAAAAGTTTGAATTTCAAAGTAATTTTTTTGGGTACTTCGACCATCGAATAGGCTACGACTCAAATTAAAATCGTTCTACTTCGACTATCGAAGTACTGTCTCTTTAAAAAATGTTCACTTCATTACTTCACTAAACCTGCCGAATTGCATGTTAGCCCATGGGGACCTTCTACAACCTATTGGCAACATTTTTCTAAGTCTTTAGAAATCGAAGCAAAATTGTATGATAAAATAGGATAGGATAAAGTAGGATGTTAAAAATCCTACAAATTCGACTATTGTAGGATTCAATTCAATGGTCGAATTTTGAAGTTTTTTCTACTTCGAAATTCGATCCTTGATAAATCTGCCCCCTAACTTGTGCATGGAATGTATCCACCTATCTGTTGCCTCGGGTCCTATTATAGGTATAGGCCCTATTATCCAGAATGCTTGGGACCTGTCAATTTCTGGATAATGGATCTTTCCATTATCAGGATTTTCATAAGTTATGTCTACAAGAACATCATATAAACATGAAATAAACCTAATAGGCTGGTTTTGCCTCCAATAAGGATTAATTATATCTTAGTTGGTATCAAGTACATGCTACTGTTGTATTATTACAGAGAAAAAGGAAATCATCTTAAAAAACTGAATTATTTGGATAAAATGGTCTATGGGAGACTGGCTTTCCGTATTTTGGAGCTTTCTGGATAATGGTTTCCAGATAAAGGATTTCATACCTGTATTATATAAAGTAATGGCACCTGCTATCATTTCACATGGGATCTGCTATGTAGTAATAGAATGCCCAACTGAAACTCTAATAACATATTTCAACTGATATATAAAATGCTTTATACTGGTTGTGCAGTGAATTTTCCAATTTCATGCCTTTAAGAGAACCCTAACCCTTAACATATCATGTTATTTATTCAACTAAGTAGTTCAAATGAAACTCTTTCAAGTATCAAAAGCTGATTACCATCAATAAACATTTTATACAGTTGTGACAAATAGTATGTTAGAAATTGGAGAGGGAGAATTTAATAAACACTTTGAAGAGAGGAAATTGGTGGATGTATAAATTATGCAGAGTAACCCACTTAGGGCTAAATAAAGATTATAAATAATGCAATTTTATAGGATTATTTTCTTATATTCTATTAATACATTTTAATTAGATTTTAATAATTTTTAATGTTAACTTATAATAAACTATAACTATCTGCTTATTTAACAGTTTTTGAGAGATATTGCCTTATTTTTAATATATTTATTTTTTAAAAAGGATACATTTATTACAACTAAGAAGGTTTTTAAATATAGGAAAGAACTACAGGATAAATAAAAAAAAGGTTGGACTTTGTGAATAAATAATAAAGTTAAGTGAATAGCAAGTGGGACAATATGGGCCCCCGGAGCTACAATAAAGAGACAATATAAGTGTAGGGGGTGTTTGACTGGGCGAGGAAATACAGAGAATGAATAGTGTGTGGGTGAGTGTAGGTGCCAACAGTTGGGTGGAGATAGAATAGAATTGGCTGCATACCCCTCCCTCTCTGTCCTGGAGCTATTAAATAATGGGGTTAAGGCTTTTCCCAGGTTCTTAGAACTGGCAGCAGAGGGATCACATCACCCATCTACCCCCTTTAAGATTAGCATTTCTAGGCCTGTTACACAGACATTGAGAACTTTGTGTGGGGGAACTTTAATTTGATGTTGCAATAGTTTGAAATGCTTGAAGGTGTTGGTAACCCCATGATGTGGAGTAAGGAGGAATGGTAGCTCTTTGGACACGGGGTCCCTGGATCTGTAAAAGTTACAGGTTGTCCTATTCGGACCTGCCAACTTTTACAAGTAGTTGGGTGGGTGGCTGGCACAGTAGGCAGTTGCAGTAATAGTTTCACGTTTCATGCATTCCTGTTGGTCATCTGTTCATCTGTGTGTTAAATAAAGAAACATTTGTTATATTGTGTAACATGTCAGGGAATAAAAGGAGCTGCAGCCTTTAGATTCCATACGTTATGTTGTCAGTGTTTATTTTGACTGGTATTGGTGAAAAATGGGATGAGCTTGATGCTGCACCAGTCAAAAGTTAAGTGATTTGAATCAAAACTTCCCAAAGAGAAACTGTGTGATATAATATACAGATAGTTACTTAGCCTACTTAGTTAGTTATTATAAATAAGTAACTTATTTATATTAGCTTAGCAAAAAAAATGCTCATTCCTATTACATAGTTAAACAGGTTCAAAAATGACCCATTGACTCCGTCAAGTTCAACCCCTCGAAATGAAAACCCAGCCCCATAGACACACCCCTCCCTACTGTCACATAAATGATATATACCCATATCTATACTAACTATAGAGTTTAGTATCACAATAGCCTTTGTATTATGTCTGTCCAAGAAATCATCCAAGTCCCTCTTATAGTCATTAACTGAATCATCACCCAGCAGTGCATTCCCCAACCTCACTGTCCTCACTGTGATGAACCCCCTACTCTGTTCCTTTAAATGAAACTTCTTTTCCTCTAGTCTGAAGGGGAGGCCTCTGGTACGTGATTCTCTTTATGGGTAAAAAGGTCCCCTGCTATTTGTCTATAATGTCCTCTAATGTACTTGTAAAGTCTAATCATGTCCCCTCACAAGCACCTTTTTTCCCCCAGAGAAAACAACCCCAACCTTGTCAGTCTCCCCTCATAATTTAACTCTTCCCTCCCTCTAACCAGTTTAGTTGCACTTAGTCTCTGCACTCTCTCCAGCTCATTTATATCCCTCTTAAGGACTGGAGTCCAAAACTGCCCCCATACTCCAGATGAGGCCTCACCAGGGACCTATAAAGAGACACAATTATGTTTCATCCCTTGAGTTAATGCCCTTTTTTATACAAGAACTTTATTTGCTTTAGTAGCCACAGAATGACACTGCCTGGCCATAATTAGACAATTTGTTATCTGATTATTTGATTTTATAATAACAGTTTGTCAGTTTTACAGGAGACATTCATTTGAAGTCCACAGTGAACTTAGTGGAATTTCTATTTCATTAAAGCAGGGAGTTGCAGGTCAACCAAAGTGTTTGTCAATATGTGAAATGGTTAAAGTTAGAGTAGAAGCTCTACAAGAGTTCTATGGGTGGAAAAACACTTTTAATTCTAAACTATCACATGTACAGGGAGTGTTGCGTATTTTGAAACATAATGTGTACAGTTCATGTAGGGATCCATTGGGTTTACGTCCCCTAGTGTGGCCAGCAGGGAGTTGAATATGGAAGGGGGAATGAGTCCTTTTTCTCCAGTGAAGTGTGCCCTGGCAGTTCCAGATTTTGCAAGTGAACAGTGTCACAGTTCCATAACCATTTATATAATATAGCAGAGGTGCCATGTGTTCTGCCTCTTTTCTATTTAACTCCAGGAGGGAGTGGATGCTGCAGCGGCTCCTACAGTCTAGGCCCCAGTTATTGGAGGGCCCAAGGGTGGACTGGTCAGCTAGAGAGCCTGGTAGCCCAGCCTGAAGATGAAAGATTTATGTGGAGACCAAAGGAGAGGTATTTATGGCAGGTAGCACTACCTGGGGACATTTTAAGATCTCTTGGGGGAAGGGACTAAACTGTGACTGCCTTTGTCTACTTGGAGTGGAATGTGGGACAGTGACTACTGGTTAAGACGGTGCCAGAGTTGGACTTACCACACAGGTTCCCCAATGCAGGGATTATATTGTTATTATTACAGATTGCATTTCTATATAAAGTTAAATTGTCCACTAGGTGGAGGCACTGCATTAAAAATTCCCAGTATCTTTCATATAGTGAAGGGGATTCAGGCCCTGTATTGTGAAAATGAATAGTTTTATTTGAGAGTGTACATCCTATACTACACAACGTGTCACAATAGGGTTATGTACATTTTTGTTAACAGGGGGTTGCGTATTGAGTAAATACACCAAGTACCTTGTATTTATATGAATTCTGGCACAAACTATTGCATGATAGCCCAATTGATGTGATTCATTTGTATTTTATATGAATTGTAACACAAGTAGTGATGGGTGAATTTGTCCCACTTTGCTTTGCCGGCGACAATTTGATGTGCATTGAAGTCAATGGGGCGTTTAATTGTCGCCGGTAAAATTCACCCATCACTAAACGCAAGTGATGGCACAATAGTACATTCATGTAGTTTTTTAAATTTATTTTAAGCACATTTAATTTGCAAAGAATGAATTTCAAATAATATCATTGTTTAATTTGTTTTTCAAATACTACACTATAAATTATTGTTTCTGTCCCCCACCTTCTTTCCATATTTTCTTATATCTTTTACTTTGTTTTATTTTTTAGTGTTTTATTCTTTTTCTTCTTTTGTTTTTCTGTTTTTTTTCTTCTCTTTTTATCTCTTTCTTTTTGTGGGTTTCAATATATTTTCTTTTGTATGTACCTGACAAGACCTGCCTGGCAATCTAACCAGAAGAGAGTGATCCAATCCTACAAATCATCTAATTGCTTAAGCATTGTTTGGAGTGGGTATCAGTTACACACATTGTTTAACCCTTTCCCTGCCTGCCAATTTGTCCTAAATGCGAACATCTACTGCCAAGCATTTTCTAGACATTTTGTACTCTTTAAGGGCCTTTCCTGGGAGGGTCTTTTAGTTTACCCAGGAAAACAATATATTGTTTTTAAAAATATGCTAGAATTTTAGTGTAATTCCACTTCCGTAAAAAAATATAGGCTTCTAAGTGTCTAATAAAATGAAAAAATCATGTTTCACATAGTAAAATCACGTATATCAGAAACATCATTTATCTTATGTACGAGAACACAGCTGATTTGGAAAGGTCTATGTCTCCTGAACGTGCCAATACCAAATATATATATATATAGTTTTATGGAGATTTCTCACTTGTATAGATCAAAATCTACAAGCAGTACACTAGCAAATTTCCAAAGTACCGCTCCACAAACTGCATAATTCTGATTTCAAGGCCAAACATTCCACTAACAGTAAGTTTACCCTATAAAACTACACATTATTAGAAAGAGCAGATTCTGGCAAATCAAAAGTGGGTAAATATATCAATGTACATTACACTGCCAAGCTGCAATTCTTTCCTAAAGTTATAATTTTTTATAGAAATTGATGATTTTTTGAAAAATGACCTTAAAGCTTCCAATCTACTGCATCAGGACACACTGGGGGTCATTTATAAAGTTTGTACAGCGCATATATTTTCGCAAATGGATGTATTGCCCATGTTTTTTCCTGAACGCTAATATATTGCACTGCTCTGCCCATCTATCCGGTTTTTGCGAATCCGCATTGTGAATAAATTTTCGCAAATGAGACGGGAGTTTGTGACAGTGCATCCAATGTGTGAGGTTGTTGTGCACGAAAATAGTGTTGACAGCAACTTAAATTCGCACTTTGCGAAACTGTTTTGCAAATATTTTCCCCGTCACCAAAGTTGTGGCGTAATTCAGTCGCAGAGTGTGCGCATAAATATTCACATTTTTGACATATTTAAAAAGCTCTTGTAGACATTTGCATTCTGAAATTTTTTTCACAATTCTGTTCGCACCAAACTTATTCAGCTTTATAAATATAACCAGGGCAGGGCAAATATATTCACTTTGTGCACCAATCTGCCTTGTTTATAAATGAGCCCCACTGAGTTTCTAAAGTGTTCTGTCTCCTGTTTGATCTTCACACTTGTTCATGTTCATTATGACTGACTCTGTGTTGCTGTTCATCCTCTTTCTTCAACACTTAAGTTTCAATTTAGGTTTATTTTGGTCATCGGTGTGTTGGTTTGTTTTTCATACAATATCTTTGTGCGCCGAAAAGTCTTTGCCAACACCACAATGTGTCACAGCCATAAAGATTCACAGAGAATGTCATAACCTGGGCAACTATTCTCTTTGTTTTCATAAAGAAATCAACAATTTGAGGGTTTCGATCACTTGTACCAAATGGAACTCTTAAGATGTTTGTCTTTTACATTCACACACTTTTTTATATGTTGTAGATTGTGATGAGCACTTTTTTCTTCAAAAAATGCCCTTTGACTCTAATGTATTTGATAAAGTTTTAGCAAAATGTTGCCTGTTATTACACAAATGTTCTTAGCAATGAGGAAATGCTCATCAATAGTTGTAGTGTCATCAGAATATTAATATTGATGTTACTTACACAGATCCTTCTGCCCCTGCTCAAGCCTATAACAGGGAGGCAGGAACCTCTACTAAAATCTTTGTCCAAATGATCAATTTGATTCATTCTGCTTTCCCCAAATTTTCTGAAATATTAAGGAATAGTGATGGGTGAATCTGACCCATTTAACTTTGCCAAAAGTTATCGAAATGGCAAAAATTTAAATCAATGACGTATTGAAACCAATGGGCATTTAAAGTATCGACTTGAGGCAATGTCAAGAGATTTTGGAACACTGAAGCAACACATGGGTTTTTGCAGCAGCAGAGGAGATGTGTTGTTGGCTATTAATCTCCCGGTGTGCCATTAGCCTTAAGGTGGCCATAGATGTAGCAATTATGATCTTTCTTGGAAAAGATGTTTATTTCAATACACACGTGTAGAGCTGAATGGTCAGATATATATATATAGAAACAATATAATTCTACCTGTATCTGATGGTTCAGCACTAACATTGGCGGATGTTGGGGAGCCTTCAAAGGTACCCGATCAAAATTTTCCATCCAGCCCAATTGACGAGTCAACTGATATCCGAGTCTTCTGCCGATATTGGTCGGCTCTTTTCCCATCATACACGCACCGAATATTGTACGATATTATCTGTGCGTCTATGGCCACCATTAGAGGCAGATTAAATAAAGGGTGAAGTGGGTGATGCTATAGAATCAATTTACCAGAAATCACATTCACAGGGACATCGGAAAAAATTTGTGCCGTTGGACGGAAGCGTCTGTGATTGAACTGACTTGTTGAATCCTCCTATCTCTTGTATTGATAAATCACTAACAGGCGCAGATGAAAATTCATTGGTGAAAAAGGCCATTGCTAGCGCACGTTCACACTCTATCACCAGGCGACTTTTAGCTTTGGTGAACAGTTGTTACTCCGCAAATTCACTAAAGTGTGGATTTTACAGAACGTTACCTCTTTCACCAGAGTTTCTTTCACCACCTTAGACCAGGCAAACTGCTAAAATGAAGCCACATCTTCCTCAATCTTATGTCAGTGACATCATATCCTGTCTGCCAGAAATGCATTAAAGTTGTAAAAACGCTGGCGACTTGTCCTTTTTTTTAAGCGGGATTGCCTGCAAAAGTCCTGTTTGGGTTAACATTTTCTCAGACATTTGAGGGGCATGGAACATTCATTTTAGGGTGGGCTCATGTGTAGGGCTTTAGATCATAATCTCTTTTGTCTTTATTCAGGTTCCTGGTTAATTTGTAATAATAAGTGGCCACTTCAAGCCTTTGTACCAACATCTCTAATAAAGACAAACATATAACTTTAATGTATCAGCCCTATTTAAATTAACCTACGCACAAGAGTACTAACAAAGTTTCATTAGGCAGAAATGAAAGCTAGCGAAAATTCACTATGAAATGCTTGCTCAGCAGAATTAACATTAGTGAAAAGTCAACAGATTTTGGCAACTGAGACGCAACTTCGCATTTTATTGAATTAGTAAAGTGTTAACAATTTTGCACCAAGTGGCGCATAGTGTGACGAAGCAGTTTGCCCTTTAGTAAATTTGCTCCTTAGAGTCTATAGTTTTTTTCTCTGTGAAACACAGTGAGATATTTTGCTCATCCCTATTAAAGAACTAGGGTTGCCACCTTTCCTACAGACTAACTCTGGGTGGGAAGGCAGGGCTGTGACATAGCAGGAGGTGGGGCCATGACATTGCAGGGGTAGATGTAATGTAGAGGGGCAGGGCTATAACGTGGTGTGAGGCGATTGGCCGATCACCACTTCAATCTCAAGGAATCCAGCACCGGTTTTCCTAATTTGGACAACTGGGCAGGCAGTTTTGACCCGGACAGTCCTTCAAAGACAGGTGTCAACCCTAAAAAAAACCCACAGTACAGACACCCTAAAATGATCACACCTTTCTGTAATTTCTGTTACTTCTATTTTTCTACTTCTATTTTAGGTGCCAAGAGCTCAGTGCACAGAAAATTGTGTCCCCGGCTTCAGGAAGTCAATATTGCCTGGATCCCTTCTGTGTTGTTATAAATGTGTCCCATGTCCTGAGGGTGAAATCTCCAACAAACCTGGTATAACTGCTTGCTTAATATACATTACTTCTCCTTGTATAAGAACATTTAGTAGACTATGGAGAGATAAAATGAATGTGACAATTTATCAGAGCAGTAGTCATACTATCAAGATGTAAGAAGCTTTGATTTGACCATAAGAAAGTGTGGGATAGTATTCAAGTGTGCACAACTTTGTGACCATTTTACTTTGCACTAGTGGACATATATGACTTCCATTAGTTCTCCCAGATTCATTCAACCTCCATTATAATTATCTTGCCAATACCGACTTTAATAGCTCGTACTGTTACTGACCCATTGCTCTTCACATTATTTGTCCATTTACATCTGAATAATATGTTTGAAGGTTCAACTGTTGCATCATCAAATTTTGCAATAGTCCTTGGTATAAGACTGTTTACATACTGTAGATGTGGGATCTGTTATCCAAAATGCTTGGGACCAGTGGATGTCTCAAAAGTGGCCCTTATCTAATTTGGAGAATGTTGTGTATGATTATATCAATTCATACTGATGGAAAAACAATCCTATTAAGTTTAATTAATAGCAACATTATTTTAGCAGACTTAAGGTATCCAGATCCAATTTGCATAAACACTCCTTATCCTGAAGATCCCCAAGATTATGGATAGTGGATCCTTTAATCATATTGTAATATATTCTTAATGAATCAGGATAAAGTCAGTGTAGGACTGGCCAGACAAGGGATAACATATTACAATGAAAATTGCTCTTAACAGAAGTATTTGTTTATTCCTCCCTGTTCTCTGGTTCTGCAGAATTCAGTTCCAACAAAGCAGAGAATAGAAAAGATCAGAGGGGCACTGCTTTCAGTAACAATTATAAATAGAAATACAAAAACAGCTGCAATTAATATTTATTGCAAAGTTACATAGAATCACAGTTTCATTTGGCAAATTAGTATTTTTGTATTGATATCAACTGTATTTGATTAGTGATGAGTGAATTTACTTGCCAGGCACGAATTTGTGGCAAATCTGCCTGTCACGCTGCTGGCGTCAACGTTTTTTCAATGCTAGTGACGGTTCTGATGCCGGCACCAATTTAGATGTCGTTGACAATAAATGGACGCCCATGGACTTTAAGGGGCAGCGGTGTCAACCTTGAAGCCGGTACCCATTTTCACACCGGCAAATTGTCGCTGGTGTCAAAATTGCTGTTTCGATAATTTTTCACCAGTTTCAGAGGAAATTTGTGACGAAGCAAAACAGGACAAATTTGCCCATCATTATGTTAATCTGTATTTGAACATTTGTTCGTATTTCACCTTGGCTTGGCCACATGAAGGTTTATTTAAGACCGTAAATTACATTTCAAAAATGATGGCTGTTTCCCTACCTTAAAGGTGGGCCTAATTTGTGAATTCCCACTGTGGGCTGTGTCTTTTCTACTAGATTATATTAATGACTATTCATAGTTATTTCATAGTTTTATAATATGTGGATGACTCCTCTTTGAACTTGAATATCATGTGTTAAAGTGCATCATTTGTTTTTGAGTCTGATTGTTTTTTCATTATTTTCACCCTACAAGACAGTGAGAACTGCATCAGGTGCGAAGACATGGAATGGTCCAATAAGAAAAGGACTATCTGCATTGCAAGAACAGAAGTATTTCTCTCATACACAAATGATGTGATTTCTGTGATGTTTTCATCAATCTCAGTTCTATTCTTTTTTCTAAGTCTTCTGATTTCAGGAGTTTTTATATCATACCGGGACACCCCCATTGTGAGAGCCAACAACAGGAGCCTGAGCTTCCTCCTCCTTGTCTCCATCAAGCTGAGCTTCCTCAGTGTGTTTCTGTTCCTCGGTCGCCCTGTGGATATAACCTGCATGCTGCGTAACATCACTTTTGGAATCACCTTCTCCATAGCTGTCTCTTCTCTCCTGGCCAAGACTATCATGGTTTGTGTTGCTTTCAAAGCCACCAAGCCAGGGAGCTCATGGAGAAAATGGGTGGGAGTCAAACTGTCCAATTCTCTAGTCTTGTTCTGCTCATCCATTCAAATAATAATCTGCATGACTTGGTTGGCCATTTCTCCTCCCTTTCAGGAACTGGACCTTCACACTTACCCTGGAACCATCATCATTCAGTGCAATGAGGGCTCAGCTATTGGCTTTTACTCAGTTATTGGGTATATGGGGCTTCTGGCAGCTGTTAGTTTTGTTTTAGCATTTTTAGCTCGGACATTACCGGACAGTTTTAATGAGGCCAAGTACATCACTTTCAGCATGTTGCTCTTCTGCAGTGTTTGGATCACAATGATCCCGGCCTATCTGAGCACCAAAGGCAAAAACACTGTGTGTGTGGAGATATTTGCCATACTCACCTCAAGTGCTGGACTTTTATCCTGTATTTTTCTGCCCAAATGTTACACAATTTTCTTTAAAAGTAAAATGAACACAAAATCACAACTATTTAGGAACAAACCATATTGATTAAGATAAATCACAATACAGCTTGTGTTGTATTTTTTCTATATTAATATTTTTAGGGATGCACCGAATTCACGTTTTTGTTTTCGGCCGAACCCCCGAATCCTTCGTGAAAGATTCGGCTGAATACCGAACCGAATCCGAACCCTAATTTTCATATGTAAAAGAAAATGTACTACCATGTTATGTGACGAAAAGTCACATGATTTTAAGGATTCGGATTCAGTTCAGCCAGGCACAACAATTCGTCTGAATCCTGCTGAAAATGGCCTAATACCGAACCGAATACTGGATTTGGTGCATCCCTAAATATTTAAACCTTTTTAAAGGCAACAAATCATAGAGAGCTTTGTTCTATTCTACATGTTATTTAGTCCAAATACACTGCACAGAGTCATCCTCCCCTCTCCTTTCTCCATTTTTTCTCAATTTTTCTCCATTTTACTTTTTTGCAAGACAGTTCACTCTCCTAAGCTTTACCTTTTGAGCATTTCCTTCTCTCAAAGTATTAGTTTTTGCTTTTGCCTTAAACTTATTTTATTTTATTTTAAGATTAATGGGGTAAAAAAAGAGTAACTTGTTGGAATCCAATATTTGTTGCTTTACTGATCCATATAGTAGGTTATAAATATATCTTCCAAGTATAAAAAAACATGAAAAACAATATAAGAAAATTTAAAGCAGATGGAGTCTGACTCCTCACCCTTGGTACAGTCTCAAAATTTGCTTTCTCAGAAATCAGTCAATAGAGAGGAATACTCCTCAATTGCATCTGAAGTGGTGAGATTATTAAATCCAGTTATTTAGCAATCCATTGGCAAAACTATAGAAAAATTAAACTGTAGATTAATAAAATCATAAAAAAAACATAATAAACCAGTTGGGCAGTCATGATGAAAAAAAACTTGAGTAGACTTGAGTCTACTGTTTCAACTATTCATTAAGAGTCATTCAATGAACATGAGAACATTTAATTTTGGGAAAATTGTACACAAGAATTTTATTTTAAAGTAGATGACATAGAAAACCATTCCAGATGTAATAACCTTTAAAATTGTAGATATCCCTGAAACCTAAAAGATGGACTCTTTAGTCAAGAAGTAAGTATCCCAATAATTGGGTATTTCTCTGGAATCTAATCCAATGAAAGTTGAAAGACTTCACAGACTTGGTCCACTTAAAGCCTCTCTTCAAACTAGACCAAGAGCCGTCATCGCCAAATTCCTTGACTATGCTTATAAAAGTACTCTATTCCAAGCATACAAAAGATCCAAAAATCTGGCATTAGAGGGAAAAAAAATTAAAATTTTCAGGATTATTCATTATACCTAAAGAATTAAAAGTAAAAGTGGAAAAGAGGAAAGAATTTTTAAAAGCATGTCAGTCCTTAATGTCTCTGGGTATTTATATTTCGCTAAAAGGTTTGTGTTCACACCCTGAGCAAAGAAAAGTCAAATGGATGTGTAACACATACTGATTTCCAAACCTAAAAGAAATGAGTACAGATAAAAGGAATTCCCGTAATAAAAGTTTTACCAGCCCATTGCGTCCCTCCTTCATTCCAAAGATTACTCTTCCAAGATAGGCCTCTCAGCCACGGACAACGAACAACGTCCTCCCACTCCAAATGAAGCAGCACAGCGTCGAACCACTTCAGAAAAAAACAGGCAAGAGAGAGAAGACCAATCTGAATGCAAACGCTAAAACCCTGCTTGGCTATTACTCGACATCACTCATATATTATTTGTAGTGCGACTTACAATCTTTCTGACTGCCTCTCGTTCCACCGACTCCCACACGCTTGTCTGCTCTCAGGATATTCAATCACAGCTGTAAGAGTTTACTCGATGCAGGTGATGAATCCTCAGCATCGTGGATGATGGGGAAATCATTTCAGGCAAGACAGGGAGGAGGCTTGGTGATAAGGTTCAAAATGTATTACATTCATTCTTTTACACTCATATGATAAGCTCCTGGCCTAACGCATTTCGTGAACTTTCACTTCATCAGAGGCTGAATTCCGTCTCGCTCAAGTGTTCCAAATATTCCCCTCCTCATTCCCTTGCCATATTTCATTGGCTAACACATTAGAGGAGTTCACCAGATAAATAAATGAATTAATACATTTCAGGAGTTCATTATATACATATAAATTATCTAAAAAATACATTGATAGGATTAATCACATGAGTGAATAGATGAATAAATACAAAAAATGTAAAGGTTAAAAATCAAGTACAATAAATATCATTAAAAACTGATACAGGTTATAAAGTTACAGTAAATGAAACAGTTAATATCTAATTCTATATTTAATACATATGACTGCAGGGTTTTTTCTGATATTATCCACCTTGTTTCTTCCTGGGAGATTATTCAAATACAATTTCCCCCTCTCCAATTACTTATTCAATGTGAGATCCCTATAGCTCTCAGACCTCTCGGATCATTATTATGATACCTAGAGAAATGTTCAGACACACTATGAATTGTTAAACTCTTTTTTATAATCCTTATATATTCTCCTATACGCACTTTAAATTTTCTAGTGGTCCTACCCACATATTGCTTGTTACAGGGGCATTCCAATAAATAAACTACATTGGATGTGTTACATGTTATTCATTGATTTATTTTATATTCCTTATTGGTTTGGTTTGATCTGAAATTGTCCATGAGAGATCCCATCAGATGGCTCAAGTTAATACACTCCAAAGAGCCTCCCCAATCTCAAGCCCAAGAACAAAGATTGAGATCTAGGTCGCTTATGTCCTCTAAAGTCATTTCTCCATCATTTTTAAGCAAAAATGATATGGGTTTTGAATCTTAACTTTTATTTGTTTTCCTGTGTTTGCTAATGGTTCTCTTTCTCCTGATTGTTTCTCTTAATAAGAGGGTACATTGACCTCTATTTCCAGGAAAAAAAGTTTATGACTATTTCCACATTTGGTTATGTACTCTGATTTGTGGTCTTTTTCATTAGCTCTTGTTATATTTCTATTGGATTTAAACGTGATCATACATGATGTTTATTTCAGGTTTGTAAAATTGTTGTTTCGCTCAATTGATTTTTGCTATGACATTTCTTTTTGTGGTTCTATAAGATTGCTCAACATTATACTTGCTTTCTTTATTTAAAGGTATGACATAAAATATAGTTTATTGGAATATTAATGGTATCAACCATTATATTAAAAGGAAAAAAAATATTCAACAGCTAAAAAAGCTAAACTTTTATATAACCCTCTTACAAGAATCTCATCTCCATGATTCTAATAATGATATTTTATTAAGAGACTGGGTTAGTCATATGTCCTTTTCTCCTGCTATATAAAATAGGTGGAGTGGCTACATTATTGCATCTCAACATGCTTTACATGCCCCAATTCTATCAGCATGTAGATTCACTGAGATGTCGATTCATGATACTTAATTTACTTAATTTCTCTTGTTTAACAGATTTATGGAGACTAATAGATCCAACTGAAAAGGGCTCCCTTCCCCTTTATGGTGGGCAGCAGATTAAATTATATTTTGGTTTTGAATAATATAATTAATAAAACCATTGAGTGCTCTTACCATTCTTCTATTATTGCCCAGATTGTTACTTGTAAGGGTTTAATGGAATTCGGTTTCATGGTCTTTTCTGTTAATATCAGTGGACCAACTGGGTTTTTAAAAATGCTTTTAGAAAGATGGGACCTGTTTTCTTTCCTTCAACACCATGATAATCTTTCTCTTCTTTGGGAAGAGTGGAAATCTGTGAAACATGGTGGAATATCATCTTATAAATTTCACCTCATAAAATAAATAATAACATGGAGAAATTGGATTAATTAAAATTAAGATAAACAGGGCTTCCTCGCTAAAATTCTCAAAGTTAGTCAATATTTTTAGAGATTGCTATGGCACATTTACATAGGTCCAAATTTTCACCATACTTTGTGCAACTACTGTTTATCATATGTTACTTTGTAGCGAATATGCGTATTTATGAAAATGTGAAAATTCATCTGGGCAAATGAACGCTGGCATATTTTCCATATCCAAAATTCTGCAGTGCGAAGGTTTCTATTCAAATTTTCTCTAGCGTTACTTTCTTCCTTCTACTGTCCTAGTTATGAGCCTAGCCTAAAATAATATGTAAATAACAAAAATAACAGTTACAACTTGTAAACATAATACCACATTAAAATAATAAAAAACACTAGACTGCGTTGTCTTTTTTTTATATATATATATTTTTATTCTATATTTTGCACTTATATTAATAAGTTTAATTTCATATAACCATTTTTTATGCAATATAAACAATAAAGAAAAAAAATAAAATATATATATATATTTTTTTTTTTTAGGCCAGCTTACGGCCCTAACCCAAAAAGAAAGAGAGAGGAAAAAAAAGTTATAGCAAATAATCTCTTCCTATGGTTTTCTATTTATTTGTTTATGTATAGATTTACATTAATTACTTTTTAGTTAGTTGTATAGAAGGTAAATAGAAGGTATTTGTGGCAGTAAATGTGAGGTAAAAATCTTGGATAGTAAGTCAAAAACTTGAGTCCAATATAAGCATAATTTTGGGCAGGACCACCAGATATGGCAAATCGTGCCTCTTTGTTCACAATTCCACCAGCATTTCTCAGAGGTTGTTAATGGAAATATCTTATGGAGTTTAGCTGGCACATAATACCAGTGATACATTAATTTAACTGATGATTCCAATAATCTTATCAATTTGGTAGATCTTAGAATAAATCTAAATGCATTATTCCAGTTTTATAAATCAAATTCCATACATAAATCCTGTTGCTATTTTACCACATGGAAGTCTAAAGAATCTTGGGCTATATCATTTAAAGTGGAATAATATTGGGAAATCTTTGTCGCAGCTTGTATTAAAAAAATTATCTTCTATTGTTGGGTAGATGGATTTTTAATTTTACAAGACTTAGTTGTTCTAATATAACTTGCTAATTGTAAATATGATATGTAAGATTTATTTGAAATATCCCATTTAAATTGAAGTTCTTCAAAGGATGCTAATTTGTTATTCGCCACTATATCTACTAGATAATAGATGCCTGCTGTAAACCATGGTTGTGGATTAAAATTTGGAATAATACCTGTAAAGGCTACTAATGGAAAATTAGGATAGAAGTCACTTTTTTTGAAATCTGCATGCATAATGTTGTCCCACACTTGCAATGATGCTTGGGTAGTTGGGAGTAATACGTGTAAGGTTAGCTGTAGTTTAGGTGGTAGTCAAAGTATCTCCTTTAACTGAGAGAGAAATAGAAGTAGTTCTTTCCTCTTGGCTGACCCTTGGCTGGGGTTGGTTAACTGTATTAAAAATCCTTTGTATGAAATTTAAATGAACCGATTTATAATATTTTTTAAAATCTGGGAGACCAAGTCCTCCTCGGTTTTAAAGTATTCCTAATAAATTTCAATATTACTTTACGTAACAACACAAAAAACTTGTTTGGAAGGTCTATGGGAATAGTCTGAAACAAATAAAGTATCTTTGGAAGCAACATAGTTTTTATGGACGCCATTCTTCCCATCCAGGATAAATAAGTCCCAGTTCTCCAGCAAAGGACGGAAATTGACATCATACATATATTTAACTGAGGTCCCAATTTTTATACCTAGATAAGAAATATATGACCTCTGCCAAGCAAATCTGAAAGAGGATTTTAGCTCAGACAGCATATTTTGAGGAATTCATATTGGTAATGCCTCTGATTTAGATTAATTTACTTTATAATAAGAAATACTGGAGAAATTCTAGAGTGTTTGTGTTATTGCCGGTAAAGAGATGGAAGGATTAGAAAGAGATAAAATCACATCATCTGCAAATAACGATATTTTGGATGTTATGGATCCAATAGTATAACCATAGATTAGGGGGTTTCTTCTTATTGTTTCTGCTAAAGGCTCCATAAGTAGGACAAAAATCAGCAGAGACAGAGGACAGCCCTGATGCGTACCGTTTGTCAGTGCAAAAAAAGCTGAAGCCTGACCATTAACAACTGTCCTAGTTACTGGGACTTTATATAGAGACATTATATTGTCCAGAATAGGTCCCCTAAAACCAAATTTCTCTAGTGTTTGTTTTAGGTACAGCCAGGGAACCGTATCAAAAGCCTTTATGGCATCCAATGCTAATAATATACTTGTTTTTTTTATTTTGGTTAGCATGTAAAGTTAAAATATTAATGATTTTCCTAGTATTATCAGGAACTTGCCTAGAAGGAATAAATCCGACTTGGTCATGAGAAATAAGATATTTCAACATTTAAACGATTAGCTAGAATTTTAGCATAAGATCTGAATTTCATAGAGATATGGGATGATAATTATCAGCTAGACTAGGATCCTTATTGGGCTTTGGAATAGTTATGATATTCGCTTGGAATAGGAGATAGGCTTGACAGTAACAAATTAAATAAATTAGCTAGTCCTGGAGATAATGGCATTGCTAATATTTTATAAAATTCATTTGACAAACCGTCTGGGCCTAGAGCTTTGTTAAGTTTGTTAATTGTAAGCCCTTTGGTTATTAGCACCACTTCTTCTACCACAATTGGGCTGTTTAAGGTTCTTAAATGGTCTTCTTTTAACACTGGCAACGAGATATTAGCCAAAAAGGGACTCAATATTAGGTGAAACAGGTTGTATCGTATCCTTATCTTCATGTAGACAGAGTTTGCCATAACATTTTTAAAACTCCTGAGCTATATATTTTGGATTTGTAAGAACAGCACCTTCAGGAGTTTTTATATTCAGAATTCTCTGTTTGAAAAGGATGAGGGAACATTATGAACATTTAAGAATATAGCTTTTTTGGATCTATTGCAAAAGATGTTTATCTGTTAATATTAGATCTGTTCTAGAATATGAAGGATGCCATGATCTCCATAAGTCATAATCTTTTAGTATTTTAGAAAAAACTTTGGAGAGATTTATTGCAGTTCTAAATGTATTACCCTGGGGAATTGGGTGTTTATCAAAGTGTGGATCTGGTGCTATATTAAAGTCAAACTTTTATGTTCAGGAAACCTTTTCGTTTTTTTCAAAACTTTATTAATACATCTCCCCTGTTGAGAATTAGGAGCATAGAGATTCACTATAATATATTTTTCTGAATTTAATTCTCAGTTTACTGTTATATATCTGCCTTTACTGTCTGTAATTACCTCTATTATTTTCAGTAGAAGTGTATTTTTAAATAAGATTGTTATGTCATTCTTCTTAATAGGGGCATTTGAATATATTATTTCCTTGTAAAACTATTCCCCGCTAGATGTGTTTCTTGGATACCCAGAATGTTGATGTTGGAATCCTTAACCCAATTTAGCAGGAATTTCCTTTTTATGTGGACTATTAAAGGGATACTGTTGTGGAAAAAAATGTTTTTTACAAAATGTATCAGTTAATAGTGCTACTACAGCAGAATCCTGCATTGAAATCCGTTTTTTTTCAAAACAAGAAATGGATTTTTTTATATCTAATTTTAAAATTTGCTATGGGGCTAGACATTTTGACATTTCCCAGCTGCCCTCAGGTCATGTGACTCAGGCTCTGATAAACTTCAGTCACACTTTACTGCTGCACCTCAGTTTGGAGTGATGTCATTACCCCTCCCTCCTACAAACTGCTGTAATGTAAATAGAGCCTTGTCTGCTGAGCCTGTCAATTGAACAATAGGCAGGAATCAAGATAAGCTCCTCCCACTGACACCACTTCAGAAGGACTGAAATAAGATAGTCCTGTGATCACTGCCCCCACTTACGTTTCAAAAATAAATAAATATATATATATACACACACACACACACACAATTCATTTTGGACACTGGAAAAAATATTTTATATAGATAGTTTATTATATTTGTTTACATAAAAATGAATGGCAGAAACACAGGAGTACACTCCCAGGACTGATGACAGGGAATAGAAAAAAGGATAAAATAAGGAGGACATACTTGAAAACCAGGAAAACTTAGGAGGAAGTCTAGGAAGGGTTAAAATAGCTCAGGAGAAAGGAGGCAGTAAGTAGTTAATGAAAAAAGAAGTATTGCAGGCAGGAAAGGAGCGCAGTGTGTGTGAGGTGGATAAGCAGAGGGAACTCACAGCTCCTTTACCTCATCTAGTAACCAGTAAAACTAACTAGGAAGGCAGCAAGGAGAGAAAGTTCCCCCCTCCAAAGGAAAGCAGAGAACAAACTTACAGAAGGGGAGGAGCTTTGATAGTGTCTGTGGGAGGAGGGGCTGCTAGTGCAGCTGTAGAGCAGGACGTAGGAAAGTGAAAGTAATTGGTTCTCTGCAAATCATGTGACCTCTCTCCTCCAAACATCACACGCATGGGCAGAGAGGGGAGGGGGAGGGTACAGCTAGATTCTCATGTCGTAGTGCGATCTGGCTTTTCATTACAGAGTGGCTGTCTCCAAGCACACAGGTAATGCTGTGCCTGCTGTTAGAGCAGCACAGGATGAATGTGTAATGAGCAGAAATGGAAGCCCCCATGACAAAATACAAACTAAAATAACTTATGCATGGATTTGTGGATTAACATTTTATTTGCCAGACAGTGTTTATGGATGTGTGGTTTTTTATAAAAATGCAAAAAAAAAAAAAGTTTAAAATGACGACAGATTCCCTTTAAGCCCTTTAACATTCAAGGAGGCAAAATTAATATTCATATTATTTACGTTAATTACGTTTTATATACTCTTATTATCGTTGTTCTACTCTTAACTAATATCTTGCCTTCCTTTAACGTATAATGACAATTGAGTCTTAATAAATGAAAAGTCATAGTTAATATTATTGAAACAGTAACCAATATAAAAAGAGAGAAAAAAGAGAAACATTTCAACAGCACTCAGAGCTTGTTATGTTTTTTTTTAAGAATAGCACTAGTCACTTCCCACTATTCTTAATTGCTGCACTATCCAGCCTTTTGAGGGGGTAGCCACCAAAAGAAAAAAATAAATAAAATAAATAGATGACCATAGTAGAGAGGCCCTCAATACTATATAAACAGGAGGAACTTTTTTTTTATTTTACAACATGTATGTCTGTATATAACAAACTATTTTCCCCAAAATAACAACTTATTCTGTAACACAGAGATTTTAAAGTGTCAAAATAGATACTTAGGCAGGTGTTTAATCACTAGCAATTTCTCATTTTTATACTTACACCTAAAAGTATATTAACTTTCTTGGGAAAATTATGAACCAATTGTAGTCCAATCCGGAGGTCTTTTTTTGTGGACTTTTTTGTATTGCTACATCCAATCCTTCTGTTAGTACATTCCAATCCCGTAAAGCACTTGCAACTTCTTCTGGTTTTGAAAATATAAGATGTGCGCCATTTCTGTACACTTTCAAACACACAGGGAATCCCCAGAGATAATTTATATCTTGTTTACGTAAAGCTCCAGTTATTTTCACAAATTCCTGTCTGGAGGCCAACGTATGAGTGGACACATCAGCAAAAATTTGTATATTAGCGTATTGCTCCGTAATTTTAAAACCTATCCTGAAGGTTTGCATAATCATGTTCTTGGTGTTATAAAATTGGATTTTGGCCAGAGTGTCTCTAGACTTATCCACTGATGTTTGGGTTTAGGGATTCTGTGGATTCTATCCACCTTTCTCTCAATATCAGATAAATGTGGGAGTAATGTTTGAATCAAATTCTGGAAGTAAAGTTGCAGCTGATCCTGCTTAATTTCTTCGGGGATGCCCCTGATCCTGATGTTGTTCTGGGACAGTCTTCCATGTCTGACAATTTAGTTTTAAACCCTTTGATTTGTTCTGCTTGGAGGGCAATAATATCAAAGTGAGCATTAATAGAGACACGGTTCTCATCTGTTTTAGTTTCTAACCTGTTCACTCTATTACCAATCTCTACTATCCCTGCAGACATTTGGCGTAAAGCATCAGTTATATCTGTTTGTATAGAGATTTTAAGTTCAACAAGGGACATCGCATGGTCTTTTCATTTATAGTCTTTTCAGATAAGGAGGTAGATGCACACTCACCCCACACCTGGTGATTAAGTTCAGGGTCTCCTCTGTCCTTCGCCAGGCTGCTTTGTTTCTCTGAGGCGCAATCTCCGGGCGCAATCTGCCATCTTGGATTTCGGCCAGTTTCTTTGTTCTTGCCATGAACGGGTCCAGATCCGTGTGAGTCACCTTTTTGTTAAGCTTGGGAGGCATCTTAGACAAGTATTGATCCTGGGAGGCCAGGGGACCTGCTCCGAAGTCTTAAAATTTGCAAATTTGCAGTGAATTTTCTTCTACAAATCACAATTCACTCTTTAGTAAATAAGCCCCCAAGAAGCATTATGTTACATCCCTGAATGGAATATAGTAATATAAAATATATTTAAGGGGTTATTTAACAAATTCCCAAATTTTCAGATTTTTTAAATAAAAAATTCCAACCAAACTAGAATCCACGATTTACCCTTATTTATCAATAAAAAAACCATTAAAAAAACCACAAAAAAAGTATGTTTTTTTCGTGGGGAAAAAGAAATTGAATTTTTTTTGGGGGATTTGATTTCTCAAATCAAATTTGTTTGCAAAATTGGTGGAAAATCCTAATATGTTTGGATTATCATACAAAACCCAGTGCAGACAATAATATCTTGAAATTGCCTTTGACTTCTACAGTACTTCGACAGGTTGAAGATGGAGAATTTTCGGATTCTCACTTTTTTCAGCCTTGTGATAATAAATCTCACAAATGTTTGGTTTCTTTCAACTAAAAAATGTAATTTTATAGTAAACAAAACTAGATTTTTATGCTTCTAGCATTTGGACTTAAAATAACCCCCTTAATAGTTTAGCATTTTTGGAGAAATTTCAGGTTCTTTCTTCTAAAAAATCAGAAAACTTTAATAAAAAAATAGTTTTTGTAGATGAAATCTTTACCATCAACAATCTGAAAAGGTATAAAGCAGATGTCCAGACAGACTTTCCCCAATTTTCTACAAATTCTTGAAACAAAAAATCTGCCCATTCTTTATAATTTTTTTATTTATATTTATTTTACTGGGTAAATCATTACCTACAAGTTCATTGTCAAACTTGATTATTCCTAAGGTAGATAAAGACCCACCTTTCCCCTCATCTTATAGGACTATCCCGTTAGTAAATCAAGACATTAAAATACTTTCAAAAATACTAGCTGATAGACTTTCCTTGATTTTACCTTCAGTTATTTCACCTTTTTGAAAAAAAAGATTGGGTATTAAAAACATGAAATCTTTGTTAAAGATAATTTGTTTTGCCTAACCCTTGTACTATTCTCAGATTGCCGAAAAAGCAATTGACAATGTGACAGGGATCACCTCTTTAACTGCTTAGAATCATTTGGTAGTAGAGGCCCCTTTAACAATTTTATCAAATATTTATACTCACATGAATCGCAAATTCTAATAGCAGGTGTGAAATCTCTCCCATTTAACATTTCAAAGGAACTATACAGGGATGCTCTTTATTCCCACTTATTTTTAATATCATTTATTAGAGTCCTAGATAATTTGGAGACTTTTCAAGGGATCAGGATCAATAATGTCCATATAAAATCTTTAGCATTTGGTAATAAATTAAGTCTGATAATTCAAAATTCCAATAACTCCTTAGGATAAATACATACATTATTTAATGATTTTGGTTTATTTCCAGGTTACAAAATTGAAACTAAATTCTCCAGCATCACAATTTAGATACTTGGGGCTAATTATCCCAAAAGAATAAAGGAACATTTATAATCTAAATATTGCTCTGAATGTTAATAAAATAGAGTTTTTCTTTGTCATAAGTGGAATAATACTTTGAATTTAAAGGGGAAGACAGTAGTCTTTAAAATGATGATTCTGAAGTTATTCTACCCTCTAACCAACTTAAACATTCTGATACCACAAGATTTGATTCAGCATTAAGTTCCTTTATATGGGGTGGTGAGAAGCCTAAAATTGCTCTGTCTAAGTTGCGCTGTCCCTATAATATAATTTGGCTTAGGGGCAGATTTATCAAGGGTCGAATTTCGAAGTGTAAAATACTTCGACATTTGACCATCGAATTAAAATACTTGGAATTCAAATATCGGAGTCAAAGTATTTGTCAACGGAATTGGCCATTGAACGATCAAAGTAAAATTGTTTGAATCGAACGATTCGAAAGATTTTAGTGTACGATCGAACGATTTTACTTCGATGTGTAAAGACTTAGAAAATGGTTGTAGAAGGTCCCCATAGGCTAACATAGCACTTCGGCATGTTTAATTTGGCGAAGTATTGAAGTCAAAGTTTTTTTTAAAGAGACAGTACTTTGATTATCAAATGGTCGATTATTCAAACGATTTTTATTTCGAATCTAAGTCAAAGTCAATTTGAAGTCATAGTATCCTATTCGATTGTCGAAGTATCCAAAAAATTACTTCGAATTTCAAATTTTTTTACTTCGAAAATTCCCTCAAATTCACTTCGACCCTTGATAAATCTGCCCCTTAAAGTTCTTCAATTTTATGATTTTTAATCTAGCTGCGATCACTAGATATCTAACAGAATGGGTCTTTGGTGGTGAAAAATTCATAAATCCTAAAGTAGAAATTTTCCCTGCATCTCATTCTTATACACTGTTTATTTTATACTCCAAATGGAAAGACGTTCCTTCTGAATGTAAGACCAATCCCTTATTTCGAGATTCAATTTTTACCTGGCAATTGCTATTTTCAAGTCATGGTTTTAATCATGTGATGTCACCTTGTGCCAATTTAGCTTTTATAGAACAATGCAAAACCACTTTATATTTCTTTTTTCATTCTATTGATTTTAACCCTTTCTTATAAAAAATGTAATTGATCTTTCCAATGGTAATCTCATTTCTTGTGTAAGCTTAAAAATGAATCTGGGCTTGAAAATAAGCAACCATTTTCTGTATATTATTATTAAAAGTTGTTTCCTTTGATTTCCAACAAGTGTTTTTTTGCTCTCCAAAAACATTGGTTGGCTGAGGAGATCAAAAGATATATGTCCCAAGGCTTCTTTATAGTAAAATAGTGCCTATGTAGGGTATTAGTATAGTTTCCTTTACATTATACATTGTAATCTCCAGTTTCATTGTAGTATAATAACATCTAACATTCTGATCTGACTCATATGCTCTCTTGCTCTTACTTTCAATTTCCTACTCATGCACCCCACATATTGTTTATGACACTTCAAACATGTGATCAGGTAGATCACAAATGTAGTGTTACAGTTGATATATCCTTTGATATCAAACTCTTTGCCTGTCACTGTTGATTTAAATTTCTTTGACACTTCCATCATCTTTTGATATAACGTATGCATTGTGACTGCCTTTGGAACTGGGGCATTTCCCTCTGGCTTGGTTAGAGATTCACAGAAATCAGCCATTTGGACTCCCAACCAGAAAATAATTTGTGGCCGAGGAGATGGCTAGATTTGGTGATGGTATGGAATCTTTCAACATTGATTATTTATCCTGGAGGTTATGGTGTTCTCCTTTAAAACAAAACTAGCCCTCAAATGGTCAAATTATCTCCTTCGTGAAATCACTTCTTCCCAATTAACTAATTTTATTCTCAGGTTTAGAAAAGTTTCTTTTCAGAAGATTGGAGAGTCTAACATTTTAGGTTGATCCATTAGGGTTATGGGAAACCTTTTTGTAAACAAATGAATGTTAACCTTTTTCAATACCTTTGGAATTGCCCCTGAGTCCATAATGTCTGGCAATGATTGGAAGAAATTATTTGTTCAAAACTGAATGTATGCTTTGCTATGTTTCCAACCGTCGCTTTTTATTAAGTTGGGTACCGTTGGTTGGGCATTGTAAATGAAATCTCAAAATGATTGTTAATCGAATCTCCTTCTTCATGGCAGCTACTAAAAAAATGTTTATTCCTATTTTGGCTGTTGGAAGCTACTCCTTCTATAAAAGATATTGTAACACAGTTAAATCTTTTCTTTCAAAACTTTTTTTTATTATGCATCAATATTGACAAACCATTTAAATTTTTCTTTATAAAATGCATTCGTTCTCCTATGCAGAGGAGAATTATTACATTGTATGAAAACATATCACATAAAGCTACATTGCCACATTGACATGTAGATAAACATAATGTAATATTCATATCAATAAACAAATGAACTTGTTTAACCCTTTAAGTGCCAGCAGAATTTCACATTTTGGTTACGCGAAATGCCAGCCGTTTTTTAAACATTTTGTGCTCTCTCACTTTAGGGGCATTTTCTGAGGGGAAACCTATAGTTTACCTAGGAAAACTATACATTGTTTTTTTCTGTAGAAACTGAGCTTTCTAAATCTGCCTGAGTTTTTATGTATTTCCACCTGTGCAAAAAATTTTTATAGTGCTAAATACCAAAAAAAAATGAAAAACTACCATTTTTCATAGTATATCAATTTATACCAGAAAAATATTTCATTTTATGGATGAAAATCCAACTGATTTGGAAAGCCTTATGTCTCTTGAACGTGCCAATACCAGATATGTATAGTTTTAGGGAGATTTAGGACATCTGTACAGCAAAAACTCCCTGCAGTATATTACCGAATTTTGAAAGCACTAAGGCAGAAAACGGCATGCTTTAGATTCCAAGGCAAAAAATCCGGAAAGATTGAATTTTTACCTGTAAATTGTCTTTTCTTCAGGTCCCCTCAGGCAGCACCACAAGAGATGGCCCCTCCTCCTAGGACAGGAAACAAGAACAAAACACCCCCCCTTCCTGCTATCCCCTGTGTTAGTTTACAAGAACAAGAGACACCAGGCTGCTTAACAGAAATTTTAATTAAGGGGAGGGATAAATGGTGCTGCCTGAGGGGACCTGAAGAAAAGACAATTTACAGGTAAAAATTCAATCTTTCTTCAGGTCCCCGGCAGCACCACAAGAGATTTTGCAAAGATCAAGGGGAGGGAACAGAAGCCGCTTGTAAAACTTTCTGGCCAAAAGCAGCCTCCCTTGAAGAAAAAACGTCCAGCTTGTAATGCTTAGAGAATGTATGCATCGAGGTCCACGTCGCAGCTTTACAAATTTGTTCTGCCGAAGCCTCCGCTCTATGTGCCCATGTTGTAGCTACTGCTCTTGTAGAATGTGGTTTAATTCTGGCAGGAGGAGACAGACTTCTTAACTCATAAGCCATAATAATAACCTGCTTAAGCCATCTTGAAATCGTTGGTTTTGAAGCAGTTAGCCCCTTAGAAGGGCCTGCAAAATTAATGAAAAGGTTATTGGATCTTCTGTATTGTGTCGATCTAGACAAAAAGAACACCAAACAGCGTCTGACATCTAGTTTATGAAGTCTGCATTCTTTACTTCCCACTGGGTGTGGATAAAATGAAGGAAGGACAATTTCCTGAGACGAATGAAAAGTCGAGGCCACTTTAGGAACAAAGGTGGGTGGAAGCCTCATTACAACTCTATCCGGAAAAATCTGAAGATAAGGATCTTCAATGGAAAGGCTCTGTATTTCGCCCACTCTTCTGGCCGAAGTAAGGGCTACTAGGATTACAGTCTTTAAGGTCAGAAACTTAATGTGAATTGATGATAATGGTTCAAAAGGATCCTCAGACAGAACTGACAATAGAAGGTTCAAATCCCAAGGTGGACAGATATCTCTGACGGTTGGCTTCAATCTGCCTGTTGCTTTAATAAACTGCTTAACGAGGTGATTTTCACCTAGTGAAACACCTCTCACTGCCCCCAAAGCCGCCACTTGAACTCTGAGAGTAGCTGGTTTTAGTCCCAACTGAAAACCATCTGAAAGGAACTGTAGAATCTGGGGAACCGAAGCCTCATGTGGATCAATAGAACGATCTCCGCACCAGAAAGAAAACTTCTTCCAAACTCTAGAATAAATTCTATTAGTTCCTGCTTTCCTGCTGTGAATCATAACTGCAATCACTTCTGAGGATAACCCTCGCTGGATTAACGACTGCCATTCAGGATCCACGCTGATAGAGCTAGTCTGCTGGGGTCCGGATGGTACACTGGCCCCTGGTGAAGCAGAGTTCTGCTGGAACCCAAAATCAGTGGATTTTCCTCTGCCATTTCCAACAGGAGAGAGAACCATGCCCTCCTGGGCCAATATGGAAGCACCAAAATGACTCTGGCTCTGTCTAGCCTGATCTTCCTCAGAACCCTGGTTATCATCGGAAGTGGAGGAAAGATGTAATTCAGACCGCCTCCCCAGCTTTGGAGCATGGCATCTATCGCTGTTGGTCTGTCCTGGCAATATTGGGAATAAAATTTGGTCAGTTTGGCATTCTCCCTTGTAGCCATAAGATCTATGGTCGGAAGACCCCACCGGTGAACAAGACGTTGAAACACTGATAGACTGAGAGACCACTCCCCCGGCACAACCTGCCTGCGACTTAGGAAATCCGCTCTGATGTTGTCTGAACCCTTTATGTATATCGCCTGCAGAGTCTGCAGATGGACTTCTGCCCAACAAAGGATTTTCAGAGTCAAATCCAGAAGACCTTGGCTGCGGGTCCCACCTTGCCTGTTCAGATAAGCCACTACTGTGGTGTTGTCTGTTCTGACTTTTATCGCCTGACCTCTGGTCAGATGTGCCGACACTTTGAGTGCTCTCCAAACAGCCAGGAGCTCCCGGTGATTGGAAGAGAGAGACGCCTCCTCCCGAGACCACATGCCTTGCCAGACATTCTGCTCTAGAGTCGCTCCCCACCCTTGCCTGCTGGCATCGGTGGTGAGAATGAGCCACTGCTGAATGACCCAAGGAACTCCTCTGGACAAGTTCAGACCTTTCCACCAACTGAGCGAGTGTCTCACATGAGGAGGTAGCTTTATAGGATTTTCCAGAGTGCTCTCTGTGCCATCCCAATGTCTCAGAATTGTTCTTTGGAGAAGCCTCATGTGCAGTCTGGCCCACGGCACTGCTTCTATAGTCGCCGTCATCGCTCCCAGGGCTGACATGGCCTGCCTGATCGAGACTACTCTTCGCTGAGAGAGACTCGTCAAGGAACTGCACAGGCTGACCTTCCTCTGCTGAGGAAGGTAGGTACGACACTGTTCCGAATCCAACAGGACTCCCAAAAACTGTTTCCTCTGAGAAGGAACGAGATCCGATTTCGGGTAATTGATCTTCCAACCCAAGGACTCCAGGCAAGAAATCGTTTTCTGCAGATGGCTGAGAAGTAGATCTCTGGAAGGCGCCTTCAATAGCCAATCGTCCAGATAAGGCACAATAGGAATGTTCTGGGTTCTCAGAAAAGCTACCACCACCACCAAAACCTTGGTGAAAATGCGAGGGGATGAAGACAGGCCGAATGGCAGGGCTGCAAACTGATAATGACTTAACTTGTGCCGATCCTTGATAGCAATTCTCAGGAATTGTTGATGTCCCTCCCAAATCGGGATGTGGAGATAAGCATCTTGAAGGTCGATCGTCGCCATGAAGTCCCCCTTTTTCAGAATTGAGACCGCTGACCTGACACCTTCCATCCTGAAATGAATTTTCTTCATGAAGGTATTTAGATAAATTAAATTGATAATCATCCGAAACTTGCCCGACCGTTTGGGGACCAAAAAAACTGAAGAATAAACTCCTTTCCTCTCTTCGCCTCGAGGAACAGGAATCAAAACACGGGATTGCAGAAATTCCTGAATTCCCTTGAGAAGATATGTTCTTTTCACAAACTCCTTGGGAACTCTTGTACAAAGAAAACGAGGTCCTGGGTGAGAGGCTAGCTCCAGCCTGTACCCTTCTCGGATAATACTCAGAACCCAAGGATCGCTGGTGATCCTGGTCCACCCGTGAACAAAATAACGAAGCCTTCCCCCTACTGGTCTGGACAAGTTGGCGTCAGAACTGATCCGTCTTGCGAGATTCTTCTGACCTGTTCCCCTTTGAATGAGGTTTACCTGATCTGCCACGGGTGGGACGAAAAAAAGGCTTTTTCTTACTTCTAGATGCTTTGAATTGATCTGATGGATGAAAAAATTTTTTCTGTGGAAAAAAACGTCTGTCCTGAGGCAACAACTTCTTCGTCTCACCTAACTTAGAGACTAGAGCCTCTAACTCTTTACCAAAAAGGAAAGGACCCTCAAAGGGCATGGAGCAAAGCTTGTTTTTAGATGCCAGATCTGCTGCCCAATGTTTCAGCCATAGTGCACGCCTGCCTGCTACAGCCAGAGCAGAAGACCTAGCTGCCATTCTGATGGTTTCCACCGAAGCATCGCACAAGTAATCCGCGGCAAGCTTGATAATCTCCAACGAAGACTTCATGTCCTCTCGGGAAACTCTATCCTCCATATCTTGATCTAGCTGACTAAGCCAGAGTCTAATAGACCTAATGACACAAGCCGTAGCAACCCCAGGTCTGAATGCTGCTGCAGAGGATTCAAAGAGTTTCTTGAGGGCAGCATCCACCTTCCGATCCATCGGATCTCTAAAACTAGCTCCATCCTCCACAGGAATAGTCGTCTTCTTCCCCAATCTGGCAACTTCCACATCTACCTTTGGTGGAAAATCCCAAGCTGCCGCTACCTTCTCGTCAAATGGGAATAAAGCTTTCAGCTTCCTAGGCAGTACTAATTTCTTCTCAGGCTTCGACCATTCCTTAGAGATTATACCTGAAATCATCTCATGTACTGGAAAAACTCTGGGCGACTTTCTACGGCCTAAAAACATCATATCCTGTTTAGAGCGTGGCTTATCTTCATCTTTTAAATCCATCGAGGATCTTACAGCTTTTACGAGATGGTCAATATTCTCTACTGAAAACACATAAGTATCCTCTCTGATGTCCTCGTCAGACGAATCCACAAACACTTCATGTATATCTGTCGCCTCCACCTGGCTAACACCCGAAGTACTTGCTTGAGGCTGGGCTTGAGCATTAACCTTGAAGGCTTCAAGAGTCTGCTGCATATTATTCTTAAACCACGACATGAACTCTGACATAGCCTCGGGCACATCATGCTGAAAATTCTCTTTCAAACAATCTTGGCAAATCCTCTTCGGAAAATCTGGAGGAAGTCTTAGCTTGCATAAGGCACATCTTTTGGATCTTTCCCTTTCTTGATCCCTGCCTTCAGAGCGGGAGGACATGGCTACAGGGAAAGAGGGAAAAAAAAAAAAAAAAAAAAAATAGTATAAAAACACCCCTAAACAATACAACACAACACCAGAAGTACTGCTCCTTACCAGAACACAGCACCCAAACAGAGAAGCTGCAACGCAGGGAGTACTCCAGCCAGAGCAAAAGAAGAAAAAACTTTTTTTTTTTTTTTTTTTAAACTGGCGCCGGATGATCACGTGACCCCCGCAACCCGGAAGTGCAAGCAGCGCAAGGACGCGCACAACCAATACCCCCGCCGCATCCAACCGAAAGAACCCGACGGAGGGAGGGAAGCAACCTGCGGCTCAGAAGGAGAACACGGACCTTCCTTCTGCCGCACGAACCCCTCCAACAGCCAAGGACTGACTCCTCTCCCACACGCTGGCAGGAGGATAACGGAGGAAGGGGAACGCACCATGAACCCACAGCTAGGGGTGAGTGGTTAACTGTTGCTTAGCCCCCCTTAGGAATCCTGCTGGACCCCCAATACTTACCTAGTCCTCGGAGGACAGGAAACAAGAACACAGGGGATAGCAGGAAGGGGGGGTGTTTTGTTCTTGTTTCCTGTCCTAGGAGGAGGGGCCATCTCTTGTGGTGCTGCCGGGGACCTGAAGAAACCATAGGTTTACCCCAGAAAACCATACATTTTTGAAAAGTACACATTCTGCTGATTCCAAAATTGGTAACTATGTCTCTCTACTCCCAACTACCAAATATAAAAGCTTGTCTGAACATAGCGGTTTTTCTAGAAAAATTTCAAAATTCTGAAAAATCACTTCAAAGGTTTTATTTTGCTGCTCCACATATCCCAAACTATATTAGGTACCAAGAAAAAGCACCTGAAATATGATTGCCAGGGGTCCACTGAACAGTTTGATACCCATTATGCATAGGTTTACCAGAGTATTTGGCATTTAGAGACACCAATATGAAGTTAGCGCATCCAAATTGTTCAGGACTTTACTTCAGCTACTGAAAAATCAACACATTGACTGCAATTTTTGTGTGGTAAAAACAAAGAAATATATGTTTACCCCCCAAAACCATATATTTTTGGAAAGTACACATTCTACAGAATCTAAAATGGGTACCCCTGCCTTTCTGCTCCAAACTACTGAGTCGCAAGGCTTTCCCAAAATTGTCGGTTTTGGTGAAATATCTGAAAATTGCCTCAAAGCTTCAACTTCCCAGCACCATATCACCCATGTATCGTTATGCACCAAGAAAAAGCACCCTAAATATGATTGCCAAGGTTCCTCCGAACAGTTTGGTGGCCATTGTTCATAGGTTTACCAAAGTATCTGGCATTTAGAGGCCCCAAAATGAAGTTAGCGCATACAAATAGTCCTGTGGGTAACTTCAGCTAATGAAAGATCAACACACAGGAGAAAGCTCTCTGTTTAGTGCTGAATTAAGCATTGAAATTCCTGTTTGAGACAGGATTTTTTGTTATCACTTGGTGTGTGAATGTGTTGTCCACTTGGTGGTAGAGATGGCGCGAACTGTTCGCCGGCGAACTTGTTCGCGCGAACATCGGGTGTTCGCGCTCGCCGGAAGTTCGCGAACGTCGCGCGACGTTCGCCATTTTGGGTTCGCCATTGTTGGCGCTTTTTTTTGCCCTCTCACCCCAGACCAGCAGGTACATGGCAGCCAATCAGGAAGCTCTCCCCTGGACCACTCCCCTTCCCTATAAAAACCGAAGCCCTGCAGCGTTTTTTCACTCTGCCTGTGTGTGCTGAAGAGATAGTGTAGGGAGAGAGCTGCTGCCTGTTAGTGATTTCAGGGACAGTTGAAAGTTTGCTGGCTAGTAATCGTTTTGATACTGCTCTGTTATTGGAGGGACAGAAGTCTGCAGGGGTTTGAGGGACATTTAAGCTTAGGTAGCTTTGCTGGCTAGTAATCTACCTTCTACTGCAGTGCTCTGTATGTAGCTGCAGTGGGCAGCTGTCCTGCTTCTGATCTCATCTGCTGACTGCTGCAATAACAGTAGTCCTTGTAAGGACTGCTTTTATTTATTTTTTTGTTCCAATACAGAGCAGTATCAAGCAGATTACTAGCCAGTAAACTTACTATCATCTGTCCCTGAAATCACTAACAGCTCTCCCCCTACACTATCTCTTCCAAGCACACACAGGCAGATTTTTCAGATACATTTTTGCCCTTGATCCCCCTCTGGCATGCCACTGTCCAGGTCGTTGCACCCTTTAAACAACTTTAAAATCATTTTTCTGGCCAGAAATGTCTTTTTTAGATGTTAAAGTTCGCCTTCCCATTGAAGTCTATGGGGTTCGCGAACCGTTCGCGAACCGCTCGCATTTTTGCGCAAGTTCGCGAATATGTTCGCGAACTTTTTTTCCGACGTTCGCTACATCCCTACTTGGTGGGTGAAATTTGGGAAGTTTTGAGTTGATTTTCTTTACTAAAAATCGATTTTTCTTTTGACCCTGAAGGTGAGTGATTCCTAGCCCAGTTCCTTTCACTTGCTCTGGGCTACAAACTCACTGTTAGATCCCCTACCCCTCCCCCGCACCTGGGTGTCAGTTTCATTTGCATTTTTCTCTTGTTTCAGCACAAATTGTTTAATTTTTGTACAGATTGAGTGGATATTTTGATTTTGCACTCAGTTCTGTGAGGAGAGAAAGCTAAAGGGAGAAGGATTTAATATAAGTATAAATATAAAATCTTTTCCAGCAGCAGCAGTGCAGCTCCCAGGCACCTGCTCACATTAACCCTCTCCCTGCCACAGCTTCTCAACTTAAAACTTATTTTTTTGTTAATCAATAGTATAAAGCTTTCTTTTTGTGTGGTGTTGTGTAAAATAATGGGAGGGAATAAAAAGGAAAGTTATAAAAAAACATCTCTTGGTTCTAAAGCAAAAGGACCTGAAAAACCCAGCTGTAGCTCTGCAAGGAAACACCAGTCAGAGCCCATGTCAAAAAGCCCCATTGCCTCTACTTCTGCTGCTGCAGCCAATGTGACCCCTGCTAAAACATTTGCACACACGGTAGCTACTGGCAGCAACCCTAGCCAAGTCACTGCTGGGGTAGAGAAGCTTACAAGGAAGCATGGGGTCAGATGCCTAATGTCAAGCACTCATGGCATAGAGGCTTATATAAAGGCTGCAGCTGAAGTGGTGGGCCACTCTGCAGTAGTGGCAGCAAGTAAAATGTATGGGAAAGCCATAATCTTTGCCCGTACTCTAACTGCAGTGCATACTCTGGTACAGAGGGGTATCACAGTGGGAGGGAGTTATGTCCCTGTAGAACCCCTAGAAGGATTGGGCACAAGGGTGGTTTTATCTAATGTGCCCCCCTGCAAGACCACTTATTGTACCCCCACCTGCAAGCCCTTGGGGAGTTAAAATCAAATATGTCTAGAATTCCCCTGGGATGTAAGGAGAGCAGACTGAGGCACGTCCTTTCCTTTAAAAGGCAGATGCAACTACTTTTACTTCGGGGGCAAGACACTATTGAGGGGTCTTTTGGGGTTCCATTTGAAGGGGTGCTGTATAAAATTTTTTACAGCACAGAGGAAATGAGGTGCTTCCTTTGCAAGAACCTGGGGCACACTCGCCAGAGTTGCCCCAAAGGGCAAATTAAGACCACAGCCCCTGTTCCTTCTCCCAGTGCCTCAAATAAAACATCTTATCCTGCTGGGACTATTTCAGCAGGGTCCTCAAAGGGGATATCTCCTTCACTAAAGAACCTCAAGGTGGCTGTTACACAACCCACCTCTACAACATCCAAACCTCCTCCTTCTTCACTGAAGACATCTAAGGCTGCAGCATGTCTTACAATTGCGGCAAAAGAGAAGGGGGGAAAACATGTCAAAGCTTCCCCCAGGGTCACAGTTGTTCCTACCACAAAAGGGTGTACCCCTGTTATGGGCACCCCTGAAGGTGTGGGGTGCACATGATTGCAACACCTGTTGGGGTTGGGGCAGATAGTGGCCTTTCCTCTTCAGATACCAAGAAAAAGAGGAAATTTAAATCAAACTGGCTGGTACCTGAGGAATGGGCATCAGTGGTTAATGATGGGGCACCCCCATCCAAGGGTAAAAAGGGCAGCAAAACTTCTGCTCCTCATGTGGTGACATTGTCTGGCCCAACTGTTGGTCACGATCAACCGGTGTCAGACCATGCACTCTTGCCTCCAGACCAGGTGGGGAATAATGAGGTTAATGGTCTGCATGACCTTGAACATGGCAGTGTTGGTTTCCCCACAGAGTCAGGGGTGCAGTATCTGCCTCAAAATCATTTGGAAGATCTTCCCTTGGAGTGTAAAGAGACACCTAATGAGACTCCTGCAGAGTGGGCAGTCAGTGTTCCTGAAGTGCTGAGATTTGGCAACTGCAACCAGCCTCAGTTTTTAGTGCCTCAGGGTATTTCACTCCAGGAGGGGGACAATATTGGGCTAACCCCCATACAGGACCCTGCAGATAAAACTGCTGGGAAGGATGGTGAGGGTGGAGTTGTAAATACGGAGGAGGGTAGCCAGACAACCTCTACTGTTCATGCTAAAATCTCTCCTCCCTTGTCTTCAACTGACCCAAATGTTATTGCCATCCAGAAAGCACAGGAGGTAGTAGAGAGGGCAGAGGCTAACCATCGAGCCTCCAAAGCTCTACCTGTTGCTGGGGAGCTACTTAGTTCTGTTGCTCCTGTGTCAAACACTTCCAAATGTGTTTCAAGTGAAGTTGAGGGAACACCTGAGCCATTGCAGGGTCTCCAGAAAAGTGATTCTGATACTTTTCCTGTAACAACTTGTGGAGAGATTCTCAAAGCTCTAGTGGAGAGGGGAGATTATCAATCCCTTAGCCAGGAAGAGCTCATGGATGAGGGGAACATCGAAGAGGAGGTTGACATAGGAGTGGCAAATCCTTCTACCCCAATCATCCCTGCTGAGGAACTCAAAAAGTTTCTTGAGAGCACCCTTGGTGTTAAATTAGAGAAGAAGATGCACATGGCTCTGGAGAAGTGGCATGATTTGCCTTTAGTTATCAATTCTGTGAGACAGTACATTAAGGTCATAAAAGAGGCCAAGAACTATGGAACAGCGGAATATCTCCGTATAATGAAGTTTCACAAAAAATGTTTGTCTCATCAGACCTTGATGAAGGTTAAAGCACTTCCTAAGACTCAGTAATGGCCTTGAGTATAAGCTATTCCGAATGTTTCAGGTACTCTCCTTTCTTCGTCAAGGAGGGTACTCTGTGAGTTTCCTCCAAGAGACCCACACCACTCCAGAGCTTGAAGCAAGCTGGAATCTGGAGTGGAAGGGAAGGGTCTTTTTTAATCACCTCACTTGGACATCATGCGGGGTGGGGACCCTTTTCTCAGATTCCTTCCAGCCAGAGGTCCTGAGTGCTACCTCTGTCATCCCTGGCCGTCTATTGCATCTTCGAGTCCAGGAGTCAGGTAGAACATATAATCTAATGAATGTGTATGCTCCTACTACCGGACCAGAGAGGGCACGGTTCTTTGAAAGTTTGTCAGCCTACATGGAGACAATTGACTCTGATGAAGCCTTGATTATAGGGGGTGATTTTAATTACACCCTTGATGCTCGAGATCGCAATGTACCCAAGAAAAGAGACTCGTCTGAGTCCGTTTTGCGAGAACTAATTGCTCATTTCTCCTTGGTTGATGTCTGGAGAGAACAGAACCCAGAGACGGTTGCCTTTACCTATGTCAGGGTGAGAGATGGTCATGTTTCTCAATCCCGGATTGATAGGATATATATATCGAGCCATCTCATGTCACGAGCCCAGTCGAGCACCATTAGATTGGCACCATTCTCAGACCACAATTGTGTATCCCTGAGAATGTCAATCGCACCATCTCTGCCAAAAGCTGCTTACTGGCACTTTAACAACAGTTTATTAGAAGTTGAGGGTTTTGCAAAGTCAGTCCGGGATACATGGAGAGGCTGGAGGGCCTTTCAGGATGAATTTGCCACATTGAACCAGTGGTGGGATGTAGGCAAGGTTCACCTAAAGCTCTTGTGTCAAGAGTATACCAAAAGTGTGAGCGGGCAGCGCAATGCAGAGATTGAGGCACTGAATGGGGAGGTGCTTGATCTTGAGCAAAGGCTATCAGGCTCTGAAGACCAAGCCCTTCAGTGTGAATATCTAGAAAGGAAAGAAGCGCTGCGTAACATGGAACAACGACAGGCTCGTGGTGCCTTTGTGCGAAGCCGGATGCAGTTACTTTGTGATATGGATCGTGGTTCCCGATTCTTCTATGCTCTGGAGAAGAAGAATGGGAACCGAAAACAAATCACATGCCTTTTTGCGGAGGAAGGAACCCCCCTTGAGGATCCGGAGGCTATCCGGGACAGAGCCCGGTCCTTCTATCAAAACCTTTTTTCTCCAGATCCCATCTCTCCAGATGCCTGTGAGGAGTTATGGGATGGGCTTCCAGTGGTCAGTGAGAGGAGAAAAGAGAGGTTGGAAACACCAATCACTCTAGATGAACTCTCTCAAGCACTCCGTTTAATGCCCCACAATAAATCTCCTGGGCTTGACGGACTGACCATAGAGTTCTTCCAGTTCTTTTGGGATACTCTGGGCCCTGATTTCCATAGGGTCCTAACTGAGGCCTTCAAGAAAGGTGAGTTGCCACTTTCGTGTCGTCGAGCAGTTTTATCACTACTTCCTAAGAAGGGGGATCTCCGTCTTATTAAGAACTGGAGACCAGTCTCACTGCTTAGCACAGACTATAAGATCGTGGCCAAAGCTATCTCACTTAGGCTCAAATCAGTGCTGGCAGAGGTGATTCATCCTGACCAGTCCTATACAGTCCCCGGTCGGACAATTTTTGATAATGTCTTTTTAATCCGAGACTTACTACATTTTGCGAGAAGGACTGGTCTATCTCTTGCTTTTCTCTCTCTGGATCAAGAGAAGGCATTTGACAGGGTGGATCACCAATATCTTATAGGCACTCTGCAAGCCTATAGCTTTGGCCCACAGTTTGTGGGCTACCTGAAAACAATGTATGCCTCTGCAGAGTCTTTAGTTAAAATCAACTGGTCTCTGACTGCACCTCTGGCCTTTGGATGAGGAGTTCGGCAAGGATGCCCCTTGTCGGGACAACTGTACTCGCTGGCCATTGAGCCCTTCCTGTGTCTCTTAAGGAAAAGGCTCACGGGACTGGTGCTCAAAGAACCTGACATGAGGGTGGTTCTCTCAGCCTACGCTGATGATGTAATTCTTGTGGCCCAGGACCTAGTTGATCTTGAGCAGGCACAAGAGTGTCAAGAAGTCTACGCTGCTGCCTCATCTGCCCGTATCAACTGGTCCAAGAGCTCAGGCCTTCTGGAGGGTTCTCTAAAGGTAGATTTCCTGCCTCCTGCTTTCCGTGACATCTCGTGGGAGAGTAAAATCATTAAATATTTAGGCGTCTACCTATCAGCTGAGGAGTATCCTGTCTCACAGAATTTCATTGAACTTGAGGAGTGTGTTCTAACGCGCCTTGGAAAGTGGAAGGGTTTTGCTAAAGTACTTTCTATGAGGGGGAGAGCTTTGGTGATTAATCAGCTGGTGGCCTCTCAGATCTGGTACCGGCTGATATGTCTTAGCCCAACCCAAGAATTCATTGCTAAGATCCAGAGAAGGTTACTGGACTTTCTCTGGATAGGAAAGCATTGGGTTTCTGCAGGTGTCTCAAGCCTCCCGTTGAAAGAGGGAGGGCAGGGAGTCGTGTGTATTTGTTCTCAAGTGCACACCTTCTGTCTCCAGCAAATACAGAGATACTTGTATGCAGATCCTTCTCCACAGTGGTGTACTCTAGCATCGAGTTTTTATCGCCAGGTACGAAATATGGGATATGACCGGCAATTGTTTATAATTGAACCTGAGGGTTTCCTAAGAAACCTTTCAACCCTGCCGGCTTACTACCAAGACACGCTAAAAACCTGGAGCATGGTATCCGTGTTAAGGCAAGGAGCCATTGAAGGGGAAGACATTCTAAATGAGCCCCTACTTTACAATCCATCTTTTAAGACTAGGATGTTAGAATCCATCAGCATCCGACGTCGCCTTTGCCAGGCTCGGTTAACCAGAGTTGGAGATCTCCTGGATTTTGAGAAATCAGATTGGGTGGACTCTCAAGCAGTTATGCAATGCATGGGATTCCTCACCACTAGGGTTCCACACCGTCTTCTCAAGGAAATCAAGAACACAATCTCTCCTGATTCTCACACCTTCATTGATGGGGTTTTACATGCTGGAGAGCCACGTCCACCTTGGAACTCCTCACCTCCAGACATAATAATAGCACCTAAAACCCGTCAATCCCCCCAAGCACCTCCTTCCCCCAACTTGAGCCAGTTGGAGAATTTTCCATTGACACGCTTTCATGATATAACAAGAAAGCTGTTGTACTCTCTAATGCTTCACACTGTACACTTCCTTGCCCTCATCTCCCGATATGATACCATCTGGAGACGTGTGCTTAATGAGGGTGAAAGACCTCAGTGGCGAGCTCTTTATTCCAGTTTGGTGCCTAGACCAACTGGAGACTTGAGTTGGAAAGTGCTGCATGGTGCATTGAGCACGGGAGAGTATTTAGCTCGTTTTACAGACTCCCCAGCTGCTTGTCCATTCTGTGGCAAAGGAGAGTCTGTGTTTCATGCTTATTTTACGTGTGCCAGACTGCAACCTCTATTGGCTCTTTTGAGAAAGCTTTACCTGCAGTTCTGGTTACATTTTTCCCCTCATGTTTATATTTTTGGACGCCCAGTATCCCGGGACAATAAAGAGAAAGACCTTCTCTCCAACTTGCTCCTGGCTTTAGCTAAATTAGTCATCCATAAATCTAGAAAGCAATGTTTGGAAGGTGGGAATCCTCTGCCAGCAGAGGTCTTGTTCCGAGTGCTGGTGCGTTCCCGCATCCGAGCAGAGTACACCCAAGCAGTGTTTACTGGTCGGTTGAAAGAATTTGCTGACCAGTGGGCAATAGATGGGGTACTTTGTTCAGTATCCCCAGACCTGGTTTCTGTTCAGACAATTCTCACACTCCATATTTAAGTGCACTTTAATTTAAGTGACAGTTGTATTTTAATTAATTAATTATCTCCTTTGAGATGTGATTAACTTTGGTGAGCAATCACTCACCTGCAATTTGAATAATATATCAGCTAATGAAAAATCAACATACTGACTGCATTTTTGTGGGGTAAAAATACAGAAATATATGTTTACCCCCCCAAACCCATATATTTCTGGAAAGTACACATTCTACTGAATCTAAAATGGGTACCCATGCCTTTCTGCTCCAAACTACTGAGTCGCAAGGCTTTCCCAAAATGGTCGGTTTTGGTGAAATATCTGAAAATTGCGTCAAAGCTTCAACTTCCCAGCACCATATCACCCATGTATCATTACGCACCAAGACAAAGCACCCTAAATATAATTGCCAGGGTTCCTCCAAACAGTTTGGTGGCCATTGTTCATAGGTTTACTAAAGTATCTGGCATTTAGAGGCCTCAAAATGAAGTTAGCGCATACAAATAGTCCTGTGGGTAACTTCAGCTAATGAAAAATCAACACATTGACTGCAATTTTTGTGGGGTAAAAACACAGAAATATATGTTTACCCCCCAAACCCATATATTTTTGGAAAGTACACATTCTACTGAATCTAAAATGCGTACCCATGCCTTTCTGCTCCAAACTACTGAGTCGCAAAGCTTTCCCAAAACGGTCGGTTTTAGTGAAATATCTGAAAATTGCCTCAAAACTTCAACTTCCCAGCACGATATCACCCATGTATCATTACGCACCAAGAAAAAGCACCCTAAATATGATTGCCAGGGGTCCTCCAAACTGTTTGGTGCCCACTGTGCATAGGTTCACCAAAGTATCTGGCATTTAGAGGCCCCAAAATGAAGTTAGCGCATACAAATAGACCTGTGGGTAACTTCAGCTAATGAAAAATCATATTGACTACATTTTTGTGGGGTAAAAACACAGAAATATATGTTTACCCCCCAAAACCATACATTTTTGGAAATTACACAATCTACTGAATCTAAAATGGGTACCCATGCCTTTGTGCTCCAAACTACTTAGTCGCGAGGCTTTGCCAAATTTGGCGGTTTTGGTGAAATATCTGAAAATTGCTTCAAAGCTTCAACTTTCCAGCATCTTATTGTCCATGTACCATTACCAGCATAAAACATCCTAAATATGAACGTCAGGGGTCTACTGAACACTTTGATGCCCAATATGCATAGATATACCAAACTATGTGGCACACAGAGACCCCAAATGACAATAGTGTATATACATTTTCACGGCTGACGCGCTGGCTGCTGCAATATAAGCACCTGGTGTGTGTATTATGTGACATTAGACCCTCCTAACAGTACAGAGACCCCAGAAAACCATATATTTTCAGAAAGTACACATTCTGACGAATCCAATATGGGTAAATAAGTGTTTCTACTGCAAACTGCCAAACTGCAAAGCAATGCTGAACGTAACTGTTTTTAGCAAATTTCTGAAAATCGTCACAAAGCTTGAATTTTACCCCATTATATGCCCCACATTTCGTAACTTATCAGCATAAAACATCCTAAATATGAATGCCAGGGGTCTACTAAACACTTTGATGCCCAATATGCATAGATATACCAAACTATGTGGTGCAAGGAGACCCCCAAATGACAATAGTGTATATACATTTTTCACAGCTGACGTGCTGGCCGCTGCAATATAAGCACCTGGTGTGTGTATTACGCAATATTAGACCCCCCTAAAAGTACAGAGACCCCAGAAAACCATATATTTTCAGAAAGTACACATTCTGACAAATCCAATACGGGTAAATATGTGTTTCTACTGCAAACTGCCAAACTGCAAAGCAATGCTGAACCTAACGGTTTTTATAAAATTTCTGAAAATCGTCACAAAGCTTGAATTTTACCACATTATATGCCCCACATTTCGTAACGTATCAGCATAAAACATCCTAAATATGAATGCCAGGGGTCTACTGAACACTTTGATGCCCAATATGCATAGATATACCAAACTATGTGGCGCACAGAGACCCCCAAATGACAATAGTGTATATACATTTTCACAGCTGACGCGCTGGCTGCTGCAATATAAGCACCTGGTGTGTGTATTATGTGACATTAGACCCTCCTAACAGTACAGGGACCCCAGAAAACCATGTATTTTCAGAAAGTACACATTCTGATGAATCCAATATGGGAAAATATGTGTTTCTACTGCAAACTGCCAAACTGCAAATCAATGCTGAACGTAACGGTTTTTATCAAATTTCTGAAAATCGTCACAAAGCTTGAATTCTACCCCATTATATGCCCCACATTTCGTAACGTATGAGCATAAAACATCCTAAATATGAAGGCCAGGGTCTACTGAACACTTTGATGCCCAATATGCATAGATATACCAAACTATGTGGCGCACAGAGACCCCCAAATGACAATAGTGTATATACATTTTCACGGCTGACGCGCTGGCTGCTGCAATATGAGCACCTGGTGTGTGTATTATGCAACATTAGACCCCCCTAACAGTACAGAGACCCCAGAAAACCATATATTTTCAGAAAGCACACATACTGACGATTCCAATATGGGTAAATATGTGTTTATACTGCAAACTGCCAAACTGCAAAGTATTGCTGAACGTAACGTTTTTTATCAAATTTCTGAAAATTGTCACAAAGCTTGAAATTTACCCCATTATATGCCCCACAGTTTGTAACGTATGAGCATAAAACATCCGAAATATGAACGCCAGGGGTTTACTGAACACTTTGATGCCCAATATGTATAGATATACCAAACTATGTGGCGCACAGAGACCCCCAAATGACAATAGTGTATATACATTTTCACAGCTGACGCTCTGGCTGCTGCAATATAAGCACCTGGTGTGTGTATTATGTGACATTAGACCCCACTAACAGTACAGAGACCCCAAAAAAACATATATTTTCAGAAGGCACACATTCTGACGAATCCAGTATGGGTAAATATGTGTTTCTACTGCAAACTGCCAAACTGCAAAGCAATGCTGAACGTAACGGTTTTTAGCAAATTTGTGAAAATCGCCTCAAAGCTTGAAATCTACCCCATTATATGCCCCACATTTCGTAAAGTATCCGCATAAAACATCCTAAATATGAACGCCAGGGGTCTACTGAACACTTTGATGCCCAATATTCACAGATTTACCAAACTATGTGGCGCACAGAGACGCCCAATTGGATATATAGTAGATAAAATTTACAAGACATAACAAAATAATACAGAAAGTGTGAAATTCAAATAAATTACTAAAATCCAATAAAACCACAAAAATCTATGCTTTTTTTTTCAGACTAGTGTAATAAGACATCAGAATTGCAGTTTGAATATTTTAGCTTGGCAAAATATTTTTTACGGACAGAATAAAGCAAGCAACAGTTATGCAGAGCTGAAAATGCAATAAAATGGCTAACAATGCACCAAAATCCCCAAAATTTCAAAATAATCACCGAAATAACATACAAAAGGTATTGCACAGTACGGTTAGCGAATACGCTATTCGCAAAGGCAATAAAACATTTTTTTCAGCCAAAAACACAATGATGCAATATGGAAAAAAAAAAAAAGCTACACAACAGCGTATGTGTGTGTGCATGTGTACAATTGGTAAATTGCATTTTATGTGTGTGTGTTTGTGTGTGCAAGTGTATGTACCCCCCCAAGTGTGTGTGACCCCCCTGATCCCCCAAAAAAAGTATGTGAGTGTGTGTAAATGTAAATCTAAGCATGTATTAGTGTATAAAGTGTGTGTAAGTGTATTTTGTGTGTGTGTTACACTAACCTGGGGTGTGTAGCTGCAGATCTGTGTCCATGATGGCAGGAGGAGTGGAGAAGCAGGAGGGAGTCGCCAGATCCGTTGATCCTTTGCGTGGGCGTCGCTGGAGGAACCCGGAAGTGCAGGCAGCAGCAGCAGTGCGCAGACACGTGTGTCTGTTGCGTCTTTGGGGCCCCTGGACGATCGTGCCCCAGGAGCCCCTTTCCCACTGCTCAGCTCGTTGCCTAGGGGGTTCTGAGCGAGCGGGGAAGGAGCGAGCAGCATTTAAAGCCGCTCCTGAGCTCCCCCGCACGCATATGCTGCAGAACGTAGAATCTACATTCTGTGGCATTTCAAGATACTTTTCCACAGAACGTAGATTCTACATTCTGTGGCACTTAAAGGGTTAACAACTTGTAATTTCAGTTATTACTTTGTATACGTCTCCGTGTATATTTTGTCACATAATAATAAATGTCTCCCTACATTTAGTCATTTCGTCCCAGGGTTCCAAACCAAACTTGTTATATTTAAGGGCTCTCCCATCATTCACAATTAACAGATACATCCATCACTAGCTTGTATACCTAATCCAAGGAGTCCAGATTTTCATATAAATACTGTATTTATCTGAAATAATACTTAACAGTCGTTCATTCACCATAATCCAGTTCATTTTGGTACGGAACATGGATATGGGAAGTGAACGCTTTCTCCAGGAAGAGACTATAGTTTGTTTTGCTGCAATGAAAATGAATTGAATCAGTTTACGTAAATATTTATCAGATACTGGAATTGTTTTATTAAGAAGTACCTGGATAGGATCTTTCTGAAGTCTAATCCCTGTAATTGAGGTTATTAAAGTAAATATTCTGGACCAAAGTCTCGTAGCTTCCCTACATGCCCGCCAGGTATGCAACATTGTCCCTCTATTTCCACAATTCCTGGAGCAGAGGGGGCTACAGTTTGAATAATATGTATTCAATTTGGTAGGGACCAAATACCATCTACTTACTACTTTATATAAAGTTTCCTTTGCTAAAATGTTAATAGAACTCTTATGTTGGCAAGATACAATAAGGACCAAAACAACTAAATGCCACTTAAAGCAAATCTTTATCGACAATTGGGCTTTTCTTGACCATTTTGATTCTACTCCATTTTCCCAAAGGTATTGATTGATCCAAAGATTAATTGTTCTTCTTAAGATTCTGCTTTATCTGTATTTGTCAGAGAATTAATGGTTCCATATTTCCATAGCAGCAAAAATAACTGTAACTTTTTCTGAAGAACCAAAGATCCCCAGGTGTCTGTGTCTATATTCAGGATACTGTGCAAATCCTCTCTCTGTTCTCTATAAAATGAGGGTTGGATTAGCCAGTTCCCTTACTCTTTTCTATGCAATCAGCCAATTCCTGGATCCCATGTTTCTCTCAATTCTACTGACTGCTGCTGCTGGGAAAAGTTCTGACCCTGTGCCTTGTATTTGGGTATAAGTTTCTGTATGTGGGCACAATGTTGAGAGACACAGCTGCATCTAAATATCTGAAAGCTCTGATCTATCTGATAGTCCTTCCTATGGCACCCTGCAGATCTGGGGATCAGACCAACAATCCTGCCTGTCAGCTGAAGGTGTTGATTAGAGCATCTGAGCAATATGAATATATACAGGAAGGAGACATCATGATTGGAGGAGTATTGACAGTTGGTGTCAGAGGTACCTATGTTAACAAGAAAGTAGTGGACTGTGATAAGTAAGTGTCATTTCATACAAACTCTATGAAACAGAGAATTGGTTTTATCTGGGGCAGTTACAGACTTGTATTTCCCTCTTGTATTACACAGAATTACACAATTTATTCTTTCATTTTTATAGCTATGACATTATTACACTGTGCTGCACAGAGATTGCTCATGACTTTAGTTCTGTTGTTCTTATTACTCAGGGATATACAGTATAAAAGTGAGATGTGTGTGTATTGCATATATCATGTCCCATACCGCGGAGCTGCAGTACATACTAATTCCAAATTCCATATGGAAGCAGAATATGTTGGATACTGCATGTACTGGAAATGAAATCAACCACAAGGAAGAATGTCTGACCTTGAAAAGGCCCTGCAAAATCTATGTGTATCTAAGACCATGGGCTCCACATCACCTCCAATGGAAGTGTCCTGGCCTTAGCAGAGCATGGTGGGTGGCTTGGCAACCAGACATAACTCCTAGCAAGGGATTTCATATTTACACTGCCCAGGTGACTTTGAGAACATGGGTTTGCCCTGCTTTGGGAATTACTCTATGTAATAACTCTATTTCTACACAAAAGGCAGCCTTTGTATGTAGAGAATTCATACTGACATTTCTCAAAAGGTGTAAACTCTTCTTTTAACTTATTTTTGACCACTCCCTCCATACCCAGTTCAATACTTGAGATAATACTGGGTCTGTAGATGTCATGTCAGCAATATCTGATGCATGTAGAGGGGGACTAGGTAAAGACTCTAGCATGAGGACCTCAGACAAGGCCCATATTTGAAAATCAGGAGTGTTTACAGGTAAACTGCTTAAAGCTTTTTTTGCATTACGTATTTTTTTTCCTGGGTGTTACTGCAAACCATAGTCATAACATTCAGCAATAAACACCATCTCAGTATTTGTGGAGAAAGTATCTGTGCAGTAGGCCCATTATTCTTTAACAGTCCCAATAATGGCTTGTGTCAGTAATAATAGCAAAACTTTTGCAATGCAAGTACTCGTGACATTTTTTATACCTGCCACAATGGCTAAAGCTTTCTTTTCAATCTGAGAATAATTCATCTCTGTGCTACCCATGGTCCATGAATAGAATGCAATGAGATCCTTATGACCGCCACTTACAGTATGACTTAAAGCAGCCCCTATCCCATAAGGAGAAGCACCACATGTAAGGTTAGGAGGTTTATGCAAATCATAATGTACTTACACACTGTCTGATGATAAGAGTCTCTTGGTGATTCAGCCACAGTAACTTTGTCTTTCAAGAAGGAATGGTAGAAATTTAATGGGCCAAGAAATGTTTGCAGCTCCTGTTTATTTTAAGGACCTGGAGCTTCATGAATGGCTTTTACTTTTGCATCTGTTGGAAATATGCCATTTACATCAATTTAAGTGTCAATCCCTTTCAATCTCACCACCATCACCATAGGCAATGTAAAGAAATAAGCTTTTTTAACTTCCCTTATATAAACTTTTTAGGTAAGTACTCACAAACAAAGTTTTGCAACTTGCATATATAATTCTCATAATGTAATGTAGCCCTCCTTCTGATATGAACTGTAGGATAATATGCAGCAGCAATAGTGTAAAATTCCTTTTTTATTTGTTAAAAACAAGTATTAAAATGCACTCACATGGCATTCACAGATAAAAATCATATCTATGCCACGTCCAATTGAAACTGCCCCTTGTAGAATGTCCGCACAGTATTTGAATCCAGAACACTCAGATGTAGAACCACCTTTCAGCGTTCCTCCCTCGTGCTAACTAAAGGGGAAGATATCCTGGTTGATGATATTAGTAATTTGAAAAACATTAAAATGTTTGATTGTTTTAATGAATTAGAATATATTATGTTTAAGGAATTAAGAGCATGGTGGGATAGACTGACCCTGAATAAATATATAGAAGATAACATTTCACCAAAGGGGCTAAGGCTGTTGTAGTTGAAAATTGATGCAACTCATTGTAAGACAGAGAACAAAGGAGCAGGATGGTTACAATAGAGATATCAACACAATACAAGAAAAAATTAAACCATTCATAGAACTAGATGAATATACAAGACCAGAACAAATGCAAATAGAAAGGTTGGAACAATTAGAAAAAAACACAATAGAAACTAAACAACACAAGTTTAAAAGAGATATTGGGGACTGCAGGATGGGACAAAAAGTGGGGGGAAAAATTGTGCACCCAAGAATAAGGTACAAAATACTACAAAACTGGTAAGGGAAGGTGGTATAGATTTAAATTATAAGAAGGGTGACTATAATAAAAACAGCAAATCTTATAATATATGTAAAAATAATGAACACAGAAAAGAAGTAAAAAGAGGGGTACCTTTTTTAGGGGTCAGACACAAAGTAACACAGAAGAAAAAGATAAAGAGGAGGGGAAAACACATTACCACAGAGATATATGGATGGATACAAAATGGGGGGATATCAGAACTGGAATAAACCAATACAAATAAATTCACAGAAGAAAAATACACAATGAAAGAAATGAGAGAGAGAAAACAAATATATATAAATAAAGACAAAACCTCGAGGGGAGAAAATGAGAAAAAGGTACTAACCAAAGGATTAACCTTTGCTCCTATGAATAAACCTAACAAGTTTGAGGCATATCAAAATGTAGAAAACAGAAACTGACACAATTTACATACATACGGATGAAAAAAAAAAAATAAATCAGAATTTATTCCATCCATAGAGAAGGGAAATCACATACAGTTATATGAGGAAACAGGAAAAAGAGATCTCAAACGGTTACAACAAAGGTGGGAAAATAAACAAAAAAAAAAAGCTTAAGCAGGACTAACAAAAGATGAACAAATAGTATTCAGGCCAGCAGATAAGGGAGGAGGAATAGTTTTGATGGATAAAACGGGAAATTTATATGTGTGCCAAGACCTTCTAGGAGACATTTATATAAGATCTTAAGATATGACCCTAAATAAACTTTCAATCTAACATTTACAAAATTGATTGATAATGATAAAGATAAAGGTATTCTAAATGAAAATTAATATAAATTCATTAAAATAAAAACCCTATTATCCCTGTCTTCTATTGCCTACCAAAATTACATACGGATAAGTTAACAGGTAGGCCCATCGTTTCGGCCTTGAGTCAATCACAAGTAATTTATCACAGTACATATAGATAGAATATTACAGAAATATGTTCTAACATTTCCCACTTATCTAAAACACTCTACCCAGTAGTATTTTTTAATTACAAGAAATAGAATGGATAATAGTTCATCATAGGGACTTTAGATGTAAAATCTTTGTACACGTCTTTATGGCACAACAAGGGCATACAATCAACTGCACATTTATAAAAATTTATAAAATACATGAAAAAAATATTTTAAACCTGTACATTCAAATAATTATGTTATGCCATCAAGGAATCACCATCCACAGTGGGTTCAAAATGTACCCCTATTGGAAATGTGTAGGGTAAAAAGGAATTGTTCAGAACCTGAAAATATAAAAGACCAATTACGGTTCATGATTTAAACAAAGAGGATAAAATAGGGAACTAATTGACTATACTGTTGATGTGGTTCAGAAAATATCAAGAACAGAACTATTGAAGGAGAAGCCAAAACTGTTAGATGAGGAAAATGAAATAGTGTTTTCGACTACACACAATCAAATAACAAAACAGATATGGGGCATTATAGAGAAACACTGGAACATTTTAAAAGAAGGAAGTTCAAAGCTCCCTCCCCCCCAACCAAAAATAGTCTTTAAAAAGCCAGGAATTTTAAACAGGTTTTAACTAAAAATAATGTATTAAATAATAATATTAAACCAAAAAAGATAGATGGCTCATGGGCAGAATTCTTTCCATGCGTTACATGTAAAGTCTGTTAATATGGTGTAAAGGAAAAGGAATTTATGTCAAACACAACAAAAGAAGTACATAAAATCAGACAATGTATAAAGTGTACTATGCAAAATGTTATTTATTGTTTGGAATGCCCATGTGGATTATAGTACATTGGGAAAACTTATAGATCTCTGCGGGATTGAATCGGGAACATATAAGAAATATAGAAAAAGGATCAGATACACACAGTATGTCCAACCATTTAAGTAGTACATAATAAGAACCCAAATGTGAAACCCAAAATTAAAAGAAATTGGAGGGGAGGGGACATGGTGAATAAAATGCTACAGGTTGAAAGTAAATGGATATATATTATGGGATCATCTGCACCAAATGTTTTAAAGAAATACATTTGAGAGCATTTTTATAAATGTTTTATGTATACACAGTGGATTTGCTAATTATTTAAGGTGCTGCATTACATGTACTTCAATGTTGATTTTATTATCTATTTATTGCATCATGACCATTTTGTAAATTTTTGTAATTCATTGTAATTTATTATAATTTATTGTACTTTGTTACGGAGGTCTACCTAGGAAATATGTATAATATCTAGAGTGGTGTTTAATCCTGGTATAACAGTGTGCTAAGAATTATATATACAAGTTGAAACATTTTGTTTGTGAGTACCCACCAAAAAGATTTGTACAAGGAAAGTTAAAAAAGCTTCTTTGTTTACATTAGCTCTGGCGGTGGTGAGATTGAAAGGGATTGACACATATGTGGTGGAGTTGATTAATCCTTTGAACACAAAAAGTGGTGCATTATTTAAAGCAGGAGTGCCCATACTTTACTAATGCAAGGTCTACTTTTAGTGATATTGTCCCATTATGATCTACATACATCCATAAAAACATTGCTAACATTCTGTTCCATGACAAATATTAAATACTAATTTATGGGAAAATGTATATTGCTATATGTAACAAAAATATTTCTTAGGTAACCATAACATAATAAATATCTGAATGAAAAGCATAAAATAGGAGGGTTATTTAGTCAAGCTGTTTGTTGACAGTGTCTTGAGATCTACTGATCACTAGATAAAGGTCTACTGGTAGATCCCGATCTACCTTTTGGGCACCCCTAATTTAAAGCAATAGTATTACTCCTGCCAGGCTGGAATCCATCAATTTCTGAAACACACCTGGTGCCATCCAAACTCCAAATTGCAACTGAGCAGCTTTAAATGCTCCTTTGTGTGTGACAATTGTTTGTGTCTGCATCTTCCACTCGCAACTGCTGCTATGTTTGTGATAAGTCAAGTTTAGCAAATAACTTTCCTTTTGCCAAAGTGCTGAGAATCTGATTGACAGCAGGAATTTGATTTGGATGTTCCTGTAATGCCTTGTTGATTGTGCATGTATAGTCTGCACATATCCTCACTTCTCCATTTGGCTTTAGTACAGGCATTATTGGGGTGGCCCAAGTTGGGTGGGTTACTGGAATTAGCACTCATTGTTGTGTCAATTATCAATTTTGGCATCTATTTTTGGATGGAGAGCAAATGGTACAGGTCATAGCTTTATGCATATTGGGATAATTTTTGGATCCAGTAGGAATGATATTGGTGAGCCCTTAAGTTTGCTAAGACCTCCTTTAAAAACATTGCTAAAGTCTTTGATGACAAGAGTTTGTTGTTGTGTAATTTACTCCAGTTAATTGAATTCCTAGGGGCTCAAACCAGTCTACCCCTAATAAGTTTGCTATGTGTCCTTCAGTAATAATGAGGTGTAGTTTTCCTCTGTCTTTTCCATAGTGGAAGCATTCACTCACAACATCCATATGCTTTTTATTGTAATTAACAAGTCTAATTTCACATGGTAAAATAGATGGGCAATTAGTGGGCTATAAATAATGACTGTAACGATTCCACTGAAATTAAGGAATATACACAGCCTATATTTACCTCCATTTTACCTCCATCTACTAGTATTACATCAGTGAATTTCGTTTTGTGCATTGGCTCATTTTCAACACTATTTATCATTTCACAGATATATCTGTTTGTGCTTCCTTCTCAGTAGTGTCATTTTGGGTTTTTACTATATGTGTTGCATCCCCAGATGGAGTTGCTCTGGCTTGCCTGTGTCTCTGTAAGTGATCAACTTGCTGCAGACTCTCTGTATGTGGCCATGGCACTTGAATTAGTGACACACGGCAGTTTGCAGCAGAAACTTTGTGAGACAAAAAAGTTGCATGACAAAATAAAAACACTGCAACAAAAAAATGGCCATTTACTTTAATGCATTTGGAGCAAAAACAATTGTTGCATGTCAAAAAAATTAACAAATTTTACTTAGAATAAAACATGGCTGAACTGGCAACAAGTTGGAAGGAAGGAACATATAGAGAGGCAGATGCTAGGGGAACAATTACCAGCAGAACAGAATGACACTTATCAGTTTAAGATGTAAAATTGCCATCTACTGAGCTTTCATTTAAGGGGTTATTTACTAAACCTCAAATTTATCTGGTTGGACTTTTTGGGGAAAAACTGGAGTTTTTCGAGATTTATTATACCCTGATGCTGCAAAAAGCCTGAATCCAAAAATCTCATGTCTCGGACCTGTCGAGGTCCTGTATAGTCAATGGGATATGCACCAATCTCAATTTCAAATTAAACCTAAAAAAAATCAGGGTTTTCGGGCAAAAAAAAATCTAGAGATTCAGGAAGAAAGTCTGAAAAAATGTGAAGATTCAGGTTTTTGCTCAATTTTATTGGGTTTTTGTCCTTTACCAATTAATTTGAGTTATTTTTTATAAATAAACAAGGTCAAATTGGCCATTGGAGTTTGGTCGTAGTTTTTTTTTAAAATGGGGTTTAGTAAATAAATCCCTAAGAGTTTCCCATGAAATGTCAGCTTTTTTAAACAAATGATCACTCACTAAGCCTGCTCAAGTCCTGCCCTACATTCCCATCACATTTGTACTGTGTATTTGGCCCTTTACACAGAAGTTATAAATCATGCTGCCCTATAACATAGAATTGCTGCTGGAATTGAAAGGGCAGATTCCTTTCATGAGAACCGGAAGGGGTTCATTTATGAAGCTTCAATTTTTTCTGATCTAGTTTTTAAGGGAGAACAACTTTTTAGAGGTACAAAAACACTGTAAAAACTCAAAGTCATTTAAAACTTAGTGGCAGATGTCCCTTTACAATTTGAAAATGTTTCTTGCCTTCATGATGTTCAAGGTTAAATGATGGTTTTTGTTTGATAATCAAAAAAAAGTTGTGTTTTTGGTCTTAAAATCAAAAGTTGCATGATTGACACATCATTTTGTCACAACTTTTTCCCAAACTGACTTTTTGATCAGTTTTTTTCATGAATTAAATGCATTAGTGGTTGGGAGTTAGGTCGAATTGGTTTTGATATAAAAATGATAGAATAAAGGAGTTTTAGTAAATAGTCTTCAAAAAGTCTAGTTGCCTTTGACTTATTTCTAGTAGATACTGTATTTCATGACCTGGATAAATGAGAATCTTCCTAAACAATGGTATCACGATTTTCATTGAGGCAGGTGTTAATCTGCCATTATTAAAGTGTGAAGTGTTTGAAAACATTGGGGTAAGGTTGTCAAAGCAGTGCCTCCTTTCAAACCATCTGTCTTCTCTATACAAAATGCGCACATTGCTATCCTTAAAGGAGAGTCCCTTTTCCATGAGATGTAGATAGAGTTCTGAGTCTTGTGCTGAGGAGCCTTTCTATGTTGGGCCGTTCTCTTAAAGAGTGGTCATTTTGTCTTCTCAATGTATAGATCCAAGAACTTATCACTACACTAGACAGTGTAGAACACATTACTCTTCATGTGTTTTGGTGGTAGATCTTTAGGGTGCAGCAAATTCTGTCTCAGGGTGTTTCTGGGTTTGAAATACACAGGAATGTGAGGTATCTTGGAAATTCCAATATTCCAGCCACACATGGGATGATTATGTTGCCAAACCTGCTATGTTCCTCCATTCTATTTTTGGTTTGGGCTTTTTGCTTGGCTATCATTTTATTTTGATAAAGGCTCAGATTGGGTATCCACCAGTTTTCAGAGCTCTTTGCAGATGATTGTATTCTTCCTCTACTTCCTCTATGACTTTTGCCACAGTTTCAGCCCATTGGTGTAAAGTCCTTCTAACCCCCATTTTATGTTCCAGGGTGATGGGAATCAAACAGCAGATAATGGTTAGTGTGGATGGGTTTCTTGTATACATTAAAATCCAGTTCCCCCTGGTTCTGATATTTATTGTTTACTGAAAATGGACAGCAAGCCCAAGGTCTGTTGTTTTATGAATTAAAGGCTGTACTCTACTCTTTGCTTCTGTGGCAACATGGAAATATCTGGACCTAAACATATGCAAAAGCCAACAATTGCACAATCCATTTGACACCAGAAATCATATTTGAATCCCTCCACAGTATGTTAAAAAATAACCAATTCTACCTTTTAATAGATCTTCATTGTTTATTTTTTATCATTACTAATTAGGTGTCTTCGTCTTCTGACTCTTTCCATCTTTCAAATGGGGGTCACTGACCCCAGTGCCAAAATACTATTACTTTGTAAGCCTAAATTTGTATTGTTATTATTATGCTTTTTTAGTTCAGATTATTTATTATTCAGATCCTTTGTAATTCATATACATACATATGTATAGCATTTTATATGGTATTTTATATTGATATAAATTGCAACACGTTTAACTTTTTTTTTGCGTTAGTAGCCACGGAAGGAAACTGCCGAGTCTTAGGGGGAATTCACAAAAGTGTCGGGAACGAAACAATGTCTTTAAAATTTCGATGAAAAGATATACGACATTTTAGAAAATTGTCAGACTTATGAGACATTCAGAGATGGTAACATCTGCCTTTGTGAATTTGCCGTTCATATGACATTTTACAAATTTGTCGACCACCACTTCTGGGTTACTTTTTTTTACCGACACTTTTGTGAATTCCCCCCTTAGAGTACTTATAAAAATAATCCTGAGAAGCTTTTCAGTTAAGGATGCCACTAACATATTACTATTTAATGTATTTATGTTGTTTCTATCAAAGTGCTTAAATTTGCATTTATCAACACTGCAAAGTGGCAGCTTCCTCCATGACACATTTGCACAATTTGCACAATCATCAGCAAACCAGAACTTTCTATGCCCTCCTGCAGATCATTAATAAAAAGTTAATAATTCTGTAGCCAAGTACAAATATTCCTTAATTTAACCATTAACTTTTTGTGTGGAACTGTATCAAATGCTTTAGCATAAGTCATATGTATATGACATTCACTGCCTTCCCAGAGGGAAAATTAAAGGAAATTAAATTAGTACTGTGATTTTCAGATTAGACATATTACCCCATGTCAGAGGAGTGGCAACCATAGAGCTAAGCCCATTAAGTACCCTGGAATGATTAAGATCCACTCCTAGAACTTTGTTTACCTTTACATGATTTTCCTCCTGAGTGACCCATCTATCAATATAGAATACATTTAAATAGTAAGGGGCATATTTATCAAGGATCAAATTTCAAAGTAAAAAAACCTCGAAATTCGACCATCGAATTTGAGTACTTCGATAGTCTAAGTATGTTTTTTGATCGTAGTTCGAAGTAAAATCGTACGATCAACCGATTTAATCCTCCGAAACGAACGATTCAAAGAATTTTACAAAAAACTACTTAAACATCTCAAAACTTGCCCAAAAGCCTAGGATAGGTTCTAGGATGTCCCCCATAGGCTAAACAGCAATTCAGCAGGTTTAAAGTGGCGAATATTCAAAGTTTTTTTCAATTCAAAGTCAAAGTCGAAGTTGGCCTATTCGATGATCAAAGTACCCAAAAATTACTTCGAAATTTGAAGTTTTTTTACTTCGAAAATTCACTTAGACCCTTGATAAATCTGCCCCTAGGAGACACATATTGACTATGGCATGAGAACTGTAAGATGTTTGCCTTTGGGGGAATTTTTCTGTTCATGTTATTTGCACATATATTATTTGCTAGAATGATTTTCAGATTGAATGATTTTATTTCCCCAGACCTAGTGCTCAGAAATACAGATATCTTGTGGATTTTGCCTTCCGTGTAAAGGAAATGAATGAGAATCCAGACCAGTTACCCAACATAACTCTGGGATATCATATACAAGACTCTTGTGGAGACAAACGAAGAGCTCTGATGAGTCTTTTGCAGATATTATCTGGTACCAGGAGAATAGTTCCTAATTACTCGTGCAGGAGAAAAGGGAGGCTAGCTGGCTTTATTGGGGATTTACTCTCAGAGACAACAGTATCCATTGCACATATTCTGACTGCACTTGGTTATTCTCAGGTGAGTCAGTTAAGCATTTTTTAAAATTCAGAATATTTATGATTAACCCTTTCCTTGTCAGCTGATTTGTCCTAAATGTAAAGATCTATTGTCAATCAGTGTTTAGTAGTGATGGTCGAATTTGCGCCCCTTTCGCCGGAAAATTTGAGAAATTCGCGAAATGGCGAAAAATTTGCGAAACAGTGCCGGCGTCTCATTTTTGACACCGGCACCCGTTTTTGACGCCAGCGCCATTTTGCAGGCGTTTCGCGAATTTGTTCGCTGTCGGTGAATCACGCAAATTCGTGCCTGGCAAATAAATTCGCCTATCACTAGTGTTTAGGCATTCTCTCGTTACATTTACTATTTTTTTTACAAGAAAACCTACATGAAATAAGGCAAATTATATATTTTATTCTGTAATGTATTGGGCTTGAACACTGAAAAAAAAAATGCTGTAATTTTTCTGGTGACATAACAAACATTTTGAGTCAAATATTTAACAAAAAATATGTGAAATAATGACTAAAGTAGTTTTGTTTTGTGTTTTTTTCAAAGAAGAATTAAATTTACTGACAAAAAGTTTACTGTTTGTAAAAGCCCTGATTCCACTGAATCCAACCATACCAGATATGTATTGGTATCCCACTTTTCTTTGTTCAGAATATACCCCAATAATAAAACAGCATTTTGTACATTTATACATTGAAACAAAACAGATAAGGGCATCTCTAGGTTAATGTGGCAATAACTAATGATGGAAGTGAAATACCCACATAAATTAGGTATTTTTTATAAACTGCCTCGAGGATTTTAGCTGTGGTGTGATTTTTGCTCTAATATAGAAAAGCATAAAACTGTAACCATATTTTTGAGGATTTTTTTTTTTTTTTGAAACACCATAACTGTCACAAAGTCAGAAGTGAATTTGAGAAAATATGAAAAAAAAAGTACTGCATGTTTGGGTATAGCTAAAGACGTGGCCTTCAAACAACCCAAAAACAGAGGCAATACATTTTAGCAGCATCATCATTGCTTTAATACATGCAGAACTGTTGACACAATTCTCCATAGATTGCAGTTTGGCCTGAAATAAAGAAAATCGTTGCAAAGTTAGATTTCTCCTCAAAATTACCATAAAAAATGAAGAAGAAAAAAAAACTGCTAATCTGCAACTTCTCCCAAATAAAATGATACCCCACATGTATGGGTGTAGCCTCCAAACTCCCCTAAACAGGTGTGTGCCACCCATTGGGCTTATATAGCTCTTTATATATACTATTGATAGCCAAGTTATGTAATCTATACATTAGATAGGTATAAGGAGGGGTTGGATGATGTTTAGCAAGTGAGGGAATACAGGGATATGGGAGATAGCTCATAGTACAAGTTGATCCAGGGACTGGTCCCATTGCATCTTGGAGTCAGGAAGGAATTTTTCCCCTCTGAGGCAAATTGGAGAGGCTTCATATGGGTTTTTTGCCTTCCTCTGGATCAACTGGCAGTTAGGCAGGTTAAAATAGAGTTAAAAGGTTGTACTTGATGGGCGTGTGTCTTTTTTCAACCTAACTTACTATGTTACTATGTATTTTCTGTTTAGTTACTTCATTCAGAGCCAAGTCCTGTAGCTTTAACTTGCTAGATTTCACCCAACTCATGTCACTGGTTCAAGTGAGTCAGGTGATCACAGTATGGGCAGCCATTATTTCCCTTCAGAGTGGCAGCCATTTCTACCTTGTTCAACCTAGGGTGTGAAGATATTCTGTTTTTACCTCAAGGATTCATCTTTGGATTACAATTTCTTGCATAAATTCTACAATAAAGGAATTAAAGCTCATCTAAGGCTGTGTTCTTGTGAGTAAGTTACTGTCAAATATTCAATCCAATTTCTACCACGACTTACTGGAGGCAGAATAAGGGGCAATATATAAGGGCCAGTGATGGGTGAATTTCTCCCTTTTATCTTCACAAAAAAATTTGCGAATTTCCTGTGAAATGCGTGAACTGGTGAAAGATTAGCAAAGAAATTTGTGAAATGCGAAAACTGACGCCTGTGTCAATTGTGGACGTGTGTCCAAAAAGTCAATTGCGTCAATTTCGATGCCGGTGTTAAAGTCAATTTTGACGCTGGTGAATTATTGCCAATGGTGCAACATAGAAATTTGCCAGTAATTTGCGCCAGGCAAGTTAATTGCTTATCACTAACAAGGACAATTTTATCTGGAAAGTTTGGGGCTGCACACAGGGAGAATGGGAAACTAGGCACTTGGTAGTCATGGTCACAGGCCTGGGTCAAACACACCAGTAGCGCTGTACAGAATTGTGATTGAAGAGAGTAGTCAAAAACAGGACAGACAACAAGCTAGACAAAAGTCAGGGACAGGTGTCACGAACTGGGGCCACTTGGAACTGGGGGCTATTTCACATTAACTATGGCCTTTTTTGACTGGTCATTTCCGTATATAAATATATTTTTTTTTTATTGCCTCCCAACGTGGACAACATAAAGATCCAATCACAATAATTGTACTCTCTGATTTGAATTCCCTATTTGTCAATGGATTATTAAAGGTTGTGCTTGTTTAGGACAAACCCTCCCTAGTGGCCCCAGGAAAGTATTCCTTTTAAATGGAAAACATCTCTGCCTGTTCTAGTTTTTTTACCTACAGTTCAAATTCTCCTGAAAAACATCATCAGTGTTTGACAAAAAATGTAAAAATTGGATAAGCATCTTTTAGTTAGTGAAAAGCCCCACTTTCAGAAAGATACCGGCCTACAATGAACATATGTTGTCCATCACTTCTCCTGCTTCTGGAGGAAACAGCTTCGGAAGCTAAAACAACAATCTTTTGGCAATTAGCAATCATAGTGAATTGTATATTCTTATGTTCCTAACTCATTGCATAATTGAAGAAGGACAAGCATACCAAGTCCCTCTGCCATAGGAAGAACATTCTGACTTGCTCCACAACCTCTTATGAAAGGTCACAAGAACCACTGGAACTGTTTATTGTCCATATACATATAATATATACTGTATATAATGTAAAAGTCTCTGAGACAAAGTTCTCAAAATAACCGATGATTTATTTATGAAATAAATTCACAAAACTTCCTTGTTGCAAAACTGAAAAGTTGAGTTTATTAGGTCAGATAAACAAGCTTAATCTTTCTTAAGCCTGACTCAATAACACAAAACATTATCTAAAAGGAGAACTTCAGGTGAGATCCTACAAGTCTCAGCCATTTATAGATGACAACGTATCTAATCTTATCAGAGATGACACAGACTATATAACTTTCTGTGTGTTCTTGTGGTTACAGCTGTGCAAACAGCAAAGGACATATAGGGGATAACTAGTCATGTCAGGCCACTGTGGTTTTGTTAAATGGCTTATTTACTTTGCAGCCTTATGTTGTCTTTATAGGGGACACCAGAGGATTTCATGTGTCTCTTTATTCAGAACTTATCTGTCAGTCTGTCAGTAAGTGTCTCTATAAAGAGGAGAATAACCAATAAGCTCCATAGAACTTTCTGTAGCTCAAGTGCATGTTAGACCTATAATGTTACATTTACCTAATTAATGTACAATTAATACTAAAAAGAATACTAATCCAAATAACCCAACTGATCACTGATCACACAGAGACTACATTTATCACTGTTAAAAATACAAAATTGTGAAAAATATGAAAATGTGAAGAATTTAAGTTCTATTAAAACTGACATTGCATTTGTTTATAAATACAAGACATGGATGTTGTGTGTGTTCCATTAGGGCAGATCTAGTAGGTAAAGTCTAACAAAAGGGCTTGAAACAGGGAACAGGTTAAGGAGCTGGGATGTGAGCAGGAGGCTGAGGTTAAATACAAAAACAGTTAAGGTTATTATGCACCTGATTATTTTGGTAAATCCTGAGAAAATTGGGTCCCCAGAGGGATCTGACCTCTTTTTCATGCTTATTATCAAGGTGGGTATCAGACATAAAAAAACTGTATAGGTGGCTAGCTGCTTAAAGCCAGGCCAGAAAATAAAGGCTCTGTGTTGTGTGAACTGTGAGTTAATATTTATCATTTATATGTGCTTACACTTTACATATATAATGTCTCATTTCATCAATATTAAAGAATTATCCTTGACCAATCTTTCACTGGGCTTAAGAGGGCTTGTTTTTGGTCACCCCAAAATAGATGCAGTTGTTGCTCAAATTGATACGATTCATTAAAATATCTGTAACTTCAGGGTTTCCATAGTGGGCTTCTAAAAAGGTAAAATATATCTTGTTTTATTGCTGTAAATAGTTGGCATTGTGGTAGTTCAGGCAGCAGGTGGCCCCAACCCTAAGGTTAGTCTGTAGGGGAACTCCCCGGCAGGAACCTATATAAGGCAGTGCCATGCTGAGTCACTTCTACTTTGGCCTAAGAACATCAAGCAGGCAGGACTGAAGACTATTGTGGCCAGACCAGGTGTAAGACTGTTCCTTCAGGACTCTAGGAGTGAGAGAAAGAGAGTCTAGTGAGTAAAGATAGTCTGTTGTCTTGACAAGGAGCAAGTTTTTGGGAAGAGTTCCTTTGAGATTGTGCGCCAGATAGGAAGAGATTATGTAGGGACTATGTTAGTGGTAGCCTAGTGGGACCATTGGGAGAGGAGGCCCCTTTGAAGTTACTAAGAAATATAGAGAATCTTTTGAGAAGTCTTTTTTGTGTAACTATTTTCCTTGAGTCGATAACCAGAGCTCCATTTTGTAACCTGACTCACTGCAATAAAGTGTGCCTTGGTTCATCACAACCTTGTGAAGATATCTGCTTTTTACAGTAAAGGCCTTCCTACTGCCTCTTACAGTATTAGGTGCCCACCAGCCACATACTACAAAAAACAACATACTTGCACCTAAAATATTACACTCATGGCATTTTGATGCTGAGAACCGACAATGGTGTAATTTCCTGCAGAACTGCATCCAGTTTGTCATAACACACAATGTGCAACTGCATTTGTTATAGATATCCAAGTGTGTCATATGCTCCTTACCCTCATACCCCCAATTACGCTGGAATTATTAGTAAAAACATTGAACATTGCATCCAGAATTGCACCCAGACTCATAAAAGAGGAATAAGGTGAGTTATAGAGTCTGTCCCTGTTTAACCTGTTCCTTATTTACAGATCAGTTATGGAGCCACAGACCCGGCACTCAGTGATAGAGCCACCTTCCCTTACTTCTTCCGGACACTACAAAGTGATGAAGAGGAAATTATTGCTTTAAGCAAATTACTGAAATTCTTTGGCTGGAACTGGGTTGGAATTATTTATGTGAATAATGACAGTGGAGAAAGAGATTCTCAACTGCTGATCAAATATCTTTCAATGGAAGGAATCTGTACTGAGTTTGTCATGAAACTCAGTTTGACTGTGCAGGTCATGATATTTATAATGAAAACCATAACCAGGGTAGTTATTATCTGTGGAGATCCCAATTTTGAATATCATATGCATGCATACCATTTACCCAACATAATTAAACAAAAGACCTGTATCTTTTTATCCAAATGGTTAAATCATCATGCGTCATTGAACTTTGCCTCATTACTTAATGGCACAGTATTATTCATACAGAATAGATTAGATGATCAATATGATGCCAAATTCAGAGAATTCTCAGACAGTTTCCATCCATCAAAATACCCACAGGATGATTTGCTTCAACATATGTGGCTCTTCCATCATGGATGTTGGATAAAATATGAAGAAAATAAAAATGAATTTTTTTATTGGGAGGGTATGTGGAAAAGTTGCACTGGGAAGGAAAAACTTACAGATATTCCCAGTTATCTCAATTCTTATCACTCTGCCAATGTGATACAAGCAGTGGATATAATGGCTATGGCACTAGAGGATATGCACAACTCCCATATCAAGCAAACACATGGGGAGCACAGATGGAGGGATAATTATAACTACCAGGTAAATTGATTGGTTTGTAGGTAGTTACTGAAAATTCTCTGTGTTTGTGTGCTGAACATTTATGTACAACGACAATGTGGTATTATAAGTTGTGTTGTATTAATAGGGAGCTGGATGTATTTGACTATGGGATGAAGGATACAACCACCTAGTGAATTTGACCCATTTTGCTTCCCAAAAATTTGCCAACAGGCAAAAAGGTCTAAAAAACATTGATGTCAATGGGTGTCAACAGATAATTTTTCATACCATGTGTCATGATCAGCACCCAAAATCCAGAACCAATGCTAGGCTCCCTGGTCTCAGCTCTTGCTTCCACCTTTAACAGCTGCCTTTCACCTTGGGAGGAGCCCTCACTAACCAGATGCTGGCAGGTCTTATGAAGAGAGGAGCCCAATTAAGGGTTCTGGACGAGCAGAGGGGCACAATTGTTATGCAAAAGTCTTTTGGCCAGATGGTCACAGACAGAAATCATAGTCAAAATCAGGCCAGGTCGGGGGCAGGCAGAAAACAAGAGGAGTCAAAAAAGCAGGGATCAAAGCCATGAGATAAACAAGAATGGTAAGGACAGGCACGGGTCAGAATACAGAAATCAGAATAGTTGAATACCAGGCAGAGATCAGGATCACAGATATCAGGAACGTCAGGCAGGCAGGGGTCAATACACGAATCAGAATATCAGAATAGCACCCTGGAGATCACTAAGAATAACCTAATAATGGGCAATAAAAAAAATACAAAATGTCCCTTTAAGTACCTTTAAATTTTGCTCCATTGCACGCTGGCGTCATCACGCCAGCGCAAATGTGCCTATAAATAAAGAAGATGCGCACCGCATGCACCCTAAGTTACCTGCACACAATACCGACGCACCACTAGACTACCAGGTTGAGTTATTGCATCACCCCTTCGAGGAGGGGCCACCGAAACATCACACCCTCGAGGAGGGGCCACCAGACCTCCAGGTCTCTCAGGAAACGTAAGATGAAATTTTTTCCTGAGACGATCAGCCCTAATGTCACAAACAGGAACCCAAAAATTCTCCTCAGGGCCATAAAGGAGGAAAAGATTGTTGATGGACCTGAGAGGCTGGTTTCAAAAGAGACAAATGAAAAGAGTTAGATATTTTAAAATTATCAGGTAGTTTGATACAGACAGAGGAAGGATTAATAATTTCCACAACAGGATATGGTCTAATAAATCTGGGACCTAATTTGAGTGAAGGAGCTTTAAGTTTAATATTCCTTGTGGACAACCATACAGAGTCTCCTACCTAATAATTAGGTGCCTCCCTGCGAGACCTATCAGCCGCTTTCTTTTGAGCAGCCATATCTGTAGAAAGGGACTGATGTACCCCAGACCAGATTTTGGAAAACTGTTTAGCAGAGGAATTAACAGATGGTACAGAGGAAAAGGAACCAGAAAATGAAAAAGCTTTTGGATGTAAAACATTAACAATAAAAAATGGAGCTTGGCCAGTGGAAGCATGAGTTGCCTTATTGTAAGCAAATTCAGCCCAAAGTAATAGCTCAGCCCATGAAGATTGGTTATCAGAAACATAACATCTTAAGAATTGCTCAAGGGAATTATTGACCCTCTCAGCCTGACCAATGGTTTGGGGATGATAAGCAGTATAAAAAGATAAATCAATCCCAACCAAGGAGCAGAATGCTCGCTAGACAAATTGTACCCCCCTGTCAGAGACAATATTCAATGAAAAACCATACAATTTGAAAATATTAGAAATAAATAACTCAGCCAATGTCTTAGCAGATAGGAGAAAAGTCATAAAGAAAAAGTCATAAATATACCTGGATGTCCCGCCTTAGAGTTGTGAGCTTCACCAAGAACCTTTTCCCTTAACTCTTCAGGCACAAATAACCTTCCAGGAGGAGTATCTACAGGGGCAGAAGTTTGTGCTGGAGATAGAAGTGTGGCAAGATCTGCTCCCAAAACCACCACAATCATCTCCCCGGTAATGATGGGAACACACTCAATGGGCTCAGACATGTTAGACTCAAAACCCCTAGAGAGTGCATCTGCCTTAGTATTTTTAGAACCAGGCCTGTATGTAAGGGAAAAATGTAATTGAGTAAAAAATAAAGCCCATCTAGCCTGCTTAGGGTTCAACCATTTAGCATACTCACTGTAAAACAAGTTTTTGTGGTCAGTAAAGACCGTTATGATATGTTTAGCCCCTTCCAACAGGTGTGCCATTCCTCAAAGGCCCATTTGATAGCCAACAATTCTCTTTTACTAATGTCATAGTTGGCCTCAGCAGAAGAGAATTTCTTAGAGAAGAATGCACATAGATGCACCTTGTTGGTTATCGGATGCCTTTGAGAAAGGACTGCCCCATCTTCAGAAGCATCAACCTCTACAATGAAGGGAAGAGTAGTATCAGGGTGATGGAGAATGGGGGCACATACAAACTCCTTCTTAAGGAATTCAAATGCTTGAATAGCATCGGGAGGCCACATACTTGAATCAGCACCCTTCTTGGTCAGATCCGTAATTGGAGACACCAACAAGGAAGAGTTTTTAATAAATTGACGATAGTAATTAGCAAAACCTAAAAACCTTTGGGTTGCACGTAAGGAAAGAGGCTGAGCCCAGTCCAATACAGCCTTGACTTTCTTGGGATCCATTTCTAGACCCTTATCAGAAATATTAAATCCCAAAAACTGGACATAAGAAACCTCAAAAGTGCATTTCTCAAGTTTCGCAAAATAATTATTTCTTCTTAACCTGAGTAAAACCTCCCGGACATGTTTCTGATGTTCGCCCAGGTAAGAAGAGAAAATTAAAATATTGTCACGATATACCACTATGAATAACCCAAGTAGGTCCCGGAAGATGTCATTGAACAAGTCCTGGAATACTGCAGGGGCATTGCAAAGACCAAATAGCATAACTAAATATTCACAGTGGCAATCCCTGGTGTTAAAGGCCATTTTCCACTCATCCCCTTCCCTGATACAAATAAGGTTATACCAGGCAGAGGTCAGGATCACAGAAATCAGGAAAGTCAGGCAAGGGTCAAAACACGAATCAGATTATCAGAATAACACCCAGGAACTCACTAAGACAAACCAAATAACGGGAAATGAAAAAATACAAAATGTCCCTTTAAGTACCCTTAAATTTTGCGCCATTGCATGCTGGCATCATCACGCCAGCACGAATGCACCTATAAATAAAGAGGATGCATGCCACGCATGCCCTAAGTTACCGGCACACAGGAAGAAGAGGAATGGCGTGGCAGGTGCCAGATATTTTTTTAGATTCCTTATTGTATTCTATAACAGGATTAAAAAGAAATATCAACATACATGAACAGTGTGGGGCAGATTTACCAAAGGGTGAAGTGACTAACGCTGGCCACAATTTGCCACCGTTAAAATTCAGTGAACTGAGCAATAATACAATAATCTATAACATGAAAATTACCAAAAGAGTATCTCCACAGCCACACAGGCACATTAATCAAAAAACTATTTACAAAAGGGATTTATGCTCTTTGAATCCGCTGGGTAATGATCAAATATTTGGATCAATATGTATATAAATAAAAATGTCTATTAACCACCGTGCCAATAAATCACAGTACATATAAAAACACTTAAAAACTAAACTGTTATGTAAAAGAAGGGCCCCTCCTATATTAATTATATCACTCTATAAACCTTCATTACCATAATATGAATGTTTACAAGTACAATGATGCAGTGATTGAAAGATCATAAGGTCAGCAATAATAATGTCAGAATCCCAAAGTATGTGTCTGTAAATCCAAACTGCAGGTAGAATCCAAGGCTGCTGGGTTATACAGATAACCTATGAATTACAAAGTCCTGAGAGTTCCTGGATATATTAACTCCCTGTAGTAATCTTTTCCTAACAGAGAGAAAGTCCGCTATACCGAGTTGGAATAGACAGGATTTGTGAGGCTACTGTAAAGTACTTGTAAAGATAACACTGGATTTTGGAGGTAATTAGTGGAGAAAAGACAATAACCACAGCATGCTGTATTGATTAAGCAGTTAGTCTGCCATGTGTTAATTAGTGGACACGGCAGCTGTTGTTCATTGTATCCGAATATCAAAATATAACATGAGTTGTATCCCTCTATGAATGAGCCAAGTTTAACAACATATATGTGGCATCTTCTTGAGATTTAATTTACATGATACTTAGCTGCATCACCGTTCCACTTAAGACTCCATATCAAGGTGTTGAAGTCATGCTGTCCAATACATAATGGTACTCCATCAAACCTCACTACTGTGTGCAATCACTGTCGCTGTGTTCATCCTAAGTCTGTGCGAAACTCAGGGAGAAGGGGCCCCCCTCTTACACACAGCAAATAGCCTCGACAGCTGTTTCGCCGCACTTTGTCAAGAGAACTCCGAAGATGGATCTGACAAGATTTATGGGGGAAGGAGTGCAGTGACATTTCTCAAAGTTGACAAGAAGCTCCATATGTGTAACCCTATGATACAATTTAGTGTGTCTTTGTGTGCATCAATAAGTAGAGATGGGCAAATTTTATTGCCTTGTTTCCCCGTGGAAATGACGCCGCGTGACAAAAATGTTATGACACCCATAGACTTTAATGTGCGTTGGAAACATTTCGCCGGTGGCATATTTTTGCCGAAATGAAATGGGTCAAATTCGCCCATCCCTTTCAATAAGTTCACAAATTGGTTCCGTGAGGGACCCACACCCGGAGACTATAGGTCTATTGGGGGGGGGGGGGTCCTGCATGAATTTGTGGATCTTAGGTAAAGCATAAAAAGTGGGAACTCTGGGGGAACTTTCAGATATGTACTTGTATTGGTATCAATGATGCCCTCCTGATATGCACCATCAATCATTCTAAACAACTGTTCCTTGAATCTTTGTAGAGGCGGTATCAGCATAACCACTCAGATACCACTTTTTATTATGTAAGATGTTTTTACACATATGGATGGGCAAATTGTTTTGCCTTGTTTCACCGTGGAAATGACACCCATAGACTTGTATGGCATTGTGCATTTTTTGACGGCCATAGATTTTAATGGGCGGCTGCGACATTTCGCCATCGGTGAATTTTTGGCAAAATGAAATGGGTCAAATTCACCCATCCCTAATCCATGATTACAATATCGGATCCCTTGTCTGAAGGTTTTATTAAGATATTAGCAGTGATGGGCGAATAAATTCACCTGGCACGATTTGCAGCAAACTTCCGTGTTTTGCAGCCGGCAAATAACTCTCCCGCGAAAAGTTGCTGGCGTCAATTTCCGATTTTCACGGGTTTTTTCGTGATAATGTCCGATTTTCAATATTTTTTCATGAAAACCTTCAAATTTCACGATTTTTTAGTGAAAACGTCCGATTTTCAAGTTTTTTTCCATGAAAACGGTTGCATTTCATGATTTTTTTGTGAACTTTCTGATGTCACGTTATTTTGCACATTTTTCGCCATTTGTAAATTTTGCTGAAAATTCGCACATTTTTTGGCAAAGAGAAAAGGGAGAAATTCGCTAGCTAGCATTTTTTGTTCAATTTTTTAGCTCACATATATGTCTGTGAGAAAGACTAATGTCATTCCAATGTTTAAAAAGGGATTATGATCTCAGCCTGGCAATTATAGGCCAGTAAATTTGACATCTGTGGTGGGCAAATTATTTGAAGGCTTGTTAAGGGATCACATTCAAAATGTTGTCCTAGTGAATGGCATTATGATGTTTAAAATATTTTATTTGATTTTCATATTAAACAAATGAAATCAAAATGACAATGTTATGCAGATGAAGAAAATATGTTGCAAAGGAGACAATGGCATGATAGTATCAAAACTATATCATTCATGAAAAATAACAAAAAACGAACTAAAAATTAACTAAGCCAGTGGATGCACAAGTAATAAAGAATGGCATTATGAGCAGCAATCAGCATGGCTTTATGAAGGATAGGTCATGTCAGACTAATTTGATTGCTTTGTATGATGAGGTAAGTAAGATGCTGGACAGTGGGGGGGGCAGTAGATCTATTTGGATTTTGCCAAAGCGTTTGATACTGTGCCCCACAAACGACTGCTTTCTAAACTAAGGTCTGTTGGGCTTAATGAAGTCGTTTGCACATGGATAGGAAACTGGCTACAGGATCGGGTACAGAGGGTGGTTGTTAATGGGACATTCTCTACTTGGAGTAAGGTTCTTAGTAGGGTCCCTCAGGGCTCGGTATTGGGGCCACTTTTATTTAACTTGTTCATTAATGACTTAGGGGAGGGTATTGTAAGTAATGTATCAGTGTTTGCAGATGACACAAAACTATCAGCCCAATTAATTCCATCCAGGATGTGGCACTTGCAACAGGATCTTGACTAACTGGCAATCTGGGCAGCTAAGTGGCAAATGAGATTCAATGTTGATAAATGTAAAGTCATGCACCTGGGATGTAACAATATCCACTTATACCCTTAATGGGACTGCACTAGGCAAATCCATAATGGAGACGGAGCTTGGAGTCCTTGTAGATAATAAACTTGTCTGTAGCAAGCAATGCCAGTCAGCAGCATCAAGGGCAAATAAGGTCTTGAGTTGTATTAAATGGGGCAGAGAGTCACGGGAGGAGGGGGTCCCACTATATAGAGCACTGGTAAGGCCCCATCTAGAATATGCCGTACAGTTTTGGTCTCCATCACTCAAACAGGACATTATTGTATTAGAGAGGGTACAGAGAAGGGCAACTAAGCTGGTAAAGGGAAAATCTTAGCTATGAGGAAAGACTGGCCAAATTGGGGATGTTCATGCTGGAGAAGAGGCACTTAAGGGGTGATATGATAACTATGTATAAATATATAAGGGGATCATATAATAATCTCTCTAATGATTTATTTACCAGTAGGTCTTTCCAGCTGACACAAGGTCACCCATTCCGATTAGAAGAAAAGAGGTTCCAGCTAAATATTGGGAAGGGGTTTGTTACAGTGAGAGCTGTGACGATGTGGAATTCTCTCCCTGAAACAGTGGTACAGGCTGATACATTAGATAGGTACAAGGAAGGGTCGGATGCTTTATTCACCAGTAGCTCCTCCCAGCAGACAGGAGGGAGCCAATGAGATTAGAGGAGGGAAAGGGGTGTTACAGGGAGAGCTGGGAAGTGAATCAGGGGTACAGGCTGATACATTAGATAGGTACAAGGAAGGGTCAGATGCTTTATTCACCAGTAGCTCCTCCCAGCAGACAGGAGGGAGCCAATGAGATTAGTGGAGGGAAAGGGGTGTTACAGGGAGAGCTGGGAAGTGAATCAGTGGTACAGGCTGATACATTAGATAGGTACAAGGAAGGGTGGGATGCTTTATTCACCAGTAGCTCCTCCCAACAGACAGGAGGGAGCCAATGAGATTAGAGGAGGGAAAGGGGTGTTACAGGGAGAGCTGGGAAGTGAATCAGTGGTACAGGCTGATACATTAGATAGGTACAAGGAAGGGTCAGATGCTTTATTCACCAGTAGCTCCTCCCAACAGACAGGAGGGAGCCAATGAGATTAGAGGAGGGAAAGGGGTGTTACAGGGAGAGCTGGGAAGTGAATCAGTGGTACAGGCTGATACATTAGATAGGTACAAGGAAGGGTCGGATGCTTTATTCACCAGTAGCTCCTCCCAGCAGACAGGAGGGAGCCAATGAGATTAGAGGAGGGAAAGGGGTGTTACAGGGAGAGCTGGGAAGTGAATCAGTGGTACAGGCTGATACATTAGATAGGTACAAGGAAGGGTGGGATGCTTTATTCACCAGTAGCTCCTCCCAACAGACAGGAGGGAGCCAATGAGATTAGATGAGGGAAAGGGGTGTTACAGAGAGAGCTGGGAAGTGAATCAGTAGTACAGGCTGATACATTAGATAGGTACAAGGATGGGTCAGATGCTTTATTCACCAGTAGCTCCTCCCAGCAGACAGGAGGGAGCCAATGAGATTAGAGGAGGGAAAGGGGTGTTACAGGGAGAGCTGGGAAGTGAATCAGGGGTACAGGCTGATACATTAGATAGGTATAAGGAAGGGTCAGATGCTTTATTCACCAGTAGCTCCTCCTAGCAGACAGGAGGGAGCCAATGAGATTAGAGGAGGGAAAGGGGTGTTACAGGGAGAGCTGGGAAGTGAATCAGGGGTACAGGCTGATACCATAGATAGGTACAAGGAAGGGCCGGATGCTTTATTCACTAGTAGCTCCTCCTAGCAGACAGGAGGGTGCCAATGAAATTAGAGGAGGGAAAGGGGTGTTACAGGAGCTCCTGTAGCACAGGGTGCTACAGGAGCAGTGACCAGCTCCATGTTGTAGCTCCCACCCTCTCCAACTATAGTCAGGTGATCCCATTGGTGTCTAATAAAAGGGCAGACAAGTTTGGGAGTTTTACTTTGAAAGCAGCAAGTAAGTTGCAGGTAAAACATATTCGTCCCTTTTATAAAATGTATAATTGAACCATAGAATTCTTAATGAATCAGATAAAATTGAGTGTAGGACTGGCCAGATATGGGATGACTTTGACGTAGTTGTGCAGCTTAAATATATTGCAATATATGGACAAACAATCCCTGTTTTGTTTAAAAGGTAAGGCATTTTTCAGTAGCAGTAGCACAAAATGTCTCTGTCTTAAATATATTGATAATGGGTTGAGTGCAGAGGAATCTTGTATTTGGTCACACCCTCATTGCAACCCCGCCTAATGATTTTAAAAACTAGTGGTGAGCACAACTTTCCCTTGTTTGTTATATATATATATATATATATATATATATATATATATATATATATATATATATATATATATATATATATATATATATATATATATATATATATATATATATATGAGGGCTAGGGCTAGGGCAGAGGTTCTGGACCCTGGCTCAGTGCTGCCCTGTTGCATGCCTCCCCTAGCAGAGGTTGGTGGGGTTTTCTGCCTTTGTGGGGCCGGCTCATTATCCTCATCAACAACAACACATAGTTCCCCTCCTGAACTTCTGCTGTTATCCTCCTGAGCCAGCTCCCAGGGTCTGTCCCTGTCATAGTCCTCCCCCAGACCAATTAATAAAACACAGATTCTCTCTATCTTGAAAAACACCTATCAATGGCCACCTCTGCACCTCCTTATATAGACAGTGGGAGGGCTCACATCTAATTGGCTGCTGTGGCTGATGTTCCGTTTGTCGTGCGTTGTTTTTTAAGACACACACGCCTTAGGCGGCAAGATTCTGTGCCGCAAATTTCACTAAGGCAAATTCATTCACCCATCACTATTATTCAGTATATCGCCCTATTCTGACGACTTTTTAATAAAATATCTCTTTGGCTTTTTCACTTGTTTCCCTCATTCCTGGTAATCAGTTTGTAATCAGATGATCATTATGATTCTATTGTATTACAGCGGTGCCTACAGTTCACTTTACTCACTATAACATTGATTTCATGTGTAGAACTAAGTTTGTCTTTGTCTAATTACTGTTGTCTCTTTGCTTTCTGAATATAAACACACATCCTACTAATGGCTTAATAATCTGCACTTTATAGTTACACCGCTACCTGGGAAAAGTTTCATATACAATAGATGGGAGTCATGTATCATCATTTAATGAAAAAGGAGAGTTTGTGAGTCAATATGACATTATTAATCCTCTCTTTGGTCCTGGAGGCAAGTTTTCTTGGCAAACAGTTGGACATTATGTACCATGGGCTCCAATGGATCAAAGATTAATATTAAACCCATATAAAATAGTATGGGACACCCCAAAACATAAGGTAAGAAATGACTTCTTGCTTTCCTCAATATATACAGTGTGTATGTGTATATGGGCTCACATATATTTTTTTATATTTTTCTTTATAATTGTAATTTACACTAACTTGTTGCCTCAGATTCTATGACAGGTATGGGTCCTGTTATCCAGAATGCTCGGGACCTAGCATTTCTGGATAATTTATCTTTCCATAATTAGGATCTTCATACCTTAAGTCCACAAGAAAATCATGTAAACATTAAATAAACCCAATGGGCTGGTTTTGCTGCCAATAAGATTACTGTATATACCCGAGTAGAAACCGAGGTACTTAATTTTACCTACGAAAACTGGGAAACTTATTGACTCGAGTATAAGCCTAGGGTGAGAAATGCAGCAGTTTTTAGCTGAAAGAGCAAGTGAATGCTCAAAAACATGGTAAAAATGTGCATTGTTTTGTGCCAAAAAGCCAAGGTAAGCACTGTGGAATATAGTAGGGAAAGTTGTCGGCAAAACAATAAAAGGTATTATATCAATGTTTCACAAGTAGAATCCTTGCGGCGACAAGATGCTGGGAGTTTTGTTTCAGCAACTGTTGACATGCAGTAGGTTGGCTGTTATATAAGTGTGTTTTGTGAGAGCAGTAACTTGATTACAATGTAATTCCTCAGTGTCTACTAGGTGGAGGCACTGCATTAAAAATTCCCAGTATCTTTCATATAGTGAAGGGGATTCAGGCCCTGTATTGTGAAAATGAATTGTTTAATTTGAGAGTGTACATCCTATACTACACAACGTGTCACAATAGGGTTATGTACATTTTTGTTAACAGGGGGTTGCGTATTGAGTAAATACACCAAGTACCTTGTATTTATATGAATTCTGGCACAAACTATTGCATGATAGCCCAATTGATGTGATTCATTTGTATTTAAATGAATTGTAACACAAGTAGTGATGGGTGAATTTGTCCCACTTCGCTTTGCTGGAGACAATTTTATGTGCATTGAAGTCAATGGACGTGCGTTTAATTGTCGCTGGCAAAATTCACCCATCACTGAACACAAGTGATGGCACAATAGTACATTCATGTAGTTTTTGACATTTATTTTAAACACATTTAATTTTCAAAGAATGCATTTCAAATAATATCAATATCAATTTTTTTTTCACAATATAAATTAATGTTTCTGTCCCCCACCTTATTCCATATTTTCTTGTATATTTTCCTTTGTTTTATTTTTTAGTGTTTTATTCTTTTACCATGTTTTTTCTTTTCTTTTTATCTCTTTCTTTTTGTGGGTGTTTCAATATATTTTCTTTTGTATGTACCTGACAAGACCCAGCCTGGCAATCTAACAGAAGAGAGTGATCGAATCCTACAAATCATCTAATTGCTTAAGCATTGTTTGGAGTGGGTATCAGTTACACAAATTGTTTAACCCTTTCCCTGCCAGCCAATTTGTCCTAAATGCAAACATCTACTGCCTATATGCTTGAATTTTGGTGTAATTCCACTTCTGTAAAAAGATATAGGCTTCTGAGTGTCTGATAAAAGGAAAAAAATCATGTTTCACATAGTAAAATCACGTACGAAAACACAGCCCATTTGGAAAGGTCTGTGTCTCCTGAATGTGCCAATACCAAATATAAGGGAGAATTGTTTCATACTTACCGTAATTCTCCTTTCCTGGTCACTCTCCATATCAGCATTACACCCGGGTAGGCCCCTCCCATTCCTGCCCCTAGCTCAGATAGTCCCTCCCTCTTTAACCTTTAAAGGTACCCCAGAAACTCACCTCCTTGTCTTGTACCAAGTTAACTTTCTAGGGTGGGAAATGCTGATATGGAGAGTGACCAGGAAAGGAGAATTACGGTAAGTATGAAACAATTCTCCCTTTTCCTGGTCACTCCATATCAGCATTACACCTGGATTTACCAAGCCATCAAAAAACTAGGGTGGGAAGAAGAACACAAATCTCCGACACCAAATTCTGCCAAAAAGAATTTAATTTTCAGATACAAAAGCAAGATGAGAACCTGCTGCAAAGGCATGATTGCTGGAGACTGAAACATCCAATGAATAATGTTTTATGAAGGTTTTAGCTGATGACCAAGAAGCTACCTCGCAAATCTGCGAAGTTGGGACCTCCGCCAATGCTGCCCAGGATGCAGCAATTGCCCTAGACGAATGAGCCCTCAAACCTTCCGGAGCTAGCTTGCCTTGAGACTGATAAGCTTTCGAAATGCAAAGACAAATCCACCTGCTGATCGTTGAAGTTGAGGCCGCTTGTCCTCTATGACATCCTGCAGGCACTATGAACAACCTGTCTGAGATCCTAAAATGGTCAGTCATTTCCAAATAGCGGATAAGACACCGTACAGGGTCAATCTTCTGCATCTCCTCTAGCTCCGCATCATCTGACATGAATCTAGGAAGAATGACCTCCTTCTTTAAATGAAATGAAGAAACGACCTTCGGTAAAAAGGCTCTGTCCGGCTTCAGAATGACTTTATCATGTAAGAATAGAATATGACCCGGACTACAGGAAAGCGCCTGTAACTCCCCCACTCTTGATGCGGAAGCAATCGCCACCAGAAAAAGCGCTTTGATCGTCAAAAACCATAGTGAAACTGAATCCAATGGCTCAAATGGCTCTGAGGCTAAGGCCTTCAGGACTAATGGAAGGCTCCAGACCACCGAAGCAGACCTCCCTGGTGGTCGCAGTTTGAGAGCGGCCTTAAAAAACCTTTTCACCATAGGATCTTCCGCCCAAGATCTGTTAGTTAACGCTGAAATGGCCGACACATGAACTTTTAGTGTTCTGTATTGTAGACCCTTATCCAAACCTTCCTGCAAAAAACCCAAAATATGAGACAGTGAAATCTCTACTGAATCATCCTGTAAATGTTTCCACTCCAAAAATCTTTCCCAAATTCTGTAATAGGTTGAAGAAGTAGAAGGCTTTCTAGATCTTAACAGGGTCTCAACTACACCTTCTGAAAACCCTAAGTCCTCCAGTCTCTTGCGCTCAGTCTCCAGGCCTGAAGGGATAAGCTTCCTGGATCCGGATGTAGAATCGGACCCTGACTTAATAGATCCTTTCTCCTGGGAAGAGGCCAAGGTGGAGCAATCGCCAACTTTGACAATAGCGGGTACCAAGGTCTGCGCGGCCATCTTGGAGCAATCAAGATTAACTCTGCCCTCTCCTGAATCACTTTCTGAAGGGTCTGAGAGATGAGAGGAACCGGAGGAAATGCATACATCAGCTGAAACTTCCAGCTCTGTAGGAGAGCATCCGTTGCCTTCGCTCTGGGACAAAACCTTCTGGAAAAGAAAATTGGACACTGGGTGTTGCTGCCCGATGCCATTAAATCGATCTCTGGGAGACCCCATCTCTGCACCAGCAACCGGAATACATCTTGATGCAGGGACCACTCGTGGACCGAAAGAACATTCCGACTCAGAAAATCCGCCTTCTGATTCTCCACCCCTGGCAGATAAGCAGCTGTCAAAAGAACTAGATTTTTCTCCGCCCAAGAAATAATTGGTTGAACTTCCATCAGTAGAGACCTGCTCCTCGTTCCTCCCTGTCTCTTGACATAAGAGACTGCCGAAGTGTTGTCGATCAACATCTTGACAGAGGACCCCTGAAGACCCTGAGCAAAAGAAAACAGGGCCTTCTTTGCTGCCCTGATTTCCAGTATGTTGGAAGGTAATCCCTTCTGCTGTGACGACCACCGACCCTGAATCCACCTTTCTTCCAGATGCGCTCCCCAGCCCCATGTGGATGCATCTGAGACTAGAATCCTCCAGCTCGGTTGGACTAGAGGGAGGCCCTTGCAGAGATTCTCTATTGACAGCCACCACTTGAGATATTGGTAGAATTCCGGAAAGATTTGAATTTGTTGATTCCAGTCCTTTGTCAGTCTGTCCCACTGATCCAGAAATAACCATTGTGCTGGTCTCATGTGCCATCTGGCCCATCTTGTGACTGGGATGGTTGCCGCCATGGAACCTATCAATGACATTAGTTCCTGGGCTGTAACATGTGTCCTCTCCAGAACATCTGCCGTCTGACACCTCAAAGCCTGAGCTCTCTGAAGAGGAAGTGATACCATTCCCCCAATGGTGTCGAACATCGCTCCCAGATATTGCAGCGTCTGTGACGGAATAAGCTGACTTTTCTCCCAATTTATTAACCATCCATGGGCTTGAAGACACTGCAAAACACGGTCTCGGTGGAGAATGAGAGTTTCTTTGCTTCTTGCCGATATCAAGATGTCGTCCAAATAGTGCCATATGGAAATCCCCTCCAATCTTAAGGCTGCTATCAGGGTAACCAACACCTTGGAAAAGACCCTTGGAGAGGTTGATAGACCGAAAGGAAGGCATCGAAACTGGAAGTGACCTCCTGCCAGTGAAAAACGAAGAAATCTTTGATGTGCCTGTATGACTGGAATATGAAGATACGCATCTCGTAGGTCTATGGACAGAAGCCAATCCTCCGGCAAGACTGCCGCAATTATGGAGAAGATTGACTCCATTTTGAACTTCTGATACTTCAGATGCTTGTTGACCTCCTGAAGATTCAGAATCGGTCTCCAACCTCCTGAACTCTTTTCCACTAAAAACAGGGTAGAATAAACGCCCTTCTTTAATTCCTTTAGTGGGACTGGTACCACCACTCCTACTTCCAACAGCCACTGAACGTATTGATCCAAAGCCCTTCTTTTGTCTTTGAAAGCTGGGTAAGGGGATATTATGAATCTGTCCTCTCGTGGGACTGAAGTAAACTCCAGATGATATCCTCTTTTCAGAATATCTAGGACCCACTGGTCTGAGATGGTACCTTGCCAGACATGAATAAACTCCCCCAGCCTGGCTCCCACTTTCCCTTCTACCAACGGATAGTCAGGAAGATTTCTTAGGCTGTTGAGTCGGCCTGGACTTATACCCTCTTGGAAAGGCATACTGACCCCTCTTCCACGCAAAGGGTTTGAAAGATTCTCTATTTCCCCTAAAGGAATGGTGAGAAGAACCTGCAACTGCCGCCCCACGAGAACTAAAAGACCTAAAAGGTTGAAATCGTGGTCTCTTCTTCTCCTGTGGCAAAAACTGGCTCTTTCCTCCTGAGGCCTTGGTAATAACTTCATCCAACTTAACCCCAAAAAGACGAGAGCCTTCAAAAGGAAGAGTACATAGACTCATCTTGGATGAAGTATCCGCTGACCAGGACCTGAGCCATAACGCTCTTCTAGCGGCAACCGAAATAGCCATTGAGCGGGCAGACAGTCTTGTAAGATCCACTGCACCTTCGGAAATAAACCCTGCCGCTACCTTCAGCTCTGCCAGACTTGCTGAAATCTCCTTTACATCTGCATTCTCATTAACTGCTTTGTCGATGGATTCAATCCAACACGACATGGCCTTGGCTACAGATATTAAGGCAACCGCTGGCTTACAAGCTGCTCCAGCCACCAAAAAGGCCTTCCTAAGATCCGACTCCACTCTTCTATCCATAGGATCTTTTAAAGCAGAACAATCATCGATTGGTAAGGTCGTCTTTTTGGCCAAGTGGATGACCGCGGGGTCTACTGATGGAGGTACGGTCCACTCCTTAACTTCCGTCTCCTTAAACGGGTATAATCTAGCAAACCTGGTACCCGGAGAAACAAAGGAGACCTTCTTAGCAGCCTTCTGCCATTCTGCCTTAATTAAATCCGCTACCTCCCCAAACAAAGGAAAGGTCTGACGATTCCTAGATGGAGTAGGTAACACTTTGGAAGTCTTGGTAGATTCCCCTTCCTCCTCTACTCCCAGTGTGAGCTTCAAGGCCTTGATAAGTGGGGAAACCAAAGAAAAATCAAACGATTCATGTACGGAATCGGAATCCTCATTAGAATCTGTAAGGATCTCTACCATACCGGGAGCCTGGTCCTCCTCTTCCGAAGAACCCTCATTCGCGCCCCATGTCTCATGACTGGGCACCTGACCTTCCTCTAATGCCTCTCTATCTCCTCCAACGGAGTCAGAAGCTGACTTGCATAGATCCTTCCAGCAAGATTCACAAAACTTTTTGTTCACTAGAGGTGGTTTGAAACATCCCATACATTCGGACATAGGTGTCCCCTTAGTCTTGCGCTTTCTATGAAGAGTGTTATCAGGCAAGCTAAGAACAAGAAAAGAAAAAGAGAGAGATAAGACAAAACCAAACAGACAGAAAAGAATCAAAACCTAAAGGAGGGACTTACCTAGCTTGAAAGGCAGAGACACCTGAGGCTGAATGATCCATTTCACAATCCCAACAACACAGCTAAAAAATACCAAAAAACCAGATTACACTAACAATACAAGTCTCCGTGACCAACTCATGCATGCAAAACACTTACCTAGAAGATAGGCCAGACAGAGCAAACCTTCCCCAGAACTACCGTGCAGCTAGTCAGGCGACACGGAGATTCCTACTCATTATAAAACCTGAATAAACCCTCCCCCAAGATGGCCGACGCTAGATCAAACGTCCTGACCGAGCCGCCATCTTGGAAGAGGCAAGCACTAATCCTTCCCTAATGCGACCATGCTAACTAACCATCCAGTGTAAAGGTGATCGCAACGTTGCTGACCCGCCTACCCAACCGGATAGGCAACCGACTAACACCGCCTCCCTTCATTGCGCTAGACGCGCAAACCTGATCTGACAGATCCCCTCCTGTGCGCGCCACAGCCGACGCCACTCCGGAGGGAAGCGGTGAAAGGAGCAGCTGACAGGGAAGGAAAGGCCTTCCCTCCCCGCCTCCCTCCTTTGCGCTAGACGCGCAACCTAACATGCAGGTTAATCACATGTCTTACCCCAGTGAGTCATAGCCCGGCGCCACACTAAAAGGCACAGCACAAAACCTAGCCACCAGGGGAGGGAAGAGAAGGGAACCTGGAAACAACATCGTATAATACCAACTATATGTAATGAAAGAGGGACAGTAAAAGCCCTTATCCAAAAAGGAAACCCCAAATGCGGAAAGGACCCCAAGAGGGGATCAAACCACAACAGGTGAAATCAACCAACCTCCATTCCGGATCATTTGTGACAGGAGCAACTTCACAAGCCACCCACCTGACACGCCTCTGAGAACCAGGAAAGGTGACTATATAGTTCCACTAAGAGTCCATCCTTCCTTCATCATTCCCTCTCCAAACCTTCCCGAGGAACGGAGGAAGGGCTCCCTAACTCCACCTATATGTTCTCCTGCCATGGATTGTAACCGGAACAGGGAACCAAGCCAGCCCTCCTGCTAAAGACAGAACAGAAAAGAAAAAGACAAGGAGGTGAGTTTCTGGGGTACCTTTAAAGGTTAAAGAGGGAGGGACTATCTGAGCTAGGGGCAGGAATGGGAGGGGCCTACCCGGGTGTAATGCTGATATGGAGTGACCAGGAAATATAGTTTTATGGAGATTTCTCACTTGTATAGATCAAAATCTACAAGCAGTACACTAGCAAATTTCCAAAGTACCGCTCCACAAAACGGCATACTTCTGATTTCAAGGCCAAACATTCCACTAACAGTAGGTTAGTGGCCCTAGAAAACAATGCATTATTAGAAAGAGCAGATTCTGGCAAATCAAAAAACGGGTAAATATATCTATATATTCAACCCGCAGCATCGTATTTCCCACATACTTTTAGGTATCGTGACAAATCACCCCAAATTTGAAATTCTGGGGTCCTCTACACAGTTTTATGTCCAATATGTATAGGTTTACCTAAGCACATGGCATATAGGGGCCCCAAAACGAAGACCCCCATATGGTCTTTCATTTCAGGTACTGCAAAATCAACACATTTACATAGTTTTTGGGGGGCAAAGGTAGAAAAAAGTAAGTTCACCCCAGAAAACCATATATTTTCAGAAAGTTCACATTCCCACAAATCTAAATTGGGTATGCCTGTCTTTGTACTACAAAGCACCAAGCCACAAACCTTTACAAAAATTTGACAATTTTGGTGACGTTTCCAATAATCACCTCAATATGTCCAACCTGCAGCATCATATTTCACACCTACTTTAAGGTGTCGTGACAAATCACCCCAAAAATGAAAGTCTGGGGTCCACTGAACATATTTATGCCCAATATGTATAGGTTTCAAACAGGCTACTGACTGGAAAAAACAACTAAAAGCAAACAAATCAACCAAAAAGGATAAGTATTTGTTATTTGTTTATATTAAGGTTTTATATTTAAATACTTTGGTTTCATTTTATTGTTTTTTTGCAGCTGGTTGCACTTGTTTGCGCATCTGTGTGCAGGTACTAGCAGAGAGGGGATGATCCTGGAGGTCAGCGTACATGCGCATATTCACGCAGGCTTGTGTATGCATGGGCTCAGGAGGGTGTGATTGGGCTGGCTGGGTTGCCTGGGGCAAGTTTGCCACAACCTGCAGTTATTTTTTCCCCAGTTTGAGGGGGTAGGGTTTGATTAGTTGCACCTGAACAGACTGTATAAATAGAAGCCCTGGGACTCCAGCGGAACTTGCTCTAGTGTTTAGCTCCTCTTAAGTGTTTGCTCTTTAAGTGAGGGATCTGTAAGTGGAGTTACACACACCAGTGTTTCAAACTAAAGGAGGTTCAAACTAGGTCAAACGTTTGTTCTAAACCCTAATTTTCTTATTCCTGTTTTGATCTGTAACTGGGATAATGAGTGCTAACAAGATTGAAAGTCTGACTCAGTACATAGTCTGCCATATGTATGTAGATTAGGAACAAGAGATCCACAATACTTACCTCTGTGGTGGTTGTAAGCAAATTGCCACTTTGGAGGCTCAAGTTAGAGCACTAGAGCAACAAATTGCAACACTGCAGTCAATCTTGAAAGGAGTCTCTTTCTCACTGAGCAGGACCTAGCGGGGTCAGATAGTTTTGAGGGAACAGAACAGCAGCAGGATGTTGAGGCAGCTAGCTGGGTAGAAATTCTAAGGTGGGCAAAAGGAAAATGGAGGCTGATCCTGAATTTACACAGCTCAACACAATTTGCAGATTGTGTGAAGAAGATGGGAGTTTGAACTGTGGATTGGCAATTCTAGATGGGACTAATCTCTCTAACAGCCGGGAGACCAGTTTCTCTAGTAGTGGTGGGGAGGAGAGTAGAGTCAGGCTAAGCAGATTGTGGTTGTAGGGGATTCAATTATTAGGAAAGTGGTTAGGGTAATTTGTCATCCGGATCACTAAAACTGAAAGTTTGCTGTCAACCTGGTGCCAAGGTTTGGCATGTGGTTGATCGGGTAGACAAATTAATGGGTGGGGCTGGGCATGACACTAGTGTCAGTGCATATCAGTACTAATGAAAAAATAAATGGTAGATGGAAGACCTTAAAGACTGCGTTCAGGGATCTAGGCTCTAAGATTAAGGGAATGTCTTCCAAAGTAATATTTTCTGAAATTTTGCCTGTGCCATGTGCAAGTTTAGGACAGTGGGAGCTTAGGGAGCTAAATGCGTGGCTCAAGTCTTGATGTAGGAAGGAAGGGTTTGGGTTCCTAGAGCACTGGGCTGATTTTTTCTTGGGGTACAATAAAAACAATGTAGTAAGTGTTTTTATTGTCTTGTGGTATTTGGAGTCTCTTTTGTGTAGCGTATCCATTTATAGTTGTGCAAGGCGTATGCTCAAGCTATCAGTTATCTCTATTTCCTTGGGGTACAACCTATACAGTTGTGACCATTTTCACCTCAATGGAAGGGGGTCCATGGTGCTAGGGGAAAGAATGGCTAAGAGGTTGGAGGAGTGTTTAAACTAGGCAAGGGGGGGTGGGTGAGATAAAGAATTGTGGGGAAGCTAGGGTAGATGGGGCAGTGGGATTAATAAAGGGGTCATGGGGGAGGAGTGAGGAGTGAGGGGGCATACAGTTTACCAGCTAAGGAGGTCCCTCTGTTACAAGGAAAACATATAAATACAAATTTAACATTTCAAAAGTAAAAGTAGTAACCTCCACTGTATGCTGCAAATGCACAGAGTTTGTCAGGTAAAATGGGAGACCTAGAATTAATTGCTCTAAACATTATGATATAATTGGTATCACTGAGACCTGCTGGGATGAAACATGTGACTGGATTGGGAATTTGAATGGTTACACCCTTTTTAGGAGGGACAGAGGGATTTAATAGTGTGTTTGTATGTAAAGCCTGAATTAAAGCCATGCACTTAATAACCATAGCTGCCACTGGTGAGGGAGTAGAATGAGAAATTTTGACAAGGCAAAAGGTTAGAAAGAATATTATCATTGGTGTATGCTATAAACCACCTCCTATAAGTGTCAAGTATAAAGCCCAGCTACTCTTGCAGATACAAGTGGCTTCACAGCTGGGTCACGTTGTTACTATGGGTGACTTCAATTATCCAGACATTGACTGGGGTAATGGGGTTGCTAAGACAGAAAAAGCGAGTAGGTTTGTAAATATGCTGAATGACAACTTTTTATTCCAGCTCGTTCAAGAACCTACTAGGAATAACTCTCTTTTGTACCTGTAATAACTAACAATACTGAACTCATCTCTAACATTTGTGTGGGTGAGGGGCATTTAGGGAATAGTGATCATAACATGGTCTCCTTTGAGATTCTGTTGCAGAAGCAATTCTATAAGGGAGGAACTAAAACAATAAATTTCAGACGTGCAAACTTTGACAGTTTAAGGGCATTTCTGCAACATATTAAGTGGGAAATGCTTTTCACAGGGTTAAACAAAGAACAAAAATGGAAAGTTTTAAAATGCTGCTTAATAAATATACTTGTCAATATATTCCCCTTGTAGAAAGGGACGTCGTTGCAAAGCAAAACCTTTTTGGTTCAATAGAAGGGTTGGTGTTGAGGTGGGTAAGAGAATACCTGCTTTTAAGGCTTTCAAGTTATCTGGGACAGCCAAAACTTTATAAGGTACAAGGAGGCCAATAAATCATGCAAAGAAGCTATAAGGCAAGCTGAAATTTATATGGAAAATCATAATGCATCAAACAATAAAAATAATCCAAAATTATTTTTTAAATATGTTAATAGTAAAAAAATGAACATGTTTAGATTAACAAAGGTCCGGGGCCAGATGGTATTCATCCCATGGTACTTAGCGAACTTAGCTCTGTGATTGCCAAACCTCTTTACTTAATTTTTCAGGATTCATTGAGGTCTGGCATAATTGCTAATGTGATGCCACTATTCAAAAAGGGATCCCGTTCTCAGCCTCAAAACTATAGGCCAGTTGGTCTGACGTCAGTAGTAGGAAAGCTTAAGGGTTAATAAAGGATAAGATACTGGACTTCATAGCAAATCATAATACTATGAGTTTGTGCCAGCATGGTTTTATGCATAATAGATCTTGCCAGACTAACTTAATTTCTTTTTATGAGAAGGCAAGTAGGGACCTCAATTCTGGGATGGCAGTGGATGTGATTTACTTAGACTTTGCTAATTCATTTGATACAGTGCCATACAGATGGTTACATTTAGGAATGTTGGCCTGGGACATAATATTTGTACCTGGATAGAGAACTGGCTAAAAGATAGACTACAAAGAGTGGTGGTAAATGGAACATTTTCTCAGACATTTCAGGGTCATGGAACATTCATTTTAGGGTGGGCTCATGTGTAGGGCATTAGATCATAATCTCTTTTGTCTTTATTCAGGTTCCTGGTTAATTTGTAATAATAAGTGGCCACTTCAAGCCTTTGTACCAACATCTCTAATAAAGACAAATATATAACTTTAATGTACCAGCCCTATTCAAATTAACCTAAGTGCTAGAGTACTAATAACATTTTATTAGGCAGAAATGAAAGCTACTGTAGCAAAAATTCACTATGAAATGCTTGTGCAGCAGAATTAACACTAGTGAGAAGTCGACAGATTTTGGCAACTGAGACGCAACTTTGCATTTTAGTGAATTAGCATAGTGGTAACCAGACAGGTGCCAACCCTAAAAGGAACCGTACACCGTACAGACACCCCAAAATGATCACAGTCTTCTGTATTTTCCGTTACTTCTATTTTAGGTGCCAAGAGCTCAGTGCTCAGGAAATTGTGTCCCCGGCTTCAGGAAGTCAATATTGCCTGGATCCCTTCTGTGTTGTTATAAATGTGTCCCATGTCCTGAGGGTGAAATCTCCAACAAACCTGGTATAACTGCTTGCTTAATATACATTACTTCTCCTTGTATAAGAACATGGTAGACTATGGAGAGATACAATGAATGTGACACACGCAATTCATTAGAGCAGGATAAGCGGGTGCAGTAGTCATACTATCAAGATTTAGAAGCTTTGATTTGACCATAAGAAAGTTTGGGATAGCATTCAAATGTTCACAACTTTGTGACCATTTTACTTTGCACTTGTGGACTTACATTACTTCCATTAGTTCTCCCAGATTCATTCAACCTCCATTATAATTATCTTGCTGATACCTTCTTTAATAGCTACTTGTCATGGTCGGCACCCTAAATCCAGAACCAATGCTAAGCACCCTGTTCTCGGCTCTTGCTTCTGCCTTTAACAGCCGCCTTTCACCTTGGGAGGAGCCCTCGGCTAATTGGATGCCACCAGGTCTTAATAAGAGAGGTGCCAAGTGAAGGGTTCTGAATGAGCAAAGGGGCACTACGGTGATGCAAAGTCTTTTGGGCAGAAGGTCACAGTACAAGGTGTAGGCAGAAAGCGTAGTCAAATCAGGCCGGGTTGGGGCATATACTTATATATGGATATAGAAGAGCCGGTTACCAGGCAGGGTCAAGATTACAGACGTCAGAATCATCCAAAACAGGCAGGGGTCCCAACAGATATCAGATCACAGAAGCTATACAGCACAAAGGCACCAGGAAACTCACGAGGAAAGATCCTATAATGGGCAAAGAATTACACACACACAAACCCTTTAATAGCATTTGAACTTCACACCATTGTGCGCTGACGTCACACGACAGCGAGCATGCGCCCACAAACAGAGGAGACGCATGGCGCACGCCCTAGGAGGCACACAATATGGAGGAAACTCCATATTGTGCAAAATGCTGGCCAAAATTTAGAAAAATGCTCCCCAAAATTTAGAAACTAACTGTACCCCTCTATCAGAAACAATATTGACCAGAAAACCATATAATTTGAAAATTTTAGAAATAAATAACTCAGCCAAAGTTTTAGCAGATGGGAGGTGTGAGAGGGAAATTAAATGACTAATTTTGTTGAACCTATCCACTACCACCCAAATCACTGTTTTTCCTTGAGATGGAGGGAGATCAACCACAAAATCCAAAGACAGGTGGGACCAGGGTCTATCAGGAATAGGCAATGGCCTTAGCAATCCCTGTGACAGGTTTCTAGAAGACTTTGACCCTTGACAGACAGGACAAGAATTAACAAAGTTTTTGACATCTTGTTTAAATGAAGGCCACCACACATTATGAGACAATAAAGATAAGGTTTTAGAAATACCAGAATTAGATTCAAAGCTCCGAGAGAGTGCATCTGCGTTTGTGTTTTTAGAACCAGACCTGAATGTGAGGTAGAAATTAAACTGGGTAAAAAATAAAGCACATCTAGCATGCCTAGAATTCAACTGTTTAGCAGATTTGATGTATAACAGGTTTTTGTGGTCAGTAAAGACCATTATAGTATGTTTAGCCCCTCCAACAAAGGCCAACAATTCTCTATTAATTATGTTATAATTGGCTTAGACAGGTGAAAATTTCCTAGAGAAGAATGCACATGGATGTGCCTTGCTGGTTATTGGATGTCTTTGAGAAAGAACCACCCTGCCCCAACCTCTGAGGCATCAACCTCTACAAAGACCGAACTGCATAACTATTCATAGTGGCCATCCTTGGTGTTAAATACGAATGAGGTTATATACACCCCTAAGGTGAAGTTTGGAATAGATGGTAGCTTTTTTGACCTGATCAAATAACTTAGAAATCAGCGGAAGGGGATAGCAGTTTTTGATGGTAATTTTATTAAGCCCCCTATAATAAATACATGGGTGAAGACCTCCATACTTCTTGCCCACTAAAAAAGAACCCAGCACCTGCAGGGGAAGTAGAAGGTCTAATAAAACCTCTTTCAAGATTTTCACTGATGTAATCTATCATTGCCTGGGCTTCGGGCAATGAAAGAGGATACGTTCTCCCTCTAGGAGGAGTAGACCCAGGAATGAGGTCAATTGGGCAGTCATAACGCCTATGTGGGGGTAATGTTTCCGCGGCTTTTTTTTTTAGAGAACACATCAGAGAAGTCAGCATAAGCTACGGGTAAACCCTCTAGGGATGTGACTGCCACCAATTGAGCAACACTTATGCAAGAGCCCTTATATTTTTGACCCCATTGAAGAATTTCCCCAATCAATACATGGGTTATGTACCCATAACCAAGGTAAACCTAAAATTAGAGGAGAAGAAGAAGACCCCTCAATAAAATATACGGATAACTCCTCAGAAGTTGTTAGTGCACATGGACAAAGCCACAGTCTTTTTAGTTACCAAATTCACGAGGAAAGATCCTATAACGGGCAAAGAATTACACACATACAATCCCTTTAATAGCATTTGAACTTCATGCCACTACGTACTGATGCCACACGGCAGCATGTATGCGCACACAAACAGAGGAGACGCGCAGAACGCACACCCTAGGAGGCACACAATATGGAGGAAACTGTACAGCATGATGGGCGTCCCCGCAGAGGGGGCGGCAGGCGTTCCTGCCTACACCCTCCCACTAGACCACTGGGGTAAGTTATTCCACTACTACTGTTACTGAGCCATTGCTCATCACATTATTTGCACATTTAAATAACATGTTTGAAGGTTCAACAGTTGCATCATCAAATTTTGCAATAGGCCTTGGTATAAGACTGTTTACATACTGTAGATGTGGGATCTGTTATCCAAAATGCCTGGAACCAGTGGTTTCCTCAAAAGTGGCCCTTATCTAACTTGGAGAACAGTGTGTGTGTGTCAATTCATACTGATGTTAAAATAATCCCATTAAGTTTATTTAATATTGATTTTAGCAGACTTAAGGTATGGAGATCCCTTATCCTGAAAACCCAAGATTATGGATAGTGGACCATTTAATCATATTGCAATATATGCTTAATGAATCAGGATAAAGTCAGTGTAGGACTGGTCAGATAACATATTACAATAACAATAAAAATTGCTCTTAACAGAAGAATTTGTTTATTCCTCCTTCTGGTTCTACAGAATTCAGTTCCACCAAAGCAGAGAATAGAAAGAACATAGCGGCACTGCTTTTGGTGATAATTATACATAAAGATACAAAAACAGCTGCAATTAATGTATATTGCAAAGTTACATAGAATCAAAATTTAATTCGGCAAATGTGTATTTTTGTGTTAATATCAACTGTATTTGATCTGTATTTGAACATTTGTTCATATTTCACCTTAACTTGGCCATATACGGGTTTATTTAAGACAGTAAATTAAATTACAAAATGGGGGCAGTTGTTGTGTGTAGTGACCCCATTCATTAAAGTTAAAGAATTCTATTTAAGTGCACTTATTATTGCAGAGAAATCTTGGAGTTTCCCTACCTTAAAGGTGGGGCTAATTTCTGAATTCCCATTGTGGGCTGTGTCCTTTCTACTAGATTATATTAATGACTATTCATAGTTATTTCATAGTTTTATAATATGTGGATGATTCCTCTTTGAACTTGAATATCATGTGTTAAAGTGCGTCATTTGTTTTTGAGTCTGATTGTTTTTTCATTATTTTCACCCTACAAGACAGTGAGAACTGCATCAGGTGTGAAGACATGGAATGGTCCAATAAGAACAGGACTATCTGCATTGCAAGAACAGAAGTATTTCTTTCATACACAAATGATGTAATTTCTGTGATGTTTTCATCAATTTCAGTTCTATTCTTTTTTTTAAGTCTTCTGATTTCAGGAGTTTTTATTTCATACCGTGACACCCCCATAGTGAGAGCCAACAACAGGAGTCTGAGCTTCCTCCTCCTTGTCTCCATCAAGCTGAGCTTCCTCAGTGTGTTTCTGTTCCTCGGTCGCCCTGTGGATATAACCTGCATGCTGCGTAACATCACTTTTGGAATCACCTTCTCCATAGCTGTCTCTTCTCTCCTGGCCAAGACTATCATGGTTTGTGTTGCTTTCAAAGCCACCAAGCCAGGGAGCTCATGGAGAAAATGGGTGGGAGTCAAACTGTCTAATTCTGTAGTCTTGATCTGCTCATCCATTCAAATAATAATCTGCATGACTTGGTTGGCCATTTCTCCTCCCTTTCAGGAACTGGACCTTCACACTTACCCTGGAACCATCATCATTCAGTGCAATGAGGGCTCAGCTATTGGCTTTTACTCAGTTATTGGGTATATGGGGCTTCTGGCAGCTGTTAGTTTTGTTTTAGCATTTTTAGCTCGGACATTACCGGACAGTTTTAATGAGGCCAAGTACATCACTTTCAGCATGTTGCTCTTCTGCAGTGTTTGGATCACAATGATCCCAGCCTATCTGAGCACCAAAGGCAAAAACACTGTGTGTGTGGAGATATTTGCTATACTCACCTCAAGTGCTGGACTTTTATTCTGTATATTTCTGCCAAAATGTTACACAATTTTCTTTAAGACTGAAATGAACACAAAATCACAACTATTTAGGAACAAACCATATTGATAGTTTAACTATCATTCCATATTATTGTTCATCATATGTATTTTGCTTAAATACTTAGGTTACGATAAATCACAATACATCTTGTATTTTTTCTATAGTAATATTTGAAACCTTTTTAAATGCAACAAACCATAGAGAGCTTTATTCTATTCTACATGATGTTTAGTCCAAATACACTGCACATCCTCCCCTCTCTTACTTACTCTTCACCTTTATTAATATGCACCACATTTATACAGTTGCATTCAGCCTTCTTTACAACTTGAATTGATCATCTATTTCCAGCGCTGCCTCTATATTAAAATCCTGGCAATGGTGCATTTCTTGTAATGGATCAGGCAGCTCAGTTCTTCTAAGGTTCAATGCCCCAGTATACATGTAGTGGACCTGGTATCCCGGACCTGGAGGCTTCCGGATAATGGATCTTTCTCTAATTTGGATCTTCATACCTTAAGCCTACTAGGAAATCATATAAACTTTAAATAAACCCAATGGACTGGTAAAGTTCAAATAAGGATTAATTATATATTATTTGAGATGAAGTAAATGGTACGGTTTTATTATTACAGAGAAAAAGGAAACAATTTTGAGAAATTTGCATTATTTTGATAGAATTTTGTTGATGGGAGATGGCCTTTCCATAATTCAGAGCATTCTGTATAAAGGGTTTCTGGATAACAGATACCATACCTGTACTAAATATACAGTAAACAAACAAAGAAATGGTGAGCACCTTTATTGAAGGTTAAAAAAAACATCTAAAAATCGATTCTTTAAATTCTACTCACAAGTGTGACCTTAAAAAGTAGCCTTTCCCCCAGTGAGCAGGGAACAAGTTGCTGGACCAGGTTCTATTGCATGTGAACATTAATCATCATAATTATCAGCTTTCATCTTGAGTCCTGCTAATGTAGCAAATATGTGAGTCTTTCTCTGGGATTTTCCAGTTTGTGTGGTCCTTCTGGTCTGTTGGCTCAGGGATTCCCAGTTTTCACTGATATTATCAACAAGCAGTGAGGAGGGGGAAAGACTGGTTGCTTTCTGTTCTGTGGGGTAAATCTGTATGGCAGCTCTTTATGTGTTTCAGGTCATGTGACCAGTCATTAGGGATTGCTGCTTCCTCAACTCCCCCAAGTTAACCCCAAATAGTAATAAAAAGTCAAATTGGGATTCATACCTAGTTATGCAGATATATAAACAGGATTGCCACTAATTATAGTCAAATACCGTCTGTTTCCATGACTTATTAGTTATTAAAGGACCAGTAACATCAACAAATTTAATTGTTTTAAAGTAATAAGAATATAGTGCAGTGTTGCCCTGCACTGGTAAAACTGCTGTGTTTGCTTCAGAAACACTATTATTGTTTACATAAATAAGCTGCTGTGTAGCAATGGTGGCAGCCATTTAAAGGAGAAAAGGCTCAAGTTACACAGCAGATAGCAGATAAGCTCTGTAGAACATAATGTTATCTGTTATCCATTAATTCAATTTCCGGAATTGCTACTCAGCAGCTTGTTTATATGAACTATAGTAGTGTTTCTGAAGCAAACAGATCAGTTTTACCAGTGCAGGGCAACACTACATGATATTTTCATTACTTTAAAACACTTTCCGTTTTTGATGTTAATGTTCCTTTAAATCCTAAAGCACATGGGTCTTCCAATGTATCATTTTACCCATTAGATGTGAGTGTGTCTAGAAATAAAATCCAAAAATGTTCCCTTTGATACAGAACTGTCATCTATATTGTGGCTATATGGGATTTGTTCAAACTCTTTTACTTGAATCTGTCTAGAATTCTTATTATGTATTGGTTCTTGCAACCTGGGGAAAAGGCTGTTCACCCAATATGCCTTTTTGTGGGTAGAATTCTACTGAATACATTTTTAAATGTTGTACTTGAATTGCTGTAGGCCTATTTTAGAGGACCTAGTCTCCCCCCAGCACATTAAAAACCAGCATTAGATTGTGTCCTTATGGCAGCCAGTAAGACCAGGGCTACATTTTACCAGCCAACGCTGAACTTTTTTACCTCCAACTGGATTGTCTGCTGGTAAAGAGTGCAACACTGCCAATGTTGAAAGTTGAAGGTTTTGCAGCCCTGAATGAACCTGCACTTGCATCAAGGGCAGTAATATATGAACCTCCTTATCTCCTTCTTTCTCCATTCTATATACTTCACTTTTTCTCTTTTCCTTTACTTCTCTTTTCCACCTTTTCTTTCCTTGCTCAGTCTTTTCTTCTTGATTTCTTTTATTCTTTTATCTCTTACTCCTTTTTTCATTACCTCTCCTTTGTTTATTTTTACCATTTCTTACTCTCCCCAGTCTTCCCATTTTATATGTATATCTCTCTCTCTCTTATTTTGTACCTACCTGTGGTCTCTCTGTCTATCTTTATATGAGTTTAAAGATAATCCGTTTTTTTACAGTTTATTTCTTAATGACATACAGTACATTGTCAAAGAGTAAATGAAAATGATGAACCACCTGTACTGACACCTATTCACCCTAATTATCTAACAATTTTCTAAGTATTTCCAACAGATAAAATTAAAATCTATACTATCGAGCTTGTGGTTAATGTCTAGTGTAGTAACTAAAAGAAATGTATAATAAATATGATAAAACAAATGTAGAATATAGTTATATAAGGATGGTAGTTGATTAATATGATTGTTATGGAGACTATATCAATGTGATTGAAGGTGTAGAAATGTATTTGTTTGATATTGCTCATAATTACTGTATATTCTACACTCAATTTTCAACAATTTGTATAATGTAACCCTGTATAACAAGATGCCAGTTTGTTGTGATATAAGTTCGTCCTGAATTCAACAAATGTTAGTAGCTGACATTTTGGTTGAAGATAAATTTATTGAAAATGGAAATTCAAAAATCAGAATAATATACACAGTATATATATATATGTAGCCATCCTGCTAACATGGCTATTATTTAAATTGTGCAAAGTATATTCTGTGTAAAATCATATTGCTGGGACTTGTAGTTGTATTAATCTTCAGCACTGAAACAGTTAATTGCTGAAGACCTTGCTGGTCTTGCAGTTTCTCTCCCACAGGAAGAAGAAAGATTCCTGCCACCAATAGGAGAGCAGCTTTCAGACTGAGGAGTTGCAGCCAATGAGAGAAAGACTGACTTCTGAAAGAAGGAAAAGGAAGAGGGAGAACTTCCAGGAAGGCAGAGGAGATCTGGGGGATATAGGGATATACCCAGAGATGTGATTTACTTAGACTTTGCTAAAGCATTTGATACAGTGCCACACAGAAGGTTACTGGTTAAATGAAGGAATGTTGGCCTGGAACATAGTATTTGTACCTGGATAGAGAACTGGCTAAAAGATAGACTACAAAGAGTGGTGGTAAATGGAACATTTTCTAATTGGACCAGTGTTAAATTATGAGGGGAGACTGACAAGGTTGGGGTTGTTTTCTCTGGGGGAAAAAAGGCGCTTGTGAGGGGACATGATTAGACTTTACAAGTACATTAGAGGACATTATAGACAAATAGCAGGGGACCTTTTTACCCATAAAGAGAATCACGTACCAGAGGCCTCCCCTTCAGACTAGAGGAAAAGAAGTTTCATTTAAAGGAACAGAGTAGGGGGTTCATCACAGTGAGGACAGTGAGGTTGGGGAATGCACTGCCGGGTGATGTTGTGATGCTAATTCATTAGGGTTTTATATGATTTCTTGGACAGACATAATATCAAAGGCTATTGTGATACTAAAATCTTTTGTCAGGGTCAGTATGTTTAAGTATGTTTCTGGGTTTCATTTGGAGGGGTTGAACTTGATGGACTTTGGTCTTTTTTCAAGCTCACTTAGAGCAACAAGAGGGGGGTTGTGGGTGCACTCCTAAGGCCATATAAAAAAATATATAAATACAATAATCCCCTGTCTAAAAAAAGAAAAACAGGGTTTTTTGTTAGTTAGGCAAAAATATAATCTATAAAGGCTGGAGTGAGTGGATGTGTAACATAATCGCCAGAACACCACTTCCTGCTTTTCAGCTCTCTAACTCTGAGTTAGTCAGTGACTATAAGGGGGGCCACATGGGACATAACTATTCAGTGAATTTGTAATTGATCCTCAGCATTCAGCTCAGATTCAAAAGCAACAGTTATGTGCCATGTGCCCCCCCCTCAAGTCACTGATTGGTTACTGCCTTTTAACCAATTAGTGGAAACCAAGAGAGCTGAAAAGCCTTCCAGTCACTCCAGCCTTCATACATTACATTTTTGGCTAACTATATTAGAAGCAAGTTTTATTTTGCACAGCTTATTTATTTACCCAGTTTTATTTTTATACTGAAAAATTCCTTTAACTTCATGACTATATGTTGTTTATAAGAATAGAAAAGCCTTGGTTATTTTTGCTTGTTCAAGAAGCCGCATTATAACATCAACTGACAGGTCATTCCACAACCTTACTGTGAAGAGCCCCCTTCACTGCTTTAATTGAAAGTTCTGTTTCTCTCTAGTCTAAAGGTATGGCCTGTCATTTTTTTTTATCTTTTCTATGGAAAAAAAGACTGAAAAACTGGATAACGGTTTATAAAGCCTAAAGTAAGAGCTTGAGGGACTTGGCATGTGTAATGGATACTACTGTGCCTTCGGGCCCTTACAGTATACTTGGGCCATGGACCCATCTGAGGAGGCCTCTGCTCAGCCTGACTTCAGGAGAGCTTTCCGAGGAATCGCCTCTCACATGGAGGCCTATGAAGCCCAGCAGTCTCACTTCGGTCAGGCCCTGTAAGCCATTTTGGAGAAGCTGTCGGCTCTCTCCCCCACGATCCAGGCTCCGGCTGATGCCTCGGCTATGATTTCTGTGGCCCCGATCCACGTCTCTGAACCTCGCATTCTGGCTCCACCCCTCTTCAGCGGTGACTCTGAGGCCTGTAGAGGTTTTATAAATCAGTGTGAGATCCAATTTACTTTGCTTCCTCATCAATTTGTTTCTGAACGCGCAAAGGTGGGGTACATCATTACTCGCCTCACGGGTAAAGCATTGGAATGGGCATCACCACTATGGGAGAAGGAGGATCTCCTAATCAACGACTCCAAGGCCTTTTTCCGTGAATTACGCATGGTTTTTGATGCCCCTGGTCGGGCAGTGTCAGCTTCCTCACGCCTATTCCAGATTCGCCAGGGGATACGTTCCGTTCCTGAATACGCAATTGAATTCCGCACATTGGTCGCTGAAACCAGCTGGAATAATGACAGTTACCATGCTGCCTTCTATAATGGGCTGTCTATGCGCATCAAGGATGATTTCGTCTCCCGAGAAATGCCCACACGTTGGGAGGATCTCGTCGCCCTGGCAGTCAAAGTGGATACCCGACAGAGGGAACACCAAGCTGTCAAGGAACGCGTGAGGAAGGCTCAACCTCCTTTGGCTCCTCGTTTCCAGAGGCCGTTTCTTCCAAGCTCCGTGGCGTCCTCTTCTTCATCTATGGTTCCTTCTCCTGCTCCCGCTGAAGAGCCCATGCAGATTGGTCGTGCTCGTCTTTCCGAACAGGAAAAGTTGCAGAGAAGGGCTGCAGGACTTTGTTTATATTGTGGAGGCAAAGCCCATTTCGCCCACGAATGTCCTGTGAAGTCGGGAAACGCCAACGCCTACGTAAGTTTGGGGAAACTTACCTGGGCGGAATTATTCAAGCTCCCCAATCCTCTGCTCATCGATTCCTTCTTCCTGTACAGATCCAGCTTGCTTCCAAGATCATATCTACCCATGCCTTCCTTGATTCCGGCGCAGCTGGGAATTTCCTGGATAAAGTATTTGCGGAACGTCATTCCATTCCTCTGCAAACCCTGGCTGTACCTCTCCGAGTCTTAGCCATTGATGATCAATCCCTCTCTTCTGCGTTCATTTTCAAGTCCTCGCAAGAACTGTCCTTCAAGATGGGCACTCTGCACTCTGAGAGACTTTCATTCCTACTGATTGACTGCCCGTCTACTCCAGTGGTTCTGGGACTCCCCTGGTTGCGTATTCATAATCCGGTCATTGACTGGTCCGCAACTGTCGTTGGAGCTCCTTTTGTCGACAAAACTGTCTGCCTGCTCAGCCTCTTGTCAAAGTTTCTTCTGTGGTTCCTAGACCCTTCATCCCTCCTGCTTACCAAGATTTCACGGATGTTTTCAATAAGAAATCTGCTGAGACACTTCCCTCTCACCGGTCGTATGACTGCCCTATCGACCTCCTTCCTGGCACCATGCCCCCTCGGGGACATACCTATCCACTCTCTCCATCCGAAACAGCAGCAATGAAGGAATACATCCAAGAAAACCTCCTACGAGGCTTTATTCGTCCTTCTTCCTCCCCTGCTGGTGCGGGATTCTTCTTTGTTGAAAAGAAAGATGGCAGTCTGCGGCCCTGCATTGATTACAGAGGTTTGAACAAGATCACTATAAAGAATTGTTACCCTTTACCTCTTATATCCGAATTGTTTGATCAACTGAAGGGAGCCAGCATCTTCACCAAATTAGATCTTCGTGGGGCTTACAATCTTATTCGGATTCGGGAAGGGGATGAATGGAAGACTGCATTTAACACTCGTGAAGGGCATTACGAGTACCTCGTGATGCCCTTTGGACTTTGTAACGCTCCTGCAGTCTTCCAAGAGCTTGTCAACGACATCTTCCGGGACTTGTTGGGCCTTAGTGTGGTCGTCTACCTAGACAATATTCTCGTCTTTTCTTCAAACCTCTTCGAACATCGACTCCAGGTGCGGGAAGTCTTATCCCGTTTGAGAAAGAATAACCTTTTTGCTAAGCTTGAGAAGTGCTCCTTCGAAGTTTCCTCTATCCCTTTCCTGGGGTATATAATCTCCCAACAAGGTTTCAAGATGGATCCAGCAAAGGTTTCTGCAATTCAAGACTGGCCTCTTCCCACCTGCACCAAAGCAATTCAGAGGTTCATTGGTTTCGCCAATTATTATAGGCAATTTATCTGAGGATTCTCTTCCAAGATCTCCCCCATTCTGTCTCTTATTCGGAAAGGGGGGAAACCGCGATGTTGCTCCCCTGAAGCCTTAGAAGCATTCAAAACCCTCAAGGACTCTTTTTCTTCTGCCCCTATCCTCAGACATCCAGACCCTCTACTACCCTTCTTCATCGAGGTTGATGCTTCCGACATCGGAGCCGGGGCTGTTTAATCTCAGAGATCCTCACATGATGGGAAATTACATCCCTGTGCCTTCTTTTCTAAAAAGTTTTCTTCGTCTGAACAAAACTATGATGTGGGAAATCGAGAGTTGTTGGCCATCAAATTGACATTAGAAGAATGGAGGCATCTTTTAGAAGGCACTACTATTCCCGTTTCTATCTTCACTGACCACAAGAACCTAGAATACATACAGTCCCTCAAACGTCTTAATCCCAGACAAGCTCGGTGGGCTCTCTTCTTCTCCAAATTCAACTTTGTTATTTCTTTCCGCCCGGGTTCCCGGAACAAGAAGGCCGACGCCCTGTCTAGAAGCTTCCTTCCTGAAGGTATGTGTTCTGAAGATCCCGAACCCATTGTGCCTTCTACTAAGATTGTTGCCGCTCTACTTCCCACCATAGCTTCTCAGTTACTATCGGCCCAAACCTCTGCTCCAGACGGTACCCCTTTGGGACTCGCATTCGTTCCTCCAGAGCTTTGCCACTCCATCCTGTCTCAAACCCATAGTTCCAAACAGGCTGGTCATCCTGGGATCAAGAAAACCACAGAACTTCTGTCTCGTCTGGTTTGGTGGCCCTCTCTCCGGCAAGATGTTAAGAACTTTGTTTCTGCCTGCTCCACTTGTGCTACCTCCAAGTCCAGTCGCTCCTCTCCTAAGGGTCTTCTGCTGCCGTTACCCATTCCATCTCGTCCCTGGACTCATCTGGCGATGGATTTCATTGTGGATCTCCCTGTCTCCCTTGGGCATATGGTCATCTGGGTCGTGATCGACAGGTTCAGTAAAATGGCCCATTTCATTCCTCTACGCAAATTGCCTACTGCTCAAGAACTCTCCAAACTATTTATCCAACATATCTTTCGTCTTCATGGACTTCCGGCTGAAATAGTGTCCGACAGAGGTTCCTAATTCGTCTCTAAGTTCTGGAGATCGTTATGCAAGGCTCTGCACATTTCTCTTCAATTTTCTTCCGCCTACCACCCCCAATCTAATGGAGAATTGGTGAATCAAGCACTGGAACAATTTCTTCGCTGCCATGTTTCCTTATGTCAAGATGACTGGGCGGATTTACTCCCATGGGCTGAATTCGCTCATAATAACTCCTTGCATGCTTCCTCTGAGAGGTCCCCATTCTTTTGTGTGTACGGTCTAAATCCCATTGCATTTCCTCAGGACCTTCTTCTTACTAACGTTCCTGCTGCCAACGATCAAGCTGCCCATATGCTTGCTATTTGGCTCTCCACCAAAGCCAATTTTGAGAAAAGCTCCCTGTCACAAAAAAGATTCGCCGATAGAAGAAGGATCTCATCTCCTAAGTATAACATTGGTGATAAGGTTTGGTTATCCACACGGAACATTCATCTCAAAGTACCCACTCCCAAGCTTGGTCCAAAATTCATCAGTCCCTTTCCAGTTATCGAAATTATTAATCCTGTGGCAGTGCATCTTCAACTTCCCCCTGAGATGCGAGTTCCCAATGTATTTCATGTTTCTCTCCTCAAACCCACAACTTCTTCTTCTTCCTCTTCTTCTCCCCCTCCAGTCTTGGTGGACGGACATCAGGAATTCGAAGTCAAGAGGATTCTAGATTCCCGGGTTTCCAGGGGCGTGCTGCAATATCTTATTGAGTGGAAAGGCTTCGGTCCGGAGGAGTGTTCCTGGGTGAAGGATTCCGATGTACATGCTCCTTATCTGATCCGGACGTTTCATAAGCAATTTCCTTCCAGTCCCAGTCATGGTGGTCCTGAGGCCCCCCCTGAGGAAGGGGGTACTGTAATGGATATGGATTAAATCCAAGATGGCGTCGGCGTCCAAGATAGCGACGGCGTCCAAAATGGCGACCCCCGGCCTCACCATGTGGATCCTGCTGGTCGCTGCTTGATGACGCCCGCTTCTTCCCGTCTGTTGATTGGTCGCCGGCGACGGAATGGTCGCCGGCGTCAGAACGTGTGTCGGCATCAAAACGTCATGACGCCGGAACCAGCGTGATGACGCCATTGCGCCCAATTAGCGCCAAAATCTGCCTATATTAAGCCGCTGGACATTGCTATCATTGCCCAAGTATAGGTCTTACTTCGTGTATTCCTGGGTGTGATTCTGCTTATTGATTCTTGTGTACCGACTTCTGCCTGTTTTCCTGGATTGAACCTTCGCTGCCTGAACTGAAATTTGCCTGGACTTCGACCATTCTCTTGTCTCATCCCTTGTACTTCGATATTGGCTGGCTACCTGCCTCCTCCTTGGTCCTCACTACTACTGTGCCTTCGGGACCTTACAGCATGTACAGAAAATGGAAGCACAATTTTTATATATATTTTTCTAATACCCAAAGTTGAGACAAGAACTGTAACATTAACAACTTGCCAAAGATAGTAAATATCCCCCAGGTGCCTATGTCTCTATTAAAGATTCTGTGAAAATCCTCTCTCTGTTCTCTATAAAATGAGGGTTGGATTAGCCAGTTCTCTTACTCTGTTCTACACATGCAGCTCAATCCTATGACCCCTGGACTCTTTGTTACCAACTGTTGCTGGGAATATGCTCTGACCCTCTACCTTTTCATTGGGTATGTTGTGCTATCTGGAGGTGCAATGATGGGAGGCCAAACAACATCTTATCCCATAAAAGTTCTGATCTTTCTGGCAGCCCTGTGTGTGAGACCCTGCAGATCCTGGGGCCAACACAACAATCCTGCTTGTAGACTGGACATAATGAAAGCAGAGGAGGAATATGAATACATACAGGAGGGTGATATCACGATTGGAGGAATTCTGACTCTCAGTACGTCTGGGGGAGAGAAAAGCATGACATTATATGCTTGCCAATAGTAAGTTGAATACAAATATAATGGCCAGGGTTACCATGACATCCTTTCATAGCTTTGAAGCTGATCATCACTAAACCTAAACTTTATATTGATGCCTGTGGTGTTATGTTTCTCTGCTACCAAAAGGCAAACATTCATATCTATGTGGATCTGGAGATAGAGGTAGTGTTCTGACATGACTTACAAGATGCTTTCAGGGCCTATTGTGCTCAAGCTGAGTAGAAAACACAACCACTACCACCCCCATCTGTTGTATCTAAATCTTATTGTTGAGAGAGAAGTAGTTAATGGTCAGAGTGAATTGTAGACTTTTTCATTGGTTCCATATCCATTTTGTGCTTTTTGCATGTAATAATTACATCTTGCATTGCCATCTTTGTGTGGGATATTGGTATAAAAGGATTCCACATCCAGGGTGGCTAAAATTATTCTGTCTGGTATTGGACCTACCACCGTAAGTTAGTTAAGGAGATCCCTTGTATCCAGAACAAAGCTGGGTATGTTTTTTTACCAAAGGTTTTTTTGCTTTTTTTTACCCAGCCAGATACATTCTCTGTGAAAGTACCAGTACCCGAATTATCTGTCTGCCAGGGTTTCCCTCTTTGTTAATGTAGGGAACCATATAAAAGCAAAGTACTTTAGGATCCCTGGGTATTGGTGCCTCTAAGCCTCTAAGCTTTCACGCCTGCTCTTGTGTTGTGGAGTTATTATTGGTGGTCATCCTTCATTTCAAATAATGGAGCATGTTGGAGAATTATCTGTGTTTCTTGCACATTATCAGCAGTATTTATAATAGCTCCACTTATGATGTCTTTATTCTGTTTGAGTGATATGAAGGCATTACTTTCTAAAGTGGAAATATTCTTTTGTTTGTGTTGCTTGTTCAGGATTTCTGTTGTGACTCGTTGCCTGAAGCTGTCTATGTAATTGTTCAATGTGGGATTAATACCAGGCTTGGGGTTCCACCTTGCTCTTTCCATGGCTTGATGTGTATTGTAACTGGGCTTCTGACTGAATCTTTCTCAGTTTTGCTTGTCATGAAAATATTGTTTTAGAAAAAGTCATTTCTCTGTTATCTACTTTTTATTTCACATGTCGGATTCCTACTTTGATGTAACCTCGTCTTATTGTGTCTGTTTGTGTATACAGTATATCTCAGTTACTTAGTTAAGCCTTATATACAGTCTATCAGAGTTATGATACAGGCCGTCAGAGTTGTCCTCAGGAGGTTATTTTAATGACTTACTGCCCTGGTGATCTAGCGGTGCGGCGGGGATGCCAGGCACGCTGCACCAGTAACTAGGGCACGCTCGGCTCGCTTCTTCAGTATTGATACGCCAGCGTGCAATGGTGCGAAATTCAAATGTATTTAAAGCCACATTTTATATTTTTTCCCTGCTTGTTATATGTTTCTTCCTTGTGAGTTCCTAGTGTCTCTGTGCTGTTTAAGCTTCTGATATCTGATTACCTGTTCTGACCCCAGCCTGTTTTGACAATTCTGATCTCTGAAATCCTGACCCTGCCTGGTAACCGACTCTCCTGTATCCGTATCCCTCCTGATTGATCTCCTGGTTTGACCCTTGCCTGTCTGACTCAGTTTGTACTCTGCCTGCCCCGACCCGGCCTGATTTGAATACGCTTTCTGCCTACGCCTTGTACTGTGACCTTCTGCCCAAAAGACTTTTGCTTTACCGTCGTGCCCCTTTGCTCATCCAGAACCCTTTGCTTGGCACCTCTCTTAATAACACCTGGTGGCATCCGATTAGCGGAGAGCTTCTCCTGAGGTGAAAGGCAGCTGTTAAAGGCAGAAGCAAGAGCCATGAACAGGGTGCTTAGCATTGGTTCTGGATTTAGGGTGCCGACTGTGACAATTATTACATTTTCACAGAGCATCAAGCAACATAGTAGCCCAGTTAAGCTGTACATATCTGTACTTGCTTCAGTTCATTCATATCTTTTCTAGGAACTGCCCACAACTACAATGAGGCCAATTCTCTCTGCAAAGCTGTAAAATCTAGTGGGGCACTTCTCTGGACAATTTAGTATCATCAGCAAAAATAGAAACAGTACTTCCAATGCTCACCTCCAGGTCATTAATAAATAAGTTGAAAAGCAAGGGACCTAGTACCTAGTTCCATTTACCACCACTCTGTGTGTAGTCTATCTTTTAGCCAGTTCTCTATCCAGGTACAAATACTATGTTCCAGGCCAACATTCCTTCATTTAACCAGTAACCTTCTGTGTGGCACTGTATCAAATGCTTTAGCAAAGTCTTAGTAAATCACATTCACTGCCATCCCAGAGTCTAGTTTTCTGCTCATATCCTCATGGAAGGCAATTACATTAGTCTGGCAAGATTAGGCTTTAAACTATGCTTGCACAAATTCATAGCATTGTGATTTGTAATGTTTTCAAGTGTATCTTATCCCTTATGACCACTTTAAAAAGCTTTCCTATCACCTACAATCATAGTCTTTCAGTTCCTATTTTAGATATTTTTGCCCACTCTTCATTGCAGGTCACTGAAAGCAAAACACAAACTGCCTGACACACATACTGTACACAACACACATACTGTATATATATATCTGAAACATATGCATAACACACACAGTACCTAACCTATATATATATATCTATATATAAATAAGAACACATATATATTATATATATAATATATATATTGTGAATAAGAACATGCTGACATTGTGATATAATTGTATAAAGATAAAAAGAACGCACCAATCAGCACTGCAAAAACAATCATCTGCTATCATGTTTTGCAGTGAGGTATTGTAGTGCATTTGCCAGCTCTTTTAGGCCCATACAGTTTTGGCATAGTTTGAGGAGGATCTGGACAAGCTGGCAATCTGGAAGGCTAAGTGGCAGATAAGAGTCAATGCTGATATAATTTTATGCATTTTGCATTTGCATCCTGAATATATGTGTAACACCCTCTTGGCGACCCCCCTGGTGCCAAGGTTGTACCAGCTTACCAACTCGGGTCCTGAGTTCCCTTTGAAAGTTGAAAGGTACTTGGAAAACTCTTCTCTGGCAGTTGCCTCCACCTAATGGGGTCCTGGAATACTCCTAAGGATATGCCCATTAGGAAACAAATCACCCACACACTTTATTATATAACAATATAACTTTATATAAAATAAGTGTAATATTAAAGGGGAAGTAAAATACATTCACATCATATCAAATGACCCACTCCCATGGGAACCTATGGCAGTCCATTTCCTGGCCCTCCATGCCAGGCAAAGTCCTGCAACTCCTTTGGCAGACTATTAGTCTCAGTCCCTTTTCCCCAAAGAGCACAATAGGTCCCATGTAGAAATAGCAGCCCAAAATACCTTTCCCTCCGGTTAGGTACTGGCTCCTTCATGGCAGGCATCAACACAGCCTGTGTTATAAACAGAAACCATCCTGGATCCTCTCTTTTTCTAAGGTTCAGTTGTCATCTCCAGTGTTTAAAAAAGACATCTGAAATAGAGATAGAAACGAAAAATCTCAGTCATACTGTGTATTTATATGTATGTGTGGGACTGAAGGTTAGTTACCCTTTGTTCAGGCAGTCCCCTGGCGTTTTGGACACATAAGGGCTGATTCTAATAGATAGATGAGAAGCTGTTTTTTATCCTGTACTTCAGTAACTGATTAGTAAATGTCATATGTTCTGCCTCGTTCTTTGGATTTCACGTTTCTTGAAGGTGGGTACAAGATAGGCCAGGGTGGAGGAAGTTTTCATTTGTTAATAGATTGAATATAATTAGGTTTAGATATAATAACCAATGTGATATTTAGCTTGGATTATTTCTTTTTCAAGTCTTAGTGCAGAGAAATACAGAAATCTTGTGGAATTCCTCTTCTTCATCAAGGAAATGAATGAGAATCCAGTCAGGTTACCCAATGTGACTCTGGGGTACCATATATTTGATTCCTGTGGAAGTACACGGAGAGCTCTGAGAAGTCTGATGAAGATATTATCTGGTTCCAGTCAGCCCATTCCTTATTACTCTTGTTTGGGACAGAGAAAAGTCATTGGGATTATTGGAGATTTAGACACAGAACCAACTATATCCATGGTTTATATTCTGGGTGTACTTGGATATTCCCAGGTGAGAAACATGATGAGGAAAATTTAAAGGGAAATTGTATTGTTGTTTTACTACAATTTACCCACATTTGCCAGACTGCAAATTGACATTCCCTTTAAGAAGACCTTTGCCATTTCCTATTTTGTCTTCTTATCATCAACATGTTGGAAATACAAAGCTTCAAAGTTTTGTTAAAACAAATTATGAAAAAACATTCACAGACAGTGACCAAATGATGAAATGTTGGAGCAAATCACCACAATTTCCATAATAAGTCTTTGTAAGGCTTTGTAGTCTTACAACAACCGGACCCAGCAATCAAAGTTACATTATTGGGTTGAGCAGGTCAGCGGAGTTTAGTGTCCCTTTAAGGGCTGCCATTCAGAGCATAGATTAAGGTTTAAGAACAGAAATGGTTTACATTTAAAATGATATTAAAGAATTACTGTGCTCAATTTATTCCCTTAAAAAGTAAATGTAGAAGGATTAAGAACCAAGTAAAAAAGATAAACAGGAAAGCGTTTAAAGGGAACACTAAACCCTGCTGCACAGCACTGCTCAGTGATACTTTACTCAGTTGTTGCCTGACTACAAACCCCATCATACTTTAAAATATTATAAAGATTGAGGCATGCTGGGAGCTGTAGTCCAGCAGCACCAGGGTTGTATTCTTAAAGCAATATTGCACAAAAAATCTTCCCCCGGCTCTCTAGGACAGCACTTAAATGGAAAATAATCCTCCAATGAAAATCCCATCTGATCTGTCTAAAACTAGCTCCATGTTCTTTGTTTCTTTGGAGTTGGAAACATTAAGCACAGTTTTCCAGCACTGAACAAGTCTGTCCTTTATCCTCATTTTTGATTCCAGTGTCATAAAATTTTGAAAATGTCACAATAATCTCTGTATATAAGAAAAGAGCAAGATGGCTGACATAGTGCTGGGCTCAGCATTCTCGCGGGTTGATTCTATTTGCATCTGTAATTAAGTTTTTGGTAAGAAGAATTCGCATTGGTGAATTGGTTTCAATGAGAAATTATGTTTTTTGCACCTGCTAAAGAGAGCTAGGGGGTGCAGTGGGACAGCTTTATGGTTGGGTTTTATAGTGCCCTTTAAAAACTACAAATCAGAGAGGACAGAAGCTGTATATATATATTTTAGGAATATAAACCCTATAAAAAGTTTTGTAAAACTGCAATCAGAAGGAGTAGATAGGAAATGAGGAGCACATTGCGGCAGATGCTAAGACTAAACCCCCAATTAATTTTTTTGAATGTGAACAAGGTGCCAAATGGAAGAGACCCTCGGGTAGTAAGAGAGCTTAGTTCAGTTTTAGACCAGTCTATATGACTGATTTTCTCAGACTGGCTTTTATCTGGTTTGGTATTTACATATGCTGGGCTTGCATACTTAAATGAATTACCAATGCACGGTGCTATCACAAAAAAGATTTCCTTATATGTTGGGTTATTCTCATTTTTGCCAAATGTATCCCCTTCTTAATGATCTTTTTTTGCCTCGAGTATGTATTTGGGTGGAATGTATTGTTACTATATTATGCTATTAAATAGGATTGATTTGTTTAGGTGTATAAATTCCTGACAAATATTGCTTTCTTTGATATATTTTTACTTTATTTATTTTTATATAAAGAAATCACATATTTATTTGCAAATGGTTGTATTGTCCATGTTTTTTCCTGATTGCTAAAATATTGCACTGCTGTGCCTGTCTTCCCTTTTTTTTGCCAATTTGAATTGCGCATAATGTTTCGCAGGAGGGGACAGTTCTGGTTTTGGGTCTTTTTTTGTAAATAATAATTTTTAACTTTTTTTACTATAAAGGCAACAGACATTACAGAAATAATTTGTCCATCCATTCTTAGATAAGTTGGCTAAGTGAAGACAACAACAGAGTAATACAGCTCATACAATTACCAACTTTAATATTCTGAAGCGGTTGGAGATCTATCTCCAATCAATTCTTTGAACATATATTTCACTGCATATTAAAGATCATTGGAAAACAAGGAAATAGAAGGAGGAAAGAGGGGGGACAAGTTAAATTTCACTGCAACCAAGTGTCTGGCTTCGATCTGTAGTTAATTTGTGTTGGAAAGAAGTTCCCAGGGGGACCATACATAAGGAAACAAGGGTATCTTATGTTGTATACAAGCCAGGCTATATTCAAACTGCATGATACCATTAATATTTTATTTCACTTCTAAGACAGAATGGATGGTATGTTAATTCAATGTAGCTGTTAGTGAGATACGGGCAATATAATGTACCTGGTTTACATGTTTCCCCAAAAGGAAAGTAAGGATAATCGTATCCAGTGTCTGGTTATCTGCATTACGAGATTTAAGATCTTGTCCCAAAATATCTGTAACTGGGGCAAGGGTGGGTTTTGGGTCTTAAGGGGAGGCCTGGTCCTACTTTACTCACTTTTCCAGAGCTTTGCCCCCAGTGCTGTCAGCTAGTTTCAGGCTAGAGCTGTCATCCTGCATCTCTGTTGTCCTACATAACTCTCTATACTGCAGAAGATAAAGGGACAGTAACACCAAAAATGAAAGTATAATGTACTGTTGCCCTGTGCTGGTAAAATCTGGTGTTTGCTTCAGTGGAAAAAGGGGAAAGGCACAGGATAAACAAAAGATAATCTCTGTTATATACAATGGGTTTTTACTGAGTTTATCTGCTATCTACTATGTATCCTGTGCTTGAAAGGCTGCCCCCATGGCTACACAGCAGCTTGTTTATATAAACTATAGTAGTACTTATCTGTTATCTACTGTGTATCCTGTGCTTGAATGGCTGACCCCATAGCTACACAGCAGCTTGTTTATATTAACTATAGTAGTACTTATTGTCAGATTTATGCTCCTATAGTCCTCCAGGGATATAAGATTCTCAGCCACGATGAGTAAGTCCCTCTTGGATTTAAATAAATACTTAAATCGAGCCTGGCCCCGATGTTCCCCCTGGGCCTGACTTGAACCAATCAGATTCACTCAGGAAATTAACCAGACAGCTTTATTTGAGGTATACATTAATACAGAGTATAACAATACAAAGTATTAAATAATAGCTCACACATCCTGAAAGCTCGTGAGGATGTTGGGGGACAATTAGCAATACAACAGATGACTATTTAACCATTTCTTTTTCCATGGGGCTGATCCAGAGGCATCCAATCATCATTCTTGTTTTAGCAGAACTGTGTCACTATTTCCATCTTAGGGACAGACTCACAGTCTCAGTACAAAAGCCAAATAAGGTGCAACTACTGTGTCAGCTCAGTGTCCAGAATGGTATCTATGCTGTCGTTTCTGAAACTATATGTGTCTTACTTGGCCTTGCACTATACTAGTGACATGAGACAACAGATGTATTCCTTGTTCTGTATAAACATTCTACATTCTAATAACAGAATGGCCTTTAACCTTGAGCTTCTTCTACAACACAGCAATTCTGTAACTAGTGTCATGTTCTATAATCTTGTTCTTTGATAATAACCACTTATGGCTTAAATCTAAAACTCTGATATCTACATTCCCACACTTTTTTTTTTCTTCTAATATAAGCAAAATCCTTAAGCTAACACTGTAGGCTGAAAACAAAAAAAAAAATATAAAATGGAAAAAAAAATTGGTTCTACCAGACAAATACAAAATGCTACAAACACAGTGGACTTATCAACACAATAATATGCATATACAGTATATATAAAGGCATTTCAATGATGAAGATCCAGAGAAGATACATAGTCCATTCAATGTCCAGATGATCCAGCACCACTTCGGACTAGTCCCCTGTGATGATATGGTGTATCGTAGAATGGCAATGTAGAAATGTCTTTGAAATAGTCTCTTAAAGCATCAGTCCAAGATGTCACTTTTAGTTGGAAGTTCATACTGTAGCAGAGTTGGTGTAATGAATGCTTTTGTCTGTGAGCTTCACCACTGATATAGTTCTCATGTGTAGCCATTGTACAGCAATTGAATATCCAGCTGTTGAATCTGTCTGGTAGATTTTTAAACAAACATGCCCATGTGCCAGTCAAAAAGATTCAGCCAAGAATAGAAGAATGTAAGTAAGTTGGTGTTATCAACAAAGAAACAAATATATAGAAGATATGAGTGCACAAATAAAGAAATAGTTTATAAAAAACAGGATGATGACTGGGGTCTAACCGTGGTATAAATGCTATTGAAAATACAATAATAAATATTGTTTAAACATTTATCATATAATTTATATATAGGCTGTCTGATTTTTTTTTTAAACATTTAGCATGCACACATATACACAAATATAAACATGAAAAGTTACACATAAGTAATTGCTAAGTAATTAGAATTGTTGTTTTCAACAGAATACTTTTATATGACTAGAAGAAGTTGTTAACAATTCCCTGGTAATGGTCTGCTTGTGTTTTAGTTACTAGTGATCAATGCTATCAATTAACCCTTCCATTAAAAACTTATTTTTTTCATTAAAAAATGAAATAGATTGCAAAAATATAATTAAATACAATATATTGATGTAAACAAAAGCCATTTGTTATAAAACTATTCATCATGATCATAATCATCATCATATATAAAGTACTCACAATAAATAGGTTGTAAATATATATACTAGTAAATATGATATATGTAGCTGAATTGTGGAATGGTACTTAGAGATGGAATTACAGTTACAACAAACAATATCAAGAAATGTTTTAAAGGGGTAATTAATTCAAAGTGATGGTACATTGATAATAATAAAGTTAATTGATACTAGAACTATGCAACATGTACTGACACTCTTCCACATGGTTTAGAATCATGTCCCATATTATACATGATATATAAACAAAACATTTTCAGATATCACATTTTTAGTCCATACCATAAATGAAAAAATATCCCATATAAACCATAGTACAATGTTATTATACTAGAATACTTATGTAAAAATATCACATTAAACTATGTTTAGGATAACGTTTATGAAAAAATATAATATGGTATGTGATGGCAAAAATCTTGGGCTTTTGCTTTGCCCAATGGTATTTTAATTATTGTTCTATGTGAAATGTTTAGACAGCAATTGGTTGGTAAAAGTTTAGTAGGGATTTTGTGATTCATGCGTGTTAGTTAACAATCAATAAGAAAATAAATGCTTTAGTGATATTAGAGAAATAAAAATAAAATAGAAATTGTTAGAAGTGAGACACATACAGAAAAACAAGTTGTTAGTGATGTGAACTATGTTGTTACATATAAAAGTAACTATACAGAAAAGGAATGTTAATTAAACAATAGAAAGTTAAAACAAATACAGAAAGAATAGGAAGGAAACAAACATGACATTAACTTAGAGATGTCTGATCTCTTCTGCAGACAGATATCTTTGTCCTCGAGGTTGAACAGCTGTTAAAGAGATAAACTTTTCTACTAATCAATCTGTGTCATTGTTGTCAAATCTTCTAATAAGAAAAGAGAAGAAGGGAACAATTAAGAAAAGTAATTATAGTGTATCTAAATTTTAAATGCAAACTAATATCACTAAAAACATTACATTTATTCCTTAAATATTATTTGCATGTCTTTCAGTAGTGTCTAAAACTACTCAAACAGATCTGGTTCTCTGGTCTGAAGCTTTAAACACCTGCAAAATAAAACCTACATTAGAGAAATTCACAACAGTGCTGATGGTTTCCATTAATCAAATAAAACAAACATTATACTAGATTCCCAACTCTGATATAAAAAGAGATGTATAAATGCTAAATTATTTAATTTAATTCATTTACAACCTTTTTCAGAGATCATAGAACCCAGAATATCTTTCTTCTACTTTAAACCTAACCTCCATTGTCAAAACAGAACACGAGGGTTACATTTCTACATTTACACCTTTGATGTAATTTATTTGTATGTATAATTGCTGCTCCTATGATTTTTACATATACATTGCTGTATGTTTGAAATTCACAAGGAAATGCGGGAAAAATTGCAGAATTTAAGTTGTTCAAATTGTTGAAACCCACCAATACCTTTTCATTATATTGAAATAACACTGGTGCAATATTAGATACTTCAGAATCAGTTGGATTAACCTTGTTAGTTGCATCAGTTGAAGTGTTACAATGATCATTTTCTTTAGTAACAACACAATTCTTATTACTTCTTCTATTTAAATGACAGCTGTCAGTTTGTTGATCCTGTGCTGGAGGAGGACAGCTGAATGTCTACAATTTTATAACTGAACCAGCAGTCTTACTATATAAGAATACTGTAAATTATAACTGACCTGCAGCTTTACAGTTAATGATAGGGAAAGGATTACTAAATCCATAATTTACCTGTAAATCCTCCCCTTTTTTATTTATTCATCATTGGGATACAGTAACCAGACTGTCCTCAATTATCTAGAAATGGCCTGCCACTTATTCATATAACATGCAACAAGACAATGGGTTACAAAAGGAATAGTTAACAAGACAAGGGTATAAAAGCTTCTGTGCTGCCTGATGAAACAGTACTATTAGATACATCACTCCGTAGACTAATAATATCTGCACTGGGTTGCGAACCTTGTGGCACCATTCTTTCCCGAGATTTAAAAAGAAAGATACTTACCACGAGCTGAGTCTTGACAATCTGTCCTTGCGTCACGACCAGAACCACAGGACCAGAACAAAGCCCATTAAATAATACCAGTTATACATTAATTTAACTGATGATTCCAATAATCTTATCAATTTGGTAGATCTTAGAATAAATCTGAAAGCATTATTCCAGTTTTATAAATCAAATTCCATACATAAATCCTGTTGCTATTTTACCACATGGGAGTCTAAAGAATCTTGGGCTATATTAATTAAAGTGGAATAATATTGGGAAATCTTTGTTGCAGCTTGTATTAAAAAAATGATCTTCTATTGTTGGGTAGATGGATAGTTCTAATATAACTTGCTAATTGTAAATATGATAAGTAAGATTTATTTGAAATATCCCATTTTAATTGAAGTTCTTCAAAGGATGCTAATTTATTATTCGCCACTATATCTACCAGATAATAGATGCCCACTGTAAACCATGGTTCTGGGTTAAAATTTGGAATAATACCCGTAAAGGCTACTAATGGAAAATTAGGATAAAAGCCACTTTTTTTGAAATCTGCATGCATAATGTTGTCCCACACTTGCAGTGATGCTTGGGTAGTTGAGAGTAATACGTGTAAGGTTAGCTGTAGTTTAGGTGGTATTGAAAGTATCTCCTTTAACTGAGAGGGAAATAGAAGTAGTTCTTTCCTCTTGGCTGACCCATTGGGGGTGGTTAACTGTATTAAAATTATATTTTTTTTTATAATATTTTTTAAAATCTGGGAGACCAAGTCCTCCTTGGTTTTGAAGTATTCCTAATAAATTTCAATATTACTTTACGTAGCAACACAAATAACTTGTTTGGAAGGTCTATGGGAATAGTCTGAAACAAATAAAGTATCTTTGGAAGCAACATAGTTTTTATGGACGCCATTCTTCCCATCCAGGATAAATAAGTCCCAGTTCTCCAGCAATTGACGAAAATTTACATCATACTGTACATAAATTTAACTGAGGTCCCAATTTTTATACCTAGATAAGAAATATATGACCTCTGCCAAGCAAATCTGAAAGAGGATTTTATCTCAGACAGCATATTTTGAGGAATCCATATTGGTAATGCCTCTGATTTAGATTAATTTACTTTATAATAAGAAATACTGGAGAAATTCTAGAGTGTTTGTGTTATTGCCGGTAAAGAGATAGAAGGTTTAGAAAGAGATCAAATCACATCATCTGCAAATAACGATATTTTGGATGTTATGGATCCAATAGTATAACCATAGATTAGGGGGTTTCTTCTTATTGTTTCTGCTAAAGGTTCCATAAGAAGGACAAAAATCAGCAGAGACAGAGGACAGCCCTGATGCGTACCGTTTGTCAGTGCAAAAAAAGCTGAAGCCTGACCATTAACAACTGTCCTAGTTACTGGGACTTTATATAGAGACATTATATTGTCCAGAATAGGTCCCCTAAAACCAAATTTCTCTAGTGTTTTTTTTAGGTACAGCCAGGGAACCGTATCAAAAGCCTTTACGGCATCCGATGCTAATAATATACTTGTTTTTTTATTTTGGTTAGCATGTAAAGTTAAAATATTAATGATTTTCCTAGTATTATCAGGAACTTGTCTAGAAGGAATAAATCCTACTTGGTCATGAGAAATAAGATATTTCAACATTTAAACGATTAGTTAGAATTTTAGCATAAGATCTGAATTTCATAGAGATATGGGACGATAATTCTCAGCTAGACTAGGATCCTTATTGGGCTTTGGAATAGTTATGATATTCACTTGGAATAGGAGATAGGCTTGACCGTAACAAATTAAATAAATTAGCTAGTCCTGGAGATAATGGCATTGCTAATATTTTATAAAATTCATTTGACAAACCGTCTGGGCCTGGAGCTTTGTTAAGTTTGTTAAGTTTAAGCCCTTTGGTTATTAGCACCACTTCTTATACCACAATTGGGCTGTTTAAGGTTCTTAAATGATCTTCTTTTAACACTGGCAACGAGATATTAGCCAAAAGGGACTCAATATTAGGTGAATCAGGTTGTATTGTATCCTTATCTTCATGTAGACAGAGTTTGCCATAAAATTTTTAAAACTCCTGAGCTATATATTTTGGATTTGTAAGAACAGCACCTTCAGGAGTTTTTATATTCAGAATTCTCTGTTTGAAAAGGATGAGGGAACATTATGAACATTTAAGAATATAGCTTTTTTGGATCTATTGCAAAAGATGTTTATCTGTTAATATTAAATCTATTCTAGACTATGAAGGATGTCATGATCTCCATAAGTCATAATCTTTTAGTATTTTAGAAAAAACTTTGGAGAGATTTATTGCAGTTCTAAATGTATTACCCTGGGGAATTGGGTGTTTATCAAAGTGTGGATCTGGTGCTACAGTATATTAAAGTCTCCCATTGTCAAACTTTTATGTTCAGGAAACCTTTTCGTTTTTTTCAAAACTTTATTAATACATCTCCCCTGTTGAGAATTGGGAGCATGGAGATTCACTATAATAAATTTTTCTGAATTTAATTCTCAGTTTACTATTATATATCTGCCTTTACTGTCTGTAATTACCTCTATTATTTTCAGTAGAAGTGTATTTTTAAATAAGATTGCTATGCCATTCTTCTTAATAGGGGCATTTGAATATATTATTTCCTTGTAAAACTATTCCCCGCTAGATGTATTTCTTGGATACCCAGAATGTTGATGTTGGAATCCTTTACCCAATTTAGCAGTAATTTCCTTTTATGAGGACTATTAAGCCCTTTAACATTCAAGGAGGCAAAATTAACAGGGATGGGCGAATTTGACCTGTTTCGTTTTGCCAAAAATTTACCGCCGGTGAAATGTCGCAGACGCCCATTAAAGTCTATGGGCGTCAAAAAAAATTAGACGAAATTATTTTGTCGCGCGTCTTGTTTTTTTTACGCACGTCTCCATACAAGTCTATGGGCGTCATTTTTTCGGCTAAACGAGGCAAAAAAATTCGCCCATCCCTAAAAATTAATATGCATATTATTTACGTTAATTAAGTTTTATATACTCTTATTATCATTGTTCTACTCTTAACCAATATCTTGCCTTCCTTTAATGTATAATGACAATTGAGTCTTAGTAAATGAAAAGTCATAGTTAATATTATTGAAACAGTAACCAATATAAAAAGAGAGAAAAAAGAGAAACATTTCAACAGCACTCAGAGTTTGTTATGTTTTTTTTTAACAATAGCACTAGTCACTTCCCACTATTCTTAATTGCTGCACTATCCAGCCTATTGAGGGGGTAGCCACCAAAAGAAAAAAATAAATAAAAAAAATAGATGACCATAGTAGAGATGCCCTCAATACTATATAAACAGGAGGCACATTTTTTTTATTTTACAACATGTATGTCTGTTAAATAACAAATTATTTTCCCCAAAATAACAACTTATTCTGTAACACAGAGATTTTAAAGTGTCAAAATAGATACTTAGGCAGGTGTTTAATCACTAGCAAATTCTCATTTTCATACTTACACCTAAAAGTATATTAACTTTCTTGGGAAAATTATGAACCAATTGTAGTCCAATCCGGAGGTCTTTTTTTTGTGGACTTTTTTGTATTGCTACATCCAATCCTTCTGTTAGTACATTCCAATCCCGTAAAGCACTTGCAACTTCTGGTTTTGAAAATATAAGATGTGCGCCATTTGTGTACACTTTCAAACACACAGGGAATCCCCAGCGATAGTTTATATCTTGTTTGCGTAAAGCTTCTGTTATTTTCACAAATTCCCATCTTGAGGCCAACGTATGAGCGGACACATCAGCAAAAATTTGTATATTAGCGTATTGCTCCGGAATTTTAAAACCTATCCTGAAGGTTTGCATAATCATGTTATTGGTGTTATAAAATTGGATTTTGGCCAGAGTGTCTCTAGGCTTATCCACTGATGTTTGGGTTTAGGGATTCTGTGGATTCTATCCACCTTTCTCTCAATATCAGATAAATGTGGGAGTAACGTTTGAATAAAATTCTGGAAGTAAAGTTGCAGCTGATCCTGCTTAATTTCCTCGGGGATGCCCCTGATCCTGATGTTGTTCTGGGACAGTCTTCCATGTCTGACAATTTAGTTTTAAACCTTTTAATTTGTTCTGCTTGGAGGGCAATAATATCAAAGTGGGCATTAATAGAGACACAGTTCTCATCTGTTTTAGTTTCTAACCTGTTCACTCTATTACCAATCTCTACTATCCCTGCAGACATTTGACGTAAAGCATCAGTTATATCTGTTTGTATAGAGATTTTAAGTTCAGCAAGGGACATCGCATGGTCTTTTCATTTATAGTCTTTTCAGATAAGGAGGTGGATGCACACTCACCCCACACCTGGTGATTAAGTTCAGGGTCTCCTCTGTCCTTCGCCAGGCTGCTTTTTTTATCTTAGTGTGGTGATTCCTCACACTCCGGGCGCAATCTGCCATCTTGGATTTTGGCCACTTGCTTTGTTCTTGCCATGAACGGGTCCAGATCCATGTGAGTCACCTTTTTGTTAAGCTTGGGAGGCATCTTAGACAGGTATTGATCCAGGGGGCCTGCTCCGAAGTCTTAAAATTTGCAAATTTGCAGTGAATTTTCTTCTACAAATCACAATTCACTCTTTAGCAAATAAGCCCCCAAGAAGCATTATGTTCCATCCCTGAATGGAATATAGTAATATAAAATATATTTAAGGGGTTAGTTAACAAATTCCCAAATTTTCTGATTTTTTAAATAAAAAATTCCAACCAAACTAGAATCCGCGATTTACCCTTATTTATCAATTAAAATCCATAAAAAAAACCCACAAAAAAAGCGAGGGGAAAAAGAAATTGAATTTTTTTTGGGGGATTTGATTTCTCAAATCAAATTTGTTTGCAAAATCGGTGGAAAATCCTAATATGTTTGGATTATTATACAAAACCCAGTGCAGACAATAATATCTTCAAATTGCCATTGACTTCTACAGCACTTCGACAGGTTGAAGATGGAGAATTTTCGGATTCTCACTTTTTTCAGCCTTGTGATAATAAATTTCAATTAGAATTTTATAGTAAACAAAACAAAAAAAAAAATGTTTCTAGCATTTGGACTTTAATAAATAACCCTCTTAATAGTTTAGCATTTTTGGGGAAATTTCAGGTTCTTTCTTCTGAACAATCAGAAAACTTTAATAAATAAAGTTTTTGTAGATGAAATCTTTACCATCAACAATCTGAAAAGGTATAAAGCAGATGTCCAGACAGACTTTCCCCAATTTTCTACAAATTCTTGAAACAAAAAATCTGCCCATTCTTTATAATTTTTTTATTTACATTTATTTTACTGGGTAAATCATTACCTACAAGTTCATTGTCAAACTTGATTATTCCTAAGGTAGATAAAGACCCATCGTTCCCCTCATCTTATAGGACTATCCCGTTAGTAAATCAAGACATTAAAATACTTTCAAAAATACTAGCTGATAGACTTTCCTTGATTTTACCTTCAGTTATTTCACCTTTTTGAAAAAAAATATTGGGTATTAAAAACATGAAATCTTTGTTAAAGATAATTTGTTTTGCCTAACCCTTGTACTATTCTCAGATTGCCTGAAAAAGCAATTTACAATGTGACAGGGGATCACCTCTTTAACTGCTTAGAATCATTTGGTAGTAGAGGCCTCTTTAACAATTTTATAAAATATTTATACTCCTCACATGAATCCCAAATTCTAATAGCAGGTGTGAAATCTCTCCCATTTAACATTTTAAAGGAACTATACAGGGATGCTCTTTATTCCCACTTATTTTTAATATCATTTATTAGAGCCCTGGATAATTTGAAGACTTTTCAAGGGATCAGGATCAATAATGTCCATATAACATCTTTAGCATTTGGTAATGAATTAAGTCTGATAAATCAAAATTCCAATAACTCCTTAGGATAAATGCTTCAATTATTTAATTATTTTGGTTTATTTCCAGGTTACAAAATTGAAACTAAATTCTCCAGCATCACAATTTAGATACTTGGGGCTAATTATCCCAAAAGAATAAAGGAACCTTTATAATCTAAATATTGCCCTGAATGTTAATAAAATAGAGTTTTTCTTTGTCATGAGTGGAATAATACTTTGAATTTAAAGGGGGAAGACCGCAGTCTTTAAAATGATGATTCTGAAGTTATTCTACCCTCTAACCAACTTAAACATTCTGATACCACAAGATTGGATTCAGCATTAAGTTCCTTTATATGGGGTGGTCAGAAGCCTAAAATTGCTCTGTCTAAGTTGCACTGTCCCGATAATATATATTGGCTTAGGGGCAGATTTATCAAGGGTCGAATTTCGAAGTGTAAAATACTTCGAAATTTGACCATCAAATTAAAATACTTCGAATTCAAATATCAGAGTCAAAGTATTTGTCAACGGAATTGGCCATTGAACGATCAAAGTAAAATCATTTGGATTGAACGATTCGAAAGATTTTAGCGTACGATCGAACAATTTTACTTCGATGTATAAAGACTTAGAAAATGGTTGTAGAAGGTCCCCATAGGCTAACATAGCACTTCAGCAGGTTTAATTTGGCGAAGTATTGAAGTCGAAGTTTTTTTTAAAGAGACAGCACTTCGATTATCAAATGGTCGATTATTCAAAGATTTTTACTTCGAATCGAAGTCAAAGTCAATTCAAAGTCATAGTATCCTATTCGATTGTCGAAGTATCCAAAAAATTACTTCGAATTTCAAAATTTTTACTTCGAAAATTCCCTTGAATTCACTTCGACCCTTGATAAATCTGCCCCTTAAAGTTCCCCAATTTAATGATTTTTAATCTAGCTGCGATCACTAGATATCTATCAGAATGGGTCTTTGGTGGTGAAAAATTCATAAATCCTAAAGTAGAAATTTTCCCTGCATCTCATACTCATACACTATTTATTTTATACTCCAAATGGAAAGACGTACCTTCTGAATGTAAGACCAATCCCTTATTTCGAGATTCAATTTTTACCTGGCAATTGCTATTTTCAAGTCATGGTTTTAATCATGTGACGTCTCCTTTTATGCCAATTTAGCTTTTATAGAACAATGCAAAACCACTTTATATTTCTTTTTTCATTTTATTTATTTTAACCCTTTCTTATCAAAAATTTAATTGATCTTTCCAATGGTAATCTCAATTCTTGTGTAATCTTAAAAATTAATCTGAGCTTGAAAATAATCAACCATTTTCTGTATATTATTATTAAAAGTTGTTTCCTTTGATTTCCAACAAGTGTTTTTTTGCTCTCCAAAAACATTGGTTGGCTGAGGAGATCAAAAGATATATGTCCCAAGGCTTCTTTATAGTAAAATAGTGCCTATGCAGGGTATTAGTACCGTTTCCTTTACATTATACATTGTAATCTCCAGTTTCATTGTAGTATCATAACATCTAACATTCTAATCTGACTCATATGCTCTCTTGCTCTTACTTTCAATTTCCTACTCATGCACCCCACATATTGTTTATGACACTTCAAACATGTGATCAGGTAGATCACAAATGTAGTGTTGCAGTTGATATATCCTTTGATATCAAACTCTTTGCCTGTCACTGTTGATTTAAATTTCTTTGACACTTTCATCATCTTTTGATATAACTTATGCATTGTGACTGCCTTTGGAACTGGGGCATGTCCCTCTGGCTTGGTTAGAGATTCACAGAAATCAGCCATAGGGACTCCCGACCAGAAAATAATTTGTGGCTGAGGAGATGACTAGATTTGGTGATGGTATGGAATCTTTCAACATTATTTATCCTGGAGGTTATGGTGTTCTCCTTTAAAACAAAACCAGCCCTCAAATGGTCAAATTATCTCCTTCATGAAATCACTTCTTCCCAATTAACTAATTTTATTCTCAGGTTTAGAAAAGTTTCTTTTCAGAAGATTGGAGAGTCTAACATTTTAGGTTGATCCATTAGGGTTATGGGAAACTTTTTTGTAAACAAATGAATGTTAACCTTTTTCAATACCTTTGGAATTGCCCCTAAGTCCATAATGTCTGGCAAAGATTGGAAGAAATTATTTGTTCAAAACTGAATGTATGCTTTGCTATGTTTCCAACCGTCGCTTTTTATTAAGTTGGGTACCGTTGGTTGGGCATAGTAAATGAAATCTCAAAATGATTGTCTAATCTCCTTCTTCATGGCAGCTACTAAAAAATGTTTATTCCTATTTTGGCTGTTGGAAGCTGCTCCTTCTATAAAAGATATTGTAACACAGTTAAATCTTTTCTTTCAAAACTTTTTTTATTATGCATCAATATTGACAAACCATTTCAATTTTTCTTTATAAAATGCATTCGTTCTCCTACGCAGAGGAGAATTATTACATTGTATGAAAACATATCACATAAAGATACATTGCCACATTGACATGTAAATAAACATAATGTAATATTCATATCAATAAACAAATGAACTTGTTTAACAACTTGTAATTTCAGTTATTACTTTGTATACGTCTCCGTGTATATTTTGTCACATAATAATAAATGTCTCCCTACATTTAGTCATTTCGTCCCAGGGTTCCAAACCAAACTTGTTATATTTAAGGGCTCTCCCATCATTCACAATTAACAGATACATCCATCACTAGCTTGTATACCTAATCCAAGGGGTCCAGATTTTCATATAAATACTGTATTTATCTGAAATAATACTTAACAGTCGTTCATTCACCATAATCCAGTTCATTTTGGTACGGAACATGGATATGGGAAGTGAACGCTTTTTCTAGGAAGAGGCTATAGTTTGTTTTGCTGCAATGAAAATGAATTGAATCAGTTTACGTAAATATTTATCAGATACTGGAATTGTTTTATTAAGAAGTACCTGGATAGGATATTTCTGAAGTCTAATCCCTGTAATTGATGCTATTAAAGTAAATATTCTGGACCAAAGTTTCGTAGCTTCCCTACATGCCCGCCAGGTATGCAACATTGTCCCTCTATTTCCACAATTCCTGGAGCAGAGGGGGCTACAGTTTGAATAATATGTATTCAATTTGGTAGGGACCAAATACCATCTACTTACTACTTTATATAAAGTTTCCTTTGCTAAAATATTAATAGAACTCTTATGTTGGCAAGATACAATAAGGACCAAAACAACTAAATGCCACTTAAAGCAAATCTTTATCGACAATTGGGCTTTTCTTGACCATTTTGATTCTACTCCATTTTCCCAAAGGTATTGATTGATCCAAAGATTAATTGTTCTTCTTAAGATTCTGCTTTATCTGTATTTGTCAGAGAATTAATGGTTCCATATTTCCATAGCAGCAAAAATAACTGTAACTTTTTCTGAAGAACCAAAGATCCCCAGGTGTCTGTGTCTATATTCAGGATACTGTGCAAATCCTCTCTCTGTTCTCTATAAAATGAGGGTTGGATTAGCCAGTTCCCTTACTCTTTTCTATGCAATCAGCCAATTCCTGGATCCCATGTTTCTCTCAATTCTACTGACTGCTGCTGCTGGGAAAAGTTCTGACCCTGTGCCTTGTATTTGGGTATAAGTTTCTGTATGTGGGCACAATGTTGAGAGACACAGCTGCATCTAAATATCTGAAAGCTCTGATCTATCTGATAGTCCTTCCTATGGCACCCTGCAGATCTGGGGATCAGACCAACAATCCTGCCTGTCAGCTGAAGGTGTTGATTAGAACATCTGAGCAATATGAATATATACAGGAAGGAGACATCATGATTGGAGGAGTATTGACAGTTGGTGTCAGAGGTTCCTATGTTGACAAGAAAGTAGTGGACTGTGATAAGTAAGTGTCATTTCATACAAACTCTATGAAACAGAGAATTGGTTTTATCTGGGGCAGTTACAGACTTGTATTTCCCTCTTGTATTACACAGAATTACACAATTTATTCTTTCATTTTTATAGCTATGACATTATTACACTGTGCTGCACAGAGATTGCTCATGACTTTAGTTCTGTTGTTCTTATTACTCAGGGATATACAGTATAACAGCGAGATGTGTGTATTGCATATATCATGTCCCATACCGCGGAGCTGCAGTACATACTAATTCCAAATTCCATATGGAAGCAGAATATGTTGGATACTGCATGTACTGGAAATGAAATCAACCACAAGGAAGAATGTCTGACCTTGAAAAGACCCTGCAAAATCTATGTGTAGCTAAGACCATGGGCTCCACGTCACCTCCAATGGAAGTGTCCTGGCCTTAGCAGAGCATGGTGGGTGGCTTGGCAACCAGACATAACTCCTAGCAAGGGATTTCATATTTACACTGCCCAGGTGACTTTGAGAACATGGGTTTGCCCTGCTTTGGGAATTACTCTATGTAATAACTCTATTTCTACACAAAAGGCAGCCTTTGTATGTAGAGAATTCATACTGACATTTCTCAAAAGGTGTAAACTCTTCTTTTAACTTATTTTTGACCACTCCCTCCATACCCAGTTCAATACTTGAGATAATACTGGGTCTGTAGATGTCATGTCAGCAATATCTGATGCATGTAGAGGGGGACTAGGTAAAGACTCTAGCATGAGGACCTCAGACAAGGCCCATATTTGAAAATCAGGAGTGTTTACAGGTAAACTGCTTAAAGCTTTTTTTGCATTACGTATTTTTTTTCCTGGGTGTTACTGCAAACCATAGTCATAACATTCAGCAATAAACACCATCTCGGAATTTGTGGAGAAAGTATCTGTGCAGTAGGCCCATTATTCTTTAACAGTCCCAATAATGGCTTGTGTCAGTAAAAATAGCAAAACTTTTGCAATGCAAGTACTCATGACATTTTTTATACCTGCCACAATGGCTAAAGCTTTCTTTTCAATCTGAGAATAATTCATCTCTGTGCTACCCATGGTCCATGAATAGAATGCAATGAGATCCTTATGACCGCCACTTACAGTATGACTTAAAGCAGCCCCTATCCCATAAGGAGAAGCACCACATGTAAGGTTAGGAGGTTTATGCAAATCATAATGTACTTACACACTGTCTGATGATAAGAGTCTCTTGGTGATTCAGCCACAGTAACTTTGTCTTTCAAGAAGGAATGGTAGAAATTTAATGGGCCAAGAAATGTTTGCAGCTCCTGTTTATTTTAAGGACCTGGAGCTTCATGAATGGCTTTTACTTTTGCATCTGTTGGAAATATGCCATTTACATCAATTTAAGTGTCAATCCCTTTCAATCTCACCACCATCACCATAGGCAATGTAAAGAAATAAGCTTTTTTAACTTCCCTTATATAAACTTTTTAGGTAAGTACTCACAAACAAAGTTTTGCAACTTGCATATATAATTCTCATAATGTAATGTAGCCCTCCTTCTGATATGAACTGTAGGATAATATGCAGCAGCAATAGTGTAAAATTCCTTTTTTATTTGTTAAAAACAAGTATTAAAATGCACTCACATGGCATTCACAGATAAAAATCATATCTATGCCACGTCCAATTGAAACTGCCCCTTGTAGAATGTCCGCACAGTATTTGAATCCAGAACACTCAGATGTAGAACCACCTTTCAGCGTTCCTCCCTCGTGCTAACTAAAGGGGAAGATATCCTGGTTGATGATATTAGTAATTTGAAAAACATTAAAATGTTTGATTGTTTTAATGAATTAGAATATATTATGTTTAAGGAATTAAGAGCATGGTGGGATAGACTGACCCTGAATAAATATATAGAAGATAACATTTCACCAAAGGGGCTAAGGCTGATAAAATAACCCACATTTGGTAAAAATTACCCTGAATTTATGTCAGAATGGAATTGATTTTAGAAAATTGTAGTTGAAAATTGATACAACTCATTGTAAGACAGAGAACAAAGGAGCTGGATGGTTACAATAGAGATATCAACACAATACAAGAAAAAATGAAACCATTCATAGAACTAGATGAATATACAAGACAAGAACAAATGCAAATAGAAAGGTTGGAACAATTAGAAAAAAACACAATAGAAACTAAACAACACAAGTTTAAAAGAGATATTGGGGACTGCAGGATGGGACAAAAAGTGGGGGGGGGAAATTGTGCACCCAAGAATAAGATACAAAATACTACAAAACTGGTAAGGGAAGGTGGTATAGATTTAAATTATAAGAAGGGTGACTATAATAAAAACACCAAATCTTATAATATATGTAAAAATAATGAACACAGAAAAAAAGTAAAAAGAGGGGTACCTTTTTTAGGGGTCAGACACAAAGTAACACAGAAGAAAAAGATAAAGAGGAGGGGAAAACACATTACCACAGAGATATATGGATGGATACAAAATGGGGGGATATCAGAACTGGAATAAACCAATACAAATAAGTTCACAGAAGAAAAATACACCATGAAAGAAATGAGAGAGAGAAAGCAAATATATATAAATAAAGACAAAACCTAGAGGGGAGAAAATGAGAAAAAGGTACTAACCAATGGATTAACCTTTGCTCCTATGAATAAACCTAACAAGTTTGAGGCATATCAACATGTAGAAAACAGAAACTGACACAATTTACATACATACGGATCTAAAAAGTAAATCAGAATTTATTCCATCCATAGAGAAGGGAAATCACATACAGTTATATGAGGAAACAGGAAAAAGAGATCTCAAACAAGTTACAACAAAGGTGGGAAAATAAACAAAAAAAAAAGAAACTTAAGCAGGACTAACAAAAGATGAACAAATAGTATTCAGGCCAGCAGATAAGGGAGGAGGAATAGTTTTGATGGATAAAATGGGAAATTTATATGTGTGCCAAGACCTTCTAGGAGAAATTCATATAAGATCATAAGATCTGGCCTTAAATAAACTTTCAATCTAACATTTACAAAATTGATCGATAATGATAAAGATAAAGGTATTCTAAATGAAAATTAATATAAATTCATTAAAATAAAAACCCTATTATCCCTGTCTTCTATTGCCTACCAAAAATACATATGGATAAGTTAACAGGTAGGCCCATCGTTTCGGCCTTGAGTCAATCACAAGTAATTTATCACAGTACGTAGATAGAATATTACAGAAATATGTTCTAACATTTCCCACTTATCTAAAACACTCTACCCAGTAGTATTTTTTTTTAATTACAGGAAATAGAATGGACAATAGTTCATCATAGGGACTTTAGATGTAAAATCTTTGTACACATCTATAAGGCACAACCAGGGCATACAATCAACTGCACATTTATAAAAATTTATAAAATACATGAAAAAAATATTTTAAACTTGTACATTCAAATAATTATGTTATGCCATCAATGAATCACCATCCCCAGTGGGTTCAAAATATACCCCTATTGGAAATGTGTAGGGTAAAAAGGAATTGTTCAGAGCCTGAAAATATAAAAGACCAATTACGGTTCATGAGCAACAGATTTAAACAAAGAGGATAAAATAGGGAACTAATTGACTATACTGTTGATGTGGTTCAGAAAACATCAAGAACAGAACTATTGAAGGAGAAGCCAAAACTGTTAGATGAGGAAAATGAAATAGTGTTTTCGACTACACACAATCAACTAACAAAACAGATATGGGGCATTATAGAGAAACACTGGAACATTTTAAAAGAAGGAAGTTCAAAGCTCCCTCCCCCCAACCAAAAATAGTCTTTAAAAAACCCAGGAATTTTAAACAGATTTTAACTAAAAATAATGTATTAAATAATAATATTAAACCAAAAAAGATAGATGCCTCATGGGCAGAATTCTTTCCATGCGTTACATGTAAAGCCTGTTAATATGGTGTAAAGGAAAAGGAATTTATGTCAAACACAACAAAAGAAGTACATAAAATCAGACAATGTATAAAGTGTACTATGCAAAACGTTATTTATTGTTTGGAATGCCCATGTGGATTATAGTACATTGGGAAAACTTATAGATCTCTGCGGGATTGAATCGGGAACATATAAGAAATATAGAAAAAGGATCAGATACACACAGTATGTCCAACCATTTATGTAGTACATAATAAGAACTCAAATGTGAAACCCAAAATTAAAAGAAATTGGAGGGGAGGGGACATGGTGAATAAAATGCTACAGGTTGAAAGTAAATGGATATATATTATGGGATCATCTGCACCAAAAGAAATACATTTGAGAGCATTTTTATAAATGTTTTATGTATACACAGTGGATTTGCTAATTATTTAAGCTGCTGCATTACATGTACTTCAATGTTGATTTTATTATCTATGTATTGCATCATGACCATTTTGTACATTTTTGTAATTTATTGTAATTTATTATAATTTATTGTACTTTGTTACGGAGGTCTACATAGGAAATATGTAAAATATCTAGAGTGGTGTTTAATCCTGGTATAACAGTGTGATAAGAATTATATATGTTTGTGAGTACCCACCAAAAAGATGTGTACAAGGAAAGTTAAAAAAGCTTCATTATTTACTTTGGCTCTGGTGGTGGTGAGATTGAAAGGGATTGACACATATGTGGTGGAGTTGATCAATCCTTTGAGCACAAAAAGTGGTGCCTTATTTAAAGCAATAGTATTACTCCTGCCAGGCTGGAATCCTTCCATTTCTGGAACACACCTGGTGCCATCCAAACTCCAAATTGCAACTGAGCAACTTTAAATGCTCCTTTGTGTCTGACAATTGTTTGTGTCTGCATCTTCCACTGGCAACTGCTGCTATGTTTGTGATAAGTCAAGTTTAGCAAATAACTTTCCTTTTGCCAAAGTGCTGAGAATCTGATTGACAGCAGGAATTTGATTTGGATGTTCCTGTAATGCCTTGTTGATTGTGCATGTATAGTCTGCACATATCCTCATGTCTCCATTTGGCTTTAGTACAGGCACTATTGGGGTGCCCCAAGTTGGGTGGGTTACTGGAATTAGCACTCATTGTTGTGTCAATTATCGATTTCGTCATCTATTTTTGGATGGAGAGCAAATGGTACAGGTCATGGCTTTATGCATATTGGGATAATGTTGGGATCCAGTAGGAATGATAATGGTGAGCCCTTAAATTTGCTAAGACCTCCTTCAAAAACATTGCTAAAGTCTTTGATGACAAGAGTCTGTTGTTGTGTAATTTACTCCAGTTAATTGAATTCCAAGGGCTCAAACCATTCTACCCCTAATAAGTTTGCTATGTGTCCTTCAGTAATAATGAGGTGTAGTTTTCCTCTGTCTTTTCCATAGTGGAAGCATTCACTCACAATATCCATATGCTTTTTATTGTAATTAACAAGTCTAATTTCACATGGTAAAATAGATGGGCAATTAGTGGGCTATAAATAATGCATGTAAAGATTCCACTGAAATTAAGGAGTATACACAGCCTATATCTACCTCCATTTTACCTCCATCTACTAGTATTACATCAGTGAATTTAGTTTTGTGCATTGGCTCATTTTCAACACTATTTATCATTTCAGAGACATAAATATCTGTTTCTACTTCCTTCTCAGTAGTGTCATTTTGGGTTTTTACTATATGTCTTGCATCCCCAGATGGAGTTGCTCTGGCTTGCCTCTGTAAGTGATCAACTTGCTGCAGACTCTCTGTATGTGGCCATGGCGCTTGCATTAGTGACACACGGCAGTTTGCAGACAAAAAAGTTGCATGACAAAATAAAAACACTGCAACAAAAAAATGGGCATTTACTTTAATGCATTTGGAGTGAAAACATTTGTTGCGTGTCAAAAAAATTAACAAACTTTACTTAGAATAAAACATGGCTGAATTGCCAACAAGTTGGAAGGAAGGAACATATAGAGAGGCAGATGCTAGGGGAACAATTACCAGCAGAACAGAATGACACTTATCAGTTTAAGATGTAAAAGTGTCATCTACTGAGCTTTCATTTAAGGGGTTATTTACTAAATCTCAAATTTATCTGTTTGGACTTTTTGGGGCAAAAACTGGAATTTTTCTTGGAAAACAAAATAGAGTTTTTCGAGATTTATTATACCCTGATGCTGCAAAAAGCCTGAATCTCCAGAAATCTCCTGTCTCAGACCTGTCAAGGTCCTGTATAAGTCAATGGGAGACGCACCAATCTCAATTTCAAATTAAAACTAAAAAAATTCAGGGTTTTCTGGCAAAAAAAATCTAGAGATTCAGGGACAAAGTCTGAAAAAATGTGAAGATTCAGGTTTTTGCTCCATTTTTTTTGGGTTTTTTTCCCTTTACCAATTAATTTGAGTTTTTTTATTAATAAACAAGGTCAAATTGGCCATTGGAGTTTGGTCGTAGTTTTTTTTTTTAAATAGGGTTTAGTAAATAAGCCCCTAAGAGTTTCCCATAAAATGTCAGCTTTTTTAACAAATGATCACTCACTAAGCCTGCTCAAGTCCTGCCCTACATTCCCATCACATTTGTACTGTGTATTTGGGCCTTTACACAGAAGTTATAAATCATGCTGCCCTATAACATAGAATTGCTGCTGGAATTGAAAGGGCAGATTCCTTTCATGAGAACCGGAAGGGGTTCATTTATGAAGCTTCAATTTTTTCTGATCTAGTTTTTTAGGGAGAAAAACTTGAATTTTTAGAGGTTCAAAAACACTGTAATATTTAGAGATTTATTATGCTGCAAAGTTTCTAAAAATCTTTATCTGAGAATACTCCAGCTAAAACCTGTCAAAGTCATGTAAAACTCAGTGGCAGATGTCCCTTTACAATTTAAAAATGTTTCTTGTTTCTTGGTCTTCAAATCAAAAGTTGCATGATTGACACGTGATTTTGTCACAACTTTTTCCCTCACTGACTTTTCGATCAGATTTTTTCATGAATTAAATGCATTAGTGGTTGGGAGTTAGGTCGAATTGGTTTTGATATAAATATGATAGAATAAAGGAGTTTTACTAAATAGTCTTCAAAAAGTCTAGTTGCCTTTGACTTATTTCTAGTAGATACTGTATTTCATGACCTGGATAAATGAGAAACCTCCTAAACAATGGTATCATGATTTTCATTGAGGCAGGTGTTAATCTGCCATGATTAAAGTGTGAAGTGTTTGAAAACATTGGGCTAAGTTTGTCAAAGCAGCACCTCCTTTCAAACCATCTGTCTTCTCTATTCAAAATGCGCACATTGCTATCCTTAAAGGGTTACTGTCATGGGAAAAAATTTTCAAAATGAATCAGTTAATAGTGCTGCTCCAGCAGAATTCTTCATTGAAATCCATTTCTCAAAAGAGCAAACAGTGTTTTTTATATTCAGTTTTGAAATCTGACATGGGGCTAGACATTTTGTCAATTTCCCAGCTGCCCCAAGTCATGTGACTTGTGCTCTGATAAACTTCAATCACTCTTTACTGCTGTACAGCAAGTTGGAGTGATATCATCCCCCTCCCTTTTTCCCCCCCAGCAGCCAAACAAAAGAACAATGGGAAGGTAACCAGATAGCAGCTCCCTAACCTGCCTACCTAAACTGCCTGGTAGATCTAAGAACAGAACTCAATAGTAAAAACCCATGTCCCACTGAGACACATTCAGATACATTGAGAAGGAAAAACAGCAGCCTGCCAGAAAGCATTTCTCTCCTGAAGTGCAGGCACATGTCACATGACTTGGGGCAGCTGGGAAATTGACAAAATGTCTAGCCCCATGTCAGATTTTAAAATTAAATATAAAAAAATCTGTTTGCTTTTTTGAGAAATTAATTTCAGCTCAGAATTCTGCTGGAACAGCACTATTAACTGATTAATTTTGAAAAAAATGTTTTTTCCCATGACAGTATCCCTTTAAAGGAGAGTCCCTTTTCCATGAGATGTAGATAGAGTTCTGAGTCTTGTCCTGAGGAGCCTTTCTATGTTGGGCCGTTCTCTTAAAGAGTGGTCATTTTATCTTCTCAATGTATAGATCCAAGAACATATCACTACACTAGACAGTGTAGAACACATTACTCTTCATGTGTTTTGGTGGTAGATCTTTAGGGTGCACCAAATTCTGTGATGTTCCTCCATTCTATTTTTGGTTTGGGCTTTTTTGCTTGGCTATCATTTTATTTTGATAAAGGCTCAGATTGGGTATCCACCAGTTTTCAGAGCTCTTTGCAGATGATTGTATTCTTCCTCTACTTCCTCTATCACTTTTGCCACAGTTTCAGCCCGATGGTGTGAAGTCCTTCTAACCCCCATTTTATGTTCCAGGGTGATGGGAATCAAACAGCAGATAATGGTTAGTGTGGATGGGTTTCTTGTATACATTAAAATCCAGTTCCCCCTGGTTCTGATATTTATTGTTTACTGAAAATGAACAGCAAGCCCAAGGTCTGTTGTTTTATGAATTAAAGGCTGTACTCTACTCTTTGCTTCTGTGGCAACATGGAAATATCTGGACCTAAACATATGCAAAAGCCAACAATTGTACAATCCATTTGACACCAGAAATCATATTTGAATTCCTCCACAGTATGTTAAAAAATAACCAATTCTAGCTTTTTAATAGATCTTCATTGTTTATTTTTTATCATTACTAATTAGGTGCCTTCTTCTTCTAACTCTTTCCATCTTTCAAATGGGGGTCGCTGACCCCAGTGCCAAAAAACTATTACTTTGTAAGCCTAAATTTGTATTGTTATTATTATGCTTTATTAGTTCAGATTATTTATTATTCAGATCCTTTGTAATTCATATACATACATATGTATAGCATTTTATATGGTATTTTATATTGATATAAATTGCAACACGTTTAACTTTTTTTTTTTGCGTTAGTAGCCATGGAATGAAACTGCCGAGACTTAGAGAACTTATAAAAATAATCCTGAGAAGCTTTTCAGTTAAGGATGCCACTAACATATTACTATTTAGTGTATTTATGTTGTTTCTATCAAAGTGCTTAAATTTGCATTTATCAACACTGCAAAGTGGCAGCTTCCTCCATGACACATTTGCACAATTTGCACAATCATCAGCAAACCAGTACTTTCTATGCCCTCCTGCAGATCATTAATAAAAAGTTAATAATTCTGTAGCCAAGTACAAATATTCCTTAATTTAACCATTAACCTTTTGTGTGGAACTGTATCAAATGCTTTAGCATAAGTCATATGTATATGACATTCACTGCCTTCCCAGAGGGAAAATTAAAGGAAATTAAATTAGTACTGTGATTTTCAGATTCGATTTATTACCCCATGTCAGAGGAGTGGCAACCATTGAGCCAAGCCCATTAAGTACCCTGGAATGATTAAGATCCACTCCTAGAACTTTGTTTACCTTTACATGATTTTCCTCCTGAGTGACCCATCTATCAATATAGAATACATTTAAATAGTAAGGGGCATATTTATCAAGGATCAAATTTCAAAGTAAAAAAACTTCAAAATTCGACCATCGAATTTGAGTACTTGGATAGTCTTAGTATGTTTTTTGATCGTAGTTCGAAGTAAAATCGTACGATCAACCGATTTAATCCTCCGAATCGAACGATTCAAAGAATTTTACAAAAAACTACTTAAAGGAGAAGGAAAGGTTAAAACTAAGTAAGCCTTATCAGAAAGGTCCATCTAAATATACCAGTAAACCCCCAAAGTAGTGCTGCTCTGAGTCCCCTGTCAAAAAAACACTTCTATTGTGTACTCATGGGCTTCTGTATCAGACTTCCTGTTTTCAGTTTAAACCTCATTGCCCTGGGCAAGAGCATGCTCAGTTTGCTCCTCTCCCCCCTCCCCCTCCCTTCTCTGCTGTAATCTGAGCCCAGAGCAAGGAGAGACTCAGGCAGGAAGTGATGTCACACCATGTTAATACTGCAGCTCCCATCCTAAACAAACAGAGAGTTTCTAGAGCTTTTTACTCAGGTATGGTAAAACATTCTACAGAATAAATATAGCATTCTAGCTTGCACTATTGCAGCTAAGCTTTTGGCAAGAAAATGCCTCCATAGCTTTCCTTCTTTAAACATCTCAAAACTTGCCCAAAAGCCTAGGATAGGTTCTAGGAGGTCCCCCATAGGCTAAACAGCAATTCAGCAGGTTTAAAGTGGCGAATATTCAAAGTTTTTCAATTCAAAGTCGAAGTCGAAGTTGGCCTATTCGATGATCAAAGTACCCAAAAATTACTTCGAAATTTGAAGTTTTTTTACTTTGAAAATTCACTTAGACCCTTGATAAATCTGCCCCTAGGAGACACATATTGACTATGGCGTGAGAACTTTAAGATGTTTGCCTTTGGGGGAATTTTTCTGTTCATGTTATTTGCACATATATTATTTGCTAGAATGATTTTCAGATTGAATGATTTTATTTCCCCAGACCTAGTGCTCAGAAATACAGATATCTTGTGGATTTTGCCTTCCGTGTAAAGGAAATGAATGGGAATCCAGACCGGTTACCCAACATAACTCTGGGATATCATATACAAGACTCTTGTGGAGACAAACGAAGAGCTCTGATGAGTCTTTTGCAGATATTATCTGGTACCAGGAGAATAGTTCCTAATTACTCGTGCAGGACAAAAGGGAGGCTAGCTGGCTTTATTGGGGATTTACTCTCAGAGACAACAGTATCCATTGCACATATTCTGACTGCACTTGGTTATTCTCAGGTGAGTCAGTTAAGCATTTCTTAAAATTCAGAATATTTATGATTAACCCTTTCCTTGTCAGCTGATTTGTCCTAAATGTGAAGATCTATTGTCAATCAGTTTTTAGGCATTCGCTCATTACATTTACTGGTGATGTAACAAACATTTTGAGTCAAATATTTAACAAATAATGTGAAATAATGAATAAAGTAGTTTTATTTTGTGTTTTTTTTAAAGAAGAATTAAATTTACTTACAAAAAGTTAACTGTTTGTAAAAGCCCTGATTCCGCTGAATCCAACAATACCAGATATGTATTGGTATCCCACTTTTTTTGTTCAGAATATACCCCAATAATAAAACTGCATTTTGTACATTTATACATTGAAACAAAACAGATAAGGGCATCTCTAGGTTAATGTGGCATAACTAATGATGGAAGTGAAATACCCTTATATATTAGGTATTTTTTTATAAACTGACTCGAGTATTTTAGCTGTGGTGTCATTTTTGCTCTAATATAGATCAGCATAAAACTGAAACCATAATTTTGGGGAATTTGTTTTTTTGAAACACCATCACTGTCACAAAGTCAGAAGTGAATTTGAGAAAATATGAAAAAAAAGTACCACATGTATGGGTATACAGATGAAGCCACTTGGATTTGTGAGTTAAATGCGTCATGACTCGGGGTAATTGAAGAAACTGTGTTATCTTAAGTCATCTTAACTCATTTAATGCATTTAACCTTTTCATTAGCATACCAAAGCTCCATTGTACACAATGGTGAATGCTTTAATTAGATGGGATGTTGTGACGCAGTTTTCTGTGTTAATTGAGATAAATGGGATATCTGTGTTTAGTTATTCTGTGTCAAACAGACAAACCAAAGTGGCTGCATCTGTAGCTAAAGACGTGGCCTTCAAACAACCCAAAAACAGAGGCAATACATCTTAGCAGCACCATCATTGCTTTAATACATGCAGAACTGTTGACACAATTCTCCATAGATTGCAGTTTGGCCTGAAATAAAGAAAAAAGTTGCAAAGTTAGATTTTGCCTCAAAATTACCATAAAGAATTAAAAAAAACACCTGCTAATCTGCAACTTCTCCCAAATAAAATGATACCCCAAATGATACCTCCAAACTCCCCTAAACAGGTGTGTGCTGCCCATTGGGCTTATATAGCTCTTTATATTTACTATTGATAGCCAAGTTATGTAATCTATACATTAGATAGGTATAAGAAGGGGTTGGATGGTGTTTAGCAAGTGAGGGAATACAGGGATAAGGGAAATAGCTCATAGTACAAGTTGATTCAGGGACTGGTCCCATTGCCATTTTGGAAAAAGGAAGGAATTTTTCCCCCTCTGAGGCAAATTGGAGAGGCTTCAGATGGGTTTTTTGCCTTCCTCTGGATCAACTGGCAAATAGGTAGATTTAAAAAAAAAAAAAACAAGATTAAACTTGATGGACGTGTGTCTTTTTTCAACCTTACTTACTATGTTACTATGTTACTATGTATTTTCTGTTTAGTTACTTCATTCAGAGCCAAGTCCTGTAGCTTTAACTTGCTAGATTTCACCCAACTCATGTCACTGGTTCAAGTGAGTCAGGTGATCACAGTGTGGGCAGCCATTATTTCCCTTCAGAGTGGCAGCCATTTCTACCTTGTTCAGCCTAGGGTGTGAAGATATTCTGTTTTTACCTCAAGGATTCATCTTTGGATTACAATTTCTTGCATAAATTCTACAATAATGGTTAAGGAATTAAAGTTCATCTAAGGCTGTGTTCTTGTGAGTAAGTTACTGTCAAATGTAAGTTCAATCCAATTTCTACCACACCCTACTGGATGCAAAATAAGGGGCAATATATAAGGGCCAATGATGGGCGAATTTTTCCCTTTTCGCTTCGCCAAAAAATTTTGCAAATTTCCTGTGAAATGCATGAAATGGTGAAAGAGTAGCAAAAAAAATTGTCAAACTCGAAAACTGACGCCTGCATCAATTTTGGATGTGTGTCCAAAAAGTCAATTGTGTCAATTTCGATGCCGGCGTTAAAGTAAATTTTGACGCTGGCGAATTTTTGCCAATGGTGCAACGTAGAAATGTGCCACTAATTTGTGCCAGGCGAGTTAATTGCTTATCACTAACAAGGACAATTTTAGCTGGAAAGTTTGGGGCTGCACACAGGGAGAATGGGAAACTAGGCAGTTGGTAGTCGTGGTCACAGGCCTGGGTCAAACACACCAGTAGCGCTGTACAGAATTGTGATTGAAGAGAGTAGTCAAAAACAGGACAGACAACAAGCTAGACAAAAGTCAGGGACAGGTGTCAGGGGTAGGTGTTACGAACTGGGGGCTATTTCACATTAACTATGGCCTTTTTTGATTGGTCATTTCCATTCCATTATATAAATATATTTTTTTATTATTAAAGGTTGTGCTTGTTTAGTACAAACCCTCCCTAGTGGTCCCAGGAAAGTATTCCTTTTAAGTGGAAAACATCTCTGCCTGTTCTAGTTTTTTACCTACAGTTCAACTTCTCCTGAAAGACATCATCAGTGTTTGACAAAAAATGTAAAAATTGGATAAGCATCTTTTAGTTAGTGTAAAGCCCCACTTTCAGAAAGATACCAGCCTACAATGAACACATGTTGTCCATCACTTCTCCTGCTTCTGGAGGAAACAGCTTCGGAAGATAAAACAACAATCTTTTGGCAATTAGCAGTCATAGTGAATTGTATATCCTTATGTTCCCAACTCATTGCATAATTGAAGAAGGACAAGCATACCAAGTGCCTCTGCCATAGGAAGAACATTCTGACTTGCTCCACAACCTCTTGTGAAAGGTCACAAGAACCACTGGAATTGTTATTGTCCATATACATATAATATATACTGTATATAATATATGTAAAAGTCTCTGAGACAAAGATCTCAAAATAACCGATGATTTATTTATGAAACTAATTCACAAAACTTCCTTGTTGCAAAACTGAAAAGTTGAGTTTATTAGGTCAGATAAACAGGCAATGTTTTAAGCTTAATCTTTCTTAAGCCTGACTCAATAACACAAAACATTATCTAAAAGGAGAACTTCAGGTGAGATCCTACAAGTCTCAGCCATTTATAGATGACAACGTATCTAATCTTATCAGAGATGACACAGACTATATAACTTTCTGTGTGTTCTTGTGGTTACAGCTGTGCAAACAGCAAAGGACATATAGGGGATAACTAGTCATGTCAGGCCAATCTGGTTTTGTTGTCTTTATAGGGGACACCAGAGGATTTCACGTGTCTCTTTATTCAGAACTTATCTGTCAGTCTGTCAGTAAGTGTCTCTATAAAGAGGAGAATAACCAATAAGCTCCATAGAACTTTCTGTAGCTCAAGTGCATGTTAGACCTATATTGTTACATTTACCTAATTAATGTACAATTAATACTAAAAAGAATACTAATCCAAATAACCCAACTGATCACTGATCACACAGAGACTACATGTATCACTGTTAACAAAACAAAATTGTGAAAAATATGAAAATGTGAAGAATTTAAGTTCTATAAAAACTGACATTGCATTTGTTTATAAATACAAGACATGAATGTTGTGTGTGTTCCATTAGTGCAGATCTAGTAGGTAAAGTCTAACAAAAGGCCTTGAAACAGGGAACAGGTTAAGGAGCTGAGATGTGAGCAGGAGGCTGAGGTTAAATACAAAAACAGGTTAAGGTTATTATGCACCTGATTATTTTGGTAAATCCTGAGACAATTGGGTCCCCAGAGGGATCTGACCTCTTTTTACGCTTATTATCAAGGTGGGCATCAGACATCAAAAAACTGTATAGGTGGCTAGCTGCTTAAAGCCAGGCCAGAAAATAAAGGCTCTGTGAACTGTGAGTTAAATATTTATCATTTATATGTGCTTACACTTTACATATATAATGTCTCATTTCATCAATATTAAAGAACCAACCTTTCACTGGGCTTAAGAGGGCTTGTTTTTGGTCACCCCAAAATAGATGCAGTTGTTGCTCAAATTGATACCATTCATTAAAATATCTGTAACTTCAGTGTTATCATAGTGGGCTGGTAAAAAGGTAAAATATATCTTGTTTTATTGCTGTAAATAGTTGGCATTGTGGTAGTTCAGGTAGCAGGTGGTGCCAACCCTAAGGTTGGTCTGTAGGGGAACTCCCCGGCAGGAACCTATATAAGGCAGTGCCATGCTGAGTCACTTCTACTTTGGCCTAAGAACATCAAGCAGGCAGGACTGAAGACCGTTGTGGCCAGACCAGGTGGAAGGCTGTTCCTTCAGGACTCTAGGAGTGAGAGAAAGAGAGGCTAGTGGGCAAAGATAGTCTGTTGTCTTGACAAGGAGCAAGTTTTTGGGTAGAGTTCCTGTGAGATTGTGCGCCAGATAGGAAGAGAGCATGTAGGGACTATGTTAGTGGTAGCCTAGTGGGACCATTGGGAGAGGAGGCCCCTTTGAAGTGACTAAGAAATATAGAGAATCTTTCGAAAAGTCTTTTTTGTGTAACAATTTTCCTTGAGTCAATAACCTATAGGTTCCATGCAGGATGCTGCCACTTTGCACAGTGATTTGTCTAAATTGGAAAACTGGGCAGCAAACTGGAAAATGAGGTTCAATGTTGATAAATGCAGGTTATGCACTTTGGCAAAAATAATATAAATGCAAGTTATACACTAAATGGCAGTGTGTTGGGAGTTTCCTTAAATGAGAAGGATCTTGGGGTCTTTGTAGATAACAAATTGTCTAATTCTGGGCAGTGTCATTCTGTGGCTACTAAAGCAAATAAAGTTCTTGCATAAAAAAGGGCATTAACTCAAGGGATGAAAACATAATTATGCCTCTTTATAGGAGAAGGAAAGCTACAGAGGCATTTTATAGCAAATAAATTAGCTGCAATAGTGCAAGCTAGAATGCTATATTTATTCTGTAGACTGTTTTACCATACCTGAGTAAAAAGCTCTAGAAACTCTGTTTGTTTAGAATAGGAGCTGCAGTATTAATGTGGTGTGACATCACTTCCTGCCTGAGTCTTTCCCTGCTCTGGGCTCAGATTACAGTAGAGAAGGGGGGGGAGCAGACTGAGCATGCTCTTGCCCAGGGCAATGAGGTTTAAGCTGAAGGCAGGAAGTCTGATACAGAAGCCCATGTGTACACAATAGAAGGAAAGAAATGTGGTGTTTCTTTTGACAGAGGACTCAGAACAGCACTACTTTGGGGGTTTACTAGTATATTTAGATGGACCTTTCTGATAAGGTTTACTTAGTTTTAACCTTTCCTTCTCCTTTAAAGGTCCCTGGTGAGGCCTCATCTGGAGTAAGAGAATCACGTACCAGAGGCCTCCCCTTCAGACTAGAAGAAAAGAAGTTTCATTTAAAGGAACAGAGTAGGGGGTTCATCACAGTGAGGACAGTGAGGTTGGGGAATGCACTGCCGGGTGATGATTCAGTTAATGACTATAAGAGGGACTTGGATGATTTCTTGGACAGACATAATATCAAAGGCTATTGTGTTACTAAACTCTATAGTTAGTATAGATATGGGTATATATCATTTATGTGACAGTAGGGAGGGGTGTGTGTATGGGGCTGGGTTTTATTTGGAGGGGTTGGACTTGATGGACTTTGCTTTTTTTTCAACCCAATTTCACTATGTAACTAACTATGTAACTATGTAACCAGAGCTCCAGTCTGTAACCTGACTCACTGCAATAAAGTGTGCCTTGGTTCATCACAACCTTGTGAAGATGTCTGCTTTTTACAGTAAAGGCCTTCCTACTGCCTCTTACAGTATTAGGTGCCCACCAGCCACACACTACAAAAAACAACATACTTGCACCTAAAATATTACACTCATGGCATTTTGATGCTGAGCACCGACAATGGTGAAATTTCCTGCAGAACTGCATCCAGTTTGTCATAACACACAATGTGCAATTGCATTTGTTATAGATATCCAAGTGTGTCATATGCTCCTTACCCTCATACCCCCAATTACGCTGGAATTATTGGTAAAAACATTGAAAATTGCATCCAGAATTGCACCCAGACTCATAAAAGAGGAATAAGGTGAGTTATAGAGTCTGTCCCTGTTTAACCTGTTCCTTATTTACAGATCAGTTATGGAGCCACAGAACCAGCACTCAGTGATAGAGCCACCTTCCCTTACTTCTTCCGGACACTACAAAGTGATGAAGAGGAAATTATTGCTTTAAGCAAATTACTGAAATTCTTTGGCTGGAACTGGGTTGGAATTGTTTATGTGAATAATGACAGTGGAGAAAGAGATTCTCAACTGCTGATCAAATATCTTTCAATGGAAGGAATCTGTACTGAGTTTGTCATGAAACTCAGTTTGACTGTGGAGGTTAAGAAATTTATTATGAAAACCATAACCAGGGTAGTTATTATCTGTGGAGATCCCAATTTTGAATATCATATGTATTCATTTAATTTACCCGACATAATTAAACAAAAGACCTGTATTTTTTTATCTAAATGGTTAAATCATCATGTGTCATTGAACTTGGCCTCATTACTTAATGGCACAGTATTATTCATACAGAATAGATTAGATGATCAATACGATGCCAAATTCAGAGAATTCTCAGACAGTTTCCATCCATCAAAATACCCACAGGATGATTTGCTTCAACATATGTGGCTCTTCCATCATGAATGTTGTGTAAAAGATGATGACAAAAATTTTTTATATTTTTTTTGGGGGAGTACATGGAGCAATTGCACTGGGGAGGAAAAACTTACAGATATTCCTGAATATCTCAATTCTTATCACTCTGCCAATGTGATACAAGCAGTGGATATAATGGCTATGGCACTAGAGGATATGCACAACTCCCATATCAAGCAAACACATGGGGAGCACAGATGGAGGGATAATTATTACTACCAGGTAAATTGTTTGGTTTATAGGTGCATGTTACTGAAAATTCACAGAAACATTTCTGTACAATGACAATGTGGTATTATAAGTTGTGTTGTATTATTAGGGAGCAGGATGTATTTGACTATGGGGTGAAGGGTACAATCACCTACTGAATTTGAGCCATTTTGCTTCCCCAAAAATTTGCCAAAAGGGAAAAATGTCACAAAAAACACTGATGTCAATGGGCGTCAAACAATAGTATGTATGTGATTTTCCTGCATCCAATGATATACTGTTCCTAAATGTTGATATTTATTGTATTCTATAACAGGATTAAAAAGAAATATCAACATACATGAACAGTGTGGGGCAGATTTACTAAATTGCGAAGTGACTAACACTGGTCACAATTTGCCAGCGTTAAAATTCAGTGAACTGAGCAATAATCCAATAATCTATAATCTGAAAATGACCAAAAGAATATCTCCACAGCCGCACAGGCACATTAATAAAAAAACTATATACAAAAGTAGGGATGCACCGAATCCACTTTTTTGGATTCGGCCGAACCCCCGAATCCTTCGTGAAAGATTCGGCCGAATACCGAACCGAATCCGAACCCTAATTTGCATATGCAAATTAGGGGCGGGAAGGGGAAAACATTTTTTACTTCCTTGTTCTCTGACAAAAAGTCACGCAATTTCCCTCCCCGCTCCTAATTTGCATATGCAAATTAGGATTCGGATTTGGTTCGGCCGGGTAGAAGGATTCGGCCGAATCCGAATCCTGCTGAAAAAGGCCGAATCCTGGCCGAATCCCGAACCGAATCCTGGATTCGGTGCATCCCTATACAAAAGGCATTTATGCTCTTTGAATCAGCTGGGAAATGATCAAATATTTGGATCAATATGTATATAAATAAAAAGGCAATGTCTATTAACCACCGTGCCAAAAAAATCACAGTACATATAAAAACACTTAAAAACTAAACTGTTATGTAAAAGAAGGGCCCCTCCTATATTAATTATAACACTCTATAAACCTTCATTACCATAATACGAATGTTTACATGTACTATGATGCAGTGATTGAATGAAAGATCATAAGGTGAGCAATAATAATGTCAGAATCCCAAAGTATGTGTCTGTAAATCCAAACTGCAGGTAGAATCCAAGGCTGCTGGGTTATACAGATAACCTATGAATTACAAAGTCCTGAGAGTTCCTGGATATATTAACTCCCTGTAGTTATCTGGTTTCCTAACAGAGAGAAAGTCCGCTATACCGAGTTGGAATAGACAGGATTTGTGAGGCTACTGTAAAGTACTTGTAAAGATAACACTGGATTTTGGAGGTAATTAGTGGAGAAAAGACAATAACCACAGCATGCTGTATTGATTAAGCAGTTAGTCTGCCATGTGTTAATTAGTGGACGCGGCAGCTGTTGTTCATTGTATCCGAATATCAAAATATAACATGAGTTGTATCCCTCTATGAATGAGTCAAGTTTAACAACAATATATGTGGCATCTTCTTGAGATTTAATTTACATGATACTTAGCTGCATCGCCGTTCCACTTAAGACTCCATATCAAGGTGTTGAAGTCATGCTGTCCAATACATAATGGTACTCCATCAAACCTCACTACTGTGTGCAATCACTGTCGCTGTGTTCATCCTAAATCCATTAGAAGTGCCCCCCCCCCTTACACACAGCAAATAGCCTCGACAGCTGTTTCACAACACAACGTAGCTTTGTCAAGAGAACTCCAAAGCTGGATCTGACAAGATTTACGGGGGTAACCCTATGATCCAATATAGTGTGTCTTTGAACTCCAAAAGAAACACATTCCTTGTTGAGTCCTACATAGTGATATAGACAGCTAGTCCTTTATCACAAGTAACAGCATCCTCAATATATAAAGTTTCAACTAAAGGTTAGCGGTTGGCACATATATCAAACAATTATAACCAATTCTATCATATTATATCTCAAAATTTAAACAAACAATAAATAAGAAAGAAAAAAGGATGATATATAGATACTGTGCATACCATATGTTATAGTCCCTAATACAAGAAAGCCTGAAAGTTCAAATGCCCATTCAGTCCCAAATCTGTTTTATAGGTATTTAATCTGAATATCCAGGATGTCTCCATTTCGAGCAATCGTTTATCACGATTCCCACCCCTTAATTCTCCATGTAGACAGTCAATTCCTTGGAAAAAAGATCCCTTATAATTGCCATCATGGGAGCAATAAATGTGTTAAGCTATACTCAACATTAGATTACAATTTCAAATGCCCAGACTATGTTTATATATTCTATGTTTAAGTGGACTAATTTTCTTTCCAACATATAGGCGGCCACAGTGCAGGTAAAAAGATATATCATGTGAGTGGTAGAACAACAGACATTATGTTTCATTCTAAAACATTGATTGCCATTGCTAAATTCATGAGATTGTTTGATAAAGCTACATTGTTCACAATTCCCACATTTATAGCTACCGGGAGTACTGCAGCGTGTTTCCACTCTTTCTCCTAAAGTGACTCTGAGTGAGTATATCTCCAATGCTTCGATTTTTCTATAAGTGAAAGTGGGGCAGTGATCTACAATTTGGTTTACCAGTGGGTCTTTAGATAAGAGATTCCAATGTTTTTTGATTATGTTTTTAATGTGATTATCATCAGTATTAAAGGTCATAATAAACCTATCATGATCCTTATTTCTCTCCTTAGATTTGCGAATGGAAGTTCTGCTGGGATTATATAAGAGAGAATCCCTACTCTGTGATAAGATGTAGGGTCGAGATCTGTAACCACATGCCCTGAATCTCCTGTACAGATCATATGCCTCTCTTTTACAACTTTCTTCAGTAGAAAAAATTCATCTTAGTCTTAAATACTGTCCTTTCAGGAGGATGCATAGATTGGGCATGGAGAAAACTATTGTTTGCAGTTTCTTTGCGGAATATAGTTGTAGAGAGGCAACGCTGGTCAACTTTGCTAATTAGGATGTTTAAAAATTCCAAATGTTGCCGATGATAATTCATTGTGAATGTCAAGTTGAATTTATTGCTTATCAACCTGGAAACAAATTCTGAACAAAACAGTTGTTCAGAACTCGATATTAGCATAATATCGTCGATGTGCCACTTGAGAATGTGGCACAGATACATCTCATATTCCTCAGTAGAAAAGATTTATCTCTCATATTTGCCCAGAAATAAACTGGCATAGCTGGGAGCACATTTTGCTCCCATTGCCATGCTCTGGCATTGTAAGTAATACATTCTGTCAAATAGAAATATGTTGTGATGTAGATGAAATCCAAAGACTATAAAATGAATTCATATTGTTCCGAGATGGGGGACTTTGTTCTCTGAAAAATGGACCTCATACATTCTAGGCCCTGTGTATGTGGTATACGCATTCATAAGCCTTCTACATCTAGCCCCACTAGGATACACTCTGAGTCTGGAACCAAACCATTTATCACCTTCAACAAATGAGTGGTATCCAAAATGAATGAGTCCAACTGACTAACAAACGGTTGTAAAACTGCATCAATAAGTTCACAAATTGGTTCTGTGAGGGACCCACACCCGGAGACTATGGGTCTACCGGGGGGGAGGGGGTCCTGCATGGATTTGTGGATCTTAGGTAAAGCATAAAATGTGGGAACTCTGGGGTGTTCCACTTTCAGATATGTACATGTATTGGTATCAATGATGCCCTCCTGATATGCACCATCAATCATTGTGAACAACTGTTCCTTGAATCTTTGTAGAGGCGGTATCAGCATTGCTTGATACCACTTTTTATAATGTAAGATTATTTTTACACATATCGACATATTTGTTTGAATCCATGATTACTATATTGAATCCCTTGTCTGAAGGTTTTATTATGATATTAGCATTTTCTCTTAGATTTGTTAGCTCATTAAATGCATCCCTGATTAGATTAAATTGAAAAGTTTTGTTTGGAATGGAAATAATGTCCTCTGTCACTCTTCACACAAAAAGTTCAATTGAGCTGTTTTCAGTTATATTGGGATACCTTTGTGATTTATTTTTAAAAGATTGCATTAAAATTCTCATACCATAAATCATGAGCATCCTGAATGTTAAGATCCCATTGGTCACCCCTGGGATCATCCCAGAGTTCCAAGTGGATATTTAACGTTTTGAAATCCTGCTTATTAAATAGGGAGGTCAAAATTTTCTCTATCATTTTTCTTCATTCAATACAATTGTAAAAGTAATTTTTGCACAAATAAATGTAAATCATTAATTATAGAGAATTGATCCACCCCTTTGGAAGGTACAAAAGAGAGGCCTCTATTGAGTACACTCCTCAAGTCCTCAGTGCATGTCAATGTGGATAAATTAATAATCTTTAGATCATTCGAGTTATTGTGTGTGTCTAGCAATTGTGAGTTTGTTTGTGAAGTGCCCCTAAAAAATTGGTGTCCCCTTATGTAGTAGCTTCATTGCCAAAACTAAACAAAAATGGAGCCTTGCTGGTCTCTTCCCCCTTATGTGTGACCAAAGTGACTATTTTTTGTATCCCTGTGTTCTTTTACATAACAGCATTATTTCGTTTTTAAGTGTTTTTATATGTACTGTGATTTATTGGCACGGTGGTTAATAAACATTGCCTTTTTATTTATATACATATTGATCCAAATATTTGATCATTACCCAGCGGGTTCAAAGAGCATAAATCCCTTTTGTATATAGTAATTTGCCAGCATTGCCACTTTCAGGCACTTAGACAATTTACTAATGGGTGCAGGCATAACTTTGCTAGCGAAAGAGACAGACGCTGGCGCTCATTTGCACACTATCGCCAGGCTCTGGTGAATGGACGTTACTCCGCAAATTCACTAAGATGTGGATTTTACTGAACGTTACCTCTTTTGCCAGACTTGCCTTCACCAGATCAGACCAGGGGAAGTGCATTGATCTTCCTCAATCTTCTGTTAGTTACATCATATTTTTAGTGGAAAAGGTTCCAAAAAGCCCCTTTTCCTTTTTTCAGAGTGATAGCCTGCATAAGTTCTTAATTTTTTTGGGGTAACTGGGTTCCCCCATACTTCTAACATATGGAACATAAACTATACACTGGACTCATGTGTAGGGCATTATAACAACTCTATTTTCTTTATTAAGGTTCCCTAAATTTCCTGCTGTATGCAAATTAGCTTGAGCAAAGACCTCTAATGAAGTTTCGCTAGGCATAATTGAATGCTAGTGCATCTTTGCTTTGATTGCCGAAGTAATGCTAGCAAGAATTCACAAGCGTTTGGAGTCCTGGATGCAACTTTGCATTTTTATAAATTAGAATTGTCTGAGTGAATTGTAGTGATGGGTGCGAAGCCATAACTGGTGAATTTTCACAGGTTAATAAATTTCCCTCTAAATCTTTGGATGCAGGGACTTCCAGAGGAAAAATCATCATCCAGTTGTTGTGGAGCTCTAAAACTACATATAGATAGAGTTTATTATCGTTGTTCTGTGGTTCTTCCCAAAAGCAAGAGCTAGTGGGTGCACAGGGTTTGTACCAATTCTCTTTGTGGGATGGAAGCTGATGTCAACATTGCCATATTGTGAGTTTGTCAGACTAACAAGAAGTGGGATCCACTGGAGTAAAGGAGGAGAAGCCTTAAAGCCCTCCATGAGTATACCCTCAAATAGTCAGTATATTCCACTTATAAGTGTCACAATCGCCGCCCGGAGCAGTTCCAGGAGCTCCGGGCAGCGTGTCCTCCCGTGCCGCCGTCGCTCCCAAAATGGCGCTGGCGCGATGACGTCAGCGCGCCGACGTTGGCGCAAGGAGGCCAGTGACATCACTATGGCACCAAATTCAAATATAAAAACGCTACCAAGATGCCAGAATGGCGCCCAAGTATAGGAAACATTTCCTGAGTGTATCCTGGGTTCCCTGTGAGCTGCTATTGCTGAAATCTTGTTCCTGATTATTATCCTGACCCTTTTGCCTGGACTTTGGACTTTGCTGTTATCTGCCTGCCTGTGAACTCTTGCCTGGATTCTGACTACTCCTTTGACTAACCCTTTGGACACCGCGACCTTGCTCCCTCAAGAGGGCTTCCTCCTCAATCCTGACTACCTCCCTGACATTATACTTGGGCCATGGATCCTACTGAGGAAGCTACGCCTGATGTCGGACGAGCGCTCCGCAGACTGGCATCCCGCATGGAGGAATATGAAGCCCAGCAGTACCGCATAGGGCAGGCACTCAATACCCTTCTCTCTCGAGTGCCTCCAGCGCCTCCTGCTTCCCAAGCTGCTGTAAATCCTCCCATGGCGGTCGTCTCGTCTATCACAGGTTTCTCGTCTGGTGAGCCTTGTATTCCGCCTCCTCCTCGCTTCAGTGGGGACCCACAGGCCTGCAGAGGTTTCGCTACACAGTGCCAGATCCAGTTCGAGTTTCAACCCTCGCACTTCCCCAATGAACGTTCCAAGGTGGGCTATGTGATGTCTCGTTTGGTGAGCAACCTGCTTGAGTGGGCAAAATCTCTTTGGGAGAAGAATTCTCCACTGACTTTTGATGCCAAGGCTTTTCTTCAAGCATTTTGTACTGTGTTTGATGCCCCGGGTCGGGTCACTAATTCCCCTTCTCGTCTTCTGCAACTCCGGCAGGGAAACCGCAGTGTCAGTGACTATGCTATTGACTTTAAAACTTTGATGGCTGAGACTTCCTGGAATGACGATGCCTATAAGGCCGTATTCTATCAAGGTCTGTCTATTCGCATTAAAGATGATCTTGTCTCCAGGGAGTTCCCTGACCTGCTGGAAGATTTGATTGCACTATCTTTTGAAATCTTTTACAACGCTCCTTCTTTACTTGATGCTCTCTGAGATGAGTGTCCACCTTAATTAAGGTGGACACTCGTCTCAGAGAGCATCAAGTAAAGAAGGAGCGTTGTAAAAGATTTCAACCCTTGTTGGCACCCCGCTTCCAAAGACCTCTCTTGCATACTCCAGCTACTCAAGCTTCTACTTCTCCTCCGGAGGAACCGATGCAAGTTGGAAGGGCTCGTCTCTCTGAACAAGAAAGGCTCCGTAGACGGATGGCTGGCCTATGTCTGTATTGTGGCGGACAGTCTCATTTTGCGAACTCTTGTCCGGTGAAGCCCACGAGTTCTGTTCCCCGAGGTATATCTAGGGTAACTCATGTAGGGGGCACTACTCCGAAGTCTCAAGAGAACACTCACAGGTTTCTCCTTCCTTTACAGATTCTTCTAGCCACTAAGACCATTGTCGGCTCAGCTTTCATTGACTCTGGAGCTGCTGGGAACTTCATGGACGCTCTTTTTGCCAAATACATGGAAGTTCCCTTATTCCCATTGTCTACTCCTCTTCGTGTCACTGCCATTGACAACAGACCCCTGGAGGCTGAATTTATCTCTATGACGACTGGGGAATTGCCTGTGCAGGTTGGGACGCTGCATAAAGAAAGACTATCGTTCCTAATTATTTCCTGCCCGTCCGTTCCAGTTGTTTTGGGTCTCCCTTGGCTGCGCCTGCATAATCCCACCATTGATTGGTCCGCAGGACAGATTTCCCATTGGAGCCCATTTTGCCAGCAGCACTGTCTTCCTGCTGAACCCCTCCAGAGGGTGAATATCTCTATGTCTGATCTGAAGACTCTACCCTCCTTTTACAGGGAATTCTCTGATGTATTCTGTAAGAAGTCTGCAGAATTCCTTCCTCCACATCAACAATACGATTGTCCTGTCGATCTTCTGCCTGGAATCATGCCCCCTAGAGGTCGTACTTATCCTCTCTCTCCAGCAGAGACCACTGCCATGAAGCAATATATCCAAGAGAATCTCCAGCTGGGGTTTATTCGCTCTTCTACTTCTCCCGCCGGGGCTGGATTCTTCTTCGTGGAGAAGAAGGATGGAGGCCTACGTCCTTGTATTGACTACCGGGGTCTTAATAAAATCCCGTTAAGAACCGGTATCTCTTGCCTCTGATTGCTGAACTCTTTGACCAACTGAAGGGGGCTAAAATTATCACTAAGTTGGATCTCCGTGGGGCGTATAACCTTATCCGCATCCGGGATGGTGACGAATGGAAGACAGCATTCAACACTCATGATGGGCACTATGAGTACCTCGTAATGCCCTTTGGTCTCTGCAATGCCCCCGCTGTCTTTCAAGAATTTGTGAACGGCATTTTCCGGGATCTCTTATGAAAGTTTGTGGTCGTGTACCTAGATGACATCCTGATTTTCTCCAAGGACCTTGCAAGCCATCGCTCCCAGGTGAAGGAAGTACTCTCTCGTTTGAGGAAGAACTCTCTCTTTGCCAAACTGGAGAAATGTGTGTTTGAAGTGTCAAAGATTCCTTTTCTGGGCTATATCATCTCCCCAGAGGGTTTTGAGATGGATCCTGTGAAAGTGTCTGCAATCCAAGAGTGGCCCCTACCGCTGAGCACTAAGGCAATCCAGAGATTCATTGGTTTTGCCAATTACTATTGGCAATTCATTAAGGGATTCTCTTCTCGTATTGCTCCTATCCTAGCCCTCACCCGAAAAGGGGGTAAACCCAGCTCATGGTCCCTGCCTGCTATACAAGCTTTTCAATCCTTGAAGGATGCCTTCACTTCTGCTTCGGTTCTCCGCCATCCTGATCCGGAGTTACCTTTCTTCATCGAGGTAGATGCTTCTGAAGTTGGAGCTGGAGCTATCCTGTCCCAAAGACATCCCTCTGATGGAAAGCTGCACCCATGTGCGTATTTCTCTAATAAGTTCTCTCCTGCAGAACAAAATTATGATGTAGGAAATCGAGAACTCCTGGCGGTTAAGCTTGCCTTAGAAGAGTGGCGTCACCTCCTTGAAGGTTCCTTGATCCCAGTCACGATCTACACAGATCATAAGAATCTTGAGTTTATTCAATCTCTCAAGAGGCTGAATCCCAGACAAGCAAGGTGGGCTCTCTTCTTCTCTCGATTTAACTTTATCTTGACTTTTCGCCCTGGCTCCAAGAATCAGAAAGCCGATGCTCTGTCTTGAAGTTTCACTCCGGTGGATCGTACTCCTGAAAGACAAGGGCCAATTATTCCTCCTGTCAAGATCATCGCTTCCTTGTACCCTCAATTCGCTGATCAAATTCTGGCTGGTCAATCTTCTGCCCCTCCTGATACCCCCATTGGGATGGTGTTTGTTCCCTCCGAGCTATGTCTGCCCATTCTTCAACAGACCCACTGTTCCAAGCAAGCAGGACATCCTGGTCCTGAAAAGACTCTTGAACTCCTTCGACATTTAGTCTGGTGGCCGACTATCCGAAAGGATGTCAAAGACTTTGTTGCTGCTTGTACCATTTGTGCCACATCCAAGCCTAGCCATTCCCACCCCAGTGGGTTATTGCAACCTTTGCCTATTCCCTCTCGTCCATGGACTCATTTAGCAATGGACTTCATCGTTGAGCTTCCTCCCTCTTGTGGGAACACGGTGATCTGGGTTGTGATTGACCGCTTTAGCAAGATGGCCCATTTCATTCCCCTGAGGAAGCTTCCCTCTGCTGTGGAGTTGTCTCAGCTCTTCATCCAGTATGTTTTCCGCTTGCATGGTTTTCCTGTGGAAGTTGTCTCCGACAGAGGTTCTCAGTTTACAGACAAATGGAGCAGCTGAACGAGTAAACCAAGCTTTGGAACAGTTCTTGAGGAACTACGTCTCCCTTTGACAAGATGACTGGTCTGATCTCCTCCCATGGGCGGAATTTGCTCATAACAATGCATGCCACGCTTCCACTGGAAGGTCTCCATTCATGTCGGTGTATGGTCAGCATCCTCAAGCCTTCCCCCAGGACTTTTCTATTTGGGCTGCAACCAAGTCAAACTTGGAGAAGAGCGCTCTGGTTCACAAGACGTTTGCAGATAGTAGACGTAGACCCTCTCCTCCCTACAAGGTTGGTGATAAAGTCTGGTTGTCTTCCAGGAACATTCGGTTGAAGGTGCCATCTCCTAAGTTGGGTCCGAAGTTTGTGGGTCCATTCTCCATCTCAGAGGTGATCAATCCTGTGGCTGTCAGACTTCAGCTTCCCCCTGAGATACGAATTCCCAATGTGTTTCATGTCTCTTTGGTGAAACCCGCTACCTCCAAACACTTTTCTATGAACCAGTCTCCCCCTCCTACTATCTCTGTGGATGGTCAACAAGAATATGAGGTGGAAAAGATCCTTGACTCCAGAATCTCCAGGGGCTCTCTTCAGTACCTCATCAAGTGGAAGGGCTTTGGCCCTAAAGAATGCTCCTGGGAAGGACACTCTGATGTTTATGCTCCTCGTCTTGTGAGGGATTTCCACTACAAATTTCCCCACAAGCCAAGTCCTGGAGGTCCAGAGGCCCCCTGTGAGGTGGGGTACTGTCACGATCGGCACCCGGAGCAGTTCCAGGAGCTCCGGGCGGCGTTTCCTCCCCTGCCAGCGTCGCTCCCAAAATGCCAGCGCCCATGGCCGCCACATGGGAAGCGGCGCTGGTGCGATGACGTCAGCGCGCCGACATCGGCGCAAGCACGCCAATGACGTCACTATGGGAAGTCTTTAAAATGCTGCTTAATAAATATACTTGTCAGTATATTCCACTTGTAAGAAAGGAACGTCGTTGCAAAGCAAAACCTTTTTGGTTCAATAGAAGCGTTGGTGTTGAGGTGGGTAAGAAAAAACGTGCTTTTAAGGCTTTCAAGTTAGCTGGTACAGCCGAAACATTTATAAGGTACAAGGAGGCCAATAAATCATGCAAGGAAGCTAAAAGGCAAGCTAAAATTGCTATAGAAAAGGATATTGCAGCTAGCAGTAAAAAAAATCCAAAATTATTTTTTAAATATGTTAATAGTAAAAAAATTAAGCAGGAAGGGGTGGGACCCTTACTATCAGAGGGGGGTCAGCTGGTTGATGAAAACAAAATAAAAGCGCAGATTCTGAACTCATATTTTTCATCTGTCTACACAAATGAGGAACCAGTAAGTGAAGGTTTCCTTCTTAACAGTCCCAATTCTAGTAATACAATTAATGATGCATGGAGAAATTCAAAAGAGACTAGAACATGTTAAGATTAACAAAGGTTCAGGGCCAGATGGTATTCATCCTAGGGTAATTAGTGATCTTAGCTCTGTGATTGCCAAACCTCTTTACTTAATTTTTCAGGATTCATTGAGATCTGGCATAGTGCAGAGAGACTGGCGAATTGCTAATGTGGTGCCTCTATTCAAAAAAGGATCCCGTTCTCAGCCTCAAAACTATAGGCCAGTTAGTCTGACGTCAGTGGTAGGAAAGCTTTTCGAAGGGTTAATAAAGGATAAGATACTGGACTTCATAGCAAATCATAATACTATGAGTTTGTCCCAGCATGGTTTTATGCGTAATAGATCTTGCCAGACTAACTTAATTTCTTTTTATGAGAATGTAAGTAGAGACCTCGATTCTGGGATGGCAGTGGATGTGATTTACTTAGACTTTGCTAAAGCATTTGATACAGTGCCACACAAAAGGTTACTGGTTAAATGAAGGAATGTTGGCCTGGAACATAGTATTTGTACCTGAATAGAGAACTGGCTAAAAGATAGACTACAAAGAGTGGTGGTAAATGGAACATTTTCTAATTGGACCAGTGTTGTTAGTGGAGTACCACAGGGCTCTGTACTAGGTCCCTTGCTTTTCAACTTGTTTATTAATGACCTGGAGGTGGCCATTGAAAGTACTGTTTCTATTTTTGCAGATGTTACTAAATTGTGCAGAACTATAGGTTCCATGCAGGATGCTGCCACTTTGCACAGTGATTTGTCTAAATTGGAAAACTGGGCAGAAAACTGGAAAATGAGCTTCAATGTTGATAAATGCAGGTTATGCACTTTGGCAAAAATAATATAAATGCAAGTTATACACTAAATGGCAGTGTGTTGGGAGTTTCCTTAAATGAGAAGGATCTTGTTTTTTTTTTTTAGAAAACAAATTGTCTAATTCTGGGCAGTGTCATTCTGTGGCTACTAAAGCAAATAAAGTTCTTGTATAAAAAAGGGCATTAACTCAAGGGATGAAACATAATTGTGTCTCTTTATAGGTCCCTGGTGAGGCCTCATCTGGAGTATGGGGGCAGTTTTGGACTCCAGTCCTTAAGAGGGATATAAATGAGCTGGAGAGAGTGCAGAGACTAAGTGCAACTAAACTGGTTAGAGGGAGGGAAGAGTTAAATTATGAGGGGAGACTGACAAGGTTGGGGTTGTTTTCTCTGGGGGAAAAAAGGCGCTTGTGAGGGGACATGATTAGACTTTACAAGTACATTAGAGGACATTATAGACAAATAGCAGGGGACCTTTTTACCCATAAAGAGAATCACGTACCAGAGGCCTCCCCTTCAGACTAGAGGAAAAGAAGTTTCATTTAAAGGAACAGAGTAGGGGGTTCATCACAGTGAGGACAGTGAGGTTGGGGAATGCACTGCCGGGTGATGATTCAGTTAATGACTATAAGAGGGACTTGGATGATTTCTTGGACAGACATAATACAAAGGCTATTGTGATACTAAACTCTATAGTTAGTATAGATATGGGTATATATCATTTATGTGACAGTAGGGAGGGGTGTGTGTATGGGGCTGGGTTTTCATTTGGAGGGGTTGAACTTGATGGACTTTTTTCAACCCAATTTAACGATGTAACTAACTATGTAACTGTGTAACTAGTGAATGTGAATTATGGACATGATCTGTAGAACACTTCAAGTAAATGGTTGCGTTGCTGTAAATGAATGCAATGAAATGCAGGGTTAGAGGTTGTCATGGCAGCAATCAGAGAAATGAGGTCACAGGAAGGCAAAGTTCATTGAGCACCTTAGTGTTAAGATAGGTCTGTGACCAATAGGTAATCTTGTGGCATGGACAGGCAGGCATGAGGGTCAGCAACGGCAGTTGGAGGGTAAAGCCACAGACCAGAGCAAGCAAAGAATGGTCAGCAGACAGGCAGCAGAGTACCAGGGTTCAATCCAGAGAGTAGTCAGACAGGCAGAGTCGGCAGCAGTGACTCACAGTCCAAGTGAGGTACCAAGGGTTAATTGGAGAGAGTCGTCAAATAGTAGTCAATACCAGATTCAATGAATAGCAGATTAGCCAGGAAACAATGTCTAAGCACTGACAGGAATGCTGAGCCGGGTTAAATAGGGCTTCCTGCCTGTGTCACCACTCTGGGCCATCTGTTCTCATTGCGCCGGCATCACAACGCACGTGTTGTGACATCACTGGGTATTGTCTGTGGACTACAATGTGAAAACATCCAGTAGCACTCTGGTAGAGCACTCCTAACATTTGCTATTGTGGACTACAATGTGGCAGTACTGGAAGCAAAATTATTTTTAGGAGCCTTGACAGACCCCCAACCAGAAGAAATTAGACTCCAAAGAAGTAATATTAGAATTGAAATTGTTTTTAGGAGACTTGACAGACAGACCCTTGACAGACCCAAGTAGTAGTATGAACATAGAGTTAAAATTAGATTTAGAAGATGTAGGCAGACTCCAACCAGAAAATATTAACCAGAAAATGCTGCATTTTTGGAAGCCACATAGTTTTTTGGAGCTTTGGCAGACCCCAACCAGAAGAAATTAGACAACCTTATGGCAGTAGTAGCATTCACATATAATTAAAATTAGAATTAGAAGAGGTAGACACAAACCAGAAAAAAATAGACAACTATGCTGGCACCTACTGTAATTTGATGAATCTGCTATTAAATTGAGTATCCCTAAAATCTAAATATTTTTTGGTGGCACGTTTCATATAATGCCACTTTCAATACAAGTATAATACAATACAACCCTAGCATTGAAGAGATTGTTAATTTATTATTTGTATGATGACTGAAGCAGCAGGAATTTTGGCAGCAGAGACCTCATTTGTGTACTTACAGACATCTTACTTAAAGGCAGGACTTTGGGTGTGACTACATTTGCCAACCATGCCTCATTATTTCAAATGTCTTCTGTTTGAGGCCTGCTTCATTTAATTCTTCTGGTTCTAATAAAGTTCATTCCAATACTTCTACTACTACTGCTTTTGCTAGTTGTTGCTACTGCCTCATTATTTGGCAAATGTCTTCTGTTTGAGGCCTGCCTCATTTAATTCTTCTGGTTCTAATAAAGTTCATTCCAATTATTCCAATTATTCCAATTAGAACCAGAAGAATTAACTGAGGCAGGCCTCAAACAGAAGACATTTGCCCACTAAGGGGCAATATTTGAAGAAGTACTTTTAGAAGCCATGGTAGGCCTCAACCAAAACAAAGTATTTGACTAAGCAGCAATATTTGAAGAAACATTCTTAGAAGCCATGATAGGCCGCACCACAAAAAAAATGCAGACAATGCAGCAGAACAGCAGTAGGAGCATTGATAGGCCCCCACCACAAATGTTTTTTACTGATAATGCAGCAGTAGTACTAGGGGTAGCAGGCTGCATTAGCAACAGCAAGATCAGACATTTCAGCTAGATGGGGAATAGGCAAAACTATGGAGGAGGAGTCTATGAGAGAAGAGTATAGGCAGCAATGGAGAGAGGAGGTTACAGCTATGAGGAGGAGGAGAGGAGGCTAGTCTCTAATGTCTGCAATGCCAGTTGATAGCTGTGTCTGCTATTCAGTGACCACCCCAGCTGTGGCACTGAAGACACGCTCTGACAGGACACTGGCAGGGGGGAAAGCCACCTCCAGTTCTGGCCACTGGTTGAGCCTCAACACCCAAATATGCATGGGGTCATCATCAGGGCGAATGGCATCCTGCATACAGGCCTCTGTACTGTGGGTCAAGCAAAGTGGCCACCCAGTAATCATCCCAGTTTTTGATAATACAGACCCGGGGATCACTCTGGAGGCAAGTCTACATATGGGCAGCCATGTAAAAGAGGTGCCCCCAAACAACCTCTTCTTGACTGCCCTCCAGATGTAGCAGGTCATCTGGCTTGACCTGCCCCTGCTCTGTACCCTCTCAGCCATGGACTATAGCTGGGGTGGTTGGGTGGAGTGTGCCCTGCTCCCCATGCTGTGCAGACAACCTTCAACCTCTCCCTCATCCTCCTCGTGTGACTCCCAGCCCCTCCTGCCTGCCTATGGGTCCTACTCTCCTCCTTCTCAGGCACATCGCCCTCCTCTAGCAAGCCATACAATGTGCACTTGAAGAGGAACAATATGGGTATCACATCGCTAAGACACGCATTGTCCCTGCTAACAAAGCATGTGGCCTGCTCCAAGGGGGCAAGTACTCAGCAGAGCTGCCTCATCTGCTGCCACTGCTCTGCACTAAAGTACCTTAAATCTGCCCCCTGAGTAACCCTGGCACTGTGCTCCAGCAGGTAATTGCTGACAACCCATCGCTGCTCTACAAGGTGCTCCACCATGTGCAGGGTGGAATTCCAGTACATCGGCAGGTCACAGATCAGCCAGTGGGGTGGCACATGATGTCACTGTATTGTGCCGAAGATGCACTGGTAGTGGGGACCTGCAAAAATGGCTGCATACCCTACGTACCTTCTCCAGCATGTCACCCAACCCTTGGTAGCTCTTGAGGAAGCACTGCACCACGAGGTTGAGGACATGTGCAAAGCAAGGCACGTGGGTCAGGTGGCCTAGGTGGATGGCGGCCCACAGGTGTTGACCATTGTCACAAACAATGTTACCTGCTTGGAGCTGGCGGGGAGTGAACCACCGCTGCACATGAGTCTGGAAGGCGGCCATGAGCTCAGGTGCATTATGACTCCTCTTGCCCAGGGAGAGGAGTTGCAGCAAAGCCTGACAGCACTTTTGCTGCGCTGAAGCATAACTGCGGGGACGCTTCAAGGGTGGCTCATCCATAGCGGATGCTCAGGCACTTTGGTGCTGCTCCCATGTCATCCTGTGATGACATTTCATATGGGAACTTAAAGCCGACATTCCCATATGTGACCCTGTCTGCCCCTTCTAACTTTCTGCCAGCAGAGCTGACACACTGCTACCATCTGGCACGTGAAAAATGCCCACCACCTCGCCTATTGTGGAGGGCTGGGGATGGTCCCCACCTGTATGCCTAGAGGCTCTTGACCCTTGTGCAGTGCTACCCTGTTGCCTGCCCCCCAGCAGAGATTGGTGGGGTTTTCTGCCTCTGTAGGGCTGGCTCATCATCCTCATCAACAACACACATCCCCCCCCACATGAACTGCTGCTGTTATCCTCCTGAGCCTTGTCCAAGGGTCTGTCCCTGTCATCATCCTCCCCCAGACCAGACCCTGCATCATACATGTCATCAACACTCGCATCCAGCATGTTAGTGTCTGACCCCACACCAGCAACCTGCTGTCCTGCCATTAGGGGACCCTGCCCAATATTCCCTACTGATGTGGGCTGTGCAATGACCTCCTCCTTCTTCTCATCAGACATGAATGTACCCCCCATTCCTACCTGATCATCATGAAAAAGATCCTGGGTGTCTAGGCCAAAGTCCACCTCAGGATCAAACATTAAGGGGGATAGGGTGTCCCTCAGCACTGAGCTGGTAAGTGATGCCACCTCCTGCCACTCACTGGTGCTTGTTGCAGATGAGGTAGTCTGGGTCAGCCAATCTACCATCGCCTCTGCCTGCGAGCGTATGGGTCATGAAGCAGTTGCAAGAAAATCTGGCACAGTCCTACGTGTGCCGATTGCCCTCCTGTGACCCAGAGCCACCTGCTACTATGGTGCTTGCTGTGATGGCAGCTGCTGCTATATTACAATACCCAGAGTAGGCATGGCACGTGGGCTGGGCTGTTGTGGGGTTCGATGCCCATGGCCAGCACAATGGCCTCTCCCTCTCTCTAGCCCACCCTTCCTCCCACCACCACCAAGGCCTCCCACCCTTCCTCCCCCTCCCACAGCCTGTCATACTGGGCACCACTAAACAAAAAAATAAATAAATAAGGGGGGTTTAGATAGTTGGGGGAAGGAAAGGAGAAAAAAATAAAACCCTCAACTATATCCCTTTAGCAGAAGTGTGTACCCACAAGGAGTACCCACAAAAGCACAGACAAAGACAGTTAGCCCTAAAAAGGGCTATTGGGTGGTGAGCAGGCAAGCAGAAGAGGGAAAAGAGTAAACTGAAATCCACAACCTCCACTTCCACTGACAATCAGCACAAAGAGACACAAATCTGTTCAGTCTCTTTTACTCTCCTACTTGCTTGTTCCGGAACTACATTCAACAATCACATATCCATGTGCTAAGTGGAGTGATATCATGACATCTTCCTTTTTTTTTCCATACATATAAAAGAAAACAAGTAACCTTTCTTTCAGTTGAGATTGTATGTTTGCAGAAATTGTTTTAGGGTACAGAAGATTTAGGGATGTTAACAATCTTGTTCTCACCCATCTGCCAATCAATAACTGAGCTGGGGATGCTCCAGTATCTTCCATTGGTGTGTTTCTCCAGTTCATGAGCGACAGAAAAGGGTCTGTTCCATCTTCCTTGGCTTTTTTAAGCATCAATTTGACAGTCTGTACGCTTCACTCTGCTAATCCATTGGACTGTGGATGATGTGGACTTGATATTGTGTGGCAAAACTCCCATACTTTAGCAAACACTTTGAATTCCTTGGAATGAAACTGTGGAGCATTGTCTGACATGAGAATTTATGGAATCCCATTCCTTGCAAATTGTGATTTGAGGAGGCTAATGACTTTCACACTTCTAGTGTCTTTATTTAACCACTCAACTTCAATGTATTTTGAATAATAATCAACAATTAATAGGTATTCCTGTTGATTAAAAGTGAACAAGTCCACTCCTATTTTCTGCCATGGTCTTTCTGGTACCTTGTGTGGTAGTAATGGCTCCTTAGATTGGAATCTACTGTGTGTTACACACATGACAATTGTTAATCATGTCCGTAATGTGCCTAGACATTCCAGGCCAAAACAAAACTTCTCGTGCTCTTCTCCTGCAGCTGTCTATTCCAAAATGGCCTTCATGAATGCGTTCTAGCATTTCTTTTCTCATTTGTGATGGAACTATGATCTTTTTTCCCTTAAATAGAATGCCATCTGCTTCTGAGATCTCATCTCTAAAATTCCAGAAGTCTTGTATCTCTGGTGGTATTTGATTTCTTTTCTTTGGCCATCCAGCTTGTACTACTGCTTGTAATTTTTATAACATTGCATCATCTTGTGTCTTTCTTCTGAGGTCCAAAATTTTGGTAAAGTTGCTAGTAACATGTGTACTTGAGCTTCGATTTCTTTGGATGGTTCTTCTGTATTGGGTAGGTAAGCTCTTGACAGCGTGTCAGCAATATACATTTCCTTTCCTGGAACATATTTTACTTTGAGCTGATATTTTTGCAAACGCATTAACAGTCTCTGAATTCTTGCTGGGGCACTGCTGAGTGGTTTCTTCATAATAGCCTCAAGAGGTTTATGATCTGTCTCAACTTCAATCTTTTGCATATATAAACTGATGAAATCTTTCAACTCCAAAAACAATAGCGAGCATCTCTTTTTCTATCTGTGCGTACCGCTTCTGTGTGGTTGTCATAGCCTTTGAAGCATAAGCCACTGGCCTGTTATTTTTAATAAGACCACTTTGAGAAGCATCAACAGAGATTGTCACTGGTGAATTTACATCAAAATATTTAAGGACTGGAGCTTGTGTCAGCAACATTTTCAGCTTGTTGAATGCTTGCTGATGTTTTTCTTCCCATGTCCATATTACATCATCTCTACTAAGTTCACATAGTGTCTTAGTGTTTTCTGAGAGATTTGGGATGAATTTACCTAAAAAAAGTAACCATTCCTAAGAATCTCTCCACATCTGCTTTACATTCTGGAGTAGGCATCTGTCTTCTAGCTTCCACTTTGCTTGGGTCTAGTTTTAAACCCTCAGTTGACAAAATATGTCCCAAATATTTGATCTCTTTTAGACCAATTTTGCATTTATCCTTGTTGAGTTTAAAATTCTTTAGCCTAGACCTCTCCAGCACTTGTCTAAGTCTCTCATCATGTTGTTCCTTTGTCTCTGCCTAAATCAATATATCATCAATATAGGTCTCCACACCTTCAATACCTTCAAACAGTTGCTTTACAGTTTTATGAAAAACTTCTGGAGCAGATTTTAAACCAAATGTCATCCTGAGGCATCTGTAGCGCCCAAATGGTGTGTTAAATGTACATAAACATGAGCTAATGTCATCTAGCTTTATTTGCCAAAACACAGAACTTGCATCCAGTACTGAAAAGAGTTTTGCTTTGTGGAGTTTATGTGTGATTTTCTCAACTGTAGGAAGCTGATAATGTTCTCTTATTATTGCTATGTTCAAGTCCCTGGAGTCTAAATACACTCTCAAATTACCATTGGGTTTTTCTACAATTATTAATGGATTCACCCACTTTGTTGGCTCTTCTATTCTTGCTATTACATTCAATTTTTCCATTCTATTTAGTTCTTCCTTTAACTTGTCCTTTAACATGACTGGTATTTTTCTAGGAGCATGAACTTTTGGGGAGATGCCTTCATTTACTTGTATAGTGTGCCCCCCTTCCAGACAGCCTTTTCATTGAAACACATCTGCATATTCAGAAAGGATGTTTGGGTTTTCCTGCTCATTTATTGCCATCTCTCTCTGGTCTCTCTCTGGATGAGATTCATTTCATCACAAGTTTGCAGACCTATTATCGGTGTTACTTTCTCTTTCACAACTATAAATTGCACAGTGTACCTTTTATTCTTGTGCAACACTTCCAAATAACACATTCCTTTAACAGGGATTTTCTGTCCTGTGTATATTGTCAGTCTCACTGTGTTTTTCTCAATCTCCTCAGTACACTGTAAGGAATTATTTTTGCTTGAGCACCAGTGTCCAGTTTAAAGCTGACAAACGTATTTGCTATTTTCAAAGTAACTTTCCATTCCTCTCTGTGGGGCAAATTCACTAAGCACCGAAGTGCCTAACGCTAGCGTTAATTCGCTAGCGTTGGGCATTTTCATTACTTTGCAAATCCACTAATGAACGCTGGCGTTACTTCGCTAGTGTTACTTCGCACCCTTACACCTGGCGAATTTGCGCAACGGACATAACTACGCAAATTCACTAAGGCGTGCATTGTACTGAACGCTACCATTTACGCTTGACTTCCTTCGCCACCTCAGATCAGACAAAGCGCAATAGAGTAGATAGGGATTGCTTCAAAAAAAGTTCAAACTTTTTCTAAGTCCCAAAAAACGCTGGCGTTTTTTTCTATATTATGGGTGATAGGCTGAAAAAGATCGAAAAGTTTTTTTGGGGCTCCCCTCCTTCCCCCCTACATTTCCTAACTCATGGCAACTTAACTATACAGTGGGCACATGTCTAGGGCAAAATACATTTTTTATTTGATGTTTTGAAGGTTTTCTAGGCATTTGTAGTGATTGTACGTATTCCTCCATTGAAATTTGAATTTGGCGCCGTATGCAAATTAACCATCGCTACCGTAACTTCGCTTTACTTAGCCAATCAACGCTAGCGCAACTTCGCAACCTTACGTTACCCCTGAGCACAACTTCGGATTTTAGTGAATTTGCGGATCGCTGGCGAAACAACGCCTGGCGAAGTGTGGCGAAGTTACGCCTGGCGCAACTGCGAATCTTATTGAATTTGCCACTGTGAGTCTGTGATTTCACCACACTAACAAATAAGCTGAAACGCTGCTCAGTATCCTCTACAGCATGTACTTTCTTAGATTTGCACATTTTTGCAAAATGGTTAGGTTTCTTACAGTTGTTACACACTTTACCATAAGCTGGGCAGTTCTGTGGTAAATGTTCAGTTCCACATCTTTTACAATGGAACTTGTGGATTTTAGTTTCACTTTCAGTTTGCTTGTTATTGTGCCAGCTGCTCAGTTTCACAATGTCCACGTTTGCTCTCCTGCATAAAGGCCTGTGTATTCTTATCTTCCTGCTTAGATTTTAACTGCACTTATGTGCTTTCTGCTGCCACATAACTGAACTGCTTTATCCAGACTCAGATCCATTTCTCTCAAAACTCTCTCTCTCTCTCATGTTATCAGATGTAATGCCACATACAAGTCTGTCTCTGATAAGAGATTCCTGCAACTGTCCAAATTCACAAGACTTGAGTTCAGTCACATACTGAAGAATGGACATGTCTCCCTGCATGTATGTACAAAACTTATAGCTCTCATATGTGATATTCTTTTTTGGATTGCAGTGTTCCTCAAACGTTTTCATAATAGTCTGCAAATTCCATTGATCTTCTTCTTCTTCTGTGGCAAATGTGAATGTATTATATACTTCCAGCGCATCTTCCCCTGCCATATGTAAAAATAGAGAAGACTGTACCTGAGCAGGTTTACTTGTTTCTCCTGTGGCAGCAAGGTATAATTCAAAACCCTGATGAAACCTTCTCCAATTTTCTGATAGATTTCCTTGTAGGATGTCCAGACCTTCAGGTGGTTTAAGATTATCCATCTTTTATGTTTCCTCTGCAGCTACACTTCTGACACCATGTAATGTTTTGGTTTTATGTGTATTGCAATCAGCAGAGACACAAATTTGTTCAGTCTCTTTTACTCTCCTACTTCCTTGTTCCGGAACTACATTCAACAATCACATATCCATGTGCTAAGTGGAGTGATATCATGACACTAACTGCTTTGGTTAATAAAACACAGATTCTCTCTATCTCCAAAAATACCTATCAATGGCCATCTCTGCACCTCCTTATATAGACAGTGGGAGGGCTCACATCTAATTGGCTGATGTTCCGGCAGCAAGATTCTGTGCCGCAAATATCACTAAGGTGAATTTATTCGCCCATCACTATTATTCAGTATCGCCCTATTCTGACAACTTTTTAATAAAATATCTCTTTGGCTTTTTCACTTGTTTCCCTCATTCCTGGTAATCAGTTTGTAATCAGATGATCATTATGATTCTATTGTATTACAGCGGTGCCTACAGTTCACTTTATACCTATAACATTGATTTCATGTGTAGTCAGTTTATCTTTGTCTAATTACTGTCGTCTTTTTGCTTTCTGAATATAAACACACATCCTACTAACGGCTTAATAATCTGCACTTTATAGTTACACCACTACCTGGGAAAAGTTTCATATACAATAGATGGGAGTCATGTATCATCATTTAATGAAAAAGGAGAGTTTGTGAGTCAATATGACATTATTAATCCTTTCTTTGGTCCTGGAGGCAAGTTTTCTTGGCAAACAGTTGGACATTATGTACCATGGGCTCCAATGGAGCAAAGATTAATAGTAAACCCAGATAAAATAGTATGGGACACCCCAAAACATAAGGTAAGAAACGACTTCTTGCTTTCCTCAATATATACAGTGTGTATGTGTATATGGGCTCATATTATTTTTAGATTTTTCTATTTAATTGGTTTTTACACTAAGGGGCAGATTTACTAAGGTTCGAGTGAATTTTCGAAGTTAAAAAAGTTCAAATTTCAAAGTAATTTTTTTGGGTACTTCGACCATCGAATAGGCTACTACGACTTCAACTTCGACTCAAAGTACTGTCTCTTTATTTTAAAAAACTTTGACTTCAATACTTCACCATCTTAAACCTGCCAAATTGCATGTTAGCCTATGGGGACCTTCTACAACCTATTGGCAACATTTTTCTAAGTCTTTAGAAATCGAAGGAAAATCATATGATCATATGATAAAATAGGATAGGATAATGAAGGATGTTAAAAATCCTATGAATTCGACTATTGTAGGATTCAATTTGATGGTCGAATTTTTTCTACTTCGAAATTCGACCCTTGATAAATCAGCCCCCTAACTTGTGCATGGAATGTATCCACCTATCTGTTGCCTCAGATCCTATTACAGGTATGGGCCCTATTATCCAGAATGCTCGGGACCTGGCAATTTCTGGATAATGGATCTTTCCATAATTAGGATTTTCATACCTTAAGTCTACAAGAACATCATATAAACATGAAATAAAGCCAATAGGCTGGTTTTGCATCCAATAAGGATTAATTATATCTTAGTTGGGATCAAGTACAAGCGACTGTTTTATTATTACATAGAAAAAGGAAATCATCTTGAAAAACTGAATTATTTGGATAAAATGGTCTATGGGAGACTGGTTTTCCGTATTTTGGAGCTTTCTGGATAATGGTTTCCAGATAAAGGATTTTATACCTGTATTATATAAAGTAATGGCACCTGCTATCATTTCACATGGGATCTGCTATGTAGTAATTAGGGATGCACCGAATTTTGGATTCGGCCGAACTTCACGAAGGATTCGGCCGAATACCGAACCGAATCCGAACCCTAATTTGCATATGCAATTAGGGGTTGGAAGGGGAAAACATTTTTAACTTCCTTCTTTTCTGACAAAAAGTCACGCAATTTCCCTCCCCGCCCCTAATTTGCATATGCAAATTAGGATTCTGATTCGGTTCGGCCAGACAGAAGGATTCGGCCGAATCCAAATCCTGCTGAAAAAGGCCGAATCCTGGCCGAATCCCGAACCGAATCCTGGATTCGGTGCATCCCTAGTAGTAATAGAATGCCCAACTGAAACTCTGAAACTCTAATAACATATTTCATCTGATATATGAAATGCTTTATACTGGTTGTGCAGTGAATTTTCCAATTTCATGCCTTTAACAGAACCCTAACCCTTAAAATATCATGTTATTTATTCAACTAAGTAGTTCAAATGAAACTCTTTCAAGTATCAAAATCTGATTACCATCAATAAACATTTTACACAGTTGTGACAAATAGTATGTTAGAAATTGGAGAGGGAGAATTTAATAAACACTTTGAAGAGAGGAAATTGGTGGATGTATAAATTATGCAGAGTAACCCACTTAGGGCTAAATAAAGATTATAAATAATGCAATTTTATAGGATTATTTTATTATCCTATCTTATATCCCTCTTAAGGACTGGAGTCCAAAACTGCCCCCATACTCCAGATGAGGCCTCACCAGGGACCTATAAAGAGACACAATTATGTTTCATCCCTTGAGTTAATACCCTTTTTTATACAAGAACTTTATTTGCTTTAGTAGCCACAGAATGACACTGCCCAGAATTAGACAACGTGTTATCTACAAAGACCCCTAGATCCTTCTCATTTAAGGAAACTCCCAACACACTGCCATTTAGTGTAGAACTTGCATTTATATTATTTTTGCCAAAGTGCATAACCTGCATTTATCAACATTGAACCTCATTTTCCAGTTTGCTGCCCAGTTTTCCAGTTTAGACAAATCACTGTGCAAAGTGGCAGCATCCTGCATGGAACCTATAGTTCTGCACAATTTAGTATCATCTGCACAAATAGAAACAGTACTTTCAATGGCCACCTCCAGGTCATTAATAAACAAGTTGAAAATCAAGGGACCTAGTACAGAGCCCTGCGGTACTCCACTAACAACACTGGTCCAATTAGATCATGTTCCATTTACCACCACTCTTTGTAGTCTATCTTTTAGCCAGTTCTCTATCCAGGTACAAATACTATGTTCCAGGCCAACATTCCTTCATTTAACCAGTAACCTTTTGTGTGGCACTGTATCAAATGCTTTAGCAAAGTCTAAGTAAATCACATCCACTGCCATCCCAGAATCGAGGTGTCTACTTACCTTCTCATAAAAAGAAATTAAATTAATCTGGCAAGATATATTACGCAAAAAAACATGCTGCCACAAACTCATAGTATTATGATTTGCTGTGAAGTCCAGTATCTAATCCTTTATTAACCCTTCAAAAAGCTTTCCTACCACGGACGTCAGACTAACTGGCCTATAGTTTTGAGTCTGAGAACAGGATCCTTTTTTGAATAGTGGCACCACATTAGCAATTTGCCAGTCTCTTGACACTATAGCAGATCTCAATGAATCCTGAATAATTAAGTTATGAGGTTTGGCAATCACAGAGCTAAGCTCGCTAAGTACCCTGGGGTGAATACCATCTGGCCCCGGAACCTTTGTTAATCTTAACATGTTCTAGTCTCTTTTGAATTTCCTCGTGTGTGAACCATGCATCATTAGTTGCACTACCAGAACTGGGACCAACAAGAAGGAAACTTTCATTAACTGGTTCCTCATTTGTGTAGACAGATGAAAACATGTGTTCAGAATCTGCACTTTTTGTTTGTTTTCATCAACCAGCTGACTCCCCCCTCTGATATTAAATTATTATGAATTATTAATAATAAATTATTTTTCGGCTGTACCAGCTAACTCGAAAGCCTTAAAAGCAGGTCTTTTCTTACCCACCTCAACACCAACGCTTCTATTGAACCAAAAAGGTTTTGCTTTGCAACGACGTTCCTTGCTTACAAGTGGAATATACTGACAAGTAGATTTATTAAGCAGCATTTTAAAGACTTCCCATTTTTGTTCTGTGTTTAACCCTGTGAAAAGCATTTCCCACTTAATATGTTGCAGAGATGCCCTTATACTGTCACAGTTTGCACGTCTGAAATTTAGTGTTTTAGTTTGTCCCTTATAGAATTGCTTCTGCAACAGAATCTCAAAGGAGACCATGTTATGATCACTATTCCCTAAATGCCCCTCACCCACACAAATGTTAGACATGAGTTCAGTATTGTTAGTTATTACAAGGTCCAAAAGAGAGTTATTCCTAGTAGGTTCTTGAACGAGCTGGAATAAAAAGTTGTCATTCAGCATATTTACAAACCTACTAGCTTTTTGTGTCTTAGCAACCCCATTACCCCAGTCAATGTCTGGATAATTGAAGTCACCCATAGCAACAACGTGACCCAGCTGTGAAGCCGCTTGTATCTGCAAGAGTAGCTGGGCTTCATACTCGACACTTATACCAGGTGGTTTATAGCATACACCAATGATAATTCTTTTTGTTACCTTTTGCCCAGTCAAAATCTCTACCCAGAGTGATTCTATACCCTCACCAGTGGCAGCTATTGTTATTTCTTTAGCGCATGGCTTTAATTCAGGCTTTACATACAAACACACTCCTCCGCCCGCTATTTAATCCCTCTGTCCCTCCTAAAAAGGGTGTAACCATTTAAATTCCCAATCCAGTCAGAGGTTTCATCCCACCAGGTCTCAGTGATACCAATTATATCATAATGTTTAGAGCAATTAATTCCAGGTCTCCCATTTTACCTGACAAACTCCGTGCATTTGCAGCATACAGCCGAGGTTACTACTATTACTTTTGAAATTTGCATTACTTAGTGAAGAATTATACGTTAAGTTAGTATTATTCTGTTTTCCTTGTAACAGAGGGACCTCCTTAGCTGGTAAAATGTATTCCCCCCTCACTCCTCACTCCTCCCCATGACCCTTTACTAACCCCACTGCCCCGTCTACCCTAGCTTCCCCATAATTCTTTATCTCACCCACCCCCTCTTGCCTAGTTTAAACTCTCCTCCAACCTCTTAGTCATTCTTTCCCCTAGCACCGCGGACCCCCTTCCATTGAGGTGCAAACTGTCACGACTGTATAGGTTGTACCCCAAGGAAAAATCAGCCCAGGAACCCAAACCCTTCCTTCCTACAGGCCCATTTACTATTGGTCGAATATCGAGGGTTAAAGGGAATCTGTCATCATTTTAAACTTTTTTTTTTTGTGCCTTTTTATAAAAAGTACACCTCACTAAACACTGTCTGGCAACTAAAATGTTAATTCACAAATTCATACACAAGTTATTACAGTTTTTATTTTGTCATGGGGGCTTCCATATTTGCTCATTACACATTCAACAAGTGCTGCACTAACAGCAGGCCCGGCATTACCTGAGTACTTGGAGGAAGCCTCTGTTAAAAAGCCAAGTCACACTACGACATGAGGATTCCTCTGTGTACTCCCCCTCCCCTCTCTGCCCGTGTGTGATGTCACCAGGAGAGCGGTCACATGGTCTGCAGAGCAGCTACTGCTTTCACTTTCCCCACTTCCTGTCTGCTCTCCAGGGTCCACGAGCAGCTCTTCTCACACAAATGGCTATAACAGCTCCTGCCCTCCAGTAAATTTACTCTCTGCATTCCTTGAAGTAATATTTGCAGAGTTGGGAGGGGGGAAATTTTACTCATTGCTGCCTTCATTTGTTTGTTTCAGGCTGGTTACAAGATAAGGTGATAGAGCTGTGACAGTGTTCCCTCTGCTGTCCCATCCCCCATACAGACCTCACTCCTGCCTGCAATGTTTATTTTTTGATTAATCACCTACTGCCTTCTCTCTCCATTTATGAACTATACAAAGCAACCCTGAACTATTTAACCCTTCCTAGACTTTATCCTTTTTGTCCCTGCTTCTCAAGTATGTCCTTATTTTTTAATTGTTCTGTTCCCTATCATCAGTCTTTATATGGTCACAGAACAACCCCTCAGTGACTTCTAATATCCTTATCATTTACAGTAGGGGGTACATTATACCTTATAATACATGATTGATACTCAGAGTTCCCTGTATAACTCAGCCTGCAGCCTTGTGTCTTTATATGGTCACAGAACAACCCCTCAGTGACTTCTAATATCCTTATCATTTACAGTAGGGGGCACATTATCCCTTATAATACATGAGTGATACTCAGAGTTCCCTGTATAACTCAGCCTGCAGCCTTGTGCCTTTATATGGTCACACAACAACCCCTCGGTGACTTCTAATATCCTTATCATTTACAGTAGGGGGTACATTATCCCTTATAATACATGAGTGATACTCAGAGTTCCCTGTATTACTCAGCCTGCAGCCTTGTGCCTTTATATGGTCACAGAACAACCCCTCAGTAACTTCTAATATCCTTATCATTTACAGTAGGGGTACATTATCCCTTATAATACATGAGTGATACTCAGCGTTCCCTGTATAACTCAGCCTGCAGCCTTGTGCCTTTATATGGTCACAGAACAACCCCTCAGTGACCTCTAATATCCTTATCATTTACAGTAGGGGGTACATTATCCCTTATAATACATGAGTGATACTCAGAGTTCCCTGTATAACTCAGCCTGCAGCCTTGTGCCTTTATATGGTCACAGAACAACCCCTCAGTGACCTCTAATATCCTTATCATTTACAGTAGGGGGTACATTATCCCTTATAATACATCAGTGATACTCAGAGTTCCCTGTATAACTCAGCCTGCAGCCTTGTGCCTTTATATGGTCACAGAACAACCCCTCAGTGACTTCTAATATCCTTATCATTTACAGTAGGGGGTACATTATCCCTTATAATACATCAGTGATACTCAGAGTTCCCTGTATAACTCAGCCTGCAGCCTTGTGCCTTTATATGGTCACAGAACAACCCCTCAGTGACTTCTAATATCCTTATCATTTACAGTAGGGGGTACATTATCCCTTATAATACATGAGTGATACTCAGAGTTCCCTGTATAACTCAGCCTGCAGCCTTGTGCCTTTATATGGTCACAGAACAACCCCTCAGTGACCTCTAATATCCTTATCATTTACAGTAGGGGGTACATTATCCCTTATAATACATGAGTGATACTCAGAGTTCCCTGTATAACTCAGCCTGCAGCCTTGTGCCTTTATATGGTCACAGAACAACCCCTCAGTAACTTCTAATATCCTTATCATTTACAGTAGGGGTACATTATCCCTTATAATACATGAGTGATACTCAGCGTTCCCTGTATAACTCAGCCTGCAGCCTTGTGCCTTTATATGGTCACAGAACAACCCCTCAGTGACCTCTAATATCCTTATCATTTACAGTAGGGGGTACATTATCCCTTATAATACATGAGTGATACTCAGAGTTCCCTGTATAACTCAGCCTGCAGCCTTGTGCCTTTATATGGTCACAGAACAACCCCTCAGTGACTTCTAATATCCTTATCATTTACAGTAGGGGGTACATTATCCCTTATAATACATCAGTGATACTCAGAGTTCCCTGTATAACTCAGCCTGCAGCCTTGTGCCTTTATATGGTCACAGAACAACCCCTCAGTGACTTCTAATATCCTTATCATTTACAGTAGGGGGTACATTATCCCTTATAATACATGAGTGATACTCAGAGTTCCCTGTATAACTCAGCCTGCAGCCTTGTGCCTTTATATGGTCACAGAACAACCCCTCAGTGACTTCTAATATCCTTATCATTTACAGTAGGGGGTACATTATCCCTTATAATACATGAGTGATACTCAGCGTTCCCTGTATAACTCAGCCTGCAGCCTTGTGCCTTTATATGGTCACAGAACAACCCCTCAGTGACCTCTAATATCCTTATCATTTACAGTAGGGGGTACATTATCCCTTATAATACATGAGTGATACTCAGAGTTCCCTGTATAACTCAGCCTGCAGCCTTGTATCTTTATATGGTCACAGAACAACCCCTCAGTGACTTCTAATATCCTTATCATTTACAGTAGGGGTACATTATCCCTTATAATACATGAGTGATACTCAGCGTTCCCTGTATAACTCAGCCTGCAGCCTTGTGCCTTTATATGGTCACAGAACAACCCCTCAGTGACCTCTAATATCCTTATCATTTACAGTAGGGGGTACATTATCCCTTATAATACATGAGTGATACTCAGAGTTCCCTGTATAACTCAGCCTGCAGCCTTGTATCTTTATATGGTCACAGAACAACCCCTCAGTGACTTCTAATATCCTTATCATTTACAGTAGGGGTACATTATCCCTTATAATACATGAGTGATACTCAGCGTTCCCTGTATAACTCAGCCTGCAGCCTTGTGCCTTTATATGGTCACAGAACAACCCCTCAGTGACCTCTAATATCCTTATCATTTACAGTAGGGGGTACATTATCCCTTATAATACATGAGTGATACTCAGAGTTCCCTGTATAACTCAGCCTGCAGCCTTGTGCCTTTATATGGTCACAGAACAACCCCTCAGTGACCTCTAATATCCTTATCATTTACAGTAGGGGGTACATTATCCCTTATAATACACGAGTGATACTCAGAGTTCCCTGTATAACTCAGCCTGCAGCCTTGTTTTAGTCAAAGCAAAGCACTGGTAACAGCGGGCAGCTACAGAGCTCCTCTCAGTCCAATCAGCAGAATCCTTCTGAAGAGCTGTCAGTGAAAGCTGTTATCTTGATACCTGCCTATTGTTCAATTGACATACTCAGCAGACAAGGCTCTGTTTACATTAGCTGGTAGGATGGAGGGGGGTGATATCACTCCAACTTGCAGTGCAGCAGTAAAGTGTGCCTGAAGTTTATCAGAGCACAAATCACATGACTGGGGGCTGCTGGGAAAATGTCAAAATGTCTAGCCCCATAGCAAATTTCAAAATTAAATATAAAAAAATCTGTTTGCTCTTTTGAAAAATGGATTTCAATGCAGGATTCTGCTGGAGTAGCACTATTAACTGATGCATTTTGTAAAAAACATTTTTTCCCGCAACAGTATCCCTTTAATTAAAATGAACCTTGAAGTAAAATCCTTCGACTTCGAAGGATTTTAATCCATCAATCGAACGATTTTCCTTTGATCAAAAAATGCAAGGAAAGCTTATGGGGACCTTCCCCATAGGCTAACATTGGTGCTCAGTAGGTTTGAGGTGGCAAAGTAGTTGGTCAAAGTTTTTTTTTAAAGAGACAGTACTTCAACTATTGAATGGTCGAATAGTGAAACGATTTTTAGTTCTAAACGAAGTCGAAGTCATAGTCAAAGGTCGAAATAGCCAATTTGATGGTCGAAGTAGCCAAAAAAAACTTCGAAATTCAAAGTATTTTTTATTCTAATCCTTCACTTGAGCTTAGTAAATGTGCCCCTAAGACTTGAGCCACGCATTTAGCTCCCTAAGCTCCCGCTGTTTTACTAAAATTTCAGAAAAAATAACATTGGAAGACCTTTTCTTAATTTTAGAACATAGATCCTTGAATTCACTCTTTAAGGTCTTCCATCTACCATTTATTTTGTCAGTAGTACCAATATTTACTAGCCCCACCCAATAATTTGTCTACCTGATCAACCACATGCTGAACCCTGGCACCAGGTAGACAGCAAACTGTTCGGTTGTAGCGATCCGGATGACAAATTCCCCTATCCACTTTCCTAATAACTGAATCCCTTACAGCCACAATCTGCTTAGGCCTGACTCTACTCTCCTCCCCACCACTACTAGAGAAAGTGGTCTCCCGGCTGTTAGAGAGATCAGCCCCATCTAGAATTGCCAATCCAGAGTTCATACTCCCATCATCTTCACACAATCTGGCAAATTTGTTGAGATGTACCAATAAACTCCGGATCAGCCTCCATTCTCTTTTGCCCACCTTAGATTTTCTAACTGTCACCCAGCCTCAACACCCCCCTGTTCTGTTCCCCCCCAGGCTATGTGACCCCACTATCAGAGGTGAGCAGTTTGGATCCCTTGTTCCAAATCTACATACATATGAGTCAGACCTTCAATCTTACTAGCACTCATTATCCCAATTAGGGTTTAGAGTAAACTTTTGACCTAGTTTGAACCTCCTTTAGTTGGAAACTTCTGTGTTTGTAACTCCACTTAAAGAGCAAACACGTAATAGGAGCTAAACACTAGAGCAAGTTCCACTGGAGTCCCAGGGCTTTTATTTATACAGTCTGTTCAGGTGCAACTCAAACTCCAACCCCTCAAACTGAGGGAAAAATAACAGCAAAGTAAATCAGGTTGTGACAAAATTGCTGTAAGTACATTAGCACCCAACCGTTGCTATGTAGCACCCAAGACAGAAAAAACTATACAAATAGTACCAAATACAAATAAATAACCAAAGTATTTAAATATAAAATCTTACTATAAAATAACAGTTAATAACAAATACGGATCCTTTTAAGTTGATTTGTTTGCTTTTAGTTGTTTTTTCCAGTCAGCAGCCTGTTAGTAAGTATGATTGTGAGGATATTGGTTATTTGATTTTATAATAACAGTTTGTCAGTTTTACAGGAGACATTCATTTGAAGTCCACAGTGAACTGAGTGGAATTTCTATTTCATTAAAGCAGGGAGTTGCAAGTCAACCAAAGTGTTTGTCAATATGTGAAACAGTTAAAGTTAGAGTAGAAGCTCTACAAGAGTTCTATGGGTGGAAAAACACTTTTAATTCTAAACTATCATATGTATAGGTAGTGTTGCGTATTTTGAAACATAATGTGTACAGTTCATGTAGGGATCCATTGGGTTAATGTCCCCTAGTGTGGCCAGCAGGGAGTTGAATATGGAAGGGGGAATGAGTCCTTTTTCTCCTTTTTTTGCCAGTGAACAGTGTCACAGTTCCATAACCATTTATATAATATAGAGAGGTGCCATGTGCTCTGCCTCTTTTCTATTTAACTCCAGGAGGGAGTGGATGCTGCAGCGGCTCCTACAGTCTAGGCCCCAGTTATTGGAGGGCCCAAGGGTGGACTGGTCAGCTAGAGAGCCTGGTAGCCCAGCCTGAAGATGAAAGATTTATGTGGAGACCAAAGGAGAGGTATTTGTGGCAGGTAACACTACCTGGGGACATTTTTAAGATCTCTTGTATATACATGACAAGACCCAGCCTGGCAATCTAACCAGAAGAGAGTGATCCAATCCTACAAATCATCTAATTACTTGAGCATTGTTTGGAGTGGGTATCAGTTACACAAATTATTTAACCCTTTCCCTGCCAGCCAATTAGTCCTAAATGTGAACACAGCTGATTTGGAAAGGTCTATGTCTCCTGAAAGCGCCAATACCAAATATATATAGTTTTATGGAGATTTCTCACTTGTATAGATCAAAATCCACAAGCAGTACAATAGCAAATTTCCAAAGTACAGCTCCAAAAAACGGCATACTTCTGATTTCACGGGCAAACATTCCACTAACAGTAGGTTTACCCTATAAAACTACCCATTATTAGAAAAAGCAGATTCTGGCAAAAATGACCTCAAAGCTTCCAATCTACTGCATCAGAGACACACTGGGGTCATTTATAAAGTTTGTACAGCGCATATTTTTCCGCGAATGGATGTATTGCCCATGTTTTTTCCTGAACGCTAATATATTGCACTGCATCTATCCGCATTTATTTTTTTTGCGAATCTGCATTGTGAATACATTTTCGCAAATGAGATGTGAGTTTGTGCCAGCGCATCCAATGTGTGAGGTTGTTGTGCAATATAATATTGTTGAAAGTAACTTAAATTCGCACTTTGCGAAACTGTTTTGCAAATATTTTCCCCGCCACCAAATTTGTGCCGTAATTCAGTCGCAGAGTGTGCGCATAAATATTTGCATTTTTGACATATTTAAAAAGCTCTTGTAGACATTTGCATTCTGAAGTTTTTTTTCACAATTCTGTTCGCACCACACTTATTCTGCTTTATAAATATAACCAGGGCAGGGCAAATATATTCACTTTGCGAACCAATCTGCCTTGTGCGAAGTTTATAAATGAGCCCCACTGAGTTTCTAAAGTGTTCTGTCTCCTGTTTGATCTTCACACTTGTTGTTGTTGTTCATCCTCTTTCTCTTTCTTCAACACGTAAGTGTCAATTTACGTTTATTTTTATTTTATCATCGGTGTGTTGGTTTGTTTTTCATACAATATCTTTGTGCGCCGAAAAGTCTTTGCCAACACCACAATGTGTCACAGCCATAAAGATTCACAGAGAATGTCATAACCTGGGCAACTATTCTCTTTGTTTTCATAAAGAAATCAGCAATTTGAGGGGTTCTATCACTTGTACCAAATGGAACTCTGTTTGTCTTTTACATTTACACACTTTTTTATATGTTGTAGATTGTGATGAGCACTTTTTTCTTCAAAAAATGCCCTTTGACTCTAATGTATTTGATAAAGTTTCAGCAAAATGTTGCCTGTTATTACACAATTGTTCTTAGCAATGAGGAAATGCTCATCAATAGTTGTAGTGTCATCAGAATATTAATACTGATGTTACTTACACAGATCCTTCTGCCCCTGCTCAAGCCTATAACAGGGAGATAGGAACCTCTACTAAAATCTTTGTCCAAATGATCAATTCGATTCATTCTGCTTTCCCCAAATTTTCTAAAATATTAAAGAATAGTGATGGGTGAATCTGACCCATTTAACTTTGCCAAAAGTTATCGAAATGGCAAAAATTGAAATCAATGATGTATTGAAACCAATGGGCATTTAAAGTATCGACTTGAGGCAACGTCAAGAGATTTTGGAAGACTGAAGCAACACATGGGTTTTTGCAGCAGCAGAGGAGATGTGTTGTTGCCTATTAATCTCCCGGTGTGCCATTAGCCTTAAGGTGGCCATAGATGTAGCAATTATGATCTTATTTGGAAAATATGTTTCCAAAAAAGATTGCTTGTTTCAATACACACGTGTAGAGCTGAATGGTCAAATATACATATAGAAACAATAGAATTCTACCTGTAACTGATGATTCAGCACTAACATTGGCGGATGTTGGGGAGCCTTCAAATGCACCCGATCAAAATTTTCCATCCAGCCCAATTGACGAGTCGACTGATATCCGAGTTTTCTGCCGATATTGGTCGGCTCTTTTAACACCGTACACGCACCGAATATTGTACGATATTATCTGTGCGTCTATGGCCACCATTAGAGGCAGATTCAATAAAGGGTGAAGTGGGTGACGCTATAGCATCAATTTACCAGAAATCACATTCACAGGGACATCGGAAAAAAATTGTGCCGTTGGACGGAAGCGTCTGTGATTGAACTGACTTGTTTAATCCTCCTAACTCTTGTATAGATAAATCACTAACAGGCGCAGATGACAATTCATTGGTGAAAAAGACTGTTGCTAGCGCACGTTCACCAGGCGACTTTTAGCTGTGGTGAACAGTTGTTACTCCGCAAATTCACTAAAGTGTGGATTTTACAGAACGTGACCTCTTTCACCAGAGTTTCTTTCACCACCTTAGACCAGGCAAACTGCTAAAATGAAGCCACATCTTCCTCAATCTTATGTCAGTGACATCATATCCTCTCTCCTGGAAATGCATTAAAGTTGTAAAAACGCTGGCGACTTGTCCTTTTTTTAAGTGGGATTTGCCTGCAAAAGTCCTGTTTGGGTTAACATTTTCTCAGACATTTGAGGGGCATGGAACATTCATTTTAGTGTGGGCTCATGTGTAGGGCATTAGATCATAATCTCTTTTGTCTTTATTCAGGTTCCTGTTTAATTTTTAAAAATAAGTGGCGACTTCATGCCTTTGTAACAAGTTCTCTAATAAAGACAAATATATAACTTTAATGTACCAGCCCTATTTAAATTAACCAAAGCGGAAGAGTACTAACAAAGCTTCATTAGGCAGAAATGAAAGCTAGCGAAAATTCACAATGAAATGCTTGCGCAGCAGAGTTAACACTCGTGAAAAGTCAACAGATTTTGGCAACTGAGACACAACTTCGCATTTTATTGAATTAGTAAAGTGGTAATGATTTTGCACCAGGCGAAGTGGCGCAGAGTGTGACGAAGCAGTTGCTGGTGACAATTTGCCCTTTAGTAAATTTGCCCCTTAGAGTCTATAGTTTTTTTTCTCTGTGAAACACAGTGAGATATTTTGCTCAGCCCTATTAAAGAACTAGGGTTGCCACCTTTCCTACAGACTAACTCTGGGTGGGGAGGCAGGGCTGTGACATAGCAGGAGGTGGGGCCATGACATAGCAGGGGTGGATGTCATGTAGAGGGCAGGGCTATAACGTGGTGCGAGGCGATTGGCCAATCGCCACTTCAATCACAAGTAATCCAGCACCAGTTTTCCTAATTTGGAAAACTGGGCAGGCAGTTTTGAACCGGACAGTCCTTCAAAAGACCAGGCTGTCCGAGTCAAAACCAGACAGGGGTCAACCCTAAAAAAACCCCCACAGTACAGACACCCCAAAATGATCACAGCTTTCTGTATTTTCTGTTACTTCTATTTTTCTACTTCTATTTTAGGTGCCAAGAGCTCAGTGCTCAGGAAATTGTGTCCCCGGCTTCAGGAAGTCAATATTGCCTGGATCCCTTCTGTGTTGTTATAAATGTGTCCCATGTCCTGAGGGTGAAATCTCCAACAAACCTGGTATAACTGCTTGCTTAATATACATTACTTCTCCTTGTGTAAGAACATTTAGTAGACTATGGAGAGATACAATGAATGTGACAATTTATCAGAGCAGTAGTCATACTATCAAGATGTAAGAAGCTTTGATTTGACCATAAGAAAGTGTGGGATAGTATTCAAGTGTGCACAACTTTGTGACCATTTTACTTTGCACTAGTGGACATATATGACTTCCATTAGTTCTCCCAGATTCATTCAACCTCCATTATAATTATCTTGCCAATACCTACTTTAATAGCTCGTACTGTTACTGACCCATTGCTCATAACATTATTTGCCCATTTACATCTGAATAATATGAAGGTTCAACTGTTGCATCATCATATTTTGCAATAGTCCTTGGTATAAGACTGTTTACATACTGTAGATGTGGGATCTGTTATCCAAAACGCTTGGGACCAGTGGATGCCTCAAAAGTGGCCCTTATCTTATTTGGAGAATGTTGTGTATGATTATATCAATTCATACTGATGGAAAAACAATCCTATTAAGTTTAATTAATAGCAACATTATTTTAGCAGACTTAAGGTAAGGAGTAGGGATGTCGCGGACTGTTCGCCGGCGAACTTGTTCGCACGAACATCGACTGTTCGCGCTCACCGAATGTTCGCGAACGTCGCGCGACGTTCGCCATTTTGGGTTCGCCTTACCTGGCGCTTTTTTTTGACCTCTCACCCCAGACCAGCAGATACATGGCAGCCAATCAGGAAGCTCTCCCTCCTGAACCACCCCCACACCCCCTGGACCACTCCCCTTCCATATATAAACTGAAGCCCTGCAGCGTTTTTTCATTCTGCCTGTGTGTGCTTGCAAGAGCTAGTGTAGGGAGAGAGCTGTTAGTGATTTCACTGATTTCTTTGAGGGACAGTTGATAGTAAGTTTGCTGGCTAGTAATCTACTTGATACTGCTCTGTATTGGAGGGACAGAAGTCTGCAGGGATTTGAGGGACATTTTAGGTTAGGTAGCTTTGCTGGCTAGTAATCTACCTTCTACTGCAGTGCTCTGTATGTAGCTGCTGTGGGCACTGATCTCTTCTGATCTCATCTGCTGACTGCTGTAATAACCCAATAGTCCTTGTAAGGACTGCTTTTATTTTCTTTTTTGTTGTTTTACTTTGCTACTATAACAGCCCAGTGCTATTAGTCTAGCTGTGTTGGGGAGTGGGACTGGTGTGCTGCTGTGCTGCTCCTAGTAGTTCAGCAGCAGCAACCCGAGAATTTTTTTTTTTTTAATATACATATATATATTTTTTCTTTTACTTATCTTACTGTTCTTTAACGTGTACAGTGCTGTTGCTGTTCTTCATAGTAGTGCACCAATAGTAGTGCACTTGCAGGCATTATTTGCCCAGTGTGTTCTTCAAACAACAACCATCTAGCTGTGTGAGCTTGTTCACATTCTGTCTAAATATCAATAATAATACCGTCTCCAGAAACACCACCCGAGTGACGTTTTTCAGGCAGCAATAATATATTCCATATCCACTGCTGTAGTAGTGTATACGTTGACCTTGTAGGCCTTGTTTGCCCAGTGTGTTCTTCATTTTCAAACAACTCCCATCTAGCTGTGTGAGCTTGTTCACATTCTGTCTAAATATCAATAATAATACTGTCTCTAGAAACACCACCCGAGTGACGTTTTTCAGGCAGCAATAATATATTCCATATCCACTGCTGTAGTAGTGTATACGTTGACCTTGTAGGCCTTGTTTGCCCAGTGTGTTCTTCATTTTCAAACAACTCCCATCTAGCTGTGTGAGCTTGTTCACATTCTGTCTAAATATCAATAATAATACCGTCTCTAGAAACACCACCCGAGTGACGTTTTTCAGGCAGCAATAATATATTCCGTATCCACTGCTGTAGTAGTGTATACGTTGACCTTGTAGGCCTTGTTTGCCCAGTGTGTTCTTCATTTTCAAACAACTCCCATCTAGCTGTGTGAGCTTGTTCACATTCTGTCTAAATATCAATAATAATACCGTCTCTAGAAACACCACCCGAGTGACGTTTTTCAGGCAGCAATAATATATTCCGTATCCACTGCTGTAGTAGTGTATACGTTGACCTTGTAGGCCTTGTTTGCCCAGTGTGTTCTTCATTTTCAAACAACTCCCATCTAGCTGTGTGAGCTTGTTCACATTCTGTCTAAATATCAATAATAATACCGTCTCTAGAAACACCACCCGAGTGACGTTTTTCAGGCAGCAATAATATATTCCGTATCCACTGCTGTAGTAGTGTATACGTTGACCTTGTAGGCCTTGTTTGCCCAGTGTGTTCTTCATTTTCAAACAACTCCCATCTAGCTGTGTGAGCTTGTTCACATTCTGTCTAAATATCAATAATAATACCGTCTCTAGAAACACCACCCGAGTGACGTTTTTCAGGCAGCAATAATATATTCCGTATCCACTGCTGTAGTAGTGTATACGTTGACCTTGTAGGCCTTGTTTGCCCAGTGTGTTCTTCATTTTCAAACAACTCCCATCTAGCTGTGTGAGCTTGTTCACATTCTGTCTAAATATCAATAATAATACCGTCTCTAGAAACACCACCCGAGTGACGTTTTTCAGGCAGCAATAATATATTCCGTATCCACTGCTGTAGTAGTGTATACGTTGACCTTGTAGGCCTTGTTTGCCCAGTGTGTTCTTCATTTTCAAACAACTCCCATCTAGCTGTGTGAGCTTGTTCACATTCTGTCTAAATATCAATAATAATACCGTCTCCAGAAACACCACCCGAGTGACGTTTTTCAGGCAGCAATAATATATTCCATATCCACTGCTGTAGTAGTGTATACGTTGACCTTGTAGGCCTTGTTTGCCCAGTGTGTTCTTCATTTTCAAACAACTGGCATTTAGCTGTGTGAGCTTGTTCACATTCTGTCTAAATATCAATAATAATACTGTCTCTAGAAACACCACCCGAGTGACGTTTTTCAGGCAGCAATAATATATTCCGTATCCACTGCTGTAGTAGTGTATACGTTGACCTTGTAGGCCTTGTTTGCCCAGTGTGTTCTTCATTTTCAAACAACTCCCATCTAGCTGTGTGAGCTTGTTCACATTCTGTCTAAATATCAATAATAATACCGTCTCTAGAAACACCACCCGAGTGACGTTTTTCAGGCAGCAATAATATATTCCGTATCCACTGCTGTAGTAGTGTATACGTTGACCTTGTAGGCCTTGTTTGCCCAGTGTGTTCTTCATTTTCAAACAACTCCCATCTAGCTGTGTGAGCTTGTTCACATTCTGTCTAAATATCAATAATAATACCGTCTCCAGAAACACCACCCGAGTGACGTTTTTCAGGCAGCAATAATATATTCCGTATCCACTGCTGTAGTAGTGTATACGTTGACCTTGTAGGCCTTGTTTGCCCAGTGTGTTCTTCATTTTCAAACAACTCCCATCTAGCTGTGTGAGCTTGTTCACATTCTGTCTAAATATCAATAATAATACCGTCTCTAGAAACACCACCCGAGTGACGTTTTTCAGGCAGCAATAATATATTCCGTATCCACTGCTGTAGTAGTGTATACGTTGACCTTGTAGGCCTTGTTTGCCCAGTGTGTTCTTCATTTTCAAACAACTGACATTTAGCTGTGTGAGCTTGTTCACATTCTGTCTAAATATCAATAATAATACCGTCTCCAGAAACACCACCCGAGTGACGTTTTTCAGGCAGCAATAATATATTCCGTATCCACTGCTGTAGTAGTGTATATGTTCTGTCCTCGCTACGTATTACCCTGGGGCAGTGTGTAGTTCGACATGCAGCTAAACCTTCCCACAATTCAATAAAGAGACTAAGCTTGGAGTCTGTAGATTTTACTGAATAGGCAAGTGGAATAAGGTGAAACTGTAATACAAACAGCAGAAAATATATTGTGTGCTTGCAATGAACTATATAAAAACATGCAAATGAACATATAACTGCAGCATAAAATATATATACTGGCATAAATGTCTCTGTAGCAATGTCTCTGGGGGTTCTGGCAGCTGTGGAGGTGTTTTGGTGTAACTATTTGCTTACCAGCGATTCTATCATAAGGGAGATGCAGAACTGTGTGCTTCTTCCAGCAGCATGGTCTGTAAAATGGAGTCCTGGCTCCCACAAGGCATTGCTCTAGGTCACATGGTGGGCGTACGGTAGCCTGATTAGTCCAAATTCTGCCATAAGCCTTATGGAGGTGTAGAATGAATATACAGGAAGTGACGTTGTGCACTTACAGCAAGTGTCCAGAGGAGGGAGCTCCGAGCAAATGAATAGGGAAATCCCAAATATGGTAAAAGCGTATGCTGGAGACATGACACTCCCCGTCTGGCATCTATGGATGCCACCACTTACTTCGGGAGACAACAATAAAGTTCGTTCAGTCACTGGTCTGAAGAACAATTTGGTTCCTCCTTGCTTGGAGGTCTTGACCTCAGCTTTACGGACTCTCCCATTCTCACTTGGAAATGTATTGGTGACAAGATCCAAGGACCATTCACTCCTTTGTGACTGACAGTCTTTCAACAGAACAACATCACTACGTTTGAGGTTGGGCTTGGTAGTTTGCCATTTGCAAAGTGGCTGCAAAGCAGAGATGTATTGCTTTCTCCATCTGTCCCAGAAGGTATTCGCAAGACGGCCTTCTACTCTTAATGGGCTAGTTTGGACAAGGAATGGGTCATGCTTTCTCAGAGTGTTGTCTTTAGGGACAAGTTTGTTTCTTGTGATGCACAAGGATGTCGGTTCTGTGAGCCAAGTTGTGTCTTTGAGCTGACTTGCTGTAACAGCGTGGTCTGCTAGGTTTTAGTCCGTATAGAAAACAGTCTCTTTGGGCTCTGTGCCTGTCTCGGTTGCGATGAGCTCAGCTAGCTCTACAGCTACAACGGCAGCACAGAGTTCCAGTCTGGGTATAGTGTGTTTGGGAAATGGTGCCAGTTTTGCCTTACCCGTAACAAATGCAGTGTGGCGTTGTCCATAGATATCCATAGTTTTGAGGTACAGATGCAGCCACTTTGGTTTGTCTGTTTGACACAGAATAACTAAACACAGATATCCCATTTATCTCATTTAACACAGAAAACTGTGTCACAACATCCCATCTAATTAAAGCATTCACCATTGTGAACAATGGAGCTTTGGTATGCTAATGAAAAGGTTAAATGCATTAAATGAGTTAAGATGACTTAAGATAACACAGTTTCTTCAATTACCCCTGAGTCATGACGCATTTAACTCACAAATCCAAGTGGCTTCATCTGTATGCTACGGCAGCTATGGCTTTGACAGAAGCGTCAGAGAACACACAAAGTTTTTGGCTTTGTACCTCTGTAGAAGGTATTATGGCATATGGGTGTGTAACACAAAGGTTTGAAAAGGTTGCTAGAGAACTTCTCCATTCTGCCCACAAATTCTTTTTGTCAGGAGATAGCGGGTTGTCCCAATCAGATGTTTTGAAGATTAAGTCTCTTAAATCATTTGAATAGTCTTGTGAAGAGAAGGCTTCAATCGTTACTTTGATGTTAGAAGCTATTTTGTAAAGCCTGAGGTTGGAGCAGGCGAGTGCTTCCTGCACTCTTTCGAGAAGACTGATGGCAGCTTTGCTTGAAGGTATCAATTTTAAGCGGTTATCAGCATAGAAGTTTTTTTCTACTAATGGTCTGACATCTGACCCATACTGTACCTTACTTTCTTGGGCAGAACGACTGAGTCGGTGGATTGCAACTGCAGGCGAAGGACTGTTGCCAAAGGTGGGCACCCTCATACAGTACTCTGTGATGTCCTTGGAAGGGTTGTTATCTCTGAACCTAAAAGGTAGAGGGGCGACCCAACTGTTTGAATCGTGTTTAATTAGTTCTTGTTTGATTATTTTTGGAAAGAGTTTATCCTCAATAGACATTGCCAATTGGTTATCCTCTTTCGTTCTCTGGAACACTGTGCATCTCAAATGATCTTGATCACTGTCACGGGTGAGATTATCATCGGAAATATTTGGAGGTGTGTGTACCAGGCTGGTGTTGTAAGGTTTTTCCTTTATTAGGTACTGGTTGTGGCATGGTGGGAAAGTGGAGGGGTGTCCATTTTCTAGTGTGTTTGTCAGCATGCTGTTTACGCAGACTGATTCGTGTACACTTCCCGGGCAAGCGTCTCCTATTATGACCCATCCGAGATCTAGTGTCTGGGCATACGGTGCATTGTGAGGGCCATTTATCTGGTCCCTTGCTTTGTGGACCCGCAGGATATCCCTTCCAAGGAGAAGCATTATCTGAGCCTTGGGTTCAAGTTCGGGGATTAAGTGCATTATACGTTTCAAGTGTACCTGGTGCTTGGCTACGTCCGGTGTAGGGATTTCAGATCTATTATCGGGAATCTGGTTGCATTCAATTATAGTTGGTAAGGGTAGACATCCCTTTCCATCTATGGACTCTACTTGGTAGCCGGATGCCCTTCTTCCTGCTGTCTCGACAACTCCTGCACATGTTTTTAGAGAGTAAGGAGTGTTTGGGCCCTTGACATTAAATGCATCAAAGAAAGCTGGGCAGGCTAAAGATCTGTTGCTCTGGTCATCCAGGATTGCATAGAGCTTAATGCCTTTATCTGTTTCGCCTGTCGGGTATACTTTGACCAGGCAAATTTTGGAGCAGGATCTGCTGCCTATGGCACCGTTGCGGATATCTGTGCAATGAGAACTGACCTCTGTAGTATTTGTGGCACTGTCATCTTCCTCCCCGCCATGCTTGCTGGCGCTCTTGGTGTAAGGTACAGTCCACGGGGCTGGCCCAGGGTGTAAAGCTGTGTTGTGATATGTGCTGTCACATTCTGTGCATTTTACACTGACCTGACAGTCCTTGGCAAGATGAGACGCTGATGAACAACACTTGTAACAGATGTTGTGTTCCTTTAGGAAAGCTTTGCGGTCTTCTATGGACTTCTCTCTGAAGGCTCTGCATTTCAGAAGAGGGTGAGACAGTTGGTGTAAAGGACACTGCTTACTAGGGTCTTTGTACCTTGTCTCCTCGTGAGAAGGTTCTGCAGATCTGTGAAAAGAATCTAAAGAGGAAGCATTAGTTTTGTGTACTGTTACTGCTGCTTTGCAAGTATTAGGTACTGAAAGGGTGGCATGTGGCAAAGTGAAATCAAAGCTGGGGTCATTTCTCATCTTGGCTTGTTGGTATACAAAGTCCATGAATACAGTGAAAGGAGGAAATGGAACATTGTGCATTTCTTTGAATTTTGACCCGTGTGCCATCCACCGCTCTTGTAAGTTATAGGGCAATTTTTGTACTATGGGGTTAACACCTCTGGCTGTGTCCAGGAATGCAAGCCCCGTTAAGTCTCCTTCAGCTTTGGCTATTTGTAGTTCCATTAACAAGTCGCTTAGTTCCCTAAGTTTTTGGTAACTTTTATTGGTTATTTTAGGGAAGTCATCAATTCTCTTGAAGAGTGCATTTTCTACAACCTCTGCTGAGCCATAGCATTCGTTAAGTCTGTGCCAGATCATTCTGAGACCAGTCTCTGGGTGATTTATGTTAATGACTCTGATCCTTTTGGCATGCTCTGCAGACTCAGTTCCTAGGTATTTGATAAGGAGGTTGATTTCCTCACTGTATGAAAGGTCTAAGCCTTTGATAGTATTTTGGAAGGAGGATCGCCAGGCTCTGAAGCCTTCTGGGCGGTCATTGAACTTTTCAAGTCCCTTTGTGATTAGCTTGCGCCGTGCAAAGAACTTGGCAAAGTCCATTGTGACTTGGTTAGTATCAGGATAAGTAGGTGGATGAGTGTAACAGTGAGAAGGTGTTGTATAGTCATACCTGTCTGGTGGTTCTCTTTTAGGCTGGACTGTGACATACTGTTGTGACACAGCTGAGGAGGTAGGTGCAGGGTTAACCCTAGGCTTGGGTACCTGGCTGAAGTGGGTGTTGTAGGCAGGGTCACTTAGCTCGACGTGGTCTCTCTGATGCAATTGCAGCTTGCTGATGGCCTTTGGAGGTGTATGGCATCCTTGGCTTGGTTCAGGAGCGGCATGTTGACCTGATTGATGTGCTGAAAGAGAATCTGTGTCTTGTTTGGAGTGCTGGTAGACATACTCTCTAGTGCGTTGTAGTGGGTCATGGGGTTCAGTCTCAAGATTAGGTACCTCACTGTGTCCTTCGCTGCTAGGGTACACAATCATCTCTAGAGCTTTTGCTTCTGCCAAAGTCGCTGCAGCTTCTCTCTCTCTGGCCAACTTTTCTAGGGTTGCCTCTAAGCGAACACTTTCCAGCTTTGCCTCTACTGCTAGGCGTGCATTTTCTGCTTCTAAGCGTGCACTTTCTGTTTCCCTTTCTGCTTCTAAGTGTGCACTTTCTGCTTTCAAGCGGGCACTCTCTGCTCTCCTTTCTGTTTCTAAGCGTGCACTCTCTGCTTTCAAGCGGGCACTCTCTGATTCCCTTTCTGCTTCTAAGAGTGCACTCTTTACTTTTGCCTCCATTTCCCTCTCTGCGAAGGCAGCACGGGCCTTTGCTGCTTCTGCTTTTGCGCGGGCAATGGCGGCAGCATTAGTAACAGATGAGCGTTGAGAGGAGCCTGAGACCTGGGATCTGGTCACTAATGAGGATGTCTTTTTCTGTGACATTATGGGACTCTGGATAGGCCTTTGTAGTGGCTTTTCTGTGCTGTAATGACTTAATAGCAGTGTCTGTATCCGGATCACTGTAATATACTGTTGTCTGAGCTTGCAGCGTAGCTGGTTTAATCACTTGTGTGTCGGCTGCTGTTTTACTGCGCATGCAGTGAGTTATAGTTCAATCCCACCTTTGTGGTAGCGCTGTTTCACTGTTCTGTCCTCGCTACGTATTACCCTGGGGCAGTGTGTAGTTCAACATGCAGCTAAACCTTCCCACAATTCAATAAAGAGACTAAGCTTGGAGTCTGTAGATTTTACTGAATAGGCAAGTGGAATAAGGTGAAACTGTAATACAAACAGCAGAAAATATATTGTGTGCTTGCAATGAACTATATAAAAACATGCAAATGAACATATAACTGCAGCATAAAATATATATACTGGCATAAATGTCTCTGTAGCAATGTCTCTGGGGGTTCTGGCAGCTGTGGAGGTGTTTTGGTATAACTATTTGCTTACCAGCGATTCTATCATAAGGGAGATGCAGAACTGTGTGCTTCTTCCAGCAGCATGGTCTGTAAAATGGAGTCCTGGCTCCCACAAGGCATTGCTCTAGGTCACATGGTGGGCGTACGGTAGCCTGATTAGTCCAAATTCTGCCATAAGCCTTATGGAGGTGTAGAATGAATATACAGGAAGTGACGTTGTGCACTTACAGCAAGTGTCCAGAGGAGGGAGCTCCGAGCAAATGAATAGGGAAATCCCAAATATGGTAAAAGCGTATGCTGGAGACATGACAGTATACGTTGACCTTGTAGGCCTTGTTTGCCCAGTGTGTTCTTTATTTTCAAACAACTCCCATTTAGCTGTGTGAGCTTGTTCACATTCTGTCTAAATATCAATAATAATACCGTCTCCAGAAACACCACCCGAGTGACGTTTTTCAGGCAGCAATAATATATTCCGTATCCACTGCTGTAGTAGTGTATACGTTGACCTTGTAGGCCTTGTTTGCCCAGTGTGTTCTTTATTTTCAAACAACTCCCATCTAGCTGTGTGAGCTTGTTCACATTCTGTCTAAATATCAATAATAATACCGTCTCTAGAAACACCACCCGAGTGACGTTTTTCAGGCAGCAATAATATATTCCGTATCCACTGCTGTAGTAGTGTATAAGTTGACCTTGTAGGCCTTGTTTGCCCAGTGTGTTCTTCTTCTTCATTTTCAAACCACTGCCACTTAGCTGTGTGAGCTTGTTCACATTCTGTCTAAATATCAATAATAATACCGTCTCTAGAAACACCACCTGAGTTGTTGTTGTTGTTGTTTTAAAAATAATGCCAGGCAAAGGCAGGCCGCCACGCAGAGGCACTAGGGGCCGTGCTGCTATGCTATCCTGTGGCCCTAGGAAATTGACCAGTTTTAAAAAGACAATGACCCTGAACTCCCAAAATGCTGAAGAGGTAGTTGACTGGCTTACACAGCACACCCCATCCTCTACCGTTTCTAACTTTACCACAACATCCTCATCCTCCACTGCTATGGGCACCCCACGTAACACTTCCTCCACCACCGGCGCCCCTTCTTCACTGGAGTCAGAGGAGTTATTTTCACATGAGTTTCTTGAACTGAGTGATGCGCAACCATTATTGGCAGAAGAAGATGAAGGAGATGAGGACGTTACACCAGATTTAATTCTGGCAGAGAACACAACAGAGATGGACATAATGAGTGATGAGGAGGTCCCCGCTGCTGCTTCCTTCTGTGAGCTGTCAGAAGAAATTGATGCATCTGAGGAGAATGAGGATGAGGAGATTGATGTTTTGTGGGTGCCCAGTAGAAGAGAGCAAGAGGAGGATAGTTCAGATGGAGAGACGGAGAGTCAGAGAGGCAGGAGGAGAATAAGACTTAGAAGAAGCAGGGAGGACAGCTCGCAGGGAACAGTAGGGCAACAACATGTATCGGCACCTGTGGTCAGCCGGCCAACGCACCCGCCATTGCCGCCAACGCCGCCAACTTCTACTGTTACCGCCAGATTGCCAGCTTCAAAAAGGTCAGCAGTGTGGGATTTTTTTAATGTGTGTGCCTCTGACAAAAGCGTTGTCATTTGCAATGAGTGCAGTCAGAAACTGAGTCTTGGGAAGCCCAACAGCCACATAGGTACAACTTCTATGCGAAGGCACATGAACGGCAAGCACAAAGCACTTTGGGAGCAACACCTCAAAGGCAACAGGCAAACTAAAAGCCACCCTCCTTCTGGTCCAGCATCTTACTGCTCTACCTCTGCTGTCCTTCACCCGTCTGAACCACCCTCCACTCCGCCTTCCACCTTGACCACCAGTTCCCATTCCCAGTCATCTGCCCCCAGCCAAGTTTCTGTGAGGGCCATGTTTGAGCGTAAGAAGCCAATGTCTGCAAGTCACCCCCTTGCCCGGCGTCTGACAGCTGGCTTGCCCGCACTCTTAGCCCGCCAGCTTTTACCATACCAGCTGGTGGACTCTGAGGCCTTCCGCAAATTTGTAGCAATTGGGACACCGCAGTGGAAGGTACCCAGCCGCAATTTTTTTTCAAAAAAGGGAATACCACACCTGTACCACCATGTGCAGAGCCAAGTCACCGCATCTCTGTCACTTAGTGTTGGGCCAAAGGTCCATATGACTACTGACGCATGGTCCTCCAAGCATGGTCAGGGCAGGTATGTCACCTACACTGCCCACTGGGTGAACTTGGTAATGGCTGGGAAGCAGGGAATGTGTGGCTCAACAACAACAGTGGAGTTGGTGTCACCGCCACGGATTGCACGCGGTTTTGCCACCACCTCTACTCCTCCTTCGCTCTCTACCTCGTCTTCTTCCTCTTCTTCGTCCTCTGCTGCTGGGTCCTCCTCCTCCACACCTGTGCACCCCCAGCTCCCCCTAGGCTATTCAACGTGCCAGGTACACCGTTGTCATGCTGTCTTGGGGATGACGTGCCTGGAAAGCAGAAACCATACCGGATCTGTACTCCTGTCATCTCTGCAGTCACAGGCCGATCGGTGGCTGACCCCACACCAACTGAAGATCGGAAAAGTGGTGTGTGACAACGGAAGCAATCTGCTGGCAGCACTGAGACTGGGCAATTTAACACATGTGCCCTGCATGGCACATGTTCTGAATTTAATAGTCCAACGTTTTGTCTAGAAGTACCCAGGATTCCAGGACGTTCTCAGGCAGTCCAGGAAGGTGTCGGCCCATTTCAGACATTCCTACACAGCCATGGCACGCCTTGCTGACATTCAGCAGCGGTACAACATGCCAGTCAGGCGTTTGATTTGCGACAGCCAGACTCGCTGGAATTCAACGCTCCTCATGTTGGAACGTCTGCTGCAACAACAAAGAGCCGTCAACGAATACCTGTTTGAACTGGGTGGAAGGACTGGATCTGCAGAGCTGGGGATTTTTTTCCCCCGTTACTGGGAGCTTATGCGCGATGCCTGCAGGCTCATGCGCCCTTTTGAAGAGGTTACAAATATGGTCAGTCGCACCGAAGGCACCATCAGCGACCTAATACCCTTTGCTTTCTTCCTGGAGCGTGCCGTGCGACGAGTGACAGATGAGGCTGTAGACCAGCGTGACGAGGAGCAGGAAGCGCATGATTTCTGGTCGCAATCACCAGAACCAACCCAGGCACCTGCTGCAACGCAGGGAGAGGTGTCAGAAGTGGAGTCAGAGGAGGAAGGTGGCTTTGTGGAGGAGGAGGACCAACAGGAGCAGGCTTCCCAGGGGGCTTGTGGTGACCTTTTGGGGACCCCTGGTCTTGTACGTGGCTGGGGGGAGGAGACCGTGGATGATGCAGTCCTTGATAACGAGGAAGCGGAGATGGATACCTCTGCATCCAACCTTGTGAGAATGGGGTCTTTCATGCTGTCATGCCTGTTGAAGGACCCCCGTATCAAGAGGCTTAAGGAGAAGGACCTGTACTGGGTGGCAACGCTACTAGACCCTTGGTACAAGCATAAAGTGGCAGAAATGTTACCAACGTACCACAAGTCCGAAAGGATGCTGCATTTACAAACCAGCCTGCAAAACATGTTGTACAATGCTTTTAAGGGTGATGTCACTTCAGGAACTCATCAACATTCCAGGGGCAGAGGTGCCAGTAATCCTGCCACAAGCGCACCTGCAAGGACAAAGCACTTTGGCCACTCTGTAACGTCAGACATGCAAATGTTTTTCAGTCCAAGGCAGCGGCAGAACCGTTCGGGATCCACCCTCAAAGAACGCCTCGACCGGCAGGTAGCGGACTACCTGGCATTAACTGCAGATATCGACACTCTGAGGAGCGATGAACCCCTGGACTACTGGGTGCGCAGGCTTTATCTGTGGCCAGAGCTGTCACAATTTGCCATGAACCTCTTGTCTTGCCCCGCCTCAAGTGTCCTCTCAGAAAGGACCTTCAGTGCAGCAGGAGGGATTGTAACTGAGAAGAGAACTCGCCTAGGTCACAAAAGTGTGGATTACCTGACCTTTATTAAAATGAATGAGGGGTGGATCTCGGAGGGTTACTGCACGCCGGAAGACTTGTTCTGAGTTTCTGACTCCCCATGCAGCTGTCCTTCTCTGCACGCCTCATGACTCCACACACAGCTGTCCTTTAGCGTCCTCCTCCCTCCACCACCGTTACAAACTAGGGTGCAAACCCTACTGGTTTAATTTGAATCCAGGTAAATCCTGAGTTTTTCTGGCCTCTGTGCTTCAGTGGCTGTGACAAAAAGAAGGAATATTTTCAGCATTTATATGGCATATTTTTTCTGGCCTCTGTGCTTCAGTGGCTGTGACAAAAAAAATGAATTTTTTTCAGCATTTATATGGCATATTTTTTCTGGCCTCTGTGCTTCAGTGGCTGTGACAAAAAAAAGGAATATTTTCAGCATTTATATGGCATATTTTTCTGGCCTCTTTTCATTTATATGGCATATTTTTCTGGCCTCTGTGCTTCAGTGGCTGTGACAAAAAAATTAATTTTTTCAGCATTTATATGGCATATTTTTTGTGGCCTCTGTGCTTCAGTGGCTGTGACAAAAAAATGAATATTTTCAGCATTTATATGGCATATTTTTTCTGGCCTCTGTGCTTCAGTGGCTGTGACAAAAAAAGGAATATTTTCAGCATTTATATGGCATATTGTTTCTGGCCTCTGTGCTTCAGTGGCTGTGACAAAAAAAATGAATATTTTCAGCATTTATATGGCATATTATTTCTGGCCTCTGTGCTTCAGTGGCTGTGACAAAAAAAAGGAATATTTTCAGCATTTATATGGCATATTTTTTCTGGCCTCTGTGCTTCAGTGGCTGTGACAAAAAAAGGAATATTTTCAGCATTTATATGGCATATTTTTTCTGGCCTCTGTGCTTCAGTGGCTGTGACAAAAAAAATGAATATTTTCAGCATTTATATGGCATATTGTTTCTGGCCTCTGTGCTTCAGTGGCTGCGACAAAAAAAAATTATATTGTTAGCATTTATATGGCATATTTTTTCTGGCCTCTGTGCTGCAGTGGCTGTGACAAAAAAAAATAATATTTTCAGCATTTATATGGCATATTTTTTCTGACCTCTGTGCTTCAGTGGCTGTGACAAAAAAAATGAATTTTTTCAGCATTTATATGGCATATTTTTTCTGGCCTCTGTGCTTCAGTGGCTGTGACAAAAAAAGGAATATTTTCAGCATTTATATGGCATATTTTTTCTGGCCTCTGTGCTTCAGTGGCTGTGACAAAAAAAATGAATATTTTCAGCATTTATATGGCATATTGTTTCTGGCCTCTGTGCTTCAGTGGCTGCGACAAAAAAAAATTATATTGTTAGCATTTATATGGCATATTTTTTCTGGCCTCTGTGCTGCAGTGGCTGTGACAAAAAAAAATAATATTTTCAGCATTTATATGGCATATTTTTTCTGGCCTCTGTGTTTCAGTGGCTGTGACCAAAAAAAAATGAATATTTTCAGCATTTATATGGCATATTTTTTCTGGCCTCTGTGCTTCAGTGGCTGCGACAAAAAAAAATTAATATTTTCAGCATTTATATGGCATATTTTTTCTGGCCTCTGTGCTTCAGTGGCTGCGACAAAAAAAAATTATATTGTTTGCGTTTATATGGCATATTTTTTCTGGCCTCTGTGCTTCAGTGGCTGCGACAAAAAAAATTATATTGTTAGCATTTATATGGCATATTTTTTCTGGCCTCTGTGCTGCAGTGGCTGCGACAAATTTTTTTTATATTTTCAGCATTTATATGGCATATTGTTTCTGGCCTCTGTGCTTCAGTGGCTGTGACAAAAAAAACATAATTTTTCAGGAAAGTACACATGCCTAATTTTTCAGGGTTCTGCAACAGTGGCAAAATCACATCTTTTATGGTCACCGCAGGTGATCAATAAAGTAGACCAAAACTGGGCCCACACTGCAGAATCGGTGTTTTTTGGTTCGCTTCACTGTACATTGAATTACCTCTGCCTGACCGTGCACGTGCGCACAAGCACGGTGACTGCTAAACACACCACTACAGAAATATTGCCAGCAACAGGACGAACATCCTGGAGGTGACAAGCTCAACTAGTATTTAACAACTATTATTTGCTCACTTGACGGTATCATTCATTAAAGCTCTTTGCATTCTTTTGCATTGCAGTAAGCGCCGCGTTTCGTCTTTGCGTGTGAACAGGCTGTAACCTTTACACGACTTGATTGGCATGTAGACGCCGGACGTTTTAAAGCATTTTATTACACAGGTTTAGAAATGTAGTGTGATTTCTGCCCTTTACAGCACAAAACGCAGCGCTGTGTCAACAATGTATTTTTCAGATACATTTTTGCCCTTGATCCCCCTCTGGCATGCCACTGTCCAGGTCGTTGCACCCTTTAAACAACTTTAAAATAATTTTTCTGGCCAGAAATGTCTTTTTTAGCTTTTAAAATTCACCTTCCCATTGAAGTCTATGGGGTTCGCGACGTTCGCGAACCATTCGCATTTTTGACGCAAGTTTGCGAATATGTTTGCGAACTTTTTTTCCGACGTTCGCTACATCCCTAGTAAGGAGATCCAATTTGCATAAACACCCCTCATCCTGAAGATCCCCAAGATTATGAATAGTGGATCCTTTAATCATATTGTAATATATTCTTAATGAATCAGGATAAAGTCAGTGTAGGACTGGCCAGACAAGGGATAACATATTACAATGAAAATTGCTCTTAACAGAAGTATTTGTTTATTCCTCCCTGTTCTCTGGTTCTGCAGAATTCAGTTCCAACAAAGCAGAGAATAGAAAAGATCAGAGGGGCACTGCTTTCAGTAACAATTATAAATAGAAATACAAAAACAGCTGCAATTAATATTTATTGCAAAGTTACATAGAATCACAGTTTCATTTGGCAAATTAGTATTTTTGTATTGATATCAACTGTATTTGATTAGTGATGGGCGAATTTACTTGCCAGGCAAGAATTTGTGTCAAATTTGCCTGTCTCGCTGCTGGCGTCAAAGTTTTTTCAATGCTAGCGACGGTTCCGACGCCGGCACCAATTTAGACGGCGTTGACAATAAATGGACGCCCATGAACTTTAAGGGGCAGCGGTGTCAACCTTAAAGCCGGTACCCATTTTGACACCGGCAAATTGTCGCTGGTCTCAAAATTGCTGTTTCGATAATTTTTCGCCAGTTTCACAGGAAATTTGTGATGAAGCAAAACAGGACAAATTTGCCCATCACTATATTGATCTGTATTTGAACATTTGTTCGTATTTCACCTTGGCTTGGCCACATGAAGGTTTATTGAAGACCAGAAATTAAATTTAAAAAATGAGAGCGGTTTCCCTACCTTAAAGATGGTGCTAATTTGTAAATTCCCACTGTGGGCTGTATCTTTTCTACTAGATTATATTAATGACTATTCATAGTTATTTCATAGTTTTATAATATGTGGATGACTCATCTTTGAACTTGACTATCATGTGTTAAAGTGCATCATTTATTTTTGAGTCTGATGTTTTTTCATTATTTTCACCCTACCAGACAGTGAGAACTGCATCAGGTGCGAAGACATGGAATGGTCCAATAAGAAAAGGACTCTCTGCATTGCAAGAACAGAAGTATTTCTCTCATACACAAATGATGTGATTTCTATGATGTTTTCATCAATCTCAGTTCTATTCTTTTTTCTAAGTCTTCTGATTTTAGGAGTTTTCATTACATACCGGGACACTCCCATAGTGAGAGCCAACAACAGGAGCCTGAGCTTCCTCCTCCTTGTCTCCATCAAGCTGAGCTTCCTCAGTGTGTTTCTGTTCCTCGGTCGCCCTGTGGATATAACCTGCATGCTGCGTAACATCACTTTTGGAATCACCTTCTCCATAGCTGTCTCTTCTCTCCTGGCCAAGACTATCATGGTTTGTGTTGCTTTCAAAGCCACCAAGCCAGGGAGCTCATGGAGAAAATGGGTGGGAGTCAAACTGTCCAATTCTGTAGTCTTGTTCTGCTCATCCATTCAAATAATAATCTGCATGACTTGGTTGGCCATTTCTCCTCCCTTTCAGGAACTGGACCTTCACACTTACACTGGAACCATCATCATTCAGTGCAATGAGGGCTCAGCTATTGGCTTTTACTCAGTTATTGGGTATATGGGGCTTCTGGCAGCTGTTAGTTTTGTTTTAGCATTTTTAGCTCGGACATTACCGGACAGTTTTAATGAGGCCAAGTACATCACTTTCAGCATGTTGCTCTTCTGCAGTGTTTGGATCACAATGATCCCGGCCTATCTGAGCACCAAAGGCAAAAACACTGTGTGTGTGGAGATATTTGCCATACTCACCTCAAGTGCTGGACTTTTAGCCTCTATATTTCTGCCCAAATGTTACACAATTTTCTTTAAAACTGAAATGAACACAAAATCACAACTATTTAGGAACAAACCATATTGATTAAGATAAATCACAATACAGATTGTGCTGTATTTTTTCTATATTAATATTTTTAGGGATGCACCGAATTTTGTTTTCGGCCGGACCCCCGAATCCTTCATGAAAGATTTGGCTGAATATCGATCCGAACCCTAATTTGCATATGCTGAAAACAATTTTACTACCATGTTTTGTGACAAAAAGTCACATGATTTTAAGGATTCGGATTCAGTTCAGCCAGGCACAAGAATTCGGACGAATCCGAATCCTGCTGAAAATGGCTGAATACCGAACCGTATCCTGGATTCGGTGCATCCCTTAATATTTTAAACCTTTATAAAGGCAACAAATCATAGAGAGCTTTGTTCTATTCCACATGATGTTTACTCCAAATACACTGCACAGAGTCATCCTCCCCTCTCTTACTTACTCTTCACCTTTATTAATATGCACCACATTTATACAGTTGCATTCGGCCTTCTTTACAACTTGAATTGATCAGCTATTTCCAGCGCTGCCTCTATATTAAAATCCTGGCAGTGGTGCATTTCTTGTAATGGATCAGGCAGCTCAGTTCTTCTAAGGTACAATGCCCCAGTATACATGTAGTGGACCTGGTATCCAGGACCTGGAGGCTTCCGGATAATGGATCTTTCTCTAATTTGGATCTTCATATCTTAAGCCTACTAGGAAATCATATAAACTTTAAATAAACCCAATGGACTGGTAAAGTTCAAATAAGGATTAATTATATCTTATTTGAGATGAAGTAAATGGTACGGTTTTATTATTACAGAGAAAAAGGAAACAATTTTGAGAAATTTGCATTATTTTGTTAAAATTTAGTTTATGGGAGATGGCCTTTCCATAATTCAGTATAAAGGGTTTCTGGATAACAGATACCATACCTGTACTAAATATACAGTAAACAAACAAAGAAATGGTGAGCACCTTTATTGAAGGTTAAAAAAAACATCTAAAAATCTATTCTTTAAATTCTACTCACAAGTGTGACCTTAAAAAATAGCCTTTCCCCCAGTGAGCAGGGAACAAGTTGCTGGACCAGGTTCTATTGCATGTGAACATTAATCATCATAATTATCAGCTTTCATCTTGAGTCCTGCTAATGTAGCAAATATGTGAGTCTTTCTCTGGGATTTTCCAGTTTGTGTGGTCCTTCTGGTCTGTTGGCTCAGGGATTCCCAGTTTTCACTGATATTATCAGCAAGCAGTGAGGAGGGGGAAAGCCTGGTTGCTTTCTGTTCTGTGGGGTAAATCTGTATGGCAGCTCTTTATGTGTTTCAGGTCATGTGACTAGTGATGGGCGAATTTGCGCCGTTTCGCCGGAAAATTTGCAAAATTCTCGTTTTTGACGCAGGTGCCCATTTTTTGACGCCGACGCCCGTTTTTGCCGCGATAAATTCGCCCATCACTACATGTGACCAGTCATTAGGGATTGCTGCTTCCTCAACTTCCCCAAGTTAACCCCAAATAGTAATAAAAAATCAAATTGGGATTCATACCTAGTTATGCAGATATATAAACAGGATTGCCACTAATTATAGTCAAATACCGTCTGTTTCCATGACTTATTAGTTATTAAATCCTGAAGCACATGGGTCTTCCAATGTATCATTTTACCCATTAGATGTGAGTGTGTCTAGAAATGAAATATAAAAATGTTCCCTTTGATACAGAACTGTCATCTATATTGTGGCTATATGGGATTTGTTCAAACTCTTCTACTTGAATCTGTCTAGAATTCTTATTATGTATTGGTTCTTGCAACCTGGGGAAAAGGCTGTTCACTTAATATGCCTTTTTGTGGGTAGAATTCTACTGAATACATTTTTAAATGTTGTATTTGAATTGCTGTAGACCTATTTTAGAGGACCTAGTCTCCCCCCAGTACATTAAAAACCAGCATTAGATTGTGTCCTTATGGCAGCCAGTAAGACCAGGGCTACATTTTACCAGCCAACGCTGAACTTTTTTACCTCCAACTGGATTGTCTGCTGGTAAAGAGTGCAACACTGCCAATGTTGAAAGTTGGAGGTTTTGCAGCCCTGAATGAACCTGCACTTGCATCAGGGGCAGTAATATATGAACCTCCTTATCTCCTTCTTTCTCAATTCTATATACTTTACTTTTTCTCTTTTCCTTTACTTCTCTTTTCCACCTTTTCTTTCCTTGCTCAGTCTTTTCTTCTTGATTTCTTTTATTCAATCTCTTACTCCTTTTTTCATGACCTCTCCTTTGTTTATTTTTACCATTTCTTACTCTCCCCAGTCTTCCCATTTTATATGTATATCTCTCTCTCTCTCTCTCTCTCTCTCTCTCTCTCTCATTTTGTACCTACCTGTGGTCTCTCTGTCTATCTTTATATGAGTTTCAAAAACAATGTAATTTGTGACAACACAAGAGAAGTGACTTGCTTACTTTTTCATAGAGACTTCCAACTGGAATTAGTACCTAAAAAAGAATGACAAAAATATCAATGTAGTGTGTCCTTCCTTATCATAATTCTTCCTTTGGGTAGAGCTACTTACTTCTACACATAAAAATCCCACAGTGTATAACTATGATATCTAAAAATATTTATATGTTGGTACTCTAAAAATACATGTTAATAATAATAATAACATATGAGGCTCACAATAAATAATTTAACAAGAAAAAGCCCTCACTTCCCTACATTAAGTCAATTCCCTTAGTGTTAATAAGGCTGATAAGGGAGGTTGGCCAAGCAGTTGTGAATACCATTGCTTATGATGAAAACGGCACCTTACATAGTTAAATTGGGTTGAAAAAAGAGTTTCCTTAAATGAGAAGGATCTTGGGGTCTTTGTAGATAACAAGTTGTCTAATTCTGGGCAGTGTCATTCTGTGGCTACTAAAGCAAATAAAGTTCTTGTATAAAAAAGGGCATTAACTCAAGGGATGAAACATAATTGTGTCTCTTTATAGGTCCCTGGTGAGACCTCATCTGGAGTATGGGGGCAGTTTTGGACTCCAGTCCTTAAGAGGGATATAAATGAGCTGGAGAGAGTGCAGAGACTAAGTGCAACTAAACTGGTTAGAGGGAGGGAAGAGTTAAATTATGAGGGGAGACTGACAAGGTTGGGGTTGTTTTCTCTGGGGGAAAAAAGGCGCTTGTGAGGGGACATGATTAGACTTTACAAGTACATTAGAGGACATTATAGACAAATAGCAGGGGACCTTTTTACCCATAAAGAGAATCACGTACCAGAGGCCTCCCCTTCAGACTAGAGGAAAAGAAGTTTCATTTAAAGGAACAGAGTAGGGGGTTCATCACAGTGAGGACAGTGAGGTTGGGGAATGCACTGCCGGGTGATGATTCAGTTAATGACTATAAGAGGGACTTGGATGATTTCTTGGACAGACATAATACAAAGGCTATTGTGATACTAAACTCTATAGTTAGTATAGATATGGGTATATATCATAAAATCTTTTGTCAGGGTCAGTGTCTGTAAGTATGTTTCTGAGTTTCATTTGGAGGGGTTGAACTTGATGGTCTTTTTTTAAACCTTGACTTTACAGTTCAGTGTAAAAATAAAAACTGGGTAAACAAATAGTCTGTGCAAAATAAAAAAATGTATCTAATATAGTTAATTAGCCAAAAATGTAATATATAAAGGCTGGAGTGACTGGATGTCTAATATAATCACCAGAACACTACTTCCTACATTTCAGCTCTCTAACTCTGAGTTAGTCAGTGACTATAAGGGGGGCCACATGGGACATAAATGTTCAGTGAATTTGTAATTGATCCTCAGCATCCAGTAACACATCCAGTGACTCCTGCCTAACTAACTATATTAGAAACATTTTTTATTTTGCACAGACTATCTATTTTCTTTATGACTATATGTTGTTTATAAGAATAGAAAAGCCTTGGTTATTTTGCTTGTTCAAGAAGCCGCATTATAACATCAACTGACAGGTCATTCCCCAACCTCACTGTGAAGAGCCCCCTTCACTGCTTTAAGTGAAAGTTCTGTTTCTCTCTAGTCTAAAGGTATGGCCTGTCATTTTTTCTATCTTTTCTATGGAAAAAAAAAGACTGAGAAACTGTATATTTGTTTTTAAAGCTTTATATAAGAGTTTGAGGGGCTTGGCATGTACAAAAAATGGAAGCACTATTTTTATGTATTTTTTCTAATACCCAAAGTTGAGACAAGAACTGTAACATTAACAACTTGCCAAAGATAGTAGATATTCCTCAGGTGCCTATGTCTCTATTAAAGATTCTGTGAAAATCCTCTCTCTGTTCTCTATAAAATGAGGGTTGGTGTAATGGTTGGCACATTAAATCTAGAACCGATGCCAAGCACCCTGGTCTCGGCTCGTACTTCTGCCTGTAGCAGCCGCCTTTGGCTTCGGGGTGAGATTGGAAATATTGAAACCCAAAAATTGAACAGAAGAAACCTCAAAGGTACATTTTTCAAGTTTCACATAAAGATTATTTTCTCTTCACCTAGGTAAGACTTCACAAACGTTTTTGATGTTCACACAGGTTTGAGGAAAAAATTAGAATATCATCAAGATAGATCACTACAAATATCCCCAGCAGGTCCTGGAAGATGTCATTAACAAATTCCTAGAACACTGTGGGGACAATACAGAGACCGTAGTGGCCGTCCCTGGTGTTAAAGGCTGTTTTCCACTCATCCCCTTCCCTGATATGAATGAGGTTACAAGCGCCTCTAAGATCAAGCTTGGAATAGATGTTGGCATTTTTAACCTAGTCATATAATTCAGAGATCAGAGGAAGGTTATAGTGATTCTTTATGGTGATCTTATTAAGACCCCTGTAATCTATATAAGGGCGAAAACCACCGCCTTTTTTCCCAACAAAAAAGAAGCCCGTCCCTGCAGGGGAACTAGAAGGTCTAATGAAACCTCTTTCAAGGTTTTCCTTGATAAACTCCTTCATTGCCAAGGCTTCGGGCAAAGAAAGAGGGTATGTTCTACCATGAGGGGTAGTAGACCCAGGGATTAGATCGATTGGGCAGTAATACTGCCTGTGTGGGGGTAAGGTGTATAGCTGGCAAGGCGGCTCTCCAAGGCAGCAAACGTGTTCTAACAATTTTGGCCTGCCGAGACACCGTCCAGAAGCCGGCGCTCCCCAGCAGCTCTACACACGCCGAACTCCGCCTCTCCCTCACAGCACTGACAGTGACTCAGACGAACGGTTCAGCTCTGAGTCAGAACGCGGCGCAAGTAACTACAGAGGATCACAGAGGCCTTTTTTTAGGCGACCAGAGGAAACAGGGATGGAGAGAACCAGAGTGTCAAAGAGGAACAAGAGAAGTTCACGAGGAACCGGTCGCAGGTGGATATTTACCCAGGAAATCCTAGCATTGACCTGTACAGAGGCAGTTCTATCAGTCCTATTGAATGAGGTAAAGAACTTGGTTATTAATCTATCAGATTATACCTTAACAGCTACTGAACTTTCCATCTTGAACAAGGGACTGGGGTTTATACCCACACACAATACTGATTTGTTCAGTTGGAAAATTGACTTTTATAAATTCGTGAGACGTTTGAAGTTGAAAATGTGTTTTATGCATAAAGATTGTGATCCCCCCTAGGGAAGTGGCCCATAAGAGTGAGACACTTAAGAATAAGAGTGATTTTTTTACCTGACATCGCCTCACAAAATCTGGAAGTGTTTGAGAATGTTGTATTGCATGAGGTGGGAAATTTGTGGCAAAAAAAGAGTAAGAAAATGTTTGGCACAAGACATAACATAAATAAACTTGAAAGGGACGCACTTAAAAATCTTGAATCCAATACACAAATAGTTATTAAAGCCGACAAAGGGGGGAGCATAGTGGTGATGAACAAGACTGATTATATAGAAGAGGCACTAAGACTACTTAACACTCCTGTCATTACACCCAAATCAATTATGATCCCACATGGGAAATTAAAAAGTGTGTAGATGAGACTGTGTTAGGAACGCTGGAATCAGGTTTGATTAATGAATAGTGATGGGCAAATTTATTCGCCAGACGCGAATTCACAGCGAATTTGCGTGATTCACCGGTAGCGAATAAATTTGCGAAACGCCAACGAAAAAATTCGCCCGAAAAAATTTGCCAGCGTCAAAAAAAAAATTTCGTCAAAAACGCCCGCCGGCGTCAAAAAACATGTGCGCCAGTGTCAAAAATGGGCGCCGGCGTCAAAAACGAGATGCTGTGGGCGCCGTTTTGCAAATTTTTCTCCGTTTTGCGAATTTCACGGGAAATTTGCGAATTTTCCGGCGAAGCGAAATGGTGCAAATTCGCCCATCACTATTAATGAACAAACGAAAAACTTTTTAATCACTACGCATCCACGTATCCCCGTTTTTTATAAACTTCCCAAGGTACATAAGAAACTTGAGAAAGCACCAGGACGCCCGATAGTATCAGGAATGGGGTCAGTGCTTCAACCATTGTCCCAATATGTTGATACTTTTCTTCAGAACATAGTGGAAAAATACCAGAGTGCTTAAAAGACACGACAGATTTCCTAAATGGCCTAGAAACAATAGGTGAGATCAATCCAGAATGGATACTCTGTAGTATAGATGTACAGTCCCTGTATACTTCAATTCCTCATGAGGAGGGAATATATTGTGCTGAACAAATGTTGTTGGCAGAAAAACTTTCCCTTCACAAGGTTTACTTCCTATTGGTACTAATGTCACTAGTATTGAGGAAAAACTATTTCAGGTTTGATGAGACCTACTATCTGCAGACTCAGGGCACAGTGATGGGAAGTAACCTAGGCCCGAGTTATGTAAACATATGTAGGGAATCCCTGTAAGGGCAGAGAGCCTGTGTGTGTGTGCTGTAAGCTGTTACCTAGCAACCAGCTATTCAGTGCAACAGGAAGTGACACAGCAGCTAAGGAGTGGCAGGCAGGAAAAGGAAGTCACAGAGACTGGCAAAAGAAGAAAGCCTGGCATAGAGAGCCGCATGGTGGACAGAGAAGGAAGCAAGAGAGCTGCTGGTGGGACCAGAGAGCTGAGAGGCTGCACCACATTCATTTGGATCAGACTGGCACAGGGAAGCCTCATACTGTGCCTGGAGAGACAGAGGGGCAAATTCACTAAGATGCGAAGTTGCGCCAGGCGCAACTTTGCCGCACTTCGCCGCACTTCGCCAGGCGTAGTTTCGCCAGTGCTTCGCAAATTCACTAAAATATGAAGTTGCGCACAGGGGTAGCGTAAGGTTGCGGGGTTGCGCCAGCGTTGTTTCGCTATATAAAGCGAAGTTGCACTAGCGAAGGCTAATTTGCATACGGCACGAAATTCAAATTTCAATGGAGGAACACGTATCTGCACTACAAATGGCTAGAAAACCTTCAAATCTGCAAATAAAATTTTTATTTTGCGCTACACATGTGCCCCCTGTCTAGGTAAGTTGCCATGAGTCAGGAAATGTAGGGGGGAGGAAGGGGAGCCCCAAAAAATTTTTCGATCGTTTTCAGCCTATCAGCCATCATGTAGAAAACACGCCAGCATTTTTTGGGACTTAGAAAAAATTTTGACTTTTTTTGAAACAATCCCTATCTACTCTATTGTGCCTCGCCAGGTCTGAGATGCGAAGGAAGTCTAGCGTAAAAGGTAGCGTTCGCTACACTGCGCAAGTTAGTGAATTTGCGTAGTTTCGTCGGTAGCGAAGATTCGCCTGGCGTAAGGTTGCGAAGTAACACTAGCAAAACTACGCCAGCGTTCGTTAGTGAATTTGCGCAGTAGCGAAAATGCCAAACACTATCGAATTAACGCTAGCGTTCGGCGCTTCGCGTGTTAGTGAATTTGCCCCAGAGAGTGTGAGAGGAATCCAGACTGGAGGAACAACCAGCAGGAGATTCCTATCTGAGCATCCAAAGGGGCTGCTAGTCTCACTGTATGACTGACTGTGCTGGACTCACCTGAAGAGACTCTAAAGTATCCAAAGAGGATTTGTGAGTATCCTGTTTAAAGGGACAGTACCCTAAAGAGCGCTGAAGATAAACAGACTGTGTATTAAAGGACTTTACCTTTTTACTTAGTTAGCTAGACAGATTGCGCTAGCAAGTTAGTTAGTGAGGCCCTATTGCCACCGGTTAGGAGTGCTGCATGTATTAGGTGCCCATTTATTTTATATAAACTGTTATTTAGTTTAACCAATAGTGTGTGTGTGTTATTACTGTATTCCTAGTGGGGCCAACCGTAGGTGCATTCCCGGATCCCACTAGGTGGAGGCCCTGCGCTAGTAAGTACCAGGTACCCAGTCTCTCCCAATACCACTGCGGAGTGGCTCAGGTTTGTCCCGTGTCATCAGGTAAGCGCCACACGTGGAGTGTAACACAGACAACAGGGTGTCGAAAGGGTTACACATATTTATGTGTATATTGGAAAAATGTATGATTTTAGACAACAAGAAATATAGTGGTCACATTGTGTGCTACTATAGATTTGTGGACGATGTTTTCATAATATGGAATTCCAGTGAAATACATCTACTCGAATTCTTGAAAGATTTGAATGAACAACATCCCACAGTGACATTTACTGCTGAGTACAGCAAGGATAGCATACATTATCTAGATGTTAATGTCAGCAACAAGCAGGGGAAAATCACAACTGAATTGTCCAATAAACCATTGGAAAGGAACAACATACTTAGGCCTGATAGTTTTCACACCCCCAACACAATAAAAGGCATACCCAAAGCACAATTTTTACGTGTTAGACGAATAGCTTCCGATGACCTTAAGTATTTAGAAGCATCCAATAAACTGATAAATAAATTTACAGCTAGAGGTTATGACCATGAAAGGCTGTGTGCAATAAGGGATGAAGTACTAGCGCTATCTAGCACTGCTGCAAGAAAAGAAACAACCCAAAGGGGATAGAAGGATCCCATGTGTGACAGAATGTGGGGAGATGAGCAAACAAATTTAGGGCATTGTAAAAAACATTGGTCCCTTCTGAGTAAAGAGACCATAAATTTGGAAGATTGTTCCGAGATAAACCACTTTTCTCCTATAAAAGAGGGAGAAATATTTCCAATCATTTGGTTAAGCAGATAGCTGTGTAAAGAAATCGAACACAAGGTTCTTGAGTACTCCAAAAAATGGTACTTTTCTCTCCCTTAATTGTAGTTGCTGTAACTCTATAATAAAGGGGACTACATCACTCACCCACATAATCGCAACAAGATTTCCATAAAACAATATTTTACATGTAATACCGATTGGATCGTGTAGGCATTGAAATGCCCTTGCGGTTTGATTTATGTGGGACAAACCTCTTGAAATGTAAAATTACGGATAGGCGAACATAAGAGGTCCATTAGTTCATTTAATCCAACAGAAAAGAAAACCCATACCCCAGTTGGAAAACATTTTTTTGAAGCTAAGCACAATGCGGCAAGTCTTAGGTGGATGGTCCTTGAACAAATTAAGGGGAGGGGACAGAAAGAAAAAACTGTTACAATGTGAGGCCAAATGGATGGAAAGATCAAATTGCATTGAACCATTGGGGATAAATGAGGCATGGAGCCTTAAAAGTTTTTTGTAAAAATGTCTTTTTTAAAAATGTTTTTATAAAATTGTTCTTTCCTTAGTCCTCCAGGCAGCACAGATACTAATGGGTTAAGTCCCTCACCATCCCTGTAGCACAGGAAAAAACACAATCATGAATAATGAATCAGCCTACAATTACCCACCTCAGTACCTCCTTCCCCAGTGTTCTTTTTCCTGCGCCATACCATTGCACAAGTCCTAGAGGCCGTGTAGGCGAAGATCCAGGCACTGAGGTGTCTGATGGCCGCATGGGGAACTACCTGAGGGTGAGTTCCCCAGGGGAAGGTTCCCTTAGGCATGACAAACACAGCTTTTCAGGGCTGCAGGCAATGCTTGGCAGACTGGAAATGAAGATGCAGCCGTTTATTCTCTTCTCCCTAACTCTGGGTGCACAGCACAGAAGCCTGCACAGGAGGATGACATCATCACTAATGGCGGTGAGACACATGTGTTGGGAGAGATGCGGCTCAGATTTTAAAGGAGAAGGAGACATTTTTTTCTGATGCTGGTAAGGTATTTAAACTTGCAGGAACTGTGGTATTGTGCCTCAGTTGTTGCAGTACTGTGGCTAAGGGCTGCCAGTCTGTTTTCAAAGGCTGCTAAGGTATTTATCTTGTAGCAGCAGGGTTGGTTATGGCTGCTTTGCTGATTGGACATTTTGTTTATCCCTGTTTTCTTTTGTGTTTTGTTAGATGTCAGAAGGCAAAAGAAAAAGAAAGAGTAGGCATAGGATTTGCTCAGGCTGTGATCAACCAATTCTTGAGGGATGGGCATCAAACAGCTGCCAGGCCTGTACCAACCCCAGCCAAGATAGAACGGATGAATTTATGTCTTGGTTTAACGATATTATGGAAAAGTCAATTGGAGCTTTTCATAAGTCAAGATCAGTGCCCAGTCATTCCAGAGCTGTTAGTGAGTCTGAATCAGAGACTGAATTGGGTGAAATAAGTTATGAACTTTCCTCTTCTACTTCAACCACTAAAAATAAAGATATGTATTTATTTAATGTGGAAAAGATGCCTAGACTACTGAAAGAAGTCAGGAAAATGGTTTGCCCAAAATCGGTGACAACTGAGTCTGGGAATAGATCGGCTTTACCTTTCTTTTCTGAAAAGAAACAAATTTGTTTTCCAATACATGATTCTTTGAAACAGATTTTTTCTGATGAATGGAAAAATCCGGGAAAAAAGCCGGAAATGAATAAAAGATTCAAACAGATGTTTCCCTTTGAGTCATCAGAGATAGCGGAGTGGGAAGAGCCCCCGAAAGTTGACACGGCAGTTGCCAGATTATCTAAACCCACTACGATTCCAGTTGAAGAGAGTGCAATAAAAGATCCTATGGATAAAAGAGCGGAAGGTGCCCTAAGAAGGTCTTATTTAGCTGGGGCCAATGTGTGTAAACCGTCATTGGCGGCCATTTCTGTTTCCAGATCATTAAAATGCTGGTTAAATGATTTAGAAGAGGATATTGATACAGGAACTTCCAGAGATGATCTCCTGGATATGCTTTACCCGATAAAGCTAGCTACAGATTATTTATGTGATGTGGCGGTGGAGTCTTTTAAGTTGGGAGCAAGAACCATGTCTCTATCTACATCAGGTAGAAGAGCTCTATGGCTAAAGGCTTGGACGGCTGATCTAGCTTCAAAGAATAAGCTTATCTCAATGCCCTTTGAACCTGGAAAACTATTTGGTTCTTCTTTGGACAAATTGCTAGAAAGCCTAGTAACAGGAAAAGGGAAGACACTTCCACAAGACAGGCCTAAGGCTCAAAAGAAACAGTTTTTTCGCTCCTCTACAAGAAGATTCTCTCCACAGTCTTCTAGAGGCAGGAGACCTTTCAGAGACGGAGAAAATAGACACAAGTTCCGGAACAGAGTCTTTAAGTCCAAGTTTCCAGCAAAGGAATTTAGACTCCAGTCAGATTAAATCACCTAATTTCTGACGCCAGAAGTCAAGAGGAAGTTGGGGGGAGACTGACTTTATTTTTCCCCATCTGGCAACAAACATCTTCCGACGCATGGGTGTTGAATATAATAAAAGATGGTTATCGCATAGCATTTCAGGAAAAACCTTTGCACAAATTCTGCATAAGAAAAAAGACAAGACCCAATAAAACAAGAAGCTATTTTAATGGCAATAAGACAATTTCTAGTAAAGAAAGTGTTGGAACCAGTTCCTCAACAGGAAATAAAGATGGGTGTCTACTCAACAGTTTTCTTGGTTCCCAAACAAAACGGCTCTTTCAGATTAGTGGTGGATCTGAAGTTTCTCAACCAGTTTGTAAGGAAAGAAAAGTGGAAACCATCAAATCTGCAACAAATATCCTACAACAAGGAGCTCTGCTAGTTACGATAGATCTAAAGGACGCGTACCTTCATATACCCATTCATCCTCTCAGCAGGAAGTATCTACGCGTGGCAGTTTGGGAAAAAGGCAAGATTCATCATTTCCAATTCAGAGCCTTACCATTTGGGATAACTTCAGCTCCGAGAATATTTACCAAGGTGATTGTGGTTCTATCAAGGTGTCTTCGTGGTTCCATATTTAGACGATTGGCTGCTAAAAGCCGAGAGTCTGGAGCAGATGAATCACCACTTGAAGAAAGCATTGAATATTCTGGAGTCGCATGGGTGGATAATCAATTTAGAAAAATCGATGCTGCAGCCTTCCACTTCAATAAAATTTCTGGGACTACAGTTAGATACGTTACAGATGAGAACCTTTCTTCCTCCAGAGAAGATAACAACAATAATGTCATTAGTGAAGGAGTTTCTGCAATATCGAAAAATGCCAATTCGTCAGGCTATGAGATTGTTAGGTCTGATAACTGCTTCTATAGAAGCAGTACCTTGGGTAAGAGTTCATATGAGGAAGTTGCAGAAGGAAATTCTGTGGAGTTGGGACAAGTCGATACAATCTCTAGATCATTTCATGAGACTGTCAGTATCCCTGAAGAAATCTCTGAAATGGTGGATAAATCCAGACAACTTGAGAATTGGAATGCCGTTTCATCTTCCGAAATATCAATTAATAACAACGGCTGCATCCGCATTAGGTTGGGGTGCTCACCTTGGAAGCAAGGTAGTCCAAGGGAAGTGGTCATCCTGGGAAAGGAGTCAATCTTCAAATTTCAGAGAGCTCAAGGCAGTTCGCCTGGCGTTGAAGAGTTTCAAGAGTGGTCTGAAGAACCAGGAAGTGATGGTCCAATCAGACAACACGACAACAGTATCTTACATAAATCGCCAAGGGGGAACGAGAGCTCCTTTACTAATGAGGGAATGCCAGAAGTTGATGTTCTGGGCGGAAGAGAATTTGAAGTTGATCAAAGCAGTTTACATAAAGGGGTCCAAGAACTGTCTTGCAGATCATCTCAGCAGGGAGATCATAGACCAAAAAGAATGGGAACTGAATCAGCAAGTGTTTCTGGATATTGTCAAGAGGTGGGGAATGCCTCAGATAGACCTGATGGCGACCAAGCACAACAAGAAGGTGGGCAAATTTTGTTCCTTGTCAAGACTGGAGAACCCAAACTTCCTGGATGCAATGTCTTTTCCATGGAATTTCAAGAAAGCCTACATTTTTCCACCTCTGGCCATGATACAGAGAGTAGTGAAGAAGATCAAGCACGAACAGGCATCAATCATTTTGATAGCACCCTTTTGGCCAAGGAGAGTTTGGTTCACGGACCTGATGGTTCTATCCAAGGGGACGTATTGGATACTGCCACAGAGGAGAGATCTGTCAGTACAAATGTGTCATCCAAATCCATCCAGATGGAAACTGGCAGCATGGAATTTGACAAGGACTTGTTAATTAATCAAGGCCTCTCTCAGGAAGTTGTACAAACACTGCTACATTCTCGTAAACAGTCCCCTTCTAAAGTTTACAATAAAGTTTGGAAGATCTTCAGTTCTTGGTGTGTCCAGAAATTTTCAGTCTATGACTTGTCCGGTGGCAGGGATCTTACAATTTCTGCAGGACGGATTTGACATAGGGTTGAAGCTGGCTACTTTAAAGGTCCATTTAGCAGCCATCTCAGCTATTACTTCTAGAGTTTTAACTTCAGATCCTTTGATCAAGCGTTTTATTAAAGGAATGATGAGGTTGAGACCATCAGTAAAAATTCCTGTGGCAGCATGGGATCTCAATTTGGTATTGTCAGCATTATGCAAACATCCTTTGAGCCCTTGGATTCTATTAGTCAAAAGCTTTTGGCATGGAAGATGGCGTTTCTACCTCTCTCTACCTTTTTTTAGACCAAAAGTTCCTTCTACGCAAAATATTAATGCTGAAATTATAATTCCATCCTTTTTTCCGGTGCCTTCCACTGTGGAGGAAGAAGAGCTTAATAAGCTAGATGTAAGAAGATGTCTGTCTATTCATATTGAGAGAACAAAAAGCTTCAGAGACTCGGAACATCTTTTTATTTCCTTTATGGGGAAGTCGAAAGGAAACAAGGTTGCAAAATCCACTATTGCAGCCTGGGTGAAGAATACGATTTCTTTGGCCTATACTTCTTTAGGAAAAGATGCTCCTGATCAATTAAGAGCTCATTCAACAAGAGCAGTTGCTACGTCTTGGGCAGAAAAGTCAGCCTTGAGTTTGGAAGAAATCTGTAAAGCTGCCACATGGAGCAGCATTTCTACATTTACAAGATTCTACCACCTTGACTTAGCAGCCTTGAATGATGCAGCCTTTGGCAGCCGGGTCCTGGAGGCAGTACTTCAAGATCCTTAAACCCACCCTGGTTATACTAGCTTGCTAGATCCCATTAGTATCTGTGCTGCCTGGAGGACTAAGGAAAAGAAAAAATTTATACTTACCGAAATTTTCTTTTTCTTTAGTCCGGAAGGCAGCACATTCTTTCCCTCCCTGAATAAAATTATAAGAATTCTATAGTGTTTTGGCTTGTTTTTTTTCATTTCATATAACACTGGGGAAGGAGGTACTGAGGTGGGTAATTGTAGGCTGATTAATTATTCATGATTGTGTTTTTTCCTGTGCTACAGGGATGGTGAGGGACTTAACCCATTAGTATCTGTGCTGCCTTCCGGACTAAAGAAAAAGAAAATTTCGGTAAGTATAAATTTTTTCTTTTGTGAACACGTCTTTAAATCCTTGACTGAAACTTTGCATATGTATCTTTTACAGTTAATTCGAACAAGATGACACTGAAATAATGGACATTATAACTAAATAACCATGGTGAGGATATAATCTATTGTTATTTAAACATTGTTGAAACTGTATCATTAAACTACTGGAAGTACTATTGGTGTAGTAATTGATCAGATGGCAACATAGTATTCATTTGTTAAAGATGTGCTGATGCATTTTTGTCTACTGGCCACAAGATGGAGCTTTAGACACAAGTGGGGTTTATGGGTAATGAAGTGCTTAAAAGTTGCTTTTTCTCACACTGTTTGTAACATGCACCAGAGGAAGGACCAGTTGGGTCATGTAGTGCGATAATAAAACTACATACTTGCAAAGACTCTCCAGATTTTCTTGTTACTATAAGAACACAAAATCACATCTACTTGGGAACAAACCTCATTGATATCTTAGCTACCATTTTTCCATATAATTGTATCTCTTATGTATTTGTATAAATATTCAGATAAAGAAACGACACAAAACTTGTTGTGTTGGTGTGCATGTGTGAGGTGACAGCAGGGGGCCTGTGATTGCCCAGAGACTGCTAGGTAGCCACTGATAATATGTTTGTTATTATAATATTACAATAACATAAAGTACAAACAATGATACTGTATAGAAAAGGTCAGCACATACCTAACTGATCCTATTCCTTATTCTTGGAGTGACTTTTTGTCCCAAACGACAGCTGATTTCCATTAGTACAGAGTATATTTTCTGCACTGTTCTGCCTAAAGATTTCACTGGTAAAATCCAAACTTCCAAAACAAATGTATCTTTTTGTGACTACATGTTTCATCACAACAAATCTGCTCATTCTAAGTCTAAAGATGCCACATGGGCTACTGTTAGCCTGGATAGAACCAGTTCCAATTACCCTGAGCAGAATAACTCAAATAAGGCTACTATACTGTTATTCATAGGATAGATAGTTAACCCCGGCCTTCCAGCTTAACACATAGTAACAGTTGACCCCCGTTCTCTCAAGACTTCTGCCATACAGAAAGTAAAAACCCTGTTGTGATGGAGTAACCCTTTCAGTGCCAGTCACTTTTTACTCCACCCTTAGCTTTACAATAGAGTTTGCACCACAATTGACATCCAGTCTAAAGCACATACTGATACTGTTAGTGTATTTACAACCCTTTCTTGGCACTAACATCCAGGGCCACACTGTGGTGCTAACAGTACAGATCACAAGCCTCCACTAAGTGGGAGATTTGAGGGGTTTGGATAGATTAAGTGCCTCCATCCGTAAGGGATAAGCTTTACAGTGGTGGTCCAGTGACTTTCCGTGGTGGTCTAGTGGGCGGCGGGTCCCCCGCCATGTCTCCAGAGGGACACCCGCCGCATGCGTCCTTTCCTCTTCAGCACCGGTTTCTCTATGGTGCGCACGTCCACGCATTCCTATGGTTATGCGCCGGCGTGATGACATCATCGCAAAACGGCGCAAAATTCAAACTATTTAAAGGGGCTTTGTAAAATAACTTATTGCCGTTGTTAGGTTCTATTAGTAGAGTTCCTGGGTGTTTAATCTTTGTGATTCCTGATTGATCCTCTGTTACTGATCCTTGCTTGCCTTCTTGATTACTCTGATCTCTCCAATCCTGATCCTAGCCTGCCTGTGACTACTCTGACCTCTCCAATCTGAACTTTGCCTGTCCACTGACTATTCTACGCTCTCCCTTTTTCTGGTCTGTCTGACTAATCTCTGCTTGTGCTGGCCCGGCCTGCCTGTTCCAAGTGGTGTTCCTTCATCCTGGTGAGATGATCGTGCCCCTTTGCTTGTCCAGAGCCGTTAGCTTTCCTCCTCTCTCAAATAAGACCTGGTGGCATCCAATTAGCCGAGGGCTCCTCCCGAGGTGAAAGTCGGCGGTTATAGGCAGAAATGAAAGCCGAGACCAGGGAGCTTAGCTTAGGTTCTGGATTTAGGGTGCCGTTCGTGACAGTACAATGGGCCCATGAGAAAAAAGAAAACGGACGCCAAAAGTCATGCTATCGCTATTCCGTAAACCTCTGAACTGCTGAACTCGACCCTCCCTTGCTCCTGAGCAAGAGGAAAAATAGAACTATATTATTCAAGGTCTGCGATCTCTGAGAGGTTGGATGAAGCTCACCAATCCTCTTCTACGATTCCTGAGGGGTATGTTCTGTCATCTACTTCGGGTAATAGAGGTTTTTCCTATGACTAAAAATCCCCTTCCCTGATAAGTTTAGTGGGGATAGGAGTACATTTTTTGTTTTTCAAGAGGCATGTAAGTTATACCTCAGTTTTTTCCCTCACAATTTCCCTACTGGTGAGGATGAAGTACGGTTCATTATGGCCTTACTACAAGGTGACCCACAAGTCTGGGCACTAAGATTACCCCCCTCTGACCCTGCCTGTCTTTCCCTAGAAGCATTTTTTGTTACTATGGCCATGTTATACAATGACCCCGATCATGCTAGTTTTGCCAATTCTGGGATTCGTAAACTCTGTCAAGGGAATAGAGTAATTGAGGAGTATTGGACAGAATTCCACCGCTGGTCAGTTGAGATGGGGTGGAATGATACAGCTCTTCGTAGTCAATTCCAGGTTAGGCTTTCTTATTCTGACAAAAACAGCCTGGTTAATTACCCTCCTTCATCCACTTTGGATGATCTCATGAGATTAGCCATCCAAATTGATAGGAGGCAAAGAGAGAGATTGGCTGAAGGAGATACAGATTTGAAAGGGATACAGATTTCCCTACTATATGTGATAATGACGTATTACCAACTCCCTTGTTTCCTAACCCATGCAATTGGGGACTAAAAGCTTGGGTCTATGCATATATTGTGGGGATAAGGGGCATTTCCTTAAAAATTGTACCAAGAGGCCTGGAAAACCTCAGAACCTAAATGGAGAAGGGAAGCTCTATTTGGGTAGAGAGATTCCTTCTCCCCGATTTGCCTCAAAAAACCTAGTACCTGTAGTTTTGTGAATTTTTTTAGATGCTGCCTTCGCAGAAAGGTATAATATTCCCCTTATTCCCCTTACACCTCCTATGAGGATTTCAACTATTGATAAAAGCCCACTGGGGTCAGTTCTGGTAACCCAAAACTCCAAGGCATTATCCATGTGTGTGAACAATAAGCATTGTGAAAAATGAGCTTTTCACGTTCTTGATGGTTCCTCGTCCCCATTGATTCTGGGGTTAACTTGGCTACAGGTACACAACCACCACATTGATTGGGTAACTGGGGAGGTTAACCAGTAGGGTTCCAAGTGCAAGGATTCATGTTTAGCTTCCACTCTTATGGTGGCAATTGCTTCCCTAGAGAAACTCCTTTCTGTTGAGCATTGCTCTAAGTCTTGTTCTGGGGTACATAGTTCCCTATCAACAGTTGCATTCGCTCAGAAAAGAGTAGCCGATCAGGTTGGTCTGACTAATCTCTGCTTGTGCTGGCCCGGCCTGCCTGTTCCAAGTGGCGTTCCTTCATCCTGGTGAGACGACCGTGCCCCTTTGCTTGTCCAGAGTCGTTAGCTTTGCTCCACTCTCAAATAAGTCCTGGTGGCATCCAATTAGCTGAGGGCTCCTCCCGAGGTGAAAGGCATGCGGGGGGTTGTAAAAATATATAAGCAACTTAGAGTATACTCTTAATGGGACTGCACTCGGCAAATCCATAATGGAAAAGGGCATTGGAGTCCTTGTAGATAATACACTTGGCTGTAGCAAGCAATTCCAGTCAAGGGCAAATAAGGTCTTCAGCTGTATTAAAAGGTGCATAGCTTCAAGGGAGGAGGGGATTATTCTTCTACTGTATAGAGCACTGGTAAGGCACCATCTAGAATAAGATGTACATGTTTGGTGCAGTGCTCAAACAAGACATTATTGTATTAGAGAGGGTACAGAGAAGGGAAACTAAGCTGGTAAAAAGGTATGGAAAATCTTAGCTATGAGGAAAGACTGGCAAAATTGGGTGAATAAGGGGTGATATGATAACTATGTATAAATATATATATAGTGAATAACGTACCCCCTCTTGTAAAATATAAGGATATTATAAGTTACCAAGGAGTTTCATGACCATATAAAAACACGAGGCTGAAGGCCAAGTGTTTTTATACAGGTCATGGAACTCCGAGGTAACTTCTAATATCCTCATATTTTGCAACTGGGGGTACTTTATTTATTATAATACACAAGTTTCAGTGAGTCATGTGACAGAAATGACATCAGAACTCACCGTTTATAACTGATGACATCAGAACTCACCGTTTATAAGGATATAATTTACGAGATATTCATGGCTTTTGTGTATTATAATGGGATCATATAATATTCTCTCTAATGCTTTATATACCAGTAGGTCTTTCAAGCTAACATGAGGGCACCCATTCGGATTAGAAGAAAGTAGGTTACGCCTAAATTGTTAGAAGGGGTAACTTACTACAGTATGTTACTATGTGAAAAAAACTTAAGACGTAAGATTTTTTTCGGAATTGATGCCTAAAAAATTCTGATTATCATATGAAACCCAGCACAGATCATGCTATCTTCCAGTTGAAAAAGGGAGAACTGGCATTGATGTCTACATGACCTCGATAGGTTTGATATGGAGTATTTTCCGATTCTGACTTGAAATCCCTGAAACCTAAAAGATGGACTCTTTAGTCAAGAAGTAAGTATCCCAATAATTGGGTATTTCTCTGGAATCTAATCCAATGAAAGTTGAAAGACTTCACAGACTTGGTCCACTTAAAGTCTTTTTTCAAACTAGACCAAGACTTGTCATCGCCAAATTCCTTGACTATGCTTATAAAAGTACTCTATTCCAAGCATACAAAAGATCCAAAAATCTGGCATTAGAGGGAAAAAAGAAATACCTATCCCAAAAGAAATAAAAGTAACAGTGGAAAAGAGGAAAGAATTTTTAAAAGCATGTCAGTCCTTAATGTCTCTGGGTATTTATTTTTCGCTAAAAGGTTAGTGTTCACACCCTGCGCAAAGGAAAGTCAAATGGATGTGTAACACATACTGGTTTCCAAACCTAAAAGAAATGAGTACAGATAAAAGGAATTGTGTGCACTTCCCTTAATAAAAGTTTTACCAGACCATTGTGTCCCTCCTTCCTTCCAAAGATTTCTCTTCCGAGATAAGCTTCTCAGTCACGGACAACGAACAATGTCCTCCCACTCCAAATGAAGCAGCACGGCGTCGATCCACTTCAGAAAAAAACGGGCAAGAGAGAGAAGACCAAGTTTGCACACTATCTGAATGCGAACGCTAAAACCCTGCTTGGTTATTACTTTCAGGATCCACTCTACATCACTCGTATATTATTTGTAGTGCGGCTTACAATCTTTCGGACTGCCTCTCGTTCCACCGACTCCCACACGCTTGTCTGCTCTCAGGATATTCAATCGCAGCTGCAAGAGTTCACTCGATGCAGGTGATGAATCCTCAGCGTCGTGGATGATGGGGAAATCATTTCAGGCAAGACAGGGAGGAGGCTTGGTGATAAGGTTCAAAATGTATTACATTATTTGTTTTACACTCATAGGACAAGCTCCTGGCCTAACGCGTTTCATGAACTTTCACTTCATCAGAGGCTGAATTCCGTCTTACTCAAGTGTTCCAAATATTCCCCTCCTCATTCGCTTGCCATATTTCATTGGCTAACACATTAGAGGAGTTCACCAGATAAATAAATGAATTAATACATTTCAGGAGTTCATTATATACATATAAATTATCTAAAAAATATATTGATTGGATTAATCACATGAGTGAATAGATGAATGAATAAAAAAAATTTAAAGGTTAAAAATCAAGTACAATAAATATCATTAAAAACTGATACAGGTTATAAAGTTAAATGAAACAGTTAATATGGAAAAAATCTGGGAGGGGACATGATTAGACTTTACAAGTACATTAGAGGACATTATAGACAAATAGCAGGGGACCTTTTTACCCATAAAGAGAATCACGTACCAGAGGCCTCCCCTTCAGACTAGAGGAAAAGAAGTTTCATTTAAAGGAACAGAGTAGGGGGTTCATCACAGTGAGGACAGTGAGGTTGGGGAATGCACTGCCGGGTGATGATTCAGTTAATGACTATAAGAGGGACTTGGATGATTTCTTGGACAGACATAATACAAAGGCTATTGTGATACTAAACTCTATAGTTAGTATAGATATGGGTATATATCATTTATGTGACAGTAGGGAGGGGTGTGTGTATGGGGCTGGGTTTTCATTTGGAGGGGTTGGACTTGATGGACTTTGTCTTTTTTCAACCCAATTTAACTAAGTAACTATGTAATATCTAATTCTATATTTAATCCATATGACTGCAGGGTTTTTAGTGATATTATCCACCTTGTTTCTTCCAGGGAGATTATTCGAATACAATTCCCCCCTCTCCAATTACTTATTCAATGTGAGATCCCTATAGCTCTCAGACCGCTCGGATCGTTATTATGATACCTAGAGAAATGTTCAGACACACTATGAATTTTTAAACTCTTTTATATTCCTCATATATTCTTCTATACACACTTTAAGTTTTCTAGTGGTCCTACCCACATATTGCTTGTTACAGGGGCATTCCAATAAATAAACTACATTGGATGTGTTACATGTTATTAATTGATTTATTTTATATTCCTTATTGGTTTGGTTTGATCTGAAATTGTCCATGAGAGATCCCATCAGATGGCTCAAGTTAATACACTCCAAAGAGCCTCCCCAATCTCAAGGCCAAAAACAAAGATCGAGATCTAGGTCGCTTATGTCCTCTAAAGTCATTTCTCCATCATTTTTAAGCAAAAATTATATGGTTTTTGAATCTTAACTTTTATTTGTTTGCAAATGGTTCTCTTTCTCCTGATTGTTTCTGTTAATAAGAGGGTAAATTGACCTCTATTTCCAGGAAAAAAAGTTTATGACTATTTCCATATTTGGTTATGTACTCTGAATTGTAGTCTTTTTCATTAGCTCTTGTTATATTTCTATTGGATTTGAATGTGCTGTCACATGATCATAAATGATGTTTATTTCAGGTTTGTAAAATTGTTGTTTCGCTCAATGGATTTTTGCTATGACATTTCTTTTTGTGGTTCTATAAGATTGCTCAACATTATACTTGCTTACTTTATTTAAAGGTATGAATGACATAAAATATAGTTTATTGGAATATTAATGGTATCAACCATTAGAGATGGCGCGAACTGTTCGCCGGCGAACTTGTTCGCGCGAACATCGGGTGTTCGCGCTCGCCGGAAGTTCGCGAACGTCGCGCGACATTCGCCATTTTGGGTTCGCCATTGTTGGCGCTTTTTTTTGCCCTCTCACCCCAGACCAGCAGGTACATGGCAGCCAATCAGGAAGCTCTCCCCTGGACCACTCCCCTTCCCTATAAAAACCGAAGCCCTGCAGCGTTTTTTTCACTCTGCCTGTGTGTGCTGAAGAGATAGTGTAGGGAGAGAGCTGCTGCCTGTTAGTGATTTCAGGGACAGTTGAAAGTTTGCTGGCTAGTAATCGTTTTGATACTGCTCTGTTATTGGAGGGACAGAAGTCTGCAGGGGTTTGAGGGACATTTAAGCTTAGGTAGCTTTGCTGGCTAGTAATCTACCTTCTACTGCAGTGCTCTGTATGTAGCTGCAGTGGGCAGCTGTCCTGCTTCTGATCTCATCTGCTGACTGCTGCAATAACAGTAGTCCTTGTAAGGACTGCTTTTATTTATTTTTTTGTTGTTTTACTACTACTACTACTACTACTACTACTACTACTACTACTACTATAAGAGCCCAGTGCTATTAGTCTAGCAGTGTTGGGGAGTGGGACTGGTGTGCTAATCTGCTGCTCCTAGTAGTTCAGCAGCACCAACTGTAATTTTTTTTTTTTAATATTCATTTTTTTTTATTTTACTTTTTTTTATTTTACTATCGCTGTAGTAGTGTATAAGTTGACCTTTTAGGCATTATTTGCCCTGTAGGCATTTTTTGCCCAGTGTGTTATTCAACCAACAGCCATCTAGCTGTGTGACCTTGTTCACATTCTGTCTAAATATCCATAATATTACCGTCTCCAGAAAAAACACCGGAGTGACTTTTTTCAAGCAGCCATAATAAATTTTACGTAATCCGTATCCATCGCTGTAGTAGTGTATAAGTTGACCTTTTAGGCATTATTTGCCCTGTAGGCATTTTTTGCCCAGTGTGTTATTCAACCAACAGCCATCTAGCTGTGTGACCTTGTTCACATTCTGTCTAAATATCCATAATATTACCGTCTCCAGAAAAAACACCGGAGTGACTTTTCAAGCAGCCATAATAAATTTTACGTAATCCGTATCCATCGCTGTAGTAGTGTATAAGTTGACCTTTTAGGCATTATTTGCCCTGTAGGCATTTTTTGCCCAGTGTGTTATTCAACCAACAGCCATCTAGCTGTGTGACCTTGTTCACATTCTGTCTAAATATCCATAATATTACCGTCTCCAGAAAAAACACCGGAGTGACTTTTTTCAAGCAGCCATAATATATTTTACGTAATCCGTATCCACCGCTGTAGTAGTGTATACGTTGATCTTGTGGGCATTATTTGCACAGTGTTTTCTTCAAACCGCCATCTAGCTGTGTGAGCTTGTTCACATTTTGTCTAAATATTGATAATATTATCGTCTCTAGAAAAACCACTTGAGTTACTTTTTTTCAAGCAGCATTGTTATATTTTACGTAATCCGTATCCACCGCTGTGTATACGTTGACCTTGTGGGCATTATTTGCACAGTGTTTTCTTCAAACCGCCATCTAGCTGTGTGAGCTTGTTCACATTTTGTCTAAATATTGATAATATTATCGTCTCTAGAAAAACCACTTGAGTTACTTTTTTTCAAGCAGCATTGTTATATTTTACGTAATCCGTATCCACCGCTGTGTATACGTTGACCTTGTGGGCATTATTTGCACAGTGTTTTCTTCAAACCGCCATCTAGCTGTGTGAGCTTGTTCACATTTTGTCTAAATATTGATAATATTATCGTCTCTAGAAAAACCACTTGAGTTACTTTTTTTCAAGCAGCATTCTGATATTTTACGTAATCCGTATCCACCGCTGTGTATACGTTGACCTTGTAGGCATTATTTGCACAGTGTTTTCTTCAAACCGCCATCTAGCTGTGTGAGCTTGTTCACATTTTGTCTAAATATTGATAATATTATCGTCTCTAGAAAAACCACTTGAGTTACTTTTTTTCAAGCAGCATTCTTATATTTTACGTAATCCGTATCCACCGCTGTGTATACGTTGACCTTGTGGGCATTATTTGCACAGTGTTTTCTTCAAACCGCCATCTAGCTGTGTGAGCTTGTTCACATTTTGTCTAAATATTGATAATATTATCGTCTCTAGAAAAACCACTTGAGTTACTGTTTTTTCAAGCAGCATTCTGATATTTTACGTAATCCGTATCCACCGCTGTGTATACGTTGACCTTGTGGGCATTATTTGCACAGTGTTTTCTTCAAACCGCCATCTAGCTGTGTGAGCTTGTTCACATTTTGTCTAAATATTGATAATATTATCGTCTCTAGAAAAACCACTTGAGTTACTGTTTTTTCAAGCAGCATTCTGATATTTTACGTAATCCGTATCCACCGCTATGTATACGTTGACCTTGTAGGCATTATTTGCACAGTGTTTTCTTCAAACCGCCATCTAGCTGTGTGAGCTTGTTCACATTTTGTCTAAATATTGATAATATTATCGTCTCTAGAAAAACCACTTGAGTTACTTTTTTTCAAGCAGCATTCTGATATTTTACGTAATCCGTATCCACCGCTGTGTATACGTTGACCTTGTAGGCATTATTTGCACAGTGTTTTCTTCAAACCGCCATCTAGCTGTGTGTATTATCGTTTCCAGAAAAACCAACTGAGTTTTTGTTGTTGTTGTTTTTTTAAAAATAATGCCAGGCAAAGGCAGGCCGCCACGCAGAGGCCGTGCTAGGGGCCGTGCTGCTATGCAATCCTGTGGCCCTAGCAAATTGCCCAGTTTTAAAAAGCCAATGACCCTGAACTCCCAAAATGCTGAAGAGGTAGTTGACTGGCTTACACAGCACACCCCATCCTCTACCGTTTCTAACTTTACCACAACATCCTCCTCATCCTCCACTGCTATGGCCACCCCACGTAACACTTCCTCCACCACCGGTGCCCCTTCTTCACTGGAGTCAGAGGAGTTATTTTCCCATGAGTTTCTTGAACTGAGTAATGCGCAACCATTATTGGCAGAAGAAGATGAAGGAGATGAGGACGTTACACCAGATTTAATTCTGGCAGAGAACACGACAGAGATGGACATAATGATGAGTGATGAGGAGGAGGTCCCCGCTGCTGCTTCCTTCTGTGATGTGTCAGAAGAAATTGATGCATCTGAGGAGAATGATGATGAGGAGATTGATGTTTTGTGGGTGCCTAGTAGAAGAGAGCAAGAGGAGGGTAGTTCAGATGGAGAGACGGAGAGTCAGAGAGGCAGTAGGAGAATAAGACTTAGAAGAAGCAGGGAGGACAGCCCGCAGGGATCAGTAGGGCAACAACATGTATCGGCACCTGTGTTCAGCCGGCCAACGCACCCGCCATTGCCGCCAATGCCGCCAACTTCTACTGTTACCGCCAGATCGCACACTTCCAAAAAGTCAGCAGTGTGGGATTTTTTTAATGTGTGTGCCTCTGACAAAAGCATTGTAATTTGCAATGAGTGCAGTCAGAAACTGAGCCTTGGTAAGCCCAACAGCCACATAGGTACAACTTCTATGCGAAGGCACATGAACGGCAAGCACAAAGCACTTTGGGAGCAACACCTCAAAGGCAACAGGCAAACTAAAAGCCACACTCCTTCTGGTCCAGCATCTTACTGCTCTACCTCTGCTCTCCTTGACCCATCTGAACCACCCTCCACTCCGCCTTCCACCTTGACCACCTGTTCCCATTCCCAGTCATCTGCCACCAGCCAAGTTTCTGTGAAGGCCATGTTTGAGCGTAAGAAGCCAATGTCTGACTGTCACCCCCTTGCCCGGCGTCTGACAGCTGGCTTGTCTGCACTCTTAGCCCGCCAGCTTTTACCATACCAGCTGGTGGACTCTGAGGCCTTCCGCAAATTTGTAGCAATTGGGACACCGCAGTGGAAGGTACCCAGCCGCAATTTTTTTTCTAAAAAGGGAATACCACACCTGTACCAACATGTGCAGAGCCAAGTTACCGCATCTCTGTCACTTAGTGTTGGGCCAAAGGTCCATATGACTACTGACGCATGGTCCTCCAAGCATGGTCAGGGCAGGTATGTCACCTACACTGCCCACTGGGTGAACTTGGTAATGGCTGGGAATGGGAAGCAGGGAATGGGTAGCTCAACAACAACAACAACAGTGGAGTTGGTGTCACCGCCACGGATTGCACGCGGTTCTGCCACCACCTCTACTCCTCCATCGCTCTCTACCTCGTCTTCTTCCTCTTCTTCTTCTTACTCTGCTGCTGGGTCCGCCTTCTCCTCCTCCACACCTGTGCACCCCCAGCTCCCCCTAGGCTATTCGACGTGCCAGGTACGCCGTTGTCACGCTGTCTTGGGGATGACGTGCCTGGAAAGCAAAAACCATACCGGATCTGTACTCCTGTCATCTCTGCAGTCACAGGCCGATCGGTGGCTGACCCCACACCAACTGCAGATCGGAAAAGTGGTGTGTGACAATGGAAGCAATCTGTTGGCAGCGTTGAGACTGGGAAATTTAACACATGTGCCCTGCATGGCACATGTGTTAAATTTAATAGTCCAACGTTTTGTCTCCAAGTACCCAGGATTCCAGGACGTTCTCACCCAGTCCAGAAAGGTGTCGGCCCATTTCAGACGTTCCTACACAGCCATGGCACGCCTTGCTGACATTCAGCAGCGCTACAACATGCCAGTCAGGCGTTTGATTTCTGACAGCCAGACTCGCTGGAATTCAACGCTCCTTATGTTGGAACGTCTGCTGCAACAACAAAGGGCCGTCAACGAGTACCTTTTTGAACTGGGTGGTAGGACTGGATCTGCAGAGCTGGGGATGTTTTTTCCCCCGTTACTGGGTGCTTATGCGCGATGCCTGCAGGCTCATGCGACCTTTTGAAGAGGTGACAAATATGGTCAGTCGCACCGAAGGCACCATCAGCGACCTAATACCCTTCGCTTTCTTCCTGGAGCGTGCCGTGCGACGAGTGACAGATGAGGCTGTAGACCAGCGTGACGAGGAGCTGGAAGCGCACGATTTATGGTCGGAATCACCAGAACGAACCCAGGCACCTGCTGCAATGCAGGGAGAGGTGCCAGAAGTGGAGTCAGAGGAGGAAGGTGGCTTTGTGGAGGAGGAGGAGGAGGACCAACAGGAGCAGGCTTCCCAGGGGGCTAGTGGTGACCTTTTGGGGACCCCTGGTCTTGTACGTGGCTGGGGGGAGGAGACCGTGGATGATGCAGTCCTTGATAATGAGGAAGCGGAGATGGATAGCTCTGCATCCAACCTTGTGAGAATGGGGTCTTTCATGCTGTCATGCCTGTTGAAGGACCCCCGTATCAAGAGGCTTAAGGAGAAGGACCTGTACTGGGTGGCAATGCTACTAGACCCTTGGTACAAGCATAAAGTGGCAGAAATGTTACCAACATACCACAAGTCCGAAAAGATGCGGCATTTACAAACCAGCCTGCAAAACATGTTGTACAATGCTTTTAAGGGTGATGTCACTTCAGGAACTCATCAACATTCCAGGGGCAGAGGTGCCAGTAATCCTGCCACGAGCACACCTGCAAGGACAAAGCCCTTTGGCCGGTCTGTAACATCAGACATGCAAATGTTTTTCTGTCCAAGGCAGCGCCACAACCCTTCTGGATCCACCCTCAAAGAACGCCTCGACCGGCAGGTAGCGGACTACCTGGCATTAACTGCAGATATCGACACTCTGAGGAGCGATGAACCCCTGGACTACTGGGTGCGCAGGCTTGATCTGTGGCCAGAGCTGTCACAATTTGCCATGAACCTCTTGTCTTGCCCAGCCTCAAGTGTGCTCTCAGAAAGGACCTTCAGTGCAGCAGGAGGGATTGTAACTGAGAAGAGAACTCGCCTAGGTCACAAAAGTGTCGATTACCTGACCTTTATTAAAATGAATGAGGGGTGGATCTCGGAGGGTTACTGCACGCCGGAAGACTTGTTCTGACTTCTATGCAGCTGTCCTTCTCTTCAAGCCTCATGACTCCACACACAGCTGTCCTTTAGCGTCCTCCTCCCTCCGCCACCGTTACAAACTAGGGTGCAAACCCTACTGGTTTAATTTTTTCTGGCCTCTGTGCTTCAGTGGCTGCGTCCAAAAAAACGGGGCAAACAATGTCTACAAGGTCAACGTATGGCGAAAAATTACTATTTTCAGCATTATATGGCATATTTTTTCTGGCAACTGTGCTTCAGTGGCTGCGTCCAAAAAAATGCATATTTTCTGCATTTATATGGCATAATTTTTCTGGCCTCTGTGCTTCAGTGGCTGCAACCAAAAAAATGCATATTTTCTGCATTTATATGGCATAATTTTTCTGGCCTCTGTGCTTCAGTGGCTGCAACCAAAAAAATGCATATTTTGTCCATTTATATGGCATAATTTTTCTAGCCTCTGTGCTTCAGTGGCTGCAACCAAAAAAATGCATATTTTCTGCATTTATATGGCATAATTGTTCTGGCCTCTGTGCTTCAGTGGCTGCAACCAAAAAAATGCATATTTTGTCCATTTATATGGCATAATTTTTCTAGCCTCTGTGCTTCAGTGGCTGCAACCAAAAAAATGCATATTTTCTCCATTTATATGGCATAATTTTTCTAGCCTCTGTGCTTCAGTGGCTGCTAGGGATGTAGCGAACGTCGGAAAAAAAGTTCGCGAACATATTCGCGAACTTGCGCAAAATTGCGAGCGGTTCGCGAACGGTTCGCGAACCCCATAGACTTCAATGGGAAGGCGAACTTTAACATCTACAAAAGACATTTCTGGCCAGAAAAATGATTTTAAAGTTGTTTAAAGGGTGCAACGACCTGGACAGTGGCATGCCAGAGGGGGATCAAGGGCAAAAATGTATCTGAAAAATCTGCCTGTGTGTGCTTGGAAGAGATAGTGTAGGGCGAGAGCTGTTAGTGATTTCAGGGACAGATGATAGTAAGTTTGCTGGCTAGTAATCTGCGTGATACTGCTCTGTATTGGAGGGACAGAAGTCTGCAGGGATTTGAGGGACATTTTAGCTTAGGTAGCTTTGCTGGCTAGTAATCTACTGTTCTCTTAAAAGACTGCCATACGTTGACCTTGTAGGCATTGTTTGCCCAGTTTTTTTGGACGCAGCCACTGAAGCACAGTTGCCAGAAAAAATATGCCATATAAATGCTGAAAATAGTCATTTTTCGCCATACGTTGACCTTGTAGACATTGTTTGCCCAGTTTTTTTGGACGCAGCCACTGAAGCACAGTTGCTTGAGTGGCTGCGGCCAAAAAAACTGGGCAAACAATGCCTACAAGGTCAACGACGTTGACCTTGTAGGCATTGTTTGCCCAGTTTTTTTGGCCGCAGCCACTCAAGCACAGAGGCCAGAAAAAATATGCCATAGAAATGCTGAAAATAGTCATTTTTTGGTCGCAGCCACTGAAGCACAGTTGCCAGAAAAATTATGCCATATAAATGCTGAAAAATATAAATTTTTTTGGTTGCAGCCACTGAAGCACAGAGGCCAGAAAAATTATGCCATATAAATGCAGAAAATATGCATTTTTTTGGTTGCAGCCACTGAAGCACAGAGGCCAGAAAAATTATGCCATATAAATGCAGAAAATATGCATTTTTTTGGTTGCAGCCACTGAAGCACAGAGGCCAGAAAAATTATGCCATATAAATGCAGAAAATATGCATTTTTTTGGACGCAGCCACTGAAGCACAGTTGCCAGAAAAAATATGCCATATAAATGCTGAAAATAGTCATTTTTCGCCATACGTTGACCTTGTAGACATTGTTTGCCCAGTTTTTTTGGTTGCAGCCACTGAAGCACAGAGGCCAGAAAAAATTAAACCAGTAGGGTTTGCACCCTAGTTTGTAACGGTGGCGGAGGGAGGAGGACGCTAAAGGACAGCTGTGTGTGGAGTCATGAGGCTTGAAGAGAAGGACAGCTGCATAGAAGTCAGAACAAGTCTTCCGGCGTGCAGTAACCCTCCGAGATCCACCCCTCATTCATTTTAATAAAGGTCAGGTAATCGACACTTTTGTGACCTAGGCGAGTTCTCTTCTCAGTTACAATCCCTCCTGCTGCACTGAAGGTCCTTTCTGAGAGCACACTTGAGGCTGGGCAAGACAAGAGGTTCATGGCAAATTGTGACAGCTCTGGCCACAGATCAAGCCTGCGCACCCAGTAGTCCAGGGGTTCATCGCTCCTCAGAGTGTCGATATCTGCAGTTAATGCCAGGTAGTCCGCTACCTGCCGGTCGAGGCGTTCTTTGAGGGTGGATCCCGAAGGGTTGTGGCGCTGCCTTGGACAGAAAAAACATTTGCATGTCTGACGTTACAGACCGGCCAAAGGGCTTTGTCCTTGCAGGTGTGCTCGTGGCAGGATTACTGGCACCTCTGCCCCTGGAATGTTGATGAGTTCCTGAAGTGACATCACCCTTAAAAGCATTGTACAACATGTTTTGCAGGCTGGTTTGTAAATGCCGCATCTTTTCGGACTTGTGGTATGTTGGTAACATTTCTGACACTTTATGCTTGTACCGAGGGTCTAGTAGCGTTGCGACCCAGTACAGGTCCTTCTCCTTAAGCCTCTTGATACGGGGGTCCTTCAACAGGCATGCCAGCATGAAAGACCCCATTCTCACAAGGTTGGATGCAGAGCTATCCATCTCCGCTTCCTCATTATCAAGGACTGCATCATCCACGGTCTCCTCCCCCCAGCCACGTACAAGACCAGGGGTCCCCAAAAGGTCACCACTAGCCCCCTGGGAAGCCTGCTCCTGTTGGTCCTCCTCCTCCTCCTCCACAAAGCCACCTTCCTCCTCTGACTCCACTTCTGGCACCTCTCCCTGCGTTGCAGCAGGTGCCTGGGTTCGTTCTGGTGATTGCGACCATAAATCGTGCGCTTCCAGCTCCTCGTCACGCTGGTCTACAGCCTCATCTGTCACTCGTCGCACGGCACGCTCCAGGAGAAAGCGAAGGGTATTAGGTCGCTGATGGTGCCTTCGGTGCGACTGACCATATTTGTCACCTCTTCAAAAGGTCGCATGAGCCTGCAGGCATCGCGCATAAGCACCCAGTAACGGGGGAAAAAAATCCCCAGCTCTGCAGATCCAGTCCTACCACCCAGTTCAAAAAGGTACTCGTTGACGGCCCTTTGTTGTTGCAGCAGACGTTCCAACATAAGGAGCGTTGAATTCCAGCGAGTCTGGCTGTCAGAAATCAAACGCCTGACTGGCATGTTGTAGCGCTGCTGAATGTCAGCAAGGCGTGCCATGGCTGTGTAGGAACGTCTGAAATGGGCCGACACCTTTCTGGACTGGGTGAGAACGTCCTGGAATCCTGGGTACTTGGAGACAAAACGTTGGACTATTAAATTTAACACATGTGCCATGCAGGGCACATGTGTTAAATTTCCCAGTCTCAACGCTGCCAACAGATTGCTTCCATTGTCACACACCACTTTTCCGATCTGCAGTTGGTGTGGGGTCAGCCACCGATCGGCCTGTGACTGCAGAGATGACAGGAGTACAGATCCGGTATGGTTTTTGCTTTCCAGGCACGTCATCCCCAAGACAGCGTGACAACGGCGTACCTGGCACGTCGAATAGCCTAGGGGGAGCTGGGGGTGCACAGGTGTGGAGGAGGAGAAGGAGGACCCAGCAGCAGAGTAAGAAGAAGAAGAGGAAGAAGACGAGGTAGAGAGCGATGGAGGAGTAGAGGTGGTGGCAGAACCGCGTGCAATCCGTGGCGGTGACACCAACTCCACTGTTGTTGTTGTTGTTGAGCTACCCATTCCCTGCTTCCCATTCCCAGCCATTACCAAGTTCACCCAGTGGGCAGTGTAGGTGACATACCTGCCCTGACCATGCTTGGAGGACCATGCGTCAGTAGTCATATGGACCTTTGGCCCAACACTAAGTGACAGAGATGCGGTAACTTGGCTCTGCACATGTTGGTACAGGTGTGGTATTCCCTTTTTAGAAAAAAAATTGCGGCTGGGTACCTTCCACTGCGGTGTCCCAATTGCTACAAATTTGCGGAAGGCCTCAGAGTCCACCAGCTGGTATGGTAAAAGCTGGCGGGCTAAGAGTGCAGACAAGCCAGCTGTCAGACGCCGGGCAAGGGGGTGACAGTCAGACATTGGCTTCTTACGCTCAAACATGGCCTTCACAGAAACTTGGCTGGTGGCAGATGACTGGGAATGGGAACAGGTGGTCAAGGTGGAAGGCGGAGTGGAGGGTGGTTCAGATGGGTCAAGGAGAGCAGAGGTAGAGCAGTAAGATGCTGGACCAGAAGGAGTGTGACTTTTAGTTTGCCTGTTGCCTTTGAGGTGTTGCTCCCAAAGTGCTTTGTGCTTGCCGCTCATGTGCCTTCGCATAGAAGTTGTACCTATGTGGCTGTTGGGCTTACCAAGGCTCAGTTTCTGACTGCACTCATTGCAAATTACAATGCTTTTGTCAGAGGCACACACATTAAAAAAATGCCACACTGCTGACTTTTTGGAAGTCTGCGATCTGGCGGTAACAGTAGAAGTTGGCGGCATTGGCGGCAATGGCGGGTGCGTTGGCCGGCTGAACACAGGTGCCGATACATGTTGTTGCCCTACTGATCCCTGCGGGCTGGCCTCCCTGCTTCTTCTAAGTCTTATTCTCCTACTGCCTCTCTGACTCTCCGTCTCTCCATCTGAACTACCCTCCTCTTGCTCTCTTCTACTAGGCACCCACAAAACATCAATCTCCTCATCATCATTCTCCTCAGATGCATCAATTTCTTCTGACACATCACAGAAGGAAGCAGCAGCGGGGACCTCCTCCTCCTCCTCATCACTCATCATTATGTCCATCTCTGTCGTGTTCTCTGCCAGAATTAAATCTGGTGTAACGTCCTCATCTCCTTCATCTTCTTCTGCCAATAATGGTTGCGCATTACTCAGTTCAAGAAACTCATGGGAAAATAACTCCTCTGACTCCAGTGAAGATGGGGCACCGGTGGTGGAGGAAGTGTTACGTGGGGTGGCCATAGCAGTGGAGGATGAGGAGGATGTTGTGGTAAAGTTAGAAACGGTAGAGGATGGGGTGTGCTGTGTAAGCCAGTCAACTACCTCTTCAGCATTTTGGGAGTTCAGGGTCATTGGCTTTTTAAAACTGGGCAATTTGCTAGGGCCACAGGATTGCATAGCAGCACGGCCCCTAGCACGGCCTCTGCGTGGCGGCCTGCCTTTGCCTGGCATTATTTTTAAAAAAACAACAACAACAAAAACTCAGTTGGTTTTTCTGGAAACGATAATACACACAGCTAGATGGCAGTTTGAAGAAAACAGTGTGCAAATAATGCCTACAAGATCAACGTATACACTACTACAGCGGTGGATACGGATTACGTAAAATATATGAATGCTGCTTGAAAAAAAGTAACTCAAGTGGTTTTTCTAGAGACGATAATATTATCAATATTTAGACAAAATGTGAACAAGCTCACACAGCTAGATGGCGGTTTGAAGAAAACACTGTGCAAATAATGCCTACAAGGTCAACGTATACACAGCGGTGGATACGGATTACGTAAAATATAAGAATGCTGCTTGAAAAAAAGTCACTCCGGTGTTTTTTCTGGAGACGGTAATATTATGGATATTTAGACAGAATGTGAACACGGTCACACAGCTAGATAGCAGTTGGTTGAATAACACACTGGGCAAAAAATGCCTACAGGGCAAATAATGCCTACAAGGTCAACGTATACACAGCGGTGGATACGGATTACGTAAAATATAAGAATGCTGCTTGAAAAAAAGTCACTCCGGTGTTTTTTCTGGAGACGGTAATATTATGGATATTTAGACAGAATGTGAACACGGGCACACAGCTAGATAGCAGTTGGTTGAATAACACACTGGGCAAAAAATGCCTACAGGGCAAATAATGCCTACAAGAGTCAACGTATACACAGCGGTGGATACGGATTACGTAAAATATAAGAATGCTGCTTGAAAAAAAGTCACTCCGGTGTTTTTTCTGGAGACGGTAATATTATGGATATTTAGACAGAATGTGAACACGGGCACACAGCTAGATAGCAGTTGGTTGAATAACACACTGGGCAAAAAATGCCTACAGGGCAAATAATGCCTAAAAGGTCAACTTATACACTACTACAGCGATGGATACGGATTACGTAAAATTTATTATGGCTGCTTGAAAAAAGTCACTCCGGTGTTAATATTATGGATATTTAGACAGAATGTGAACACGGGCACACAGCTAGATAGCAGTTGGTTGAATAACACACTGGGCAAAAAATGCCTACAGGGCAAATAATGCCTAAAAGGTCAACTTATACACTACTACAGCGATGGATACGGATTACGTAAAATTTATTATGGCTGCTTGAAAAAAGTCACTCCGGTGTTTTTTCTGGAGACGGTAATATTATGGATATTTAGACAGAATGTGAACACGGGCACACAGCTAGATAGCAGTTGGTTGAATAACACACTGGGCAAAAAAATGCCTACAGGGCAAATAATGCCTAAAAGGTCAACTTATACACTACTACAGCGGTAGTAAAATAAAAAAAAAGTTAAATAAAAAAAGAATGAATATTAAAAAAAAAAAATTAAAGTTGGTGCTGCTGAACTACTAGGAGCAGCAGATTAGCACACCAGTCCCACTCCCCAACACTGCTAGACTAATAGCACTGGGCTCTTATAGTAGTAGTAGTAGTAGTAGTAGTAGTAGTAGTAGTAGTAGTAGTAGTAAAACAACAAAAAAATAAATAAAAGCAGTCCTTACAAGGACTATTGCTATTGCAGCAGTCAGCAGATGAGATCAGAAGCAGGACAGCTGCCCACTGCAGCTACATACAGAGCACTGCAGTAGAAGGTAGATTACTAGCCAGCAAAGCTACCTAAGCTTAAATGTCCCTCAAACCCCTGCAGACTTCTGTCCCTCCAATAACAGAGCAGTATCAAAACGATTACTAGCCAGCAAACTTTCAACTGTCCCTGAAATCACTAACAGGCAGCAGCTCTCTCCCTACACTATCTCTTCAGCACACACAGGCAGAGTGAAAAAAAGCTGCAGGGCTTCGGTTTTTATAGGGAAGGGGAGTGGTCCAAGGGAGAGCTTCCTGATTGGCTGCCATGTACCTGCTGGTCTGGGGTGAGAGGGCAAAAAAAAGCGCCAACAATGGCGAACCCAAAATGGCGAACGTCGCGCGACGTTCGCGAACTTCCGGCGAGCGCGAACACCCGATGTTCGCGGCGAACAAGTTCGCCGGCGAACAGTTCGCGACATCTCTAGTGGCTGCAACCAAAAAAATGCATATTTTCTCCATTTATATGGCATAATTTTTCTGGCCTCTGTGCTTCAGTGGCTGCAACCAAAAAAATTTATATTTTCAGCATTTATATGGCATAATTTTTCTGGCAACTGTGCTTCAGTGGCTGCGTCCAAAAAAACTGGGCAAACAATGCCTACAAGGTCAACGTATGGCAGTTGTTTAAAGAGAACAGTAGATTACTAGCCAGCAAAGCTACCTAAGCTAAAATGTCCCTCAAATCCCTGCAGACTTCTGTCCCTCCAATACAGAGCAGTATCAAGCAGATTACTAGCCAGCAAACTTACTATCATCTGTCCCTGAAATCACTAACAGCTCTCCCCCTACACTATCTCTTCCAAGCACACACAGGCAGATTTTTCAGATACATTTTTGCCCTTGATCCCCCTCTGGCATGCCACTGTCCAGGTCGTTGCACCCTTTAAACAACTTTAAAATCATTTTTCTGGCCAGAAATGTCTTTTTTAGATGTTAAAGTTCGCCTTCCCATTGAAGTCTATGGGGTTCGCGAACCGTTCGCGAACCGCTCGCATTTTTGCGCAAGTTCGCGAATATGTTCGCGAACTTTTTTTCCGACGTTCGCTACATCCCTATCAACCATTATATTAAATGGAAAAAAAACTATTCAACAGCTAAAAACGCTAAACTTTTATATAACCCTCTTACAATAATCTCATCTCCATAATTCTAATAATTATATTTATTAAGACACTGGGTTAGTCATATGTCCTTTTCTCCTGCTATACAAAAAAGGTGGAGTGGCTACATTATTGCATCTCAAAATGCTTTTAGAAAGATGGGACCTGTTTTCTTTCCTTCAACACCATGATAATCTTTCTCTTCTTTGGGAAGTGTGGAAATCTGTGAAAACTGTGAAAATTTCACCTCATAAAATAAATAATAACATGGAGAAATTGGATTAATTAAAATTAAGATAAACAGGGCTCCCTCACTAATAATCTCAAAGGTATATCAGGGGGCAAATTCATCAAGGGTTGAATTCCGAGGGGTTAAATCCCTCGAAATTCGACTGGGAATAGAATCGAATAGGCAATTTGGGCGAATTTACGCGCTGGCGAATAGTCGAATTGGTGAATATTCGCCAGGCGAATAGGTGCTCGATTGAATATTCACTCGAAGGATTTTCATTGGATTGAATGCCTTTTTATTCGATCAAAAACTTGGAAAACAAGCCTATGGGACTTTCCCATAGGCTTTTAAAGCAATTCGGTAGGTTTTAGGTGGCGAAGTAGGCAGTCGAAGTACTTTTCAAAGAGACAGTACTTCGACTATCGAATGGGCAAATAGCCGTTTTTGCGCTCGATCCAGTACTGCGACTATCGAATGGCGAATAGTCGCAGTGTTTTTGCGCTCGATCTATTCGAATCATTCTACTCAGGCGAATTTACGCCAATTCGATAGTCGAGGAGCACAAAAAACTACTCGCTATTCAAGCTTTTTTTCCCTCTATTCATTCACCCGAGCTTGGTGAATAGGCCCCCAGATGTTACTTTGTAGCGAATATGCGTATTTATGACAATGTGAAAATTCATCTGGGCAAATGAACGCTAGCATATTTTCCATATCCAAAATTCTGCAGTGCGAAGCTTTCTATTCAAATTTTCTCTAGCATTACTTTCTTCCTTCTATTGTCCTAGTTATGAGCCTGCCCTAAAATAATATGTAAATAACAAAGAGTTACAACTTGTAAACATAATACCACATTAAAATAATAAAAAATACTAGCCTGCATTGTCTTTTTTTTTGTTTTTTTTTATATTTTTATTCTGTATTTTGCACTTACATTAATAAGTTTAATTACTTATGCAATATAAACAATAAAGAAAAAAACTATATATATATATATATATATATATAGCTCCCACCCTTCCCAGCTATAGTCAGGTGATCCCACTGGTGTCTAATAAAAGGGCAGCCAAGTTTGGGAGTTTTACTTTGAAAGCAGCAAGTAAGTTGCAGGTAAAACTTAGTCCCTTTGTAAAACGTATAATGAAGCAATAGAATTCTTAATGAATCAGATAAAATTGAGCATAGGACTGGCCAGATATGGGATGACTTTGACGTAGTTGTTCAGCTTAAATATATTGCAATATATGGACAAACAATCCCTGTGTTGTTTAAAGGGTAAGGCATTTTTCAGTAGCAGTAGCACAAAATGTCTCTGTCTTAAATATATCGATAATGGGTTGAGTGCAGAGGACCTTTTGTAGTTGACTATATGTATTTTGTGGTCACACCCTCATTGCACCCCCACCTAATGGTTTTAAAAAATAGTGGTGAGCACAACTTTCCCTTGTTATATATATATATATATACTGTATATTGTAGGCCAGCTTACGGCCCAAACCCAAAAAGAAAGAGAGAGGAAAAAAAAAGTTATAGCAAACAATCTCTTCCTATGGTTTTCTATTTATTTGTTTATGTGTAGATTTACATTAATACGACTCTAGTTATCCTATATAATAAAGTTTAAGTGTCTCTGTGTCCAGTCCCTGTGTCTGTGGAATTGCGCTACTCTGCGTGTGCCCCACGGACCGTCTCTGGCGAATTTACGCTAGCGTCTCTGGCGAATTTACGCTAGCTCGCGAAGCCTGCGCTAGCGATTTTTCGGCACCATGTGACAGAGGAGTAGCTGCTGGAACTGCGCATGTGCCCCACGGACCGTTAGCTGATGGAATTACCTGTCCCAAGAGAGGATCTGCCGCCTGCCACCTGAAGAGGATCCACCGCCACCTGAAGAGGATCCACTGCCACCTGAAGAGGATCCACCACCGCCTGAAGAGGATCCACTGCCACATGAAGAGGATCCACCACCAGCTGAAGAGGATCCACCGCTGGCTGAAGAGGGGATCCACCGCCGCCTGAAGAGGATCCACCACCGCCTGAAGAGGATCCACCGCCGCTTGAAGAGGATCCACCACCGCCTGAAGAGGATCCACCGCCGCCGTCTGAAGAGAGGATCCACCACCGGCGTCTGAAGAGAGGATCCACCGCTGGCGTCTGTAGAGAGGATCCACCGCCGGCGTCTGAAGAGAGGATCCACCGCCGGCGTCTGAAGAGAGGATCCACCGCTGTCTGAAGAGAAGATCCACCGACGCGTCTATAGAGAGGATCCACCGCCGTCTGAAGAGAGGATCCAAAGGAGAAGAAGAAGCCACCGCCAAGGAAGAAGACGTCACTAAGGAGAATCTGCGTGAAAGGGCCCCGGCGAACTTGACAGATAAGTCCCACTGGCCACCAATCTTAACCCCCCTGGCCACCAATTTTAACTGCCCCTGCCACCAATGTTAACCCCCCTGGCCACCAATGTTAACACCCCCTGGCCACCAATGCCCCCTGGCCACCAATGTTAACCCCCCTGGCCACCAATGTTAACCCCCCTGGCCACCAATGTTAACCCCCCTGGCCACCAATGTTAACCCCTCCTGGCCACCAATATTAACCCCCCTGGCCACCAATGTTAACCCCCCTGCCCATCAATGTTAACCCCCGGCCACCAATGTTAACACCCCCTGGCCACCAATGTTAACCCCCTCTGGCCACCAATGTTAACCCCCTCTGGCCACCAATGTTAACCCCCCAGCCACCAATGTTAACCCCCCTGGCCACCAATGTTAACACCCCCGGCCACCAATGTTAACCCCCCTAGCCACCAATGTTAACACCCCCTGGCCACCAATGTTAACACCCCCTGGGCACCAGCATTAACCCCCTGGCCACCAGTGCTACAAAGGGGGCCCTGCCTACTAATGTTACCCATTCTGAAATGTTGGGAGGTATGTGACGACATATGTTCTAGCGCCCGTTAATTTAACGGGCTTAATGTCTAGTTTTATAATGAAAGCATTCCATAACACCCATTTTTCCTGTGTTTATGTAATGTATTTTTATTTCTAGCTTCGAAATATTCCAGTTTTTCTGTTAGTTGTATAGAAGGTAAATAGAAAGTATTTGTGGCAGTAAATGTGAGGTAAAAATCTTGGATAGTAAGTCAGAAACTTGAGTCCAAGATAAGCATAATTTTGGGCAGGACCACCAGATATGGCAAATCGTGCCTCTATGTTCACAATTCCACCAGCATTTCTCAGAAGTTGTTAATGGAAATATCATATGGAGTTTAGCTGGCACATAATACCAGTGATACATTAATTTAACTGATGATTCCAATAATCTTATCAATTTGGTAGATCTTAGAATAAATTTGAAAGCATTATTCCAGTTTTATAAATCAAATTCCATACATAAATCCTGTTGCTATTTTACCACATGGGAGTCTAAAGAATCTTGGGCTATATCATTTAAAGTCATAATATTGGGAAATCTTTGTTGCAGCTTGTATTAAAAAAATTATCTTCTATTGTTGGGTAGATGGATTGTTCTAATATAACTTGCTAATTGTAAATATGATAAGTAAGATTTATTTGAAATATCCCATTTTAATTGAAGTTCTTCAAAGGATGCTAATTTATTATTCGCCACTATATCTACCAAATAATAGATGCCCACTGTAAACCATGGTTGTGGGTTAAAATTTGGAATAATACCCGTAAAGGCTACTAATGGAAAATTAGGATAAAAGCCACTTTTTTTGAAATCTGCATGCATAATGTTGTCCCACACTTGCAGTGATGCTTGGGTAGTTGAGAGTAATACGTGTAAGGTTAGCTGTAGTTTAGGTGGTATTGAAAGTATCTCCTTTAACTGAGAGGGAAATAGAAGTAGTTCTTTCCTCTTGGCTGACCCATTGGGGGTGGTTAACTGTATTAAAATTATAATTTTTTAATAATATTTTTTAAAATCTGGGAGACCAAGTCCTCCTTGGTTTTGAAGTATTCCTAATAAATTTCAATATTACTTTACGTAGCAACACAAAAAACTTGTTTGGAAGGTCTATGGGAATAGTCTGAAACAAATAAAGTAACTTTGGAAGCAACATAGTTTTTATGGACGCCATTCTTCCCATCCAGGATAAATAAGTCCAAGTTCTCCAGCAATTGACGGAAATTTACATCATACATAAATTTAACTGAGGTCCCAATTTTTATACCTAGATAAAAAATATATGACCTCTGCCAAGCAAATCTGAAAGAGGATTTTAGCTCAGACAGCATATTTTGAGGAATCCATATTGGTAATGCCTCTGATTTAGATTAATTTACTTTATAAAAAGAAATACTGCAGAAATTCTAGAGTGTTTGTGTTATTGCTGGTAAAGAGATAGAAGGTTTAGAAAGAGATAAAATCACATCATCTGCAAATAACGATATCTTGGATGTTATAGATCCAATAGTATAACCATAGATTAGGGGGTTTCTTCTTATTGTTTCTGCTAAAGGCTCCATAAGAAGGACAAAAATCAGGAGAGACAGAGGACAGCCCTGATGCGTACCGTTTGTCATTGCAAAAAAGGTGAAGCCTGACCATTAACAACTGTCCTATTTACTGGACTTTATATAGAGACATTATATTGTCCAGAATAGGTCCCCTAAAACCAAATTTCTCTAGTGTTTGTTTTAGGTACAGCCAGGGAACCGTATCAAAAGCCTTTACGGCATCCGATGCTAATAATATACTTGTTTTTTTTATTTTGGTTAGCATGTAAAGTTAAAATATTAATTATTTTTCTAGTATTATCAGGAACTTGTCTAGAAGGAATAAATACTACTTGGTCATGAGAAATAAGATATTTCAACATTTAAACGATTAGCTAGAATTTTAGCATAAGATCTGAATTTCATAGAGATATGGGACAATAATTCTCAGCTAGACTAGGATCCTTATTGGGCTTTGGAATAGTTATGATATTAGCTTGGAATAGGAGATAGGCTTGACCATAACAAATTAAATAAATTAGCTAGTCCTGGAGATAATGGCATTGCTAATATTTTATAAAATTCATTTCAAAAACTGTCTGGGCCTGCAGCTTTGTTAAGTTTGTTAAGTTTAAGCCCTTTGGTTATTAGCACCACTTCTTCTACCACAATTGGGCTGTTTAAGGTTCTTAAATGTTCTTCTTTTAACACTGGCAACGAGATATTAGCCAAAAAGGACTCAATATTAGGTGCATCAGGTTGTATCGTATCCTTATCTTCATGTTGACAGAGTTTGCCATATAAATTTTGCAAACTCCTGAGCTATATATTTTGGATTTGTAAGAACAGCACCTTCAGGAGTTTTTATATTCAGAATTCTCTGTTTGAAAAGGATGAGGGAACATTATGAACATTTAAGAATATAGCTTTTTTGGATCTATTGCAAAAGATGTTTATCTGTTAATATTAAATCTATTCTAGAATATGAAGGATGCCATGATCTCCATAAGTCATAATCTTTTAGTATTTTAGAAAAAACTTTGGAGAGATTTATTGCAGTTCTAAATGTATTACCCTGGGGAATTGGGTGTTTATCAAAGTGTGGATCTGGTGCTATATTAAAGTCTCCCATTGTCAAACTTTTATGTTCAGGAAACCTTTTCGGTTTTTTTCAAAATTTTATTCATACATCTCCCCTGTTGAGAATTAGGAGCATAGAGATTCACTATAATATATGTTTCTGAATTTAATTCTCAGTTTACTATTATATATCTGCCTTTACTGTCTGTAATTACATCTATTATTTTCAGTAGAAGTGTATTTTTAAATAAGATTGCTATGCCATTCTTCTTAATAGGGGCATTTGAATATATTATTTCCTTGTAAAACTATTCCCCGCTAGATGTATTTCTTGGATACCCAGAATGTTGATGTTGGAATCCTTTACCCAATTTAGCAGTAATTTCCTTTTATGCCGACTATTAAACCCTTTAACATTCAAGGAGGCAAAATTAATATTCATATTATTTACATTAATTAAGTTTTATATAATCTTATTATCATTGTTCTACTCTTAACCAATATCTTGCCTTCCTTTAATGTATAATGACAATTGAGTCTTAGTAAATGAAAAGTCATAGTTAATATTATTGAAACAGTAACCAATATAAAAAGAGAGAAAAAAGAGAAACATTTCAACAGCACTCAGAGCTTGTTATGTTTTTTTTTAAGAATAGCACTAGTCACTTCCCACTATTCTTAATTGCTGCACTATCCAGCCTATTGAGGGGGTAGCCACCAAAAGAAAAAAATAAATAAAATAAATAGATGACCATAGTAGAGATGCCCTCAATACTATATAAACAGGAGGAACTTTTTTTTTTATTTTACAACATGTATGTCTGTTAAATAACAAACTATTTCCCCAAAATAACAACTTATTCTGTAACACAGAGATTTTAAAGTGTCAAAATAGATACTTAGGCAGGTGTTTAATCACTAGCAATTTCTCATTTTCATACTTACACCTAAAAGTATATTAACTTTCTTGGGAAAATTATGAACCAATTGTAGTCCAATCCGGAGGTCTTTTTTTTTGTGGACTTTTTTGTATTGCTACATCCAATCCTTCTGTTAGTACATACCAATTCCGTAAAGCAACTTCTTCTGGTTTTGAAAATATAAGATGTGCGCCATTTCTGTACACTTTCAAACACACAGGGAATCCCCAGCGATTATTTTTTTTATTATTAGTTTATATCTTGTTTGCGTAAAGCTTCTGTTATTTTCACAAATTCCCATCTTGAGGCCAACGTATGAGCAGACACATCAGCAAAAATTTGTATATTAGCGTATTGCTCCGTAATTTTAAAACCTATCCTGAAGGTTTGCATAATCATGTTCTTGGTGTTATAAAATTGGATTTTGGCCAGAGTGTGTCTAGGCTTATCCACTGATGTTTGGGTTTAGGGATTCTGTGGATTCTATCCACCTTTCTCTCAATATCAGATAATTGTGGGAGTAATGTTTGAATAAAATTCTGGAAGTAAAGTTGCAGCTGATCCTGCTTAATTTCCTCGGGATGCCCCTGATCTTCCATGTCTGCCAATTTAGTTTTAAACCCTTTAATTTGTTCTGCTTGGAGGGCAATAATATCAAAGTGGGCATTAATAGAGACACAGTTCTCATCTGTTTTAGTTTCTAACCTGTTCACTCTATTACCAATCTCTACTATCCCTGCAGACATTTGACGTAAAGCATCAGTTATATCTGTTTGTATAGAGATTTTAAGTTCAGCAAGGGACATCGCATGGTCTTTTCATTTATAGTCTTTTCAGATAAGGAGGTGGATGCACAATCACCCCACACCTGGTGATTAAGTTCAGGGTCTCCTCTGTCCTTCGCCAGGCTGCTTTGTTTATCTTAGTGTGGTGATTCCTCACGCTCCAGGCGCAATCTGCCATCTTGGATTTTGGCCACTTGCTTTGTTCTTGCCATGAACGGGTCCAGATCCATGTGAGTCACCTTTTTGTTAAGCTTGGGAGGCATCTTAGACAAGTATTGATCCTGGGAGGCCAGGGGGCCTGCTCCGAAGTCTTAAAATTTGTGAATTTGCAGTGAATTTTCTTCTACAAATCACAATTCACTCTTTAGTAAATAAGCCCCCAAGAAGCATTATGCTCCATCCCTGAATGGAATATAGTAATATAAAATATATTTAAGGGGTTATTTAACAAATTCCCAAATTTTCTGATTTTTTAAATAAAAAATTCCAACCAAACTAGAATCCACGATTTACCCCTATTTATCAATAAAAAACCCATAAAAAACCCAACAAAAAAAGCGACTTTTTTTTTCGTGGGGAAAAAGAAATTGAATTTTTTTTTTGGGGATTTGATTTCTCAAATCAAATTTGTTTGCAAAATCGGTGGAAAATCCTAATATGTTTGGATTATCATACAAAACCCAGTGCAGACAATAATATCTTCAAATTGCCATTGACTTCTACAGTACTTCGACAGGTTTAAGATGGAGAATTTTTGGATTCTCACTTTTTTCAGCCTTGTGATAATAAATCTCACAAATGTTTGGTTTCTTTCAACTAAAAATTTGAATTTTATAGTAAACAAAACTAGATTTTTGTGTTTCTAGCATTTGGACTTTAATAAATAACCCTCTTAATAGTTTAGCATTTTTGGAGAAATTTCAGGTTCTTTCTTCTGAACAAACAGAAATCTTTAATAAAAAAACAGTTTTTGTAGATGAAATCTTTACCATCAACAATCTGAAAAGGTATAAAGCAGATGTCCAGACAGACTTTCCCCAATTTTCTACAAATTCTTGAAACAAAAAATCTGCCCATTCTTTATAATTTTTTTATTTACATTTATTTTACTGGGTAAATCATTACCTACAAGTTCATTGTCAAACTTAATTACTCCTAAGGTAGATAAAGACCCATCTTTCCCCTCATCTTATAGGACTATCCCATTAGTAAATCAAGACATTAAAATACTTTCAAAAATACTAGCTGGTAGACTTTCCTTGATTTTACCTTCAGATATTTTACCTATTTGAAAAAAAAGATTGGGTATTAAAAACATGAAATCTTTGTTAAAGATAATTTGTTTTGCCAAACCCTTGTACTATTCTCAGATTGCCAAAATAGCAATTGACAATGTGACAGGGGATCATCTCTTTAACTGCTTAGAATCATTTGGTAGTAGAGGCCTCTTTAACAATTTTATAAAATATTTATACTCACATGAATCGCAAATTCTAATAGCAGGTGTGAAACCTCTCCCATTTAACATTTTAAAGGAACTATACAGCGATGCTCTGTATTCCCACTTATTTTTAATATAATTTATTAGAGCCCTAGATAATTTGGAGACTTTTCAAGGGATCAGGATCAATAATGCCCATATAAAATCTTTAGCATTTGGTAATGAATTAAGTCTGATAATTCAAAATTCCAATAACTCCTTAGGATAAATGGTTAAATTATATAATGATTTTGGTTTATTTCCAGGTTACAAAATTGAAACTAAATTCTCCAGCATCACAATTTAGATACTTGGGGCTAATTATCCCAAAAGAATAAAGGAACCTTTATAATCTAAATATTGCCCTGAATGTTAATAAAATAGAGTTTTTCTTTGTCATAAGTGGAATAATACTTTGAATTTAAAGGGGAAGACAGCAGTCTTTAAAATGATGATTCTGAAGTTATTCTACCCTCTAACCAACTTAAACATTCTGATACCACAAGATTGGATTCAGCATTAAGTTCCTTTATATGGGGTGGTCAGAATGCCTATGTTAATGCCTATGATTACGTGTGGTAACACACGAAACGCGTTAGGATAATATATGTTTGTGCAATAAAGTAAAAAGTTTTTTACCGCTACCTGGAGTCCTGTGAAGTGCGTGCCAAGCAGTTGGTTTCTTACCTTGATGTCTCCCCCATGCTGAGGGTTCGGGGCGCAGCACCCGGACCACCAAACAGGAGCGGTGAGTGACCCACAGTCTTACCATATTGGAATATTTTAAGCGGAGGGCCCGGGGCAAATGCACCCGAGCCAATTTAAAACAGCGGTGAGCGCACTTGTAATGAATGTTATAACATACCGCTATATAGAAAGAGCTTCCAATTTGTGATACTAAAGTGTAGCCGGTGGTTTGAGCGCTTCTGTCTCCCTTCTCTAAAAATGGGGTGGTCAGAAGCCTAAAATTGCTCTGTCTAAGTTGCACTGTCCCTATAATATAAATTGGCTTAGGGGCAGATTTATCAAGGGTCGAATTTCGAAGTGTAAAATACTTCGAAATTTGACCATCAAATTAAAATACATCGAATTCAAATATCGGAGTCAAAGTATTTGTCAACGGAATTGGCCATTAAAAGATCAAAGTTAAATCGTTTGAATGGAACGATTCGAAAGATTTTAGCGTACGATCGAATGATTTTACTTCGATGTATAAAGACTTAGAAAATGGTTGTAGAAGGTCCCCATAGGCTAACATAGCACTTCAGCAGGTTTAATTTGGTGAAGTATTGAAGTCGAAGTTTTTTTAAAGAGACAGCACTTCGATTATCAAATGGTCGATTATTCAAATGATTTTTACTTCGAATCGAAGTCGAAGTCAATTCAAAGTCATAGTATCCTATTCGATTGTCAAAGTATCCAAAAAATTACTTCGAATTTCAAATATTTTTACTTCAAAAATTCCCTCGAATTCACTTTGACCCTTGATAAATCTGCCCCTTAAAGTTCCCCAATTTTATGATTTTTTATCTAGCTGCGATCGCTAGATATCTATTAGAATGGGTCTTTGGTGGTGAAAAATTCATAAATCCTAAAGTAGAAATTTTCCCTGCATCTCATTCTCATACACTGTTTATTTAATACTCCAAATGGAAAGACGTACCTTCTGAATGTAAGACCAATCCCTTATTTCGAGATTCAATTTTTACCTGACAATTGCTATTTTCAAGTCATGGTTTTAATCATGTGATGTCTCCTTTTATGCCAATTTAGCTTTTATAGAACAATGCAAAACCACTTTATATTTCTTTTTTCATTTTATTGATTTTAACCCTTTCTTATCAAAAATTTAATTGATCTTTCCAATGGTAATCTCATTTCTTGTGTAAGTTTAAAAATTAATCTGGGCTTGGAAATAAGCGACCATTTTCTGTATATTATTATTAAAAGTTGTTTCCTTTGATTTCCAACAAGTGTTTTTTTGCTCTCCAAAAACATTGTCCCAAATATATATGTCCCAAGGCTTCTTTATAGTAAAATAGTGCCTATGCAGGGTATTAGTATAGTTTCCTTTACATTATACATTGTAATCTCCAGTTTCATTGTAGTACCATAACATCTAACATTCTAATCTGACTCATATGCTCTCTTGCTCTTACTTTCAATTTCCTACTCGTGCACCCCACATATTATTTATGACACTTCAAACATGTGATCAGGTAGATCACAAATGTAGTGTTACAGTTGATATATCCTTTGATATCAAACTCTTTGCCTGTCACTGTTGATTTAAATTTCTTTGATACTTTCATCATCTTTTGATATAACTTATGCATTGTGACTGCCTTTGGAACTGGGGCATGTCCCTCTGGCTTGGTTAGAGATTCACAGAAATCAGCCATAGGGACTCCCGACCAGAAAATAATTTGTGGCCGAGGAGATCGCTAGATTGGGTGATGGTATGGAATCTTTCAACATTGATTATTTATCCTGGAGGTTATGGTGTTCTCCTTTAAAACAAAACCAGCCCTCAAATGGTCAAATTATCTCCTTCATGAAATCACTTCTTCCCAATTAACTAATTTTATTTTCAGTTTTAGAAAAGTTTCTTTTCAGAAGATTGGAGAGTCTAACATTTTAGGTTGATCCATTAGAGTTATGGGAAACTTTTTTGTAAACAAATGAATGTTAACCTTTTTCAATACCTTTGGAATTGCCCCTAAGTCCATAATGTCTGGCAAAGATTGGAAGAAATTATTTGTTCAAAACTGAATGTATGCTTTGCTATGTTTCCAACCTTCACTTTTTATTAAGTTGGGTACCGTTGGTTGGGCATAGTAAATGAAATCTCAAATGATTGTTAATCTAATCTCCTTCTTCATGGCAGCTACTAAAAAATGTTTATTCCTATTTTGGCTGTTGGAAGCTGCTCCTTCTATAAAAGATATTGTAACACAGTTAAATCTTTTCTTTCAAAACTTTTTTTATTATGCATCAATATTGACAAACCATTTCAATTTTTCTTTATAAAATGCATTCGTTCTCCTACGCAGAGGAGAATTATTACATGTATGAAAACATATCACATAAAGCTACATTGCCACATTGACATGTAAATAAACATAATGTAATATTCATATCAATAAACAAACAAACTTGTTTAACAACTTGTAATTTCAGTTATTACTTTGTATACGTCTCCGTGTATATTTTGTCACATAATAATAAATGTCTCCCTACATTTAGTCATTTCGTCCCAGGGTTCCAAACCAAACTTGTTATATTTAAGGGCTCTCCCATCATTCACAATTAACAGATACATCCATCACTAGCTTGTATACCTAATCCAAGGGGTCCAGATTTTCATATAAATACTGTATTTATCTGAAATAATACTTAACAGTCGTTCATTCACCATAATCCAGTTCATTTTGGTACGGAACATGGATATGGGAAGTGAACGCTTTTTCCAGGAAGAGGCTATAGTTTGTTTTGCTGCAATGAAAATGAATTGAATCAGTTTACGTAAATATTTATCAGATACTGGAATTGTTTTATTAAGAAGTACCTGGATAGGATCTTTCTGAAGTCTAATCCCTGTAATTGATGCTATTAAAGTAAATATTCTGGACCAAAGTCTCGTAGCTTCCCTACATGCCCGCCAGGTATGCAACATTGTCCCTCTATTTCCACAATTCCTGGAGCAGAGGGGGCTACAGTTTGTATAATATGTATTCAATTTGGTAGGGACCAAATACCATCTACTTACTACTTTATATAAAGTTTCCTTTGCTAAAATATTAATAGAACTCTTATGTTGGCAAGATACAATAAGGACCAAAACAACTAAATGCCACTTAAAGCAAATCTTTATCGACAATTGGGCTTTTCTTGACCATTTTGATTCTACTCCATTTTCCCAAAGGTATTGGTTGATCCAAAGATTAATTGTTCTTCTTAAGATTCTGCTTTATCTGTATTTGTCAGAGAATTAATGGTTCCATATTTCCATAGCAGCAAAAATAACTGTAACTTTTTCTGAAGAACCAAAGATCCCCAGGTGTCTGTGTCTATATTCAGGATACTGTGCAAATCCTCTCTCTGTTCTCTATAAAATGAGGGTTGGATTAGCCAGTTCCCTTACTCTTTTCTATGCAATCAGCCAATTCCTGGATCCCATGTTTCTCTCAATTCTACTGACTGCTGCTGCTGCTGCTGGGAAAAGTTCTGACCCTGTGCCTTGTATTTGGGTATAAGTTTCTGTATGTGGGCACAATGTTGAGAGACACAGCTGCATCTAAATATCTGAAAGCTCTGATCTATCTGATAGTCCTTCCTATGGCCCCCTGCAGATCTGGGGATCAGACCAACAATCCTGCCTGTCAGCTGAAGGTGTTGATTAGAACATCTGAGCAATATGAATATATACAGGAAGGAGACATCATGATTGGAGGAGTGTTGACAGTTGGTGTCAGAGGTACCTATGTTAACAAGAAAGTAGTGGACTGTGATAAGTAAGTGTCCTTTCATACAAACTCTATGAAACAGAGAATTGGTTTTATCTGGGGCAGTTACAGACTTGTTTTTCCCTCTTGTATTACACAGAATTACACAATTTATTCTTTCATTTTTATAGCTATGACATTATTACACTGTGCTGCACAGAGATTGCTCATGACTTTAGTTCTGTTGTTCTTATTACTCAGGGATATACAGTATAAAAGTGAGATGTGTGTGTATTGCATATATCATGTCCCATACCGCGGAGCTGCAGTACATACAAATTCCAAATTCCATATGTAAGCAGAATATGTTGGATACTGCATGTACTGGAAATGAAATCAACCACAAGGAAGAATGTCTGACCTTGAAAAGACCCTGCAAAATCTATGTGTGTCTAAGACCATGGGCTCCACATCACCTCCAATGGAAGTGTCCTGGCCTTAGCAGAGCATGGTGGGTGGCTTGGCAACCAGACATAACTCCTAGCAAGGGGTTTCATATTTACACTGCCCATGTGACTTTGAGAACATGGGTTTGCCCTGCTTTGGGAATTACTCTATGTAATAACTCTATTTCTACACAAAAGGCAACCTTTGTATGCAGAGAATTCATACTGACATTTCTCAAAAGGTGTAAACTCTTCTTTTAACTTATTTTTGACCACTCCCTCCATACCCAGTTCAATACTTGAGATAATACTGGGTCTGTAGATGTCATGTCAGCAATATCTGATGCATGTAGAGGGGGACTAAGTAAAGACTCTAGCATGAGGACCTCAGACAAGGCCCATATTTGAAAATCAGGAGTGTTTACAGGTAAACTGCTTAAAGCTTTTTTTGCATTACGTATTTTTTTCCTGGGTGTTACTGCAAACCATAGTCATAACATTCAGCAATAAACACCATCTCGGAATTTGTGGAGAAAGTATCTGTGCAGTAGGCCCATTATTCTTTAACAGTCCCAATAATGGCTTGTGTCAGTAATAATAGCAAAACTTTTGCAATGCAAGTACTCATGACATTTTTATACCTGCCACAATGGCTAAAGCTTTCTTATCAATCTGAGAATAATTCATCTCTGTGCTACCCATGGTCCATGAATAGAATGCAATGAGATCCTTATGACCGCCACTTACAGTATGACTTAAAGCAGCCCCTATCCCATAAGGAGAAGCACCACATGTAAGGTTAGGAGGTTTATGCAAATCATAATGTACTTACACACTGTCTGATGATAAGAGTCTCTTGGTGATTCAGCCACAGTAACTTTGTCTTTCAAGAAGGAATGGTAGAAATTTAATGGGCCAAGAAATGTTTGCAGCTCCTGTTTATTTTAAGGACCTGGAGCTTCATGAATGGCTTTTACTTTTGCATCTGTTGGAAATATGCCATTTACATCAATTTAAGTGTCAATCCCTTTCAATCTCACCACCATCACCATAGGCAATGTAAAGAAATAAGCTTCTTTAACTTCCCTTATATAAACTTTTTAGGTAAGTACTCACAAACAAAGTTTTGCAACTTGCATATATAATTCTCATAATGTAATGTAGCCCTCCTTCTGATATGAACTGTAGGATAATATGCAGCAGCAATAGTGTAAAATTCCTTTTTTATTTGTTAAAAACAAATATTAAAATGCACTCACATGGCATTCACAGATAAAAATCATATCTATGCCACGTCCTATTGAAACTGCCCCTTGTAGAATGTCCGCAAAGTATTTGAATCCAGAACACTCAGTTAGATGTAGAACCACCTTTCAGCGTTCCTCCCTCGTGCTAACTAAAGGGGAAGATATCCTGGTTGATGATATTAGTAATTTGAAAAACATTAAAATGTTTGATTGTTTTAATGAATTAGAATATATTATGTTTAAGGAATTAAGAGCATGGTGGGATAGACTGACCCTGAATAAATATATAGAAGATAACATTTCACCAAAGGGGCTAAGGCTGATAAAATAACCCACATTTGGTAAAAATTACCCTGAATTTATGTCAGAATGGAATTGATTTTAGAAAATTGTAGTTGAAAATTGATACAACTCATTGTAAGACAGAGAACAAAGGAGCTGGATGGTTACAATAGAGATATCAACACAATACAAGAAAAAATGAAACCATTTATAGAACTAGATGAATATACAAGACAAGAACAAATGCAAATAGAAAGGTTGGAACAATTAGAAAAAAACACAATAGAAACTAAACAACACAAGTTTAAAAGAGATATTGGGGACTGCAGGATGGGATAAAAAGTGGGGGGAAAAATTGTGCACCCAAGAATAAGATACAAAATACTACAAAACTGGTAAGGGAAGGTGGTATAGATTTAAATTATAAGAAGGGTGACTATAATAAAAACACCAAATCTTATAATATATGTAAAAATAATGAACACAGAAAAAAAGTAAAAAGAGGGGTACCTTTTTTAGGGGTCAGACACAAAGTAACACAGAAGAAAAAGATAAAGAGGAGGGGAAAACACATTACCACAGAGATATATGGATGGATATAAAATGGGGGGATATCAGAACTGGAATAAACCAATACAAATAAGTTCACAGAAGAAAAATACACCATGAAAGAAATGAGAGAGAGAAAGCAAATATATATAAATAAAGACAAAACCTAGAGGGGAGAAAATGAGAAAAAGGTACTAACCAATGGATTAACCTTTGCTCCTATGAATAAACCTAACAAGTTTGAGGCATATCAACATGTAGAAAACAGAAACTGACACATTTTACATACATACGGATCTAAAAAGTAAATCAGAATTTATTCCATCCATAGAGAAGGGAAATCACATACAGTTATATGAGGAAACAGGAAAAAGAGATCTCAAACAAGTTGCAACAAAGGTGGCAAAATAAACAAAAAAAAAAGAAGCTTAAGCAGGACTAACAAAAGATGAACAAATAGTATTCAGGCCAGCAGATAAGGGAGGAGGAATAGTTTTGATGGATAAAATGGGAAATTTATATGTGTGCCAAGACCTTCTAGGAGAAATTCATATAAGATCATAAGATATGGCCTTAAATAAACTTTCAATCTAACATTTACAAAATTGATCGATAATGATAAAGATAAAGGTATTCTAAATGAAAATTAATATAAATTCATTAAAATAAAAACCCTATGATCCCTGTCTTCTATTGCCTACCAAAAATACATATGGATAAGTTAACGGGTAGGCCCATCGTTTCGGCCTTGAGTCAATCACAAGTAACTTATCACAGTACGTAGATAGAATATTACAGAAATATGTTCTAACATTTCCCACTTATCTAAAACACTCTACCCAGTAGTATTTTTTTTTAATTACAGGAAATAGAATGGACAAGAGTTCATCATAGGGACTTTAGATGTAAAATCTTTGTACACATCTATAAGGCACAACCAGGGCATACAATCAACTGCACATTTATAAAAATTTATAAAATACATGAAAAAAATATTTTAAACTTGTACATTCAAATAATTATGTTATGCCATCAATGAATCACCATCCCCAGTGGGTTCAAAATATACCCCTATTGGAAATGTGTAGGGTAAAAAGGAATTGCTCAGAGCCTGAAAATATAAAAGACCAATTACGGTTCATGAGCAATAGATTTAAACAAAGAGGATAAAATAGGGAACTAATTGACTATACTGTTGATGTGGTTCAGAAAACATCAAGAACAGAACTATTGAAGGAGAAGCCAAAACTGTTAGATGAGGAAAATGAAATAGTGTTTTCGACTACACACAATCAACTAACAAAACAGATATGGGGCATTATAGAGAAACACTGGAACATTTTAAAAGAAGGAAGTTCAAAGCTCCCTCCCCCCAACCAAAAATAGTCTTTAAAAAACCCAGGAATTTTAAACAGATTTTAACTAAAAATAATGTATTAAATAATAATATTAAACCAAAAAAGATAGATGCCTCATGGGCAGAATTCTTTCCATGCGTTACATGTAAAGCCTGTTAATATGGTGTAAAGGAAAAGGAATTTATGTCAAACACAACAAAAGAAGTACATAAAATCAGACAATGTATAAAGTGTACTATGCAAAACGTTATTTATTGTTTGGAATGCCCATGTGGATTATAGTACATTGGGAAAACTTATAGATCTCTGCGGGATTGAATCGGGAACATATAAGAAATATAGAAAAAGGATCAGATACACACAGTATGTCCAACCATTTAAGTAGTACATAATAAGAACCCAAATGTGAAACCCAAAATTAAAAGAAATTGGAGGGGAGGGGACATGGTGAATAAAATGCTACAGGTTGAAAGTAAATGGATATATATTATGGGATCATCTGCAGCAAAAGAAATACATTTGAGAGCATTTTTATAAATGTTTTATGTATACACAGTGGATTTGCTAATTATTTAAGGTGCTGCATTACATGTACTTCAATGTTGATTTTATTATCTATTTATTGCATCATGACCATTTTGTAAATTTTTGTAATTTATTGTAATTTATTATAATTTATTGTACTTTGTTACGGAGGTCTACATAGGAAATATGTAAAATATCTAGAGTGGTGTTTAATCCTGGTATAACAGTGTGATAAGAATTATATATGTTTGTGAGTACCCACCAAAAAGATTTGTACAAGGAAAGTTAAAAAAGCTTCATTATTTACTTTGGCTCTGGTGGTGGTGAGATTGAAAGGGATTGACACATATGTGGTGGAGTTGATCAATCCTTTGAGCACAAAAAGTGGTGCCTTATTTAAAGCAATAGTATTACTCCTGCCAGGCTGGAATCCATCATTTTCTGGAACACACCTGGTGCCATCCAAACTCCAAATTGCAACTGAGCAGCTTTAAATGCTCCTTTGTGTCTGACAATTGTTTGTGTCTGCATCTTCCACTGGCAACTGCTGCTATGTTTGTGATAAGTCAAGTTTGGCAAATAACTTTCCTTTTGCCAAAGTGCTGAGAATCTGATTGACAGCAGGAATTTGATTTGGATGTTCCTGTAATGCCTTGTTGATTGTGCATGTATAGTCTGCACATATCCTCACTTCTCCATTTGGCTTTAGTACAGGCACTATTGGGGTGGCCCAAGTTGGGTGGGTTACTGGAATTAGCACTCATTGTTGTGTTAATTAATCTATTCCGGCATCTATTTTTGGATGGAGAGCAAATGGTACAGGTCATGGCTTTATGCATATTGGGATAATGTTGGGATCCAGTAGGAATGATATTGGTGAGTCCTTAAGTTTGCTAAGACCTCCTTCAAAAACATTGCTAAAGTCTTTGATGACAAGAGTCTGTTGTGTAATTTACTCCAGTTAATTGAATTCCTAGGGGCTCAAACCAGTCTACCCCTAATAAGTTTGCTATGTGTCCTTCAGTAACAATGAGGTGTAGTTTTCCTCTGTCTTTTCCATAGTGGAAGCATTCACTCACAACATCCATATGCTTTTTATTGTAATTAACAAGTCTAATTTCACATGGTAAAATAGATGGGCAATTAGTGGGCTATAAATAATGACTGTAAAGATTCCACTTCCTATATCTACCTCCATTTTACCTCTATCTACTAGTATTACATCAATGAATTTCGTTTTGTGCATTGGCTCATTTTCAACACTATTTATCATTTCAGAGACATGTTTCTGCTTCTTTCTCAGTACTGTCATTTTGGGTTTTTACTATATGTGTTGCATCCCCAGATGGAGTTGCTCTGGCTTGCCTGTGTCTCTGTAAGTGATCAACTTGCTGCAGACTCTCTGTATGTGGCCATGGCGCTTGCATCAGTGACACACGGCAGTTTGCAGCAGAAACTTTGTGAGACAAAAAAGTTGCATGAGAAAATAAAAACACTGCAACAAAAAAATGGCCATTTATTTAATGCATTTGGAGCAAAAACAATTATTGCGTGTCAAAAAAATTAACAAACATGGCTGAATTGCCAACAAGTTGGAAGGAAGGAACATATAGAGAGGCAGATGCTAGGGGAACAATTACCAGCAGAACAGAATGACACTTATCAGTTAAAGATGTAAAATTGCCATCTACTGAGCTTTCATTTAAGGGGTTATTTACTAAACCTCAAATTTATCTGGTTGGACTTTTTGGGGCAAAAACTGGAATTTTTCTTGGAAAACAAAATAGAGTTTTTCGAGATTTATTATACCCTGATGCTGCAAAAAGCCTGAATCCAAAAATCTCCTGTCTCAGACATTTCGAGGTCCTGTATATTCAATGGGAGACGCACCAATCTCAATTTCAAATTAAACTTTTTTTTTTTTTTTTAAACATGTTTTTTATTCATTAACAACATATATAGTATACGTTCATTCGTTGCATTGATATACACAGTTAGATCCAATATTGCGGAAGCTGAACAGTGTGCATAGATGATGTATCAACAATAATAACAAAACATACAGCTCTAACTATAGTATTAGATTTTAAGAGGGACTCGGTGGGTACGTTGCCAACATTCTGTTTATCTGATGACTCCTGGGGGGTGCAAAGGCCAGCCCGTCTTGTTCGCGCTGCCAGTTGTCGAGGTAGTGGGATGACTCCATCACAAGTGGGTGTTCTCTGAGTGTTTCCACATCGTACCAAGTAGTTCGTCTAAATGTGTAGACTGTAAGATATCTAGTGTGATGTGGGAGTGATAGTATGTATGACAACCAGGTGTCAAAGAATTTTGAAGCATTGTGTTCTTTTCTGGTCATTGCTTCCAACCAATCCATATGGAACAAGTGGTGTAATTTTTGTTTGACTATCAGAATAGATGGGGATTCCACAGCCAACCATTGTTGTAAGATCGGGTATAGTGTGTAGTGTGGCTAAACAACGCCCATTCAATTAGTGGTTGGAGGGGTTTCCCGATTACCTGGCCGCCGTAAGCGACCACCTCTTGCCAAAATGTTTGCAGTTTTGAGCATGACCAGAGGTTATGTAGTAAGTCAGCTTTCGGTGAGTAACAGCGCAGACAGTTGTCAGAGGAGAGATTTCCCATTTTATGTCTTCTAAGGGGGGTAAGATAGGAGTTGTGTAAAATTTGGAGGGACATCTCTTGATATCTGCTCGCTGGGAGTAGCTTTATTACTCTCGAGTGATAGCTTAAAATATCTGATTGTGTTACGTCGGGGATATCCACGGTCCATTTAAAGATTGGGTTGTCCTCATTTTCTGTGTCTATTATTGTCCGTATAGTCTGGTATATTAGTGATGTGGATTGTTTGATCATTGTGTGTTTCCATAAGTTATAAAGGGGGTCTTCCTTACCTTTATCATTTAAGTGAGGCAAGGTGTGGGTTGCGAAATGAAGGAGTTGAAGTCTCAAAAAGACGTGTTGCGTAGTGTATGGGTATTTTTCGATAAATTGCGTTTGAGTAATTGGGGAGTATTCATTCGTTAATAAGTCTTTAAGGATAGAAAATCCGTTATCACGCCATTGTAAGAGTATCGGGTTATGTAAACCTATGGGGAATTGTTTGTTTCCAATCCAAGTCAAACATGGAGATACAGTCGGTGATAGACCTTGTTTTTTCCTGGTAGTGTGCCATGCTTTGTATGTGTCAGCAAAAAGAGGGTTGTCACGGAGGCATGGAGGGGTTTCGGTAGGTGAAATATGTAATAGATAATTAAGCGAGTAGTCTCGGCTTAAGTATTGATCTAAGGAAGGTGACGCATATTGATCGTTATGGAGGAGCCAATTCCCTGCATATCGCAGTAGTGCTGCGGTGTTGTAATTTGTGATATTAGGGAAATTGACACCCCCCTGAGCTTTGGGTTGTTCC